>VDFB02353493.1:21308853-21636968 GCA_007258455.2 Sequoia sempervirens | reverse complement strand
TTTGTTGAAGAAATTGCAAGGGTTGAAGCAAGGAAGCAGATCTGTGAAAGAATATACTAAATAATTTCACAAGATAATCATCAGAACGGGCCACACAGAGGTCAATAAGGAGAAGGTAGCCCGATATCTTAATGGGTTACGACCGACCATTCAGGAGGAGTTAAGTCTAGTCAGAATGACCACTATTGAGGATGTGTATCAGTTTGCTCTGAAGGTGGAAGAGAAGCTAAACAAAAGATTTGATGGCAAGCAAAAAGGATGAGGAGGTCAAAGTGGAAGGGGTAGTGGAAGATGTTCAGGAAGCCAAAATGATGATAAAAAGAAAAGTAAAGATGTGGGTACCAGCCGAAGCCAAAGGAATGACAACTTCTACCACCCTCATGATCAAAATAGTGGTGATCAAAGAGGTAGAGGATGAGAGAGATATGGACAAGGATCTGGAAGAGGTGGTTTCAAAGGAACATGTTTCTAGTGTGGTGAAGAAGGGCATCGAGCCTATGAATGTCCACAACACCAAGGAAGGGCAGACAAAAGGCCGGTTGTCGTGGAAGGCTGTAATATTGCAGATGAGGAGGCCTTAACTGAACATCTCGATGATGCCGAAGTGTGAGAAGCCCTAGTGATTAGGAGAGCCCCGTGACGAAGAAAAGGAACCCGAACAGAGGAAGAATCTATTTCGCACAAGGTGCAAGTGTGAAGGAAAATGTTGTGATGTCATTATTGACGGTGGGAGCACCAATAGTCTGGTGTCAGAAGAGATGGTCACAAAGTTGAAGTTGAAGAGGTAAAGACAGCTGCATCCATATCGGATTGCCTGGTTGCAGAAAGACCACAAAGTTTTGTTCAATGAGCAGTAACTAGTAAAGTTCAAGATCGGGAGCTACCATGATGAGGTACTCTGTGATATCATCCCCATTGATGCATGTTACATGTTGTTGGGGAGGCCATGGTAGTTCGATAGGTGAGCTATACATGATAGCCATGCAAACACTTATTCCTTGACAAAGGATGGGGTTCGTCACAAGTTGAAACCCTTGAAGGAGACTAAAGAAAAGGTATGCAGTAGTGCTAGAATTTGTTATGTAGATGGAAGAAAAAATTTAGAAGGTATGAAACATGAGCATGTGTGTTATGCATTGATTCCTAGAGTGAGTAAGGAGGATAGTAAGAAGGTTCCAGAAGAAGTTTGTGGGATGTTAGATGAGTTTTAGGATATTGTTTCTGATAATGTACTTGAGGGTTTACCACCAATAAGGAAGATCAATCATCAGATTGACTTGATTCCTAGAGCTAGTTTGCCAAATAAGGCAGCTCATAGAATGACTCCAACAGAAAATAAGGAGTTGAACAGACAAGTTCAAGAGTTGTTGAGAAAGGGTTTGATATGGGAGAGTTTGAGTCCATGTGCAGTACCTACAGTACTAGCACCAAAAAAGGATGGGGAGTGGAGGATGTGTACAGATTCCCAAGCCATAAACAAGATAACAATCAAGTAAAAATTTCCCTTGCCAAGGATGGATGATCTGATGGATTGTTTGAGTGGAGCTCAGTACTTCACAAAGATTGATTTGAAGAGTGGATATCACCAGATCCGAATTCGAGAGGGAGATGAATAGAAGACTGCCTTCAAGACCAAAGAGGGCCTGTACGAGTGGTTAGTCATGCCTTTTGGGCTAACCAATGCATCGAGCACATTCATGCGGCTCATGAACGAGGTACTAAAAAAATTTCTAGGAAGTTTTGTTATTGTGTATTTAGATGATATTTTGATTTTCAGTAAGATGTTGGATGAGCATCTAATGCATATTCAGAGAGCCTTTGAGAAGTTAAAAGAAGAGAAACTGTTGATTAATTTGAAGAAGTGCAGTTTTGTGAAGAGGGAGTTAGTGTACTTGGGGTTTGTTGTCTCAGCAGAAGGTCTCAAGATGGACCCAGAGAAGGTGAAGGTTATTCTAGAATGGTCTACCCCAAGAACTGCTACTTAGGTGAGATCTTTCCATGGTTTGGCTAGTTTTTATAGAAAGTTCATTAGGAAACTCAAAAGAGTATTTGCAGTAATCTCTTGACTCAAACAATGAGAGGGATAGAAAATAATTCAAGTGGAGCAATCGGAGCGTAAAGAGTTTTGAACTGCTGAAGCAGTAAGGTAATAGAGCAACCTATTCTAGCCCTCCCGTGATTTCACCGCTGCGTTTCTGTGGATTTTCAGATTTTTCGCCGCCGGCGCCGTTTGTCACGCCCACAAACCACGGCAGGCACCGGTATGATCATAAATTTTATCCAAGAGTTCACGCATTAAAGAAATAGAGACATTATTTGTTGCCAAAGAAATTTGTTCTATATACTGATCATCAGGCCTTGCAGTACCTAAATAGTCAGGAAAAATTAAATCAGATGCATATGAAATGGGTAGAGTTTTTGCAGAGTTATACCTTTGTTTTGAAACATAGGAGTGGGAAGTCAAATAGGGTTGCAGATGCCTTAAGTAGGAGGCATACATTGATGACAAAGATGCAGATTGAAGTGGTTGGGTTCAATGAACTTAAGACACTATATGCAGAAGATCCTAATTTCGCAGAGGCTTGGAAAGTTTACAAGGAACCTGTTACAGTGGACAGGACAAGGTGGCTGGATTTCATAATCCAGGATGGCATGTTATTTAAGGGAAATCAATTGTGTATCCTGAGGAGTTCCATGAGGGAGAACCTGATAAAGGAGAAGCATAGTGGAGGAATAACAAGACATTTTGGTCGGGATAAGACCATTGCCATTATCAGTGAGCATTATTATTGGCCTCAATTGTCATAGGATGTGAAGAAGTTTGTACAAAGCTGCAGGGTATGTCAGATGGCTAAAGGAGTGAGCCAAAATATAGGCTTACATCAGCCCTTACCTGTACCAGATAGGCCATGGGAGGATATAAGTATGGAATTTGTTCTTGGTTTGCCAAGGACACAACGAGAGAATGATTCAGTCTTTGTGGTGGTTGATAGGTTTTCGAAGATGGCACATTTCATTCCATGTCAAAAGACCCATGATGCAGTCCACATTGTTGACTTGTTCTTCAAAGAGGCGGTGAGGCTACATGGTCTGCCAAAGAGTATTGTTTTAGATCGTGACACCAAATTTGTGGGGTACTTTTGGAAGACCTTGTGGAAGAAGCTAAAGACAGAGTTGAAGTTCAGTTCTGCACACCATCCACAAATAAATGGGTAGATAGAGGTTGTTAATAGGAGTTTGGGTAACCTACTGAGATGTTTGTTAGGTGATAAACCTAAAGGATAGGACTTGATCTTACCCTAGACAGAATTTTCTTACAATAGTTCTATCAACAGAAGCACTGGTAGATCACTGTTCCAGATTGTGTATGGAGGTAGCCCCAGAACAGCTCCAGAATTGAGGAAGATGGACCAAGAGAAGAAAATAAGTGCTGAAGCTGAAGATTTTGTAGAGCACATCAAGAATACATGAGAAGGTACGAGAACACATTAATAAGATGAATATGCAATATAAGGCTAAGGCAGATCAGAAAAAGAAGAATAAAGAGTTTCAGACTGGAAATGAAGTAATGGTCCACTTAAGGAAAGAAAGGTTTCCCGTGGGAACCTATAACAAATTGAAGATGAAGAAATTCGGTCCCTGTAAGATTTTGAAGAAGCATGATTCAGGGAATGCATATGAGGTAGAGTTGCCTGATGGAATCAACATTTCTCCTGTATTCAACATTTCTAATTTGACAAAGTATCATGAAGGTGGAATGGAGGAAGCACCAGCAATAGGGTAGTATGGCATTCCAACACCTACTTCAGAAAGGGAGGAGATTGAAGCAATCTTGGATAGTCATGTGGGAAGGAGTACCAAAAACAGGCAGTATGAAGAATATCTGGTGAAATGGAGAGGAAGGCCTATAGAAGATTCATCTTGGCTATCTAAGGCAGTAGTTGACCGGTTGGGTTTTCCTCAACCATCTGAGACGTGATGGGGTCACTTCTGAAATTATCCTAGGTGTCTGATGCAAGAGCATCCAATGGTGTAAGGGCAATCTTGCATCACCCAAAAATAGTTAAATTTCAAGTTTCTCAGTTTTTAGATATTTTTACATTTTTGGATACCCTTTTCATCAATAAAATTTTCAATTTATGGTTTTTATTTTCTATTCCTGGGTTGAAAGATATTACAGTTTTAGTTTCTCAGATTTGCACCAGAAAATCTTCTAAGTTAGATTTTAGGCACTTAGAGTTCCCGGATCGGCCCTAAAACTTGTCAAAATTAGTGTAGTGGATTTTGTGCATTATTGACTTTGAGACCTTTCCAACGGTTCAAACGGTTCGCGAATCAGAGTCTCGGATCAAAAGTTATGGCCCCAGGAAGTTGGTGCACTTTCTAGAAGATACAATTGCAAATGTTCGTTTGAAATTTGAACTTCAAGTTGTAATTTTTTGGTGCCAAACCGCCTACACTCAAATTTGAATGTTGTTTTGGCTCCAAACTAAAGAGGATCTCTATTTATGTGCAGGTTTCTAATTTTTGGGTAACTTTTTGGGGACAAGCTCGCATATTGCAAAAGGGTTATTTTGTAGCTTTCTGTAACTTGCATGTGTTGTAGAACTTGGGAATTTGAGATCCTTTGCATGTAAGAAGCTCCATTTTCTGAATAATAAAATTATTCTCTTGTTTGTGGGTTATTTTCTAAGTCTCGGGCTGTGCCCTCATCATCTTCTTCCATTCCATGCTCCCACTGAATCTTGGTATCCACCTGCATAGCTTCATCATAATATTCTGGTTCATAGTATAAATTAACAAAATAGTATACAAAGAGGAAGAGAATCTTTCTGGAGGTCTACTTAATCCTTGAAGATTGTCTAATAGGAGTTTGTGGTATTTGTTTTTGTTGTTGCTGCCCAACATGAGGAACCATTGAAACATCATTGTTTAGAATATCATCCAACACTGCATAATCATTTTCTTTCTTCTCATGCTACAACAAAAGATCTTTGTACAAAACTTTCTCATTGAATATGACATCCCTGCTTCTCACAATTTTTTGATTTTCAAAATCTCAAAGCCTATAACCAAATTCATCAATGCCATATCCAACAAATATACATTTCTTTGATTTTGCATCAAGCTTGGTTTTATTTTCAGAATCTACATGTGCAAATGCTTCACAACCGAAGGTTTTGAGAAAAGAATAACTCACCTTCTTACCTTTCCATGCTTCCTCTGGAATACCACAATACAAAGGATTAGAGGGACTTCTATTAATTAAATAAACAACAATGTTTATAGTCTCTTCCTACATTTTTAAAGGTAGCCCAACATGCAATCTCATAGTCCGTGCACGCTCCATTATTGTTCTATTCATGCGCTCAATCACTCTATTTTCCTGTGGAGTCCTTGGAACTATCTTCCGCTGACAAATACCATTAGAGGAACAATAATATTCAAACTCTTTGCTGCAATACTCACCACCATTATTAGATCTAAGAGATTTTAGCTTTTTACCCGTCTCATTCTCAACCAAGCTTCTCCATTTTTTAAAAGTTTCAAATACATCAGATTTCTGCCTAAGGAAATAAATCCATACCTTCCTAGTTGTATCATCAATGAATGTAACATAATACATAGAGCCACCGAGAGAAAATACCTGACCTGGTCCCCATACATCCGTATGCACAAGCTCCAATTTCTCATCTTTCTTTTGCTTCCCATCCTTGAAAAAACTTACTCTCTTTTGTTTTCCATATACAAAACTTTCATAGAAATCCATATTAATAGATTTTAGACCTAGAAAAACATTATTTGAATGAAGTACTTTCATACCTTTTGCACTCATATGCCCAAGTCTATTATGCCATAGTGCTGATTCAGAGTCCACAACAATTGTATGATCTTCTACCTATTGAACTGCAACAATTGTTCCTGAACATTGACCTTTTTTCATAACAATTAAAGTAGAAGTAGCAATATGACCTGTACAAAGATATAAGGGGCCTACTTTCACACCTTTTGCTACCACTAAGGCACCCTTTGTGACCTTCCAATTTTTATCACTAAATGTAACAACACAACTTTCATCATCTAGTTGCCCTGCTGAAATTAAATTTCTACTTAACTTTGGAATATTCCTTACCTCATGTAGTAGCCAATGATTCCCATTCTGTAACTTAATCTTGATTCTTCCCTTTCCAACAATCTGAGAGGGTTCATTATCTCCTAAATAAACCAACCCAAAATCCCCTTGGACATAATCAAGAAAGTAACTTCTATGGGGGGTAGCATGAAATGAAGCCCCTGAATCTAACACCCAAGAATCATCAACATTATCAAGGGAAAGAATCAAAGCATCCTCATCAGATTTATTACTTACCACATTTTCCTCTTTACTTCCATCATTTCTATCTCCTTTATTTTTTTGAGACCAACAATCTTTCTTTAAATGACCCAGCTTACCACAATACCGGTAATCCCTCTTGTCTCTAGATTGGGACCTTCTGTCCTTTGATTTTTCTCGTGACTTCCCACGATTTCCAAAATTTTTTCCTCTCCTTTGTTCTGCGTCTGCTTTCTGCATTCAAAACACTGCTTGATGTGGATGTTCCACCTGAGCTTTTCCTATGAATTTTCTCACTCAAAATAACACCAACAACATTATCAAATTTCAATGTATTCCAACCAGAAACATAATTTCTAACAGTCGTTACCAAGCTATTCTAGCTTTCGGGAAAATAACACATAATCAAAAGAGCCCTAAGTTCTTCATCAAAGTTTACTTTTATAGAAGTTAATTGACTGGTGACTGTATTAAACTCATTTAAATGATCAGTAACTGACCCACCTTCTACTATTTTCATATTAAATAAACGCTTCATAAGAAATACCTTATTCGAAGCAGAAGGCTTTTCATATAACTACGCCAGGGTTTCCATCAACTCTTGAGTTGTCTTTGCTTTTGTAATATTGAATGCCACTGATTGTGCCAGGCATAAACAAATACTGCCAAGAGCCTTTCTATCCAAAATCTCCCAGTCCTCATCAAACATTGCTTGGGGTTTCTTGGTTTTCCCTTCCAATGGCCACCATAAATCCTTCTGATAGAGGTAGTCCTCCATCTGCATCTTCCATAACTTATAGTTTTTCCCATTAAACTTCTCAACCTTCTTACCCTCATCTGCCATTACTCCCACTCAACCGTGAGACCTTCCTATAGATGATAATTGAAACACAACCCACTCTGATACCACTTGTTAGGGTTAGAAAGGTAGATATCTAACAATTAAATGCAAATTTAAGTAATAAACAAAGAAACTAAAAACACACAAAATAAATTATAACACAGAGAATTTAACGTGGTTCACCCAATCCGGGCTACATCCACCAAACCGCAACCATCCAATGATTTTATTATCTAGTGCAAAACCTATTACAATCTTACGAATAATCACGTTTTTCATTATCTTGTAACACCCATCTGAACCCCTTTTTATCAAGCTTAGAAGCTTCCAAATTTTGGGTTCTACAAAATTGGATTTTTCTTTTTTCGTTGATTTTTCCCTTTTTCGGTGATGACATATGCTATACAGTATAGCATGATCAGTCGCCACATACCAACAATTATAACCTCTACCCCTCTGAAACCCTCTTCCTTGCTGATTTTGCATGTTGTATTGGGTATCACCTAATTTTTCTTCTCCTTGATATGATTCTCCTTGAATCTAATTTAAATCACCCTGCAATGGGTATTCTATACCTTTTTTCCCTCCTCTATTCCTTTGGAAATATTGTCTATTATGATTTTCTTCTGTCTTTAAACCTAATTGGTATGCTTCTTGAATACTATTAACCTTATGCATACTCAATTCATCTTGGATGGAAAATTTTAGACCATTCACATACTTGGCAGCCATTTTCTCATCATTCTCTTGGTGCTCCACACGAATGGAAAATTTGTAAAAATCATTTGTATAATCTTCATCATTCTCTTGGTGCTCCACATGAATGGAAAATTTGTAAAAATCATTTGTATAATCTTCCACAGTAAATAGGTTTTGTTTCAAGTTTTGAAATCTACGAAAAAGGGTCTACACATATTAATCCATAGGTAGAAATTTATCTCTTGGCTTTTTCTCCATCTTTTTCTAGGTTTTGATTGTATCCTTCCTTTTTTGTTTTTTCTTTATGTAAATGATCCCACCAGATCATTGCATGACCCTTTAACTTGGTATATGAAAATTTTACCTTCTTTTCCTCTGTCATAGACTTCCACTTAAAGAATTTCTCCATACTATTCAACCAATCTACTAGCTCCTCTGGTTTGAGACTACCCAGGCATAACCAAAAACTTCAATTTTAATTCCTTAATTTTCATTATTCCCTTCTAATGCTCTAAGTATCTTTTCTTCGAATGTTAGGCGCTCTAGTTGTTCTTCCTCTTCATAATATGCATGTTGATCCACATATCTTTGTCTTGTTTCTTCATCAAAATTATTTCCTTTTATTCCTTGGTTTGTTATCATGCCTACAAGCTCTGCTAATTAACTTTGTAGATTCTACATATCTCTCTGCATCTGGGAAAGACCTCTTCCTCTTCCTCTCCTAGGCATCTTCCTGCTTTAATACCAGAAGATGTAACCAACTTATAACAAAACATACACCATTAACAAAGAAAGAAGAAGAAAAAAGATGAATTATAGGAAACTCCAAAAATTAGAATAACAGTTCTTCATTACTCTCCAACCATTCTACTGTTACAATAAAAAAGAAGCCTATTTTAACAACAATCCAAAAATTTCCTTTTTTGGTAGATTTTTACAAAATGTAAAATTTTCCATTTTTGGTAATTTCCAAAAAATTCCTTTTTTGACAGATTTTTACAAAATATGAAATTTTCCATTTTTGCTAATTTCTAAAAAAAATCTTTTTTTGGTAGATTTTTAAAAAATCCAAAATTTTCCATTTTTGGTAATTTTCGAATCCATATAGAAAATCATGAAAACTTCTAAATATCTAAAAAACATGATTTTGACACAAATTGCCAACTTTCTAAACTAATAACAATCATGAGTTTGAAACCTTGAATACTTGGTTAAAGGGTTTAAGGTCCCTTCTAAACCTTTGTGCAACCTATGTAGTTTTTTTTTTTGGTGGTGTTGTTGTTGGGCTATTGATGGTATGTGGTTTATCTTTGTTGCAACATGATTTTCTTTGATAGGGTTACGGGTCCCTTCAAAACCGGTTTGTAATGGGTTTTAGGTCCCATCAAAACTTGCTTTTACCTATCAAAAACAATCATGAGTTCAAAACTAACAAAAAAATCAACTTTCTAAAATCCAGGAAAAATAAAAAAATGCTCTTTCTGAAGCCTTGTGAAGTCCTTGTATCACTAGATTAGTTTCTACATTTCCAATAATGATCTCTCCTTGTTTCTTTTCTGGTATTGGCCGTTTACATTTTCTTGATTTATGTCTCGATCATTGTAAGAATGATGCAAATACTTCTCCCTTGCTTTGTTTAAGGTTATAGAGTTCCTCAAAGCTTAAATCCATATCAAGATTGTAGGAGAAATGTGCTAAAAAATGATCTATTATCTCTTGGAATGTCTTGATTCCTTGAGGTAGATGTGAGAACCACTCTATAGCTTGACCTCCCAAACTTTTTGTGAAGAGATGCATCAAGTATGAATTGTTGTATGCTACTCCCATGCATGCCACATAAAATTCCTTGATGTGCTCCTCTAGATTTCCACACCCTTTGTACTTTTCAAATTTAGGTATCTCAAATCCTAGAGGGAATGGTACCATTGTGATATTACGATCAAATAGATAAGGACACAAATCTTGCACTACATAGGACTTTTTGGTTTTCCCTACTTGAATATCTTGTATTTTCTATGTGAGTGTCTTGATTTGTGAAGAAAGATCCTCTTGAGGATTGTTCAATGGTGGAGCATATGTATTGAATTGTGGGATGGTAGATGAATTGTAAATCAAATTTTGATATGTTGTTGTGTTGTTATATGTGTTATATGGTGTGAATTATGGATTGTTTCGATATTGTCAATTTTCAGGTGATGGTGGTGATGTGCCATATGCTCCAGATGAATGTTGATTGGCAAAATTTTGTTGAGAAGTAGCGTATTGTTTTTTTTGTTGATTGTAGTGCAAGCCTTGTTGTTGTACAAGGATTTTTTGTTGTTGAGCATATTGTTGTTGAGATTTCAAAGCTTGTTGAGCTTGTAAGGCTTGTTGAGCTAGCAAAGCTTATTGAGCTGCTTGTTCTTGCAAAGCTTGTTGTTGTGCAATAGCTTGTTGTTGGGATTGCCAAGATTGTTGTCTTTGGGGGGATGGAATGATGTTTTGTGAAGGTGGAATGTTTGGATTCAACATGATGCATTGATTTTGTGGAATATGTGATGGATGAATGTTTTGTTTTGGATCTTGAAAAGCTTGGTATTGATGTTGCTCTGGAACCAAATTTTAATTTTGAGACACGTGATTTGGCAGATTTAGATTTGAGATATGTTGATTTTGATGAGGGGAAACTTGTCCTTGATGTTGGGATGTTTTTGATATAAGACCTTACAAGATTTGATGTTGTGGGGGAACCACATGATTTGTGAACCCATTTTATTTTGAAATGTTTATTGTGATCCTTGATTTGGTACTAGTTGATGTTTGGAAATGGTTTGAAGATTTCCTTGATTTTGTGATAATGGATTGTAGGATGTTGGTGGATGTTGTGATGTGTATTGAATACCTTGATTTTGAGGTCCTAAATATTGTGATATTTGAGGACCTTATGGTTTTTGAGGTATGTTTTGAGAACCTTGGGATGGGTGAACACCTTGAGGTTATTGTGATATGAGTTGTGACCCTTGAGGTGGTTGGATTTGACTTTGAGGACCTTGTGATGTATGATAACCCTGTCATTGTTGAGGTATGTGTTGAAAAATTTGAGGTGGTTGAACACCTTGAGATTGTTGCAAAATGAGTTGTGAACCTTGTGGTTGTGAACCTTGAGGTTGATGTGATGCAATTTGTGAACCTTGAGGTTGATGTGATGGAATTTGTGAACCTTGTATGCTAGGAATAGCATGAAATGTGGGTGGAACATTTGTATAATTCCCTAGACCTTAAGGATTTCCATGTTGACTTGTGAGATTATTTGCATCCACTCTAGTAGTTGTAGGTTGGCTTGGCACATTTAATGAAGATGTTTGTGGCATATATTGAATGATGTTATGTACCAAAGGTACATTTTGAGAAGATTGACCCATGTTTTGAGAAGGTTGACCCATGGATGCAACATTTGACAAGGGTTGTTCCCTAAGTGTGTTTACATCAAAATTATAGGGAACTTTTTTTCCTTGTTGTGCAAGTGTGAGAATATATTGAGTAGGATTTAAGCCCAACATTATATTTATGATTTGATGAACACTAGGGTCTTGTTGCATTTCAAGTAACTCTTCGATGGTAAATTCATGGGGTTTATCCATAATATCATCTATTTGAACATTTATCTATTGTGATGAGTGAAATGGTGGTAGATTGTTGGGTGGAGTGGAAAATCCTTTAAGATTAAATTTGGGCATCCCAAAGGTAGGTTCACTAGCACTTTTTGTGATGGGTATGTTTGAACCACTAGGGTTTAACTCCATGTTTTTGTTGTGGTTTTACCTTATTGTAGCCATAAAATGTGTATCAACATTAGGAGTTGTGTGTTGTGAATGGTATTGTTTGAATTCCTTGGTTGATTCAAATTTCTCTAACAAAGACCCCTAATAGGTTTTGGACCAATGATGTATGATGTTTTGAAGAGATGAACGATATGGAACTTTCAATTTTTTTACCATAACCTAGACTCAAGTTTGATTGATGTGTTTTGATGATGATGTTTATGAACTTGAAAACCTTGAGAGTAGACTTATGACTTCAAGGTAAACTTTTTCAAAAAAGGATGTGTACTAAAGTAAATGTCTAGAAATAGATCATTTCTAAACATAAAGTTAAACTAGTTGATGCTTGAAAACTTAGTCTAAGGGGTTTGTTGCCAAAAATTTCAATTTATGTGAAGATGGATGTTGTAATGTTGATGTTGATCCATTTTGAAAACCTAGGGGATACTTTTGACAAAACCAAGTTATTTTGATAAAGACCTTTTGTATGATGTATCAATATTTTATATTCAATAACTGTTTTGATAAAAACAATAATAAGCATAAATTTCCTTTTTTGTTCTTTGTTTGAGACCAAGTGACCAAAATGTTTTGAATCAAGTAACCAAGGGAAACCTGCTTTGTGGGTTCAATTCTTAAAATCTGATTTAGCATGAATTATTTTTACCACATAGAAGTCTTTATTATGAATTGTTTAAGACTAAGATGTCTACAAAAAAGCAAGGTGTTTTCCACAAAAGCTCAAAATTTGTAAAAACCAAAGTGCTAAATCATAGTTCCCTAGGTTTACTTTGACATAATGAGTAAAGATATAAACAAATATACTAGGAAGCACATTAAGATATTGTTTTGATAATATAAGATATACTTAGATACATGCAATAGTATAATGTCCTTCAAATTTACTCAATTATGTTCATTGGGTTTAAATTTTTAGTCATGACCATGTTGATGTTTTTTTTGAGTTTGAATGATAAGAAATTTATTTACCAACTCAATAGATAAAGGGGATATTTCACAAACTTTCTTTCATAAAGCTTACTAAGCAAGGTTTGATAACACAAATCAAGAACATTCCTATTTACCCAAGTGGGTACATCTCTTAAGTCAAGTTCACACAATAAAATACCTAGCTTGAGTGGATGACTAGAGTATGCATGCATACATGATACACCTCTTACCTTGAAAGAAAAAAATTCTAATAAGGTGTTTGTTGCCTCAACAAGCAATCAATACATGACAAATATCTTCATCGAATGACCATCTGTTCCATTGCACCATCTCAAGAGATGTTAAAAAATGGTAAGGCTTCTAAGTATGAAAATTTGTAGTGACTCAGTGAACACCCATGGTATACTTCAGATGTTAGACACTAAAGCCTCTAATCAACCCACGTGTGGTCTATACACCCACATAAAAATCAACACACAAGGTATACATCACAGGATAAGTTCTACTTGCTTTCACTTTCACACCCTTTATATAGCCTACCTAAAAATGTACTTGGAGGTCGCCTTGAGTTCTCCATTATGAGATATGTCTCAAGGAGGGCCCCATCTACTTAAAAAAGAAGGAATGTTATTTCTCTTCACACAAGATCACACAAAGCGTAAGGGGAGAGGATACGTATCAAGCCTTGGGTGACTCAAAAAGTACAAACTAGGAGTGTTTCTCTTCACCCAAGATCACACAAAGCACAAGTGCAAAGGATACACACTACTAGTCTACTAAGAAAAGTAAACACAGAAAACACTTGTTCAATTTTAAGTGCACTAAAGATAAATGTGAAATGAATTTTAAAGCACCAAATCCAAGTGTGATATTTTTTGTTCAATTTTAAAGCCCAAAGTAAAGTAAGGTTGTTTGGTTCATTTTTAAGTTCAAAATGAAAGTACAAGTTGTATTGTTCATTAATAAGCCCGAATTAATGTGTGAAGTTTATTTTAAATGCAAACTAAAGTGTGATCTAGCTAAGGCATAAAAATTAAAGTGCTCTCAGGTCATCCTTCTCATAAGTGTTTAAAAACACTTTGAAAAATTTGACAAGATGAATTCATTGATGAGTGTTAATGAGCACTTTTTTGCTTCAATCCTTGCTTTAATACTCCAATATGATCTTACAAATTATTAGTAGTTAAAGGTCAATTGTAGTGTAGAAAAATGTAACCATTTACATTTTCTCACTTGTTTGGGCCCTCCTAGTTAAAATAGACTTAATAATGCCTTAATTTAGTGTTGTTAAATGTACCCCTTTACATTCTCACACTTATTTGGGCCCTCTTAATTAAATTGGAATTAATTATGACTTAATATTCCCTTTAATTCATTTACAAGCCTAATTAATCACATTTTCCAAATGGGAAACCCAATAATAATTAATGCCAATACATAACACTTCACATTGAGCAATGTGTGTTCTAGGAATTGGGGCTTGGGACCCATTTTCCCATGGGTGAATGGGTCCTCCCTAAGACTTTGAACCATTTTTAAAACATGTTTTGGCAGTATTTTTATCATCCCAAATCCAAATTCTGAAGGCTGGCTTGTAATGTTTTCATTTCGGGAAATTAAGGATAAATGACTATAAATACAAGGTTATTTCATCAATTCAAAACACCTAGCAAGAGGTGAACACAACAAGAGCCAAGATTATTGTCAAGAGAATTCAAGAGCATATTTCTTTATCATTGGTTGCAACATTCAAGATCTCAAGCATCATGTGAAAGTTATGTAGAATCATGCATGTTTTTGGAGCTAACATTGTGATGTAGGTTTCAAAAATTCAAGTCAATATTCAAGCACAAGATCAACATCATCAATCAAGCAATTTCATACAAGTTTCATTCCTTCAAATATATCCACACAAGAGGTTTATTCAAGGGTTTGTTGAATTGCAACACTATATTGTTCATTCATCATTCCTTTCATGCTTTCATTATTTCATTTCAAGGTTTAATTACCAAAATAGGGTTTGACCAAGGCAAACCCCCATTCACCAAGAAAAAACATTTTTCCCTTTTTATTTATGTGTTGTAGATTTGCAGGTTCATGGGTTGACAAAAATTTGAAGATCTCAAAAGTGCAAAATTGCAAAGTTGCATTTGTTGTCATCTCACGGAAACTCATATCTTGAATTTATTTTTGACTGCTCGACTATGAAACCTAGAGGATCTGGAAGTGTAGACACAGAAGCAGAGGACCCAAAAATAAACTTTGGAAATGTGAACAAAGACCCATTCGCTTATAGGTGAATGATTCCCAGGACAACTTCTGAAAATAGTGTTTTGTAATAGGTGAACACCATTTTCCATTCCCAGATTTGCCAAAAGTTTTACTATTTTTTATAGCCCTATGTTTCATCTATCAGATTTAACCTTTACATTTCATGAATGAGTGCATTTGGTATTTTTAATCTTTCTCCCAAAACCCTTGTTCAGTAGATATTCTCAAAGTTTCTATCAAAAGACACTCTGCAACTATATTTGAGGTAGCTTTTAAGTGTCTTCCACTCATCCAATTGCATAAAGTTGATTGTTTCTATTAGAGTTATGTTGTATTTACATGAATCAGGTCTCAAGTTATAGATTTGAGGTCATTTTCTATCTTATTTTCATCTCCCAAAAGTGTTTTTCAATCATATTTACCCCATCTACACAAAAGAAATTGTAAGATTCCTCAAAGTATTCACTCACCTAAGGGTTAAAAATGAATTTTGATCTGAGGGATCTCATTTCCTGAATGAAATAGAAAATAGGTAGGCTCATTACACCCCATTTTTCCCTTTCTATTTATAGTAAGTTTGGTGAAACATTCCAAATTTAGTATAATACCTTGTGTTTTAAACCCGACCTTATTTTTCTATGTTTCACTAACAAACACAAATCAAAAAAATAATTAGGGTTAGAAATCAAATCAAATTGTAAATTTGGACTAAACCTTAGATTTACCTCCTTTTTTACCCACAAGTGCGTGACTCTTTCAAACAAGGGCGCTACTCTATCAAGGAAAAGTGTGCTAGTATTTGCAACTGTGTTGATTTTTCTCCAAACAAGTACGCTAAAATTTAAAAGTACGTGGCTCTATCAAACCTAGAAATAGAAAACCAAAATTTTCAAATATACTTTAAAATCAAGTGTGTGGCTCTATATCCAAACAAGTGCACACCAATACTACAAGTGCACGCTAATGCTACAAGTGCATGCAAATACTACAAGTGTGTGCCAATGATACAAATGAATGACTCTATAATGAAACAAGTGCACTAGCTTGCTTCTAGTTCTTGAAAATATAAAAAATCTCAAGAAATTTTTGTCAAGTAAAGGTATAAGGTCCCATCAAGCATGCCAAATATGTGAATACATGAATTATAACTAGGTCAAACACAGTTGAATTGAGTAATTAAATCAATCAATTAACCTAAGTCATAATCCCAACGAAATTCTTGAAATATCAACTAGGAAGCCACTAAAACACAAAAATAACATGAAATGTATGAAATAAAAACCTAATTGACACTCAAACCTCATCCAATTGGGGGATTAGTGCTCAATTCATGTGCAATGATCAACCCTTTCTAATCCCATTGTTGAAGCAAGTTTTGAATGATGCTCTAATGGTGAATTGATGGAAATGGATGTAAAATGCTATTAAATTGGATATAAAAATGGCTATAGTGCAATTACTCTAAAGTTTTGTGGATGAATAACTTATAAAATGAGGGATATTTATAGGATTTTTAGGTTAATCAATGGATATGATCAATTTGGTTAATCGAGGGATATAAATGGTTGAGAGGGAATCACATGGATCAATGATCAAATTAAGGATCAAGATTAAAAGATCACATTGATTGATAAAATTAATCAAGGGTTACAATTGATCTCAACAAACAAAAATCCTTAAAATTAGGAGGAATGTGCAAGATATTTTCCATGTGGAGGGAAATGTTCAAATTTGAAATTGATGCAGGAGCATCCTGGGGTGTAAGAGCAATCGACATCAACAAAAAAAAAGAGTATTTTATTTTATTATTTTTGTTTTGTGGAATAATATTATTATGTGAATAAAATGAAATATTAAGGATTAAATAATTTATATTAACTTATTAGTATTATTTTATATTGCAAATTCTGAGTGGGAGATAATGGTGGTGACTTGGAAAATTTGAAAAATCAAAAAATCAAAAAAGAAAAATTGGGTGTGAATGTTTGGGAGGTTACAAGATTTTATGAATTCTTTTATTTCACCTCATAAAATCATTCAAAAAGTTGGGTGTCTAAGATTGTGATAGTTTTTTTCTATTTTGGGGTCTAGTGGAGTGAAGTGGAAAAATTAATTTATCTTCTTGAATTGGAAATTTTTGAAAGTGGGTTCAAAGATGATTTTATCATTTCATATTTTCATTATTTCATTTTATGGAGCATCTTCTTGGATTGGGCGTAGCATTTAGGAGTTATAGAAAAATGAAGTCTTTTCTTGAAAAGGCTTGATTTTAGCAATTTTGAGGGGGGTCTTTGTTAAATGGGTGTAGGAAAACTGAGAGTGGGGGTGAATCAGTTATCACACAAATTCAAATTGAAAACTTCAACACTTATTAATCCCACAACCACACTATTCTATTATTAAGTATGAGCATGAAACACAAATAACAGAAAGTAAAATCAACACAATGAACACCATATTTTTGTGGAAAACCCAATGAGGGAAAAACCATGGTGAGGATTAACTCACAATATAAAGAGATATCAAAAATGATTACAAAGGATCACTGCCAAGGGCTCACTATTTGAATACAAAGGCTCACTACCTATATAAAGGACTCACTGTCCAATAGGGAGAATCACTGCCTACTAATACAAAAGAGAACAAAAGATCCACCACAATAATTAAACACACATTCACAACCTTGATTAAGAGATTGCAGAAACCTTTAGCTCATTGCGTTAAGGAATCTAACACAATGAAGTATTGTTGCCTCAACTCAATTTCACACACGCTTCTGCTTTTGATTTGTGGATTACTTCATCACTTTGCATCTTCCTTGAATTCTTCACAATTCAACTTGCATTTATACCATCTTCAACCTTACAATTTTTTTCAAAGGTCAACCACATATGCTTCATTTCATACATTCAAATTAGGTCGACAACTCAACATTCCCACTATGGAAAGGAATGAGAGTGGACCACTAAAACATTTATCCAAGATCAAAAAATAATATCTCGGATCTACCACATGTTTCCTTAATTAAATTTTATTATTTGAATGAAGTGTAAACATGAGGTCGGCAAAACCTAATGAAAACACAAAATATCATTGATGTACACACTTCCTAACAAGAAGATATCACATGGATGACACAACACACTTCATTATGCATGACAACACATCTTAGGTTCCTTAAAATACATCCGCATAAGTGCAACAATCTTCAAACACCAAACTACTTCCATTAGTCCATCTGGACTGTGCAAACACATACAACAATTCTGAAACATTACTTTTAGATCACCAAACCTCACACATTTTTTCCAGAACCAAGAAAACACCATTATGAGACTCAATCCAAATTTGTAAGCTCTGAAGTAGAACAACAAAGGACTATGTAGTAGAAAAATTTCTCCTAGTCATAGAAAGATCAACTCTGCCAGAATAGTTCACACATCGGTGAACATAACTTTCACATCCCATGAAATCAGAAGCTACAACTCAGGAGATATCACCACTAGATCACCATTAGAAAACCTTCAGATCTGCACAAGCATAGGATCAACACAAGAGAAATGTGCAGCACATACCAGAGCACATTCTTAACTCTGACTTCTTTTCTTTATTAATTTTCTCAAAAGCACTTGGAAACTCACAAATTTAGCACATCTGAAACATCATAAAGATAGCTCTATGTACTCACATCTCAATAGCATCTCAACTATATATGTACAATCTACAACATACTGAACTATGTTGACATCAATGACAACATTAGTGACAACACCACCAATCTTGCTCATACTTGCAACAATCTCCCCCATTTTCATTGATGGCAACACATGATGTGAAAATCCATCAAAGACAACATCATACACAATATTATGGGAGAACACCT
The DNA here is from genome assembly GCA_007258455.2 of Sequoia sempervirens. Classification (NCBI taxonomy): domain Eukaryota; kingdom Viridiplantae; phylum Streptophyta; class Pinopsida; order Cupressales; family Cupressaceae; genus Sequoia; species Sequoia sempervirens. Next base: position 21,618,189 of record VDFB02353493.1, on the reverse strand, counting down.
TTTCTTCCTCTGCTACTATTTTTCACATGAATTTCTCTCCCCCTTTGACATCAATGGCAAAGATCAAACATTCTGATAACTCCCCCTTGGAAGTGCACCCATTCAACTCATACTACAATAATGCAAAGCTTTTCTACTCCCCCCGCGGAGTAGACCCATTCATCAGTCCAAATAAATGAAGAATCTATGAATTCACTAGACTGATACACCTTCATGTGCACCTAGTTTGGAGGGACAAGGACCCTCAACCTCTCCCTAAGATACTCAAAAATATCCTTTGGAAGAGCCTTAGTAAATATATCTGCAATGTGTTCCTTTGTTGTCACATACTCCAATCTGACTTCATTCTCCAACACCTTTTCTCTCAAGAAATGATATTTGAAAGATATGTGATTTGTTCTTGAATGTATAACCAGATTCTTTGAATTTTTTATAGCACTTGTGTTGTGAGAGAAAATGGGAATAGGCTCATCACATATTAAACCAACATCTTTCAGAGTTTGCTTCATCCACAAAACCTGTGTTCAACAAGATGCTGCAACAATATATTTTGCTTCTATAGTGGATAAAGAAACTGAGTCTTGCTTCTTACTCAACCATGAAACCAATCTTCCACCAAGAAAGAAAGCACCACCATTGGTACTATTTTGGTCATCTACACATCCAACCCAATTTGCATCAGTATAAGCACTCAGGGTGAAATCAACACCCTTAAGATACCATAGGCCATAATCGGATATATCTTTAAGATATCCAAATATCCTCTTTATAGCTATAACATGTGCCTCTTTAGGATTGCTTGTAATATGGAAACTAGACATACTACATGCATAATATCTGGTCTAGTAGCAGTAAGATACAACAGTCCACCAATCATAGATTTGTACTTGCTCTTTATCATTTTTAGTAGATTCATCATCTTTGCTCAGCCTACATCCAGTTACCATAAAAGTACTAACCAGTTTAGAATCATCCATTCTAAACTTCTTCAACAACTCTTTCACATAATTAGATTGTGAAATGAATATCCATTTGTTAGTTTGATTCACTTGAAGACCAATAAATAAATTCAACTCACCAATCATGTACATTTCAAATTATTTTTTGCATTTCTTCTACAAATCTCTTGCACATGCCTTCATTTCCACCAAAGATGATGTCATCAACAACTACTATCAACATTTTTTACCTTGCACTTTGAAGTAAAGATTGTTGTCATTAGAGCCTTTGCTGAATCCTTGCTTTGTTAGGTATCTATCCAATATTTCATACCAAGCTCTGGGAGCTTGCTTCAGTCCATACAATGCCTTATTCAACTTACAAACCATGTCTGGTTTGCCAGATAATTGAAATCCTTCAGGTTGTTCCATGTATACTTCTTCCTCCAATTCACCATTCAGAAATGTTGACTTGACATCAATCTGATACACTTTGAAATCCTTATGGGTAGAGAATGCCAGGAACATTCTAATAGCTTCCATTCTAGCCGCAAGGGAAAATATTTCTTCAAAATCTATGCCTTCAACTTGTGAGTATCCTTTGCATACAAGTATTTCCTTATTCCTTAAAACTTCACTATGTTTTCATTCAACTTATTCTAGAACACCCATTTTGAACAAACTACATTCTTATTCATAGGTCTAGGGACTAATTCCCATGTCTGATTCTTTTCTATCTGATGCAACTCTTCTTTCATAGCTCTTATCCAACTCTCATCTTCACATTCTTCACTTACTGACTTAGGTTCAATATTATAGAGTAAACACAGATTTTCCTCAACTGGTACTCTACTTCTTGTCATCACACCTGTTAGAGTAAAGTAATTAATTAACTTTACTCTCCTCTTAAGATTTCACTTTATGCACACATATTAGTCATTTAATAATTAATATTAAATTATTAAATGCACTCACCTTAGGGTTAGCATTTCCTTTTTGGTGTTGATCTCCTTTATAAGGATTGATCTCTTGTATTGTATTCACTTCTTGATGTTCTTTTTTCAGTCTGATAATTCATTCTTGCATATTGTCAGAGCAAAACCTTTGTTTTGTTTCCTATAGATTTCTTCCTTGTGACAGGTTTTTGCATGCAGGTTTCTTGGGCTTAATAGATTTGTTTTTCATCAAATCTGACATGGTATCAGAGATGGATCTGCTGTAGCTTGTTCATGTTTGAAGAAAAAAAGGGAGCAAGGGTTTGACAAAAGAAATTTGGGATTCTTTGGCTAATTTGAGAGGTTCTAGGTGTAGTTTTTAGATCTGGCATTTTTTTGGGTGTCCTCTATGCTGTTCATAGTGGTGTCCTTCCTGGTATCGTTTACTAGTCTTGCACTTTATTTCTCTGAACGTCGTGCATGAGCCGATGTCTGCATTGGTAGATCTAAAGGCAAAACTTCAAACCCCCGTTAGCGCTGTACTTTGACTTGAAAGTTTTTTTTACCGACGATTGCTATCCAGATCTGTAGTCTATTTCATCAGTAAATTCTTTAGGTACACAGAGATTTGTCTCAACCAATTACTACTTTCTATTGCTTTTTGGCTTTCAGTTTGTACTGGGGGTTGGATTTTTGCATTGTGGGGGGGTGTTTTCTCTTGCTTTCTATCATTTCCATCAGAAAACCAGAATCTACAAACACCAAAACAAAACAAACAAACCCCTTCTGCATCTTCTGTCAAGTTCTGAAAGACCACTAAATAATAATTAAAAAAATTCAGAGCAGTTGAGGCACAGTTCACAGGATGGCCGACAGATCTATTGAACCTCTCACACCGCATAATTATCACACTTGGAAGGGTCGCATGATGACTCTTCTCCAGTCTCGAGGGTTATGGTCCTGTTTGGATGAGGTTCAGCCTCAGTTGACTCGCCCCTTTGAGGTTATGCAGCACAGGAACACTATGGATCAGGCTATGGGATTGACAGCTTTACACATTTCTGATAGTGTCCTGTTTCATCTTGATGGTTGTATCACTCCTCGAGCCATTTGGACCAAGTTTGATGGACTTTTTGGTACTGTCAATTAGTTCATAGCTTTGCAACTTGAGGCCGAGTTAACTTCTTTGGTACTTGATTTGTTTCCCTCCATTGAGGACTTTCTGATGAAGTTCAAACAACAAAGATCTATCTTGCAGGGTTGTGGAAAAATTAAGACTGATACAGAGTGCATCTTCCTAATTCTCTCCAAGCTTCAGGGTCCATTTCAGATCTTCTCTTCGACCTTCTATTCCACCATGGATGCCTTGGGTGCTTGACATGTCATGCCTTCTTTTGAGGTCTTTTGTGATCATCTGATTCGTGAGCAAGCCAAGCTCAAGCAGTTGGATTCACTTTCAAGTTCACAAAACCAAGCATTGGTAGCCCAGTCCTCCAAAGGAAAACAAAAGCATAAACCAAAGCCTAAGAAAGATTTAGGGGCTAGTGAGAATCCCTCCAAGCCACCACCTAAGTCTGATTCAAAACCATAGTTGAATTCTACACAGGGAAAATCTTCGAAGTCTGGTGAGTCTTCCTCCAAGACTAAGAAGAAATATGGAGATCCTTGTAGTTTTTGTGGCAAGGAAGGACATCCAGTTTCCAGGTGTTGGAAACGTTTAGAGGCTTTGGAGGAAGCCATGCAGTAGCATAATATCAGTGCACCTCAGCCTCCTTCACAGCCCACAGGGAAAGGTCATGCTCTTTCTGCATGAGCATTGTCCTCAGAATCCACTTGGATTCTAGATTCTGGTGCCTCTCACCATATGACACACACAGAGGATTTGGTCACCGCTCTTGCCCCTACAAGCACTAAACATAAAGATAGTTGAGTTCTCACCACATGATGTGGTTATTCGAGACCTTCATGATCCTGACTTGGTTGTGGCTACTGGGAGTGTGGATTGTGCATCATGTTTATACAGATTTGATGGCTTTGAGAGTTCAGACATTGTTGGTTCCTCTCTTATAGCACATGCAAATTCAGTGAGCAGGCTTTGGCATGAGCGTTTTGGCCATGTCAATTATAGATATCTACAGTAGATGAGTACTCAGGCACTTGTGATTGGGCTCCCATAGATTTCTTGTACTAATGGTGTATGTCGAGGTTGTGTTCTTGGAAAACATCATCGAGATCCTTTTCCTAAGGGTCGAGCCACTCGTGCTAGGGCACCCCTAGAGTTGGTACACAATGATCTTATGTCCTTTCTGACTCCTTCCTTTTTAGGGGTCCGCTATGTGCTCACTTTTATTGATGACTTCTCCAGACGTACATGGGTGTACTTTCTTAAGTACAAGTCTAATGTCTTTGACTCATTTAGGATTTTTAAGACATTTGTGGAGAAGCAATCTAGACTTTCTATCAGGAGGATACACATAGATAATGGGGGGGAATATGTTAATCAAGCTTTTACAAATTTTTGCACTGAGCATGGTTTACAACATTAGTTTACAGTCCGTTACACCCCTCAGTAGAATGGTGTCACTGAGAGAAAGAACAGAACCTTACGGGAGATGGCAAATTGTATGATACAGTCTCAAGCTATGAGTTCTTCATTCTGGGCTGAGGCAGTCAATTGTGCCAATTATATTTAGAATCAGATGCCTCATAAGGCATTGTGACATATGACTCTTGAGGAGGCTTGGACCCATGTCAAGCCTGATGTTTCTACATTTTGAGTTTTTGGTAGTGAGGCTTGGGCATTTATTCCTGATGCTCAGTGGAAAGCCATGGAGAGGAAGAGCCAACCACTCATATTTTTTGGCTATTGTGAGGATGTTTAGGTGTACAGGTTGTTTGATCCTGATTCCAAAGAGGTCTTATTTTGATGGGATGTCCAGTTTGATGAGCACTATCCTCTGATGGATTCTCCATCACCAGCTTCTCCCTCATTGCCTACTCCTCCCTCTTCATCTCTTGAGGATTAATTATCTCTTGAGGATGATGTAGATGTGATCCACCATCTCCACCACCACCAGTTGCTCCATCCTTGCCTAGGTGGGCCCGTGTCACTGTTGATGTAGCTAGTTCTTTGGCAGGTGATCCTTTAGATACTCGTCATACTCATGCTCAGACATCTAGTTCTAGTCTTTTGAGTCATGCCATTTCGGATGATCCTCAAAAGTTTTCAGAGGAAATAGGTCACCTTGAGTGGGATAGGGCCATGGATGAGGAGTATTCTTCTTTGATGAAGAATCATACTTGGGATCTTTGTCCTCTTCCTAAGGGAAGAAAGTTGGTTCGGTGCAAGTGGGTGTATCGTATCAAGTATGTTGCAGATGGTTCTATTGATAAGTGTAAGGCACGTCTTGTTGTGAAGGGGTTTTCTCAGGTAGAGGGTATTGACTACTATGAGACCTTTGCTCCTGTCACCAAGATGAATTCTATATGCCTGGTACTTTCACTTGCAGCTTCACAGGGATGGACAGTATTTCAGATGGATGTGAAGAGTGCCTTCTTGCATGGAGACCTACATGAGGAGATCTATATGGAGCAGCCTCAAGGATTTGTGCAGGACACTTCTTTGGTTTGCAGACTTCGACGTTCATTGTATGGTCTCAAACAAGCCCCTCGGGCTTGGTATGAGAAGACAGACTCTTTCTTGCTTTCCTCTCACTTCACACGCTGTCATTCTAATCACACAGTGTATATTCAGTGTCAGGAGGGCGATCTTTTGATTCTTGTGCTATATGTAGATGATCTCATCATTACAAGTAGCTCATCCTCCATGATTTAGAGTGTTCAGAGAGCTTTGATGGAGTAGTTTGAGATGACAGATCTTGGTCTCCTACACTTCTTTCTTGGTCTTCAGGTTATTCAGTCTTCAGATGGGATTTCCATATTTTAGGAGAAGTATGCTCTTGATATGCTTTAGCGATTTGGCATGCTTGATTGCAAGTCTACCCCCACTCCATTTCAGTCAGGCGTTGTTTTGTCTTCTACTTGCTCTACTCCTTCAGTAGACCCCACTTTATATAGGTAGTTGGTTGGAAGTTTGTTGTACCTGACACATTCTCGTCCTGATCTTTCCTTTGCGGTTGGCCTTGTCTCTCGGTTCTCCCATGATCCTCATGAGAGCCATTGGAAAGCAACCAAACATATTTTGAGGTACATTTAGGGCACCACTCATTATGGCATTCACTACACTTCAAGATCCCCTCACATCATTGGCTTCACTGACTCCGATTGGGCTGGTGATGTCAACGATCGGAAGTCTACTTCTGGCTTTGTTTTTTGCCTTGGTTCTAGTCCTATCACATGGTCTTGCAAGAAGCAGTCTGCTATTACATTATCATCTACAGAGGTTGAGTACTGTGCAACAGTGTTAGCTAGTCAGGAGGTTTTATGGCTTCGACAGTTGATGACAGAGTTTGGGTTTCCTTCAGATAGTCCCACTATTCTTTGGTGTGACAATTAGAGTGCCATTCACATTTCTCGCAACCCAGTGGAGCATCAGCGGACAAAGCACATTGAAATCCACATGCACTTCATCCGACAGTTGATTTAGGATGGTTCTCTCATCTTGGAGTACATTCCTACAGAGGAGCAGGTTGCAGACATCTTCACTAAACCTTTGGCATCTCCGCACTATCTTCAATTGCACTCCATGCTTGGGGTGAAGGAAGTTGTCCTTGGGGGGTCTTAGTGAGGCCTTCCTTCCTTCATGTTTTTTTCAGCATGTTTCTTTATCTCTTTTTGGAGAGGAGTTTTTTTCCCACTGGGTTTTCGCCTTTACTCCGCTTTATAGAGATTTTGTTGTATTCGGGTACCTGATCAGGCCATGTTGCCGGGACCCTCTGTTGCATTGTAGTTCTTTTGCTTTCTTCTGCATTGTTTGTAGCTGCATTGTAGCTCATCTTAAGGGGGGGTGTTAGAGTAAATTAATTAATTAAATTTACTCTCCTCTTAAGATTTCACTTTATGCACACATATTAGTCATTTAATAATTAATATTAAATTATTAAATGCACTCACCTTAGGGTTAGGTTTTCCTTTTTAGTGTTGATCTCCTTTATAAGGATTGATATCTTGTATTGTATTCACTTCTTGATGTTATTTTTTCAGTCTGATAATTCATTCTTACATATTGTCAGAGAAAAACCCTTGTTTTGTTTCCTACAGATTTCTTCCTTGTGACAGGTTTTTGCATGTAGGTTTCTTGGGCTTAATAGATTTGTTTTTCATCAAATCTTACAACACCTTCACTCTTATCTCCAATGATCTTTTCCTTCGGATGATTCTTCTACACTACTTAGGAGTCTTAACAATAGGTTCTGGTTCATTCTTTTCTTCTTCTTCTTCTTCTTCTTCTTCTTTTTCCTCCTTTTTCTCTTTAGGTACTTGTCCATAGATAGGATCATTAGGTTCAACTTCACTTATCTCAATAGGCCTGTGCATGTCTTCATCAACTTTCACATTAGCACTCTCAACAATCTTCCTCAATCTTTTATTGAAGCATCTATATGCTTTGCTAGTAGTAGAGTACCCAAGAAAAATTCCTTCATCCCATCTAGCATCAAAATTTCCAAGATTTTCATCATCTCTTTTAATGTAACATCTACTTCCAAATACCTTGAAGTACTTTATAGTAGGAGTCTTACCAATCCATAACTCAAAAGGAGTTTTTGTGTTGTTATCTCTGATCTGAACTCTATTAAGAACACAAACAATAGTGTGTATTGCCTCTCTCCAGTACACATCTGGTACATTTGATTCTTTCATCATGGTTCTTGCATCTTCCTGTATTGTTTGGTTTTTCCTTTCAACTACCCCATTTTTTTGAGGGGTTCTCAGAGCAGAAAATTGTCTTTTTATGCCATGCTATTCAAAAAATGTATTAAATTCACTAGAAGTGAATTCTCCTCCTATTTCAGATCTCAAACATTTGATTATCAGATTTACTTCATTTTCCACTCTTGCTTTGAATACTTTAAATCTATCCATAGCTTGATTCTTCTCTCTAAGAAAAGAAACCCATGTGATTCAAGAATAATCATCAATAAGGAGCATGAAATACCTATCACCATTCAGGCTTCCTATTCTAGTAGGTCCACATAGGTTAGAATGAATCAATCTAGCATTTTGGTATTAGGCTGTTCTTTTCCCTTAAAACTACACCTTGTTTGTTTCCCTAGCTGACAACTTTTGCAAATATTATTACCATGCTTTGTGATTCTAGGTAGACCTCAGACGACATCTCTTGAACTGATTCTAACTAGATTATCAAAGTTTACATGTCCCATTCTCCGGTGCCATAACCAACTTTCATTGACTTGTGATACAAGGCATTGACCATAAAATCCCTTAAGCTGATAGATGTTTCTATGAGTTCTTCTTCCAGTAACAACCATATCTCCAAATCCTTTTCTGATTTCAAAGGTATTATTCTAAAACACAAGTTTAAAACCATTGCTACACATCTGTTCAACACTCAAAAGGGTATGCCTCAAACCCTTTATATAATATACATCATCAATGTTCTGTAGTCCATCAAAACTAATTGTACCTTTTCCACAAATCTTAGCTCCTGAATCATCACCAAACATGACTAAACCACCATCATACTTCTCAAGCTTAGTGAACTTACTCTTATCATTGGTCATGTGATTAGAACATCCACTGTCAATCACCCAGTAGTCTTCATCCTGTTTAGCATGAAATTTTGTGACCATAATACCTTCCATCCATTTCTTCTTATCTTCCAAAACATTCTTTCTTGAAAAATTTCTAGGATTAGCAGACATAGATTTATTTTACAAAGCTAAAAACAAGCATTCAATATCATCAACCTCATTTTCAAATTCATCATCAGAAATTATAGCTTCTTCTTTAACATAATACAACTTGTATTTCTTATCCTTTCTATCCTTATCCTTATAATCCTTGTTCTTCTTATGTACAACTCTATTCAGACATCTTGAAGCATAATGACCAATATTACCACAACTGAAACATTTAAAGGGCAACATACCTTTATAATTTCTAGTACCTTTCTTCAACTTCCTGGTGAAGTTCGCTTCCAACTCATTAGAAGCATCACTATCCGGTTCATCATTTGGGTGATTTTCAATCTTCATTGCTTTAAATGTCATTTCTATCTTCTCTTCTTCCTTGAACTTCCTCATCTCAAAGGTTGTTAAGGTTCCAAATAACTATTCTAAGGTGTACTTCTTAGGATAATACATTTCTTCAATAACTAATATCATATCACTATAGCAATCTGATAGGGTGATCAAGATATTCTTAATTATATCTTCTGTTGGAAAAACAAGGACACAAAACTGAGAGGGGGGAGTGAATCAGTTGTGACAAAAACTTAAACTTTTCTTACTTAACTTATCTTAATCTAAGATCGTATGAATAAGAAATTAACCACAAACAATTAACACATTAGAGAGATAGATAACACCAATACTTTTGCGTGGAAACCTTGTTAGGGGAAAAACCATGGTGGATGTTAGTTCACAAGATTATATCCTATTAAAAGTATAATGAGAAATTATAAGGGGAATGCACATGCATTCAGGCACACTGCCTAGAGCTCACTGCTCAAATACAAAAGAGGACTCACTATCCAACAATACAAAATAGGATTAAAATCCAATGAATATGAACTAAGAAAATAGCTTCTGCACGAGCCTGATTATAGTTCCAATTAAGCTCAGAAAACCTTCTTCACACTTCGCTCAAACTTCTTCACTCTTTGCTCTGCAATTGAATGATAGAAACACTATCCACACATTTACACTTTCTCTGGAATACGTTCACACTTATGCACACACTAACTTCGCTCAACCAATCACTCTTATATATCCGCAACATGAGATTTCATCACAACTTAGTCGGCCAGGAAAATAAAACATATTTTCAATGTCGGCCCAAATTTACAAATAAATTTCCAATGCAAATCCACCAAGGTTGGCCACAACATAGTGGAGACCCAAATTAACATATCAAACACAAAAATACTTTAATTAATTACACCATGAAGATCCACAACACGCTACCACCAACATGTCGGCCAAGAACATGAGAAATTGAACATGTACAAGAAAATATCTTCAACCACAACCTCTTTGAGTAATGTGGATGTACCACAAAGATAGAGAATGATCTAGAGACATCAGAAAACACCAAGAAACAATAGAGGGGCATCCGAAACAATTGAGATTACCAAAATCACACAATCTTCATTTAGGAACACTTATAGAGACCACATAAACATTGTCTGACCACAATACACTAAAAAATTCATGCGGACCTCTGAAACTTCCGATAGATGATCTAGAAAAATTCAAAAATAAAACCTTTAATCCACACCATCTAATCTTTAATGTACAAAACAAGACACCTTCATGACTTGCACAGTTCCACTAGGAACCTAGAATACTTTCTCTTACAATTTTCTCAATATCCTCGACATATACAACAACTGATATACCAAATGCTAATAGTGTTGACATCAATGCCAACCACATATCAACAACCATATCCACAACATCCAAAAATCTCCCCCTTTGGAATTGATGGCAACACATGATGTGAAAAATACCATCAACCCAACATACTTAATTCTTCTCCTCAACTGCTCTTCTCCCACAAGGCTCTTCTCCTTAGAAATATTTTTCACAATACACTTCTCCCCCTTTGAAATCAATGGAAAAGGTAACCATGACCTTTCCAAATACACACTCTGAGCCACGTTTCTACACATCTGACTACTCCCCTTGAGTAGTAGCCATGGAAACATCAATCCAGATCAGAATATAGCAATGTAGCTCACAGATTGATGCAATAAAATTCATCTTTAGTTCTTATTTGGAGGGGTAATCTCCCCTAGCATTCCTATGAGATACTCAAAAGTATCCTTCAGCAATGGCTTAGTAAATATATCTGCAATCTATTCTTTGGTAGGCACATATTCCAATCTGACTTCTTTCTCATTCACTTTCTCCCTCAAGAAATGAAACTTGATTGATATATGTTTAGTCTTGGAATGCAACACCAGATTCTTTGAAATATTTATTGCACTTGAATTGTCACAGTATATGGCAATAGGTTCTTCATGTACCACCTTGATATCTTTCAACATATGTTTCATCCATATCACTTACATATAGTTATTTGCAACAGTAATGTATTTTGCTTTAGCAGTGGATAGAGAAATGGAATTCTTCTTTTTGCTCAACATCTCTAGCCCAATCCACATCAGTATATGCACAAAAAGTGAGATCATCATCCTTTGGATACCAAAGTCCAAAGTCAACTGTTCCTTTCAGATACTTAAAAATTCTCTTCATGGCAGTCACATGTGATTCTTTTGGATTAGCCTAAAATCTAGCAACCATACATACAACATTCATAATGTCTGGTCTAATCTGAGTTAAGTAGAGAAATCCACCAATCATTGACCTATATCTAGTTTGATTTTCCTTAGGAGAATCATCATTCTATGTCAACTTACATCCGGTCACCATGGGAGTACCAACAGGTTTTGAGTCATCCATTCCAAACTTCTTCAACAATCTCCTCACATATTTGGACTGAGATATGAAAATCCCCTTGTCTAACTGAGTAACTTGTAATCGCAGAAAGAAATTCATTTCTCCAATCATACTCATCTCAAATTCATTCTTCATTTCATCAACAAAATTCATACATAGATTATCATCTCGTCCAAAAATGATGTCATCAACAAAAACTTCTATAATTAACTCCTTATCATTATCTAATTTGAAGTACAAGTTGTTATCAGCAGTACCTTTAGTGAATCCAAGCTTCAGTAGATATTTGTCCAATCTAGCATACCAGGCTCTGGGGGCTTTCTTGAGTCCATATAAAGTTTCTTTAATTGGAAAACCATATCTTCCTTGTCAGCTAGCTAAAATCCATCTGGATGTTCAATGTATACTTCTTCTTCTAGCTCTCCATTCAGAAATGCTGACTTTACATCCATCTGATAGAATTTGTAGTCCTTGTATGCATCATAAGTAAGAAGTAATCTAACAGCTTCAATTATAGTGACAAGAGAAAAGGTTTCTTCAAAATCAATACCTTCCATTTGAGAACACCCTTTACATATCAGTCTTTCTTTATTCCGGACCACTTCACCTTCTTCATTCAGTTTGTTCCTAAACACCCATTTAGTAATAATCACATTTTTTTCTTTAGGCCTGGGAACCAGTATCCATGTGTCATTCTTTTCAATTTGTGTCAACTCTTCCTTCATAGCTTCCAACCAGTGTTCATCTTGACAGGATTCAGTGACATCTTTAGGTTCAATTTTGGAAATCAAACAATATTCTTTTGCAATCTTTCTTCTAGTTTGAACTCCTTTATTCTTATCTCCTATGATTTGATTTTCAGAATGATTTAGCCTTACATACCTTAGAGTTTTGAGACATTCTTGACCTTCTGATTCTTCTAATTTCTCTTCTACACTTGCACTTGTCTGTGCTTCTTGACTGACTTGATTTACTGGAACAAATTGAGGTTGCTTAATTGGAACATATGGAATAATTTGAATTAGATTATGTGTTTGAGAATTATTCCCTTGGCTTGTAATGTCTTTATTTGAATCATAACTACAATGTCTAGATGATTTGACAGAGTCCTCATCAACTCTGACATTTGCACTCTTAACCATCTTTCTTAGTCTTTTGTTATAGCACCAATAGACCTTGCTTTTAGTGGAGTAACCTAGGAAGATTCCTTCATCACTTCTTGCATCAAATTTTCCTATATCATCATCTCTCTTGATATAACATTTGCTTCCAAAGATCTTAAAATACTTAACAGTAGGCTTGTGACCAAACCATAACTCATAAGGAGTCTTACCAGAATTACCATTAACATTTACCCGATTCAAGGTATACACAACAATTCTTACCACTTCACTCCAATACATCTGAGACACATTTCCTTCCATCATCATTGTTCTAGCAACATCCAGAATTGTTCTATTCTTTCTCTCTACAACTCCATTTTGTTGAGGGGTTTAGGGAGCAAATAACTATATTTTAATTCCATGCTCTTCACAATAAGAGTTGAACTCCTTGGAAATGAACTCACCACCTCTTTCAAATCTCAGGCACTTGATTTTCAAACCTTTCTCATTTTCTACCATAGCCTTGAAAATTTTGAGCCTCTCCAATGCTTCACATTTTTCTCTTAAAAAGGAAACCCAAATAATTCTAAAGTAATCATCAATAACCAACATAAAATACCTTTCTCCATGAATACTTTTGACTCTGGAGGGACCATAAAGGTTAGTATGTAGTAGCTCCAGCGAATTATTTGAATGAAACTGTTTGTTCTGGAAAGAGACTCTAGTTTGTTTACCCATCTGACATTCCTTGTATATTACATTAGTAGGCTTCACTAACCTAGGAAGATCTCTTACTGCTTGAGTAGAACTTATCTTGATAATGTTATCAAAGTTTACATGACACAGCCTCCTATGCCACAACCAACTTTCATCTACTTGAGAAATTAAACAACTCCCACTAGCATTATTCAGGTGAAAAATATTACCTTTTGTTTGTTTTCCTATTGCAATCATATTCCCGAAACTTCCATGTATCTTGCATCTTCCATATTTGAATTGAAGATCATATCCCTTGTGAACCATATGTCCAACACTCAACAAGTTGTGCTTCAGGTCTTCAACTTAGAGGACATCATTAGTGTTATCTTTAATACCAAGGAAAATAGATCCTTTGCCATGAATCACACTAGCATTGTTATCTCCAAATCTTACAATCCCACCGTCACACTTCTCTAGACTCACAAATTTTCTTTTATCACCGGTCATATGATGTGAGCATCCACTATCAATCACCCAGTCATCTTTTTCTTTAACTCGGGCTGCAAGAGCCTTTTCATCTTTAGAAAATTCAGTAGCCATAGGATTATCTTCAATGGTAGCAATGAAAGCCCATTCATCTTCATTTCCATTATCTTTATCAGACTCATCATCAGTCACTGCTTCTTCAACAAAGTAGCATTTCCTTTGGAATCTAGACTTTTTAGGCTTAGATATAGGAACTCTTTCAGGACATCTTGATGAAAAATGACCTATTTTACTACATGAAAAACATTTAATAGGAAATAAATCTTCATACTTACCTTTTCCTCTCCCTTCATGCTTTTCAATCAGTGCTTCCAATTCTTCTACCTCTCTTTCTTTATCTTCAAGCTGTTTTAGTTCTTCATCATACTTGGATATCTTTTTGGAACTCTCTCCCAGACTATATCTTTTCCTGTTACTTCTGGATACAGTAGCCTTGAATGCAGATTTAGTCTTTGGTGTAGATTCACCAAATTCACTTATTTCAAAAGTAGCTAGCTTCCCAATCAACGTGTCTCTTGTCATCTTGTTTACTGATTTGAACTCTTCAATAGCATGGACCTTCATTTTGTAGGAGGGAGAAAAGGATCTGAGTACTTTAGCCACAATTTCATCCTCATCCACAAAACCACCAACACATGTAATATCCATCACTATTTCATTTACTCTCTGCATAAAAGAAGTGATATTTTCATCTTCACCCATCTTCAAATTCTCATACTTTCCTTTCAAGATCTATAGCTTAGCCATCTTCACCTATGCATCTCCTTCATACAAATTTTCCAGTTTCATCCAAATCTCATGAGCTGTCTATAGACCCATCACATTAGCCATCTTTGAATTTGTCAGAGAACTCACCAAAGCTTCAATAGCGCTAATGTTATTTTCAACATCTTTGATCTCATCAGTTTTGGAGGGACCATTCTGAGGAATAACATATGGATCTTTTGTAATCTTCCAGAAAGCTTCACCATTACATCTTAAGTGACATTGCATCCTAACTTTCCATAGTGAATAGTTAGTGTCATCAAATCTCAGACTGTCCTTCTTGAATGTTTCCATTCTGGATCACCTCAAGGTTTTAGACTTCTTCAGAGGAACCTGCTCTAATACCAATTTTTGGAAAAATAAGGACACACAACACAGAGCGGGGGGGGGTGAATCAGTTGTGATATAAACTTAAATTTTTCTTACTTAATTTATTCTCAGATCTAATGAATAAGAAATTAACCACAAACAATTAACACATCAAAGAGACATATAACACCAAGATTTTTGCATGGAAATCCTATTAGGGGAAAAACCACAGTGGATGTTAGTCCACAAGATTATACCTTGTTAAAAGTATAATGAGAAATAATAAGGGGAATGCACATACATTCAAGCACACTTCCTAGAGCTCACTGCTCAAATACAAAAGAGGACTCGCTGTCCAACAATATAGAATAGGATTAAAATCCAATGAATACAAACTGAGAAAATAGCTTTTCCACAAGCTTGATTACAGTTCCAATTAAGCTTAGAAAACCTTCTTCACACTTTGCTCAAACTTCTTCACTCTCTGCTCTGCAACCAAATGATAGAAACACTATTCACACATTTATACTTTCTCTAGAATTTATTCACTTATGCACACACTAACTTTTCTCAACCAATCTCTCTTATATATCCACAACATGAGATTTCATCACAACTTAGTCGGCCAGGAAAATAAAACATATTTTCAATGTTGGCCCAAATTGATAAATAAATTTCCAATGCAGATCAACCAAGGTCAGCAACAACATAGTGGAGACCCAAATTAACATATCAAACACAAAAATACTTTAATTAATTACACCATGAAGATCCACAACACACTACCACCAACATGTTAGCCAGGAACATGAAAAAACAAACATGCATAAGAAAATATCTTCAACCACAAGCTCTCTGAGTAATGTGGACATACCACAAAGATAGAGAATGATCTAGAGACATCAGAGAACACCAAGAAATGATAGAGGAGCATCCACAACAACTGAGATTACCAGAATCACACAATCTTCATTTAGGAACATTGACAGAGACCACATAAACACTATCATACCACAATATACTAAAAAATTCACGCGGACCTCTAAAATTTCTGATAGATGATCTAGAAACATTCAACAATAAACCCTTTAATCCACACCATCTAATCTTTAACGTACATAACAAGACACCTTCATGACCTGCACAGTTCCATTGGGAACCTATAATACTTTCTTTTACAAATTTCTCAATATCCTCGACATATACATCAACTGATATACCAAATGCTAATAGTGTTGACATCAATGAAAACCACATATCAGCAACCATATCCAGAACATCCAACATCTTCATCTATTATTTTTCCCCCTTGACTCCTAACTTCATTTGCTATTAGTTCAACCCTTTAGAAAAAACTTGTAAAATCTTCACCTTCTTCCATTTTCAAATTTACAAATCTACGTTTTGCCACCAACTTCTTTGTCAATTTCACTCTTTCATTTCCTTCATACATATCTTCCAACTTCTTCCATACATCATATGCAGTATCCAAAGAAATAACCTTAGTTTGCTCAGTTTTAGATAAACCACTGAAAATAGCATACCTCACTTTCTTATTTTCCTCATAAGCAAAAATCTCATTTGCAGTAGTAAGACCACTAGTCAGGTATGTACACTTTTTCTCAATAGCCTTCCAGGTCTTGAAACCAAAAGAGATAATATATCCTCTCATCTGTGCCTTCCAGTTGCTATAATCAAATCCATCAAACATAGGGATTTCCATCTTATGCACCATTGGATCTTCCTTAAGTGGTTAAGCTCTACACTAAGGAACCAAAGCTTTGATAACAATTGTTAAAAATGTGCATGACAACTGAGAGGGGGGGTTGAATCAATTGTCATACAAATTCAAATTCAAAACTTCAACACTTATCAATCCCACAACCACACTATTTTTTTATTAAGTATGAACATGAAACACGAATAACATAAAGTAAAATCAACACAATGAACACCAAATTTTTAAACGTGGTAAACCCAATGAGGGAAAAACCACGGTGAGGATTAAGTCACAATATAAAGAGATAGAAAAACTGATTACAGAGGCTCACTGCCTAGAAAAGGACTCACTGTCTGAATACAAAGGCTCACTTCCTATAGAAAGGAATCACTATCCAACAGGGAGGCTCACCAACTACTGATACAAAAGAGAACAAAAGATCCACAACAACAATTAAACACACATTCATAGCCTTGATCAGGAGATTGCAGAAATCGTTAACTCACTACCTTCAAGAATCTAACACAATAAAGTACGGCTTCCTCAACTAACTTTCACACACACTTCTGCTTTTGATTTGTGACTTACTTCATCACTTTGCATCTTCCTTGAATTCTTCGAATTTGACTTGCATTTATACCATCTTCAACCTTAGAATTTTTTTCAAAGGTCGGCCACATATGATTCATTTCTTCCATTCAAATTAGGTCAGCAACTCAACATTCCCGCAGTGGAAAGGAATGAGGGTGGACCACTAAAACATTTATCCAAGATCAAAAAATAATATCTCGGATCTACCACATGTTTCCTTAATTAAATTTTATTCTTTGAATGAAGTGTAAACATGAGGTTGGCCTAACCTAATGAAAACACAAAAGATCATTGATGTCCATGATTCCTAACAAGAAGATAGCACACAAATGATGTAACATGCTTCATTATGCATGAGAACACATCTCAGGTTCCTTCAGATATATCCACAGTAAGTGCAACAATCTTCAAACACCAAACTACTTCCATCAGTCCATTCGAACTGTGCAAACACATACATCAATTATGAAACATGACTTCCAAATCACCAAACCTGACACATTTTTCCTAGAACCAAGAAAATACCACTATGAAACTCATTCCAAATCCACAAGCTCTAGAGTAGAACAACAGAGGATTGCGGAGCAAAAACATTTCTCTTGGTCATAGAAAGATTAACTCTGGCAGAACAATTTACACACCGATGAACATAACTTTCACATCCCATCGAATCAAAAGATACAACTTAGGAGATATCACCAATAGATCACCATTAGAAAACCTTCAAATCCACACAAGTATAGGATCAACACAGGAGAAATGCAGAGCACATACTAGAGCACATTCTTAACTCTGACTTGTTTTCTTTATTAATTTTCTCAAAAGCACTTGGAAACTCACAAATTTGGCACATTTGTAACATCATAAAGATAGCTCTATGTACTCACAACATCTCAATAGCATCTCAACTATACATGTACAATCTGCAACATACTGAACTGTGTTGACATAAATGACAACACGACCAATCTTGCTCATACTTGCAATAGTCTTGATGCCAGAAATTTGAAGAGGAAGGCTTGGGGTGTAGTCATTGGAGAGAATACCAAAACACCATGAATTTTTAGGTCTAAAGGTGAAGTCGCAATAACATATAAATGGGGTTACAAAGTGTTGACACTGGAAATGAATGCTTCACTTCCTTGTTCACAAAATGGATACAAGGAGAGGGATCCGATTTCATAATATTCATATTCAAGGACACCTTAGAGATCTCAACCCAATGAAGGGTGTGAGAGATCTGACTATAACATATCCTTGGAGATGATTGAGACAAGAAAGGGGGTTCACCACCAAGTGTAAACTTGGAAAACATAAAATGTTGGAAAACATAGTGTGATATGCAAAATGACCAAGAAATGCAAATGAAACAAAACAAAAAGTTGTAAAACTGAATGTGTGCACCTGGATACTTGCAGAGAATTGAATGGACACTAGAAATGATGCTGATCCTAAAATTTTGACCTATTGGGACTCATTCACCATTCTGGGCGAATCAGTCCTAGTTTTGGATTTTTGCACTGGAATGAGTTTTGGGCAAATGGGTATCCAAATCTACAAGGATTTTCAAAAAAAACCCACAGTGGGACTCATTCACCACTTGTGGAAAATGAGTCTAGTTTAGCTTTTTTGGAAATTCAAAGTTTGGATCTGCTCTTCTCTGTCTAGTCAATCTATTCTTCCAGGTGTCTGAATTCAAAACCTTGATTTTTGGGACTGTAAGTGACTTTTTGTGAAGATTTTGACCTTTCCAATAGGGAGATGATTCCAAAAAGTTTGAAACATATTCTTCAATCATCTCCAAGCCTTCAAAGCATCTAGATCTATAATCACACAGGGAAAGAGAACACAAGTGTTGATTTTTAGGGAATAGGGGTTTTCCTTGGTGAAACCCCATTTAGGTAATTAAACCTATACCATAGAAAAATGGATCTTTGACATTTTCATGGTATTTTAGGTCTTTCTCTCATGATTCTTGGTCTATTTTTCTTTGATTTAATGTTGCAATGTAACTTATGCATTCACATTAGGTCCTAAACATTCAAATTATGATATCTTGTGAAGGTGTTGTGATGTGTTGTAACACATTTCTACACTTTTATAGACTCTTTTCATTATAATTCACCTAAAAATCACCTTTTCATCATTTATTAAGTCCTATTCTAAAGTCTTGTAACAAGATTTCATGCTTTTCTAGGCTTGTTTTTACTATTTACACCTTTATTATGCTTTATTTGACTATGCACTCATAGGACTTAATTAAGTGTATTTTTGAATGTAAACTCAAAAAGCAACATTAAATGCAAGTTAATTCCCAACACCCACTTACAAGCCTAAGGTGGGACCCATTCACCATGGGTGGCGAATGAGTCCCCCTTGGCTCTAAAATCAAAAGAATTCAAATTTTCTTTTGAATTTTTATTCAAAAAGACCTTATGTCAGCCTGTGATAAGGTATTATTGGGTAATTAGGGCATAGATGTGTATAAATAAGTATTTTTCTCCTCATTTTACATCTCCCCATTCACTCATTCACTAGTTACATTCAAGCATCATTCAATCAAGCATTCATCAACCTTTTTGGAGTAGCCATTGACATATCTTTAGATTTGTTCAACAAGGTTGTGGTGAGTTTAGGACATTTGCATGTTATTTATTCATCATTCCTTGCTTATTCCATTTCATTTCTTTATTAAGGGTTTGATTACCAAACTGGGATTTGACCAAGGCAAATCCCTATACCCTAACCCTTAACCATTTCCCCCCTTTTTCATGTGTGTTTGCAGACTTTTGTATGTAGATTTGTTAAGCAATTAGGTGTTGAAAGGTGGTCAAGAAGTCAACAAAGTGTTTCAAGTCAATTAAACCCTATTTCAAGCTTGGAGACAACCTAAAATCCATTTTTTGCAGATTTGACTTTGTTAACTCGGCAAGAAGACAAGTGTAGATCTGGAGCTACAAAATTGACCTTTTATTTCATAGATTTTTGGAGGAGGACTGATTTTCCATCAGTGGTGAATGAGTCATGCCTTAAGGCTGTAAAAGGTGATTTTGTCAGATTCCAATTCCCGGTAGTAGAAAACCTGTTTAGGAGATTTTACTAGTAGGAGGGCTGATTCACCATCAATGTCAAATGAGTCCCATTGGTCATCAATGGTTATTTTTCCAACATTCCAAAATCTTCTCAGATTTTCAATCTGTCTCCAAGTGCACTCCTTTCAGTCTCTTTCATTTCTAAGTTCATTTGTGCATGTTTCTTGTTCATTCTTGTAAACCTCATTATGTTTTCAAACATTGCACATTTTATTAGTTTTGCATTAATAATCAGTCAATTACATCATTTAGTTGCATTTACAACATTGCATTTAGTCTTAATAACATCACACAATCCTTTATTTAAGTGAATCACTTCAATTTTGGGGTTCTATCTCTCTCCTTTTAGGTGAAAGATCCTAAGAGTGCAAGAGAAGTCCATAGAACAACATCAAAATTGATGGTTCATTTTGGTGAACTTGCATATTGAACACTTTATCTTTCAGATTTCCATTGCATCTTGCATCCTAGGTTTCATTTGCATCAACATTCAATTTGGTTTTGTTTTGTTTTTACATCGTAGGGTTTCTAAAATTGCATTAGTGAAAGACTCGTATAGACTTCATTTTTGCATATCAAATCATAAAAAACCTGAAAATCTGCATTTGCATCCTCATCCTACATCTGAAAAGCATTGAAATCATTTTATTTTTTTTGAAAAACACAAAAAAATCTCATACCTGGACTCATTCACCACCCTGGGCGAACCAGTCCACCTACATATTTTGAACAACATTTTCAGGCATTTTCTGGGTATTTCCTGCATTACTATTTTCTGTAATTACTTTTTGTTATATTTTCTAGATTTTCTATTTTCTCTTCTTTCT
Source organism: Sequoia sempervirens (assembly GCA_007258455.2). Taxonomy (NCBI): domain Eukaryota; kingdom Viridiplantae; phylum Streptophyta; class Pinopsida; order Cupressales; family Cupressaceae; genus Sequoia; species Sequoia sempervirens. The sequence continues at coordinate 21,597,062 of VDFB02353493.1, read as the reverse complement.
TGCATCTTAGTTTACTTGCATTCATTGTCATCATGGCCTTTTATTTTAACAAGCTTTGGAATTCATTGAAATCCTTAGTAGAGATGTCTAATTGTGCCTTTGGCTATGATCCCAATGACCTTGAACTTCCTCATGCTCCTTCAACTCCTCATGATTGCCCTCCTTATGATGTAGACATCATTGGAGAAGATGATGATAGCATGAATAGGTTCTCTAACAAATGTCTTGATAACCTTGAAGCCAATGTAGCCTTTTACCCATCCATGAAGTCCCAAGATCTTCCTACTGTTGTACCTCCTGATCACTTTGGATACCTATGTCTAGAAACCCATAAAGGACCTAAGTTCCCTCCATCAAGTGGACCTAGTTCCTCTAAACAACCACATCCTCAAACATCTTATATAACAAAGTTACAAACACACCAATGAACCTTGAAGAAACATATGGCAAAGGATTTACCATCTTAAGTAAACAAGGATGTAATATAACAACTGAATATGACATTCACCAACTTTTAGAACAAAGAACAACAAAATAAAACACATCAATATTATGATATCAAGATCCTCCTCATGCTGATAAGCCTCCTTTTGAATATTGGAGACTTCACGATGATGGTACAATGATCTTTGATTCTCCTCCTGACTTGAAAATTCTTCTTCCACATGAACAACCATTACTTGATTCTAATGACAAGGATTCTAGGATCCCCATGGGTCCTCTTCCTCCTTCCATTCATGAAAAAGGAGAATCTAGCAAACAAAAATGACCTTACAAATTGAGAAAACTTAAGTTTCTTGTCCATCCACCACCTGAATGTGAAGGAGACTTCAACTGCTTTTAAAAAAAGGCCTTATACTCTTACCACCTATGAATAGGTTGGTCATCTGTCCTAAAGATTCAAACATACCATATTGAAAATACCATCATCTTCTTGGACACCGAACTGAAGAATGCTGAATATTGAGGGACATACTAGAAAAGTATCACTTCACTGATACGAACTGCTTTCCTATCATCCCTTAAAACCAAATCCCTCTATCATGCCATAGTTGTAGAATTTTCCATTCCCACTATTGCATGATCTTTCCCATCACTTAGCTTGGCTCATTCTTGTCTTACACTTTGTGGAGGCAAGAAGTTATTATCCTTGTTCTCGTAATGCATTTGTCCTTTGTCTCTTAACTATTCTATTCACCTTTTGCTTATACTACTTGAGACTGTGAAGCCAATAACTCGGTTAATGGTTGACTTACATTTACATTACTAGTCCCTTTTACATTTTCATTTTTCTTTGTTTTTCTTGCATGTGTGTATCATGTTCCCTCGTAATGTGTGTTTCATGTTCTCTCTCTCTTTGTCTACTTCCTCTATTTGTACCTCTATTTTTCTATATGTTGTACTTTATCTTTTCCTTTTTTATCTTTTTTTTGTGTTTTCCTTTTGGGAATGACACAAATGTCTATTCCATGTTAACCCAATCGGTCGCTTTTCATTTTTACTTTATCTTTTTCTTGTGTTTTTCCTTTTGGGGATGATGCAAGGCATTGAGACCAAAATGTCTCCTTCATGTTGACTAAAAATATTTTTCTTTTCTTTTTCCTTTCGTTTTCTTTTTGCTTGTGTTTCTCCTTTTGGGGATGATGCAAAGCATTGAGACCACAATCTCTCTTCCATGTTGACCCAAAATGGACTTTATTTTTCTTTTGTTTTCACTCTCTTTGTGTCATTCTTCTAGTTCTATGTGTTTTGGGGAATGATGACAATTCTGAGCTCTTTAAATAAAAACATTGCAGCAATGAACATACCGACCCAAAATCCATAGATCCCTTATGTGTTTGGTGTGTTCCTTTTTGGGGGGAAACTCCCCTTTCTTTTATTTTCTTTTTCATGTACATGCAACAACCTTACTTGGAAATATTTGACGTGGCATAGGGGCTTTCCAAGTTCACTCTGATGTCTTGTTTTCTTTTTGCATTTTTCCTTTTCTACTTTAATGTAATTGCTCACAGAACGATGTGTAGCAATTCCTTTAAAGTGGGGGGCATACATTGGAATCATTTCATTTGCATTCTTGGTTCTTAGTGTAGCCTTTTCACTTCATATGATGCATTTTTCACTTTGTGGATGACATTGGGTGTGATATCCTTCATAAGTGTGATCTATCTTAGCATATTACATTCCTCTTAGTGGCATGATGTGACACACTACATCCCCTAAGTTGTGAATTTTCTATTCTTTGATTGGTCCTCTCTTGGAGACATTAGACACGATGTTCCCTAAGTGATAGACCTTGCATGAACTTAACAAGACTCCTTTGAACATTCTTTTTACATTTTGCATCTTTGCCACCTTGTATAACACAACTTGCATGCCTTTGGTACCTACCATCCTCTTTTTTCATGAGTTATAAGCATATGCAACTTTGCTTGTCTCATGAAGCATGAAATTAAATTTTCCTTTGTGGCACCTTATTAAAGTTATCAGGAGGTATAACTTTAATATGGTTGAGCGAGAAGCCCATTCAGCGACACGACTTTCCCCATAGCCACCTATTTATTTGTGAGTTCATACCAACTAGCGTATGTACTTTACCCTTTTGTGTCTTCTCACCTGACAGACCACCATGTGTTATATCACCCCAGAGTGAGTATGCATTTTCTTTTTCAGACAAACAACCTAGATCTAATCTACAACTAGCTAGACAAATGATCAAAGCTTGATATGACTTTTCCTTTTTTCTCTTTATTCTCTTCTTCTTTCACACTTCTGTGTTCCTTTCTTCTTATGTTTAGTTTTCCATGGGATCTTCATCCTGGGGGCTTGATCATCCCTCTTGATCATTATCATTCCATCTTTCTAGCATAAGTGCATTTGGATCCCTCTCGATGTGCATGGCTACTTTAGCTTGATTTGAAGCAAGTTCATCCTCTCACTAACGTGGGGGCTAAATGTACCATAGAAAAATAGATCTTTGAAATTTTCATGGTATTTTAGGTCTTTCTCTCATGATGCTTGGTCTATTTTGCTTTGATTTAATGTTGCAATGTAACTTATGCATTCACATTAGGTCCTAAACATTCAAATTATGATATCTTGTGAAGGTGTTGTGGAGCGTTGTAACACATTTCTACACTTTTCTAGACTATTTTCATTATAATTCACCTAAAAATCACCTTTTCATCACTTATTAAGTCCTATTCTAAAGTGTTCTAAGGTCTTGTAACAAGATTTCATTCTTTTCTAGGCTTATTTTTACTATTTACACCTTTCTTATGCTTTATTTGACCCCTTTATGCACTCACAAGACTTAATTAAGTGTATTTTTGAATGTAAACTCGACAAACAACATTAAATGCAAGTTAATTCCCAACACCCACTTACAAGCCTAAGGTGGGACCCATTCGCCATGGGTGGCGAATGAGTCCCCCTTAGCTCTAAAATCAAAAGAATTCAAAATTTCTTTCAGGTTTTTATTCAAAAAGACCTTATGTCAGCCTGTGATGAGGTATTATTGGGTAATTAGGGCATAGATTTGTATAAATAAGTATTTTTCTCCTCATTTTACATCTCCCCATTCACTTCCATTCACTCATTCACTAATTACATTCGAGCATCATTCAATCAAGCATTCATCAAGCATTTTGGAGTAGCCATTGACATATCTTTAGATTTATTCAACAAGTTTGTGGTGAGTATAAGACATTTGCATGTTATTTATTCATCATTCCTTGCTTATTCCATTTCATTTCTTTATTAAGGGGTTGATTACCAAACTGGGATGTGACCAAGGAAAATCCCTATACCCTAACCCTTAACCCTTTTCCCCCTTTTTAATGTGTTTGCATTCTTTTGTATGTAGATTTGTCAAACAATTAGGTGTTGAAAGGTGATCAAGAAGTCAACAAAGTGTTTCAAGTCAATTAAACCCTATTTCAAGCTTGGAGACAACCTATAGTTTGTTTTCTATAGATTTGACTCTATCAACCCGACAAGAAGACAAGTACAGATCTGGAGCTATTGAATTGACCTTTGATTTCATAGAACTTTGGAGGAGGACTAATTCACTAAGAGTGGGGAATGAGTCCCGCCTTAAGGGTGAAAAAGGTGATTTTGTCAGATTCCTGTTCCCGATAATTAGAAACTTGTTTCAGGAGATTTTACCAGTAGGAGGACTGATTTTCCATCAGTTGTGAATGAGTCATGTTGATGGTTAAAACAACACAACAAAATTAAAAAGAATATCACTATTTTATTTAACCTGAAAAAGAAAGACAACATATAGTAATCTAACTCCCAAGGTCCTAGTAGTTGGTTCTCAACTGTGTTGATATTGCTCAATGGTCAATGTAACTGTAATATGCAAGGGGCCTTTGCTGGTAATGGGCAAAAAAATGCATTAGATCAACTAACCTAAGTTTGGGGGGGGGGTTTAAATAAAGATAAAAAGAGAGATCAAATCTTTAAAATAGAAGAACATGAACAAAACTTCTTAATATCTAGACATGCATGTCAATAATGAGTGTTTCTCTACCTAATCAAAACCACAACATGATGCAATCCATAGAATAATCTATACCACTACATACATTCATAGTACTAATTCACAATCACAACCAATCACTAAAATTTTTAGTTCAAAACTTAAAATAGATCATTCACTCAAAATCAAAACACATATCAAATTGATATAATAGAAATTCCATTCACAGATAACTCAATGAGATAATCTTGAACACAGTTTCCTCTATTGATTCCAATCAAATAGAAAAAATTTAGGAAAAACAACAAATTAATTATGATTCATTAAATTTATCCAAAAGGTCCAAAACTTAACAACATATAAAATGTATAAAACTGTAAAGTATAACCAAGTTCAACTGAACTTTCCAAAGCATCTTGCTAAAAACTATGAAATTCTAAGAATATGATTCCTATTGCTATCATCAGGTTGCTAATCTTCCTTCAATGAGCCAACCTTTAAAAAATAGAGCCATGAAGTACATATACACATATCATGCACAAATTCCTCTCAATCAATAACTTAGATCCACAAATCAAGGAACCATAATTGAATGAAGGACTGGACTACTGATCTTAAGTTACAAGACTGATTGCTCTGTTGCACAAAATTTTGACATCCAAGGGGGAAGATGGAACTAATGGATCAAACTATAGTCAAGTTCATATCAAAACCTTGCAAAAGAGGAGATAAGAATATGTTGTGTCAAGTGAAGAGTGTTCAACTGTCAACTCAATTCTGCATTACATGCTCAAGGATGTACTCATCATAATTAGAGAACACTTGTTGAAGGGTATCCGAATCAGGCCCATCCAACCAATCATCCTCAAATTTAATCCTCTATAACTCCCCTAAAATAAATCCCTATACCTCCTTTAACTCGATCACTTCCCTTCTAGTAGCCTTTACTTCTTCTCTCATGTCCATAAACCTATCCAATAAAAAATCTTCTCCATCATCCCCTTTTTGTATTACCTCTTCAAACCCGCAGCTCCTTTTTTCTTTCATCTTGTCCAAAGAAAGACCCTCCTTGACCGAGGTATCTAGATTGACTAAAATAGCCACTATTGCCTCCAATTAATCAATCTACTGGTTCAAGTCTTTACTCACCTCTTGAACCTCATTCTTATGCTCATGAATAGACTTGGATTTGTATCCTATTATCCTCATAGTTTTCTAAATAAAATCTGCATTAATATCTTCAAGAATTGATTTCTCAAGTAGAGTTGACTTAGGCAATTTTCTAATGTCCTTAAGCTTTTTAATATATTCTTTATACCCTTCATCTTTCTTGTCTAGATCTTCAGCATGCTGGTTCAAAATTCATGCCAAATCAAGTGTTGTTTCATGAATATTAAAAATATTAGTTAACACTTCATCAACCTCTTGATTGAGCTTATCAATCCATCTTTCCAGTATCCCCACCTTACTCTTCATCTGCACCAAGTCATTGGCTTCCTTCTTCCTTAGTTAGATCGGGGATTCAGGAGCAACAACTTGTTGAGAAATTTGAGTTGAGACATCTTTTAAAAACTTATGCAATTGATCCAATTGAGCCTTAAGCTCATCTTTCTTTTGCTTGTCTTTGATCATCCCAGACTTGGTAGAGGAATCTACAATATCAATTAAGTTCATTTGGTGGTTCCTTCCAGGTCTTCCCAGATTCACTATACCCAACTGATAATCAGTCATTTGCATATCAACCCGGTTCTTGTCCACCATTGGTATTGCACATTCAACAATAATTTCTCCTGCATCTGTAAGCTTGGTGGAGTGAAGAACATTGACCTTCTTTTTGGATCTCTCCTTCTCAATCTCCTTCATCATTTCATCCCAATTGAGAGGCTAAGGTTGAATTATCTATTTCTTTTTCAAGTCAAGATTCAACCATGTAGGAGCAATAGGAGTAGTAGCTATTTGTGCTGAAGAAGATGCAAGAGTGGTAGAAGATAAAGGTTGCAATATTGTGTTCTCAGGTTGAGAGTCAACCTCTTGCACATTTTTCTGCTTTGTTTGTGCCTTTTCTTGTGCAAGTTTCTCACCTTCTTCCTTATCCTTTTGTTCTTGCAACATTTTGGCTTCAAACTCCTTCTTTATACTTTCCTCTTCCAACTTCTTTTCCTCTAGCATCTGGTCCCTTTGTATTTTCAACTCCTCAGCATAGTCCCATGCTTCTCTGGACTTCTTCTCATGTAGAGAAATTTTTACAACCTCCTTCTCCCTCTCTAGGCATTCTTTATCTTCTTTTCTTTGGTGGGCCTCTTCTACAACCTTGAACATAGCCTCAAGGGCTTCTTTCTCTCCTCTTTGAGCAACCTTTTGTTCCTCAAGGTCATGAATTTTTTTCTTGCAAACACAACTTATCCCTTTCCTCTTTGATTTTGAGCTCTTGCTCCCTTTGCTGCTACTATTTGACTAATTCATCAGCCTTGGCCTGATCTTCCAATTCTTGGTTCTTCAATACATGAGATTGTGCCTTTGCATCAATCTCTTGTTGTTTAGCTAGTGCCTCGGCTTGTGCCTTGGCATCTACTTCCCTTTTAGCCTCTTCAAATAGCTTCCATTGGTCCTCTTTTGTCAACACATGCTCAATCCTTGCATCATTTGTTACATAAAGAGATGCCACCACATGAGTTTCTTTGTCGGATGGGGCAGCCTCAGAGATAGTGTTAATATCATGAATTTCTATTTCAGGCTCCTCCTTCAATAACTCAGTTTCCTTATGGAGACCTCCCATAGGCATTTCCTCACTAGGTTGCTCTATGACAAGGGGCTGAGTGGATGCTTCTATTGCAATAGATGTTGAGGCACTAGCTTCTATTGCCACTTCTTCATCATGTGTCTCTGGAGGATCTTGGGCAGGAATTTCAATTTCCTCTCTAGCATTAGGAGGGAAGAACTCTAGCGGCTCCTTAGGAGCCATTCTTCTCTTTGTCCTCTTGTACCCTTGAGTGGTACCTACACCCTTTCTCTTGTTTGAAGTTTGAGCCTCTAGCTCCTTAATTATCATGACCACCCACTGAATGCTTATGTCCAAAACTAGTATTGCAATATGTTTTATGTCGATGGATTCTCCCACATTCTTGTCCACTGGATCAAGATTTTTGGTGCTTATATTCTTTGCCTCGTATTGGACATCCAAAGTTACTCCATCATCTGATAATGTCTTCAGGATGTCCTCCTTAGTCCTATACTAAACAATGTGTGGGATAGGCAATCTTTCATAGTTTTTCCTTCAGAGATCATATTCATCTTGTAAATCTATCCAAAAGTCCTCCAGTAAACTAAAATGTTTGTCAAAAACATTGGGAAGCAAGGTATACATCTTGTGTCCAAGATCAAAATGATTTCTAGAAGTGCATAAACCCAATTTTAGATGAATCAACTCTTCACAAACTACCTTAGCTACCACAATATGTGGAAAACTATACTCACCCAACTTGATGGGGAACTTGTGACAACCAATATTATGCTTGGTACCAAATTTGAAGTTGACCCTCAAAGCTTGATAGATAAATTCCATCAAGACAATCCAATTGCTACAACACCTAGGCAATAGATGGGGGTGACCATCAAAACCAGCCAACCTGAAGTTGGTGAATCTGGGGTATTGGATATACCAATGTCCCCACTCATTGATGAAGGCCATGACCTCTCTGCTTAGTCTATAACCATTATCCCCTATTAGTTGGTTAATGATGATATAACGAAATGCATCATTAACCGTCCTATAATGTGACTCTGAGGTCTGCAAGGTAAGCTGATCATAGTGATCCCATACATTCGTCTATCCTTGAGCCTCTCCCAATACACCAACTGCATTAATTCCTAGAAAGATCCCTCTTTTGGCAGCTACATAGACTACATAAGTGGTCGTGAAGAAACTCTTAGTTTCTCTCACTCTAAGCATCTGATTATGTATGCAATCTAAGAAAATCATGGGCCAATCAAACTGTTGTCTACCATCAAGGATAGTTTGGATGAATGGGAACATCCATTCTTTAAATTAGGAGGCATGCCTCTTCCCAAACACCCTACAAAGGATCATTATTATATCATAAATCTTCTTATAGAAGTGTTCCCTCTTAGGTTGCTCAGGAAGCTTTGCCAAAGACTTTTTTTCAACTCTCATCCAACTTTTATTCATATGAATTCTATTAGCTTCCTTGTTGTGACTATATAGTTTCAGTGCCTCTGCCTCATTGAGCTATTAGGGATTTTTTGGAGCAGGTGCATTGATCAGAAATCTAAGCATTTGGGGTGTTAAGTCAATGAAAACATTCCCCTAAAAATCCACACATTTCCTCATGGCAGGATTGTAGGCTCCAGCTGGAGTCATTATTAATTTAGGACATTGGATTGATAGTGGGATGATAGCAACATGTGCAAGTCTAGATTGAACAATCCTTTGTGTCATTCCTGTTACCTCTTCCCCAAATGTCTCCAAGAGAATCTCCTCATAATTGTATGTACCTAAATTGGTGTTGGTGATGTCTTCCCAATCAAAATCAACTTTTCTAGTAGTAAGAGTGGCCTCCCTGTGTTTGTACCTTAGAGTGTAAGGGAGCTGGTCCACTTTTATCTTCTTTGGCTTACCCCCTACCTTGAAGTTTATGTAGGTTGGCTCCTTTGAGAAGCCTTTTCTCATGCTCTAGACATCTTTCAATTTCTACAATAAACTTTTGTATTAGATGAACAAAATACATAAAAGTTAATATATCAATCAACATCTATCTCTACCTCCTTGGAACAACATTTATGCTTAGCCAAAATTCCAACTTTATTAGAGGTAGAACCATAAAATAATAAGAAACATAGAAACATTTCAGTATAAAGTAGGATTAGGACCAGAACCAGGATGAGACCGGGACAGGTGTCGGAAGAAAAACCAAACTCAAAACTAATCGCAAATTTCAAGTTCGTCTTCCACTCTGGTTCTGGTTCCACTTTAGGACAATCATAAAGACCAAAAACCACAATGACTAGAAGTGAGACTATCCTTAGGAATGAACCTCAATGGAAAACAACTTCGGGATGAGTTCATTCTCGAGTTGACTTCCCCTAGTTTTATTATGAAACATAATACCTTGTTGAAGACGTGGTCACATGAATCTAAGGACCTAGGTCACATGGGCTTACAAGGAAAAACAAACAAAGGTGCTTAACACTACCCCTCAATCATACAAAGACCAATTTTAACCCCTGGGCAAGATATTTTATAAAGGTCATCAAGCAAACCCTAGTTTGCACGACACACCGATTTAGAAAATTAAGGCATCACAAACCCAATGCAGAAATCAAAGAGTCAACACAGAATTGAGACTAGAAGGGTTTCCAAAAGGATTCTAAAACATTCAAGTAAAAAAAAACCATAATAAATGGAAACCCTAGTTAAAAATAAGGGTAGGAAAAAATGCACCTACCATGAAAGCGACAACAAACGGAAAACAACAAACGAAAAGCAAACAAAACCGAACGATAAAAAAAAAGGACAAAAAAAAAACCAAAAGAAACAAGCAACGAGCGAAGAATTCATAGAAGTAGATTTTGTGAATGTGGTAAAACAAAATAAGTAAGAACAATGAGAAAGCAATGACACAACAAAACAAAATAGGAAAAGAAGGAAAAAAAAACCCCTACCTTAAAACGCTCACAAGGAAAGACTAAAATCTGATAAAAATTCACTTTGCGACACACCTCCTCAATCAAATCACTCCTCTTGAAGTTATTTTGGCTTTGGTTCACTTAAACGCTTTGGATAACAAAGATAATGAGCCAATTAAACATAATTAGGATTTTAAAATCACTTTCTGCGTGTGAGGAGGCTATAATTAATGCCATTAATATGGTGGGTTAGAGGTAGAGCAAACAATGCAAACAAACAGTTAACTCTAGTGAACATCAAAAGCAGGGTGGACATGGACCTGGGTCCAAGATAGCATAAAGAACTTTTAGCAAGTCCATTACCTAACTTTGAACTTGGCTCTGGTCCCGTGACAAAGACAAAGAACAAAGAAAGGAAATGGGGGAAAAATTAGGACCAAAATCGGTGCTGGAACTTTTATAAAGTTCAAAGTTTGGTTTTGATTCTAGTTTCACTCCCGACCAAGGGACAAGAAACAAAAAAAGGACAACAAACATGATGGGAAGTAGGACCAGAACAAAAACCAGACCCGACCCGCACACCAATGGGAACAACAACACAAAGAAAATGAGCAAAGTCAGGATCAAAGTGGGAACAAAATCTGGAAATTTTAGAAAGTTCCAAGTTTCGGTTCCAATTCCGCTTCCGCTTCTACTTGAGAAAAACAAAATGCAAGTAAAATGAAAAAAAAATCAAGGGAGAAATAGACCTAAGAGTACAAGACACATCGACAAACAGAGAAAAGAACAAACCAAGGGAGGCATACACGAAACCGGAATCAATCCTAGACTTGGAACCAAAAAAAAGTTTCAAGTCTAGTTTCCAACCCGACTCCACTTCCAGCAAACAAAAAGAAACAAGGACTTAGGAGAAAAACAAACAAATCCTAAGACCCAAACAAAACACAAGGGGGACCCATTTTTTTCCAAAAATAATAATGGGGTGGTTATGCAAGGCATAACAAATGGCGACTCAGCTGGGAAAATGGTTTACCCATTTTCAAGATAATGAAGAATTCAGTCACCATGCTAACTTAAGTAGGATTAGATATATTGAGTAAGGTTGAGCTAGAATCTCATATGTAGATCAACATGAACTACTTTGAATATGAGTGTGTGCATATATGGTGCATCTTTCTTCAAAAAAACTTTCTCCATCCCTGAATAATTACACCTAAGATTCAAGCTACGTAGGTTGAGTCCTTCAACTTTCATGCAATAAAATCTTGGGCATTGCTCCACTACTAGTTAGGCATCCATAGCCTCGACTGAGATACCTCTAGTTCTCTCAAAGCATTTCTCTACTGCCAGAAAGGCATGCATAGCCCCGATAGAGATACTTGAATCATCCATTTAATATTGAGTTTGCTTTCTTTCAATGGTTCTCTTTTCTCTTTTCTTTTTCAAGCTTCATTTATGGGAATTATTTATTGACTTTGATCAATACTCAAATATCAATAATCTGCAATGTGGGTTGAGAACTATAGTGGACCTTATGAAAGTTTTGGGAATCAGATGAATCAGAGATACAATCACCCTAAGATGAATAGGCACTTTACATAGGAAGATGTTTTATCTATTTTGTGACAGACTTCAATCATAGTTCATTAGATTATCTACAATGTACATTATTCTTAATAACCTTTCAAACCAATGTTATAATGACCATAAGACATAAGTTTAGAACAAAATATTTCAACATATATACTTGAAAATACCTAAATCAATTTACCTCCTAGTGCCTATAGCATACTTTGAATAACAACCCCTTCATTTCAAAATGGAAAGAAATGAAGGCGCCCAAAGAACAAGACAACACACCAAAAAGAAAGAAAAGAAAAAGAACAAACAAACAAACAAAAGAAGTAATTACTTATATTACAACCAACTTAGAAAATCAGATGCTCATGGTCCAAAGTAATGCTTGAGAAACTAATGATTGATAGGAAATGGTATAGGTTCTCCTGTTATGGTGGCCAACCAAAAAGCGTTCTCACCCAAGATCTCAGCTATTTGGTACAAACCCAAATAGAGTTTATCAAACTTCTAGTGGTCCCCCTTTTTCTCTTTAGCCTTATCCCACAACAACACACAATCTGATATCCTAAAAGCTTTTATTTTGGCTCTCTTTTCAAACTAGCATTTGAAAATAGCCCGATGTTTGAAGAACTACTGTAAAGCAACGTCTCTTTGTTCTTCCATGTTTAAAATATTGGTTAGCCTTACCTCAATTTGATTATCCTTTGAATAAAATTCCTGCATAAACCTAAGGACATGTATCTGTAGATGTATGGTGAAGATCGGCTCTTGGCTGTAGACTAACTTAAAATGGGAATTTCCTAGAGTGGATTTAATATGGGTTCTATCTACCCATAAGGAAAATCTTAGCTGGGTATGCCAGTCTCTATGATTGTTTGCTAGAAATTTCTTTATTACTTCCAAAAGGTTCTTATTGGTAGACTCTGCTACACCATTTCCCTGAGGGTAGTAGTTGGATTAGTACTTTAGAATGATTTTATGTTCATAGGCCCATTGTATGAAATCAGCAGATAAGAAAGCAGGGCCATTGTCACATAGCAGGGTGAAGGGTACTCCAAACCTGGTTATGATTCTTTCATTAAGAAACTTGATAACCACCTCTGTGGTGCTATTTTTTGCATGGCTAAGCCTTGGTCTAGCATGTGCAATAATTAGTTGCTGTTAGGATGAACTTATGAATTGTAGAAGAGTTTGGATTAATTACCCCTACAAAATCTAGTGCCCATTGGGAAAATGGTCTTAACTCGTAAATTGGTTGTAAAGGTGTTGCAGGATTATTCTCCTTGGGTGTAGAGGTCTAGCATGTGTGACATGTTCTAATATGTTGATGTGCATCCTTGAACATGTGGAGCCAATAATATCCTAACCTAAGAATTTGATGAACCAATGAATCCGCAGATCCATGCCCTGTGCTGTGTCTATGATGAAATTCAGCCATAGCATGCTTGGGTTCTTGTTGATCCAAACAACGCAAGTAAACTCCCTCATAATTTATTCTATATAGGGATCCTCCTTTGAGCATGTAATGAGCACTCTTCATCCTTAATGCCCTCCTTTGAGTAGCATTCATCCCCTCTGGACATCTATTATTGAGAAGGAATAAGATGAAATTTGTGTACCATGGATCCTTGGTGAATGACTGCACTGTATACTGTTGTTAAGTGATACTCTTGTCAAAATCTTCCATAGCCTTTGATAAGCCTTGTCCTCAGATGAGCTTCATTGGATGGATTTATAAATCATATTCTTGCAAAATAGCTATCCGTTTTCCTCTTCTTTCTCCTAACTCACTTTGCATAAGGAGTGATTTAACAACTGGATTAGGAACTATGGCCACAACTTGGCTCCTAAGAATGTAGTGCCTAAACTTTTTTACTGCTCACAATAATGCAAAGGCCTTCTTCTCAAGGGGTGGATACATAACTTCTACATTTTTGAAAGGGGAGCTCATGAAAGCAATTGGCCTTTCATCTCACTCTCCTCTTCGTTGTGTTAGAATAGATGCACATGAATTGTCAGATGCAAAGGAATAGATATAGAAGGGCTTTAGATAATTTGGGCTAGTCAAGACTGGTGCCTCAGATATTTATTGTTTAATCTAGGAGAAAGCAGATTTACCCTCATTTCTCCATTATATTTTTGCATCTTTCCTCATCATCTCATTAAGTGATTTGACAATTTTCACAAACCCTCTTATAAATTTTCTCACAAAATTGATCCTCCTGAAGAAGGATCTCATCTCCTTTTTACTTTTTGGAATTGTCAGTTTCAAGATGGCTTCAACTCTATCAAGGTCTATGTATATCCCCTTTTCTGATATCACATGTCCTAAGAGTTTCCCTTCAAAAACTCCAAACACACATTTCTTTGGATTTAGAGACACTCCATAGATTATACATTTCTTAAGGACTTTTTCTAAATTAGCAACATGGTCCTTTCTGTTCTTAGAGAAAATAGTTAAGTCATCTACAAAGATAATGATACATTACCTATCAGATCTTTGAATGCTACGTCCATTGCACATTGGAATGTAGCTCCAACATTGATAAGTCCAAACGACATTCTGCAATAGGCAAATGTCCCCCACTTAATAGTGAAGGCAGTCTTCATTCTATCCTCATGGCTGACAAGCACTTGATTATACCTAGAATAGCCATTCAAGAATGACATCATCTAAGATCCGTTGACAGTTTGTAATACCTCATCAAGAGAAGGAAGTGGATAGTTATCCTTCTTTGAGGCTTTGTTTAGGTTCCTGAAGTCAACACACAGTCTAATCTCCCCACTTTTCTTGCATACTAGAACTAAATTGGAAACCCAAGTGGGGTGCCATACTAGGAAGATGATTCTTGTTGACAAAAGATTTTGCACTTCCTTCTAAATTAATGGATTGATCAAAGCATTCACTGGGCACTGATTTTGATAGAAGGGCTTTTCTTATGGCTTTAGAGGTATTGTATGCGTGATCACAAAGGTGTCAAAAGTATTTAAATCTTCATAACTCCAGGCAATTGCTACAATGTCTTCTTTTAACACCTAAATTATTTCCTCTCTGATCTCCTCAAGGTAGGTTTTCCTATATAAACATTTCTTTCAAGACCTGAATCGGCCAGATTAATAGATTCATACTTCCATCCATCACTTTCTATTGGAACCCTCTCACGAGCCTAAGGATTAGAGTCAAATATTCTTTCCAAATTTACCATCCCCTTGGGAATGCTGTTGCTTTTAAAATTCATTATCCCTTTAGTTTCACAACTCTTAGGATCCTAATCCCCATGATCTCTTTCTAAATCATCTATTATATGTCCTTCGAAGACACCAAAACTTTCCAAGAAGGCGAGTATGTGTTGGTCATCATCGAAGACCTGAAAATTCTAGACATTATTCGAGACTACTGGGATTGAGACTAGTTCAACTGAAAATATCTTCAACTTGGAGTCCTGCATAGGCTCTAGAGTGCTAACAATGATTGCAAGGGCATCTACAATTTGATTGTGTTCCCTAGGAATCAAAGTGATTCCAAAAGCGTCAAAATCCTCAATTAGATTCCAAACTCTATTTCTGTAAGCAGCCAATCTTTTGTTATGACAATTTGACAATTACTTAAGAATCCCCCATTACCATGAGAGATGTGACCTTCTTTTGATGAGTGAACATTAAGCCTCAAGCAAGTGCTTCATACTCTTCCATGTTGTTTGTGCAACCAAACTATAATCTGTAAGAAGCAAAGTAAGTCTTCCCCTTTGGGTTGGTTAATTCAGTCCCTGCCCCACTTCTTGATTTGGACTTGGAGCCATCAAATTTAAGACTCCATAATTGATCTAGAGCTAGGATCTCTTTCTTCTTTGGGGTTACAAGTTTTTTTTCTAGAAGTATGTGGTGGCTCGGACTGGTGTTGGTCATCAAAATTTATAGGTAGCTAGGAAAAAAATTTACTAGAAGGTTCTCCTGGATTCAAAATTTGTTTAGGAACCGTTTCTTGAACCTCCTCTTAGATCAGATTATGATTTAGTGCATTTTTCATCAATTCTTTGGGCATTGGAAGGGTATCTAGGGTTGGTGTAACAAGAAAAGGCTAATATTCCTCAACCTCTTTTTGTAGTTCAAAGCACAAAACTTGAGTCTGCCCAAGTTGGGAAGAATCTTCCTTTTGAGCAAGACTAGTTCTCGTAAGGATGGTTGCATCTTTTGCTTCAAATTAAAACTTATTAGTGAGTTCTTGGGGTTGACATGCACAAGTTTCCTTAGCCTAAGAGACATGATTTAAGATATCTACATAAGGTTGACAAGTTAACTCAGAATGATTATGATAATGGATCCTACACCAATTGGGAAGCAACAAACTCCACATATCAGCCTCCTCTCCCAGTACCAACCTATCCTGTTGCAATTTTTTGATTATGACTTGCTGGTTGATTGTAATCATTGGGTCATTCTATTCTGGAAGCAGTGGGTCATCAGAATGGAGTATAGAGAAAGTCACGATTTCCTCATGCTTGTAAACTCCTATCTCAGTTTCAAAATATGCCACCTCATTGGGAGTATCATATTCAGTAATCATATGCTTAAGAGTAGGCTCGCTCTCAATTCTGATCTGTGTTGTAATTCCCTTCTTGGGGAGCCACAAGTGTGAGAAGTCCAAGGAAAAATATCCCCTAATACTCTTCATTAGATCTCTACTTAAAAGCATACCATAGGTTTTTGGGATATCAAGAACTTGGATATCCATATAAGTTTGGATCCTTTGATTAGATCCAATCTATACATGAATATTCTTAAGTTCTACCACATTGAATTTAATTTTATCCAATTGGATAACCTTTTTATTTTTCTAGAGTGGATTCAAACCTAACTTCCTACAAATTGAAAATGGTGTGACTTTTCCCGATGCCCCAAAATCTAGCAGAAAGTTGTGTAGATTCTTTCCAAAAATTCTTAAACTCAAAAGGAAAGGTGGAGTACCCGTCTTACCTTTATAGAGGGTTGCATTCATCTCATTTGTTGGAGTCACCCTACCTTTCCCTTTTGACTAGTCTGCCTCCTCCAAGGCTCTTAACACAATTTCCTATTGAGCCAAGCACCACTTCATAATATCGAATAAAGACAATGAAGTCTTTTGCTTCTGCATCTTTGCAATGAAATCAAACTCTGAATCATTCTTTACCTGATACTTAGGAAAAGAAGGTGGGTTACCTTTATTCTAAGAGTTAGATGGAACCTTTGGTGGTGGCGGGTTATTATCCACATTTTGATTTAGTGGGACCATGTTATTAGGAGGGGAAGACATGGTGAATGGCCCTCTATTATGATTTATGAGGAAATGGCCTCCCTTGGTTTGCAAGCTTGGGCATTATATACATCTTCCACTATTTCATTCTCTTCCTAGTTGGGGAATGGAAGTTCTTCCTCAAAGATGTCATAGACCATGGCAGTATCCATTGATCCACCAGATTTGTTGGATACACCTTGAAATGGAGCATCAACTTGTGCAATTTTTATTACCTTCTCCATTTATGGGAAATTAACCTTTGAATGAGCTGCAGTATCATGCAACCTGCACCAATTCATCATGAAGTTGAGATCCGCCACATTTGCAGTGTGTGGATTTTCATCACCTGCCTGATAATTGTGGGAAACTCCCCCATTATTAGGTTCAATATTTCATGGCCTATTGTTATTAGACCTTTGGTTGTATCCTCTATTCTAATTTTGATAGTTTTGGTTAGAGGAATTTTGGTTCTAGAAGTTCCTATTGGTGTTCTGGTTGGTGTTATAATTCTGGTTGGAATTTTGGTTGGAGTAATCACCCTGATTAGAATACCCTCCCTGATTCTAAAAACTTTGGTTCTAGTTTTGAGGGGGGTTCTATCTAAGTTGGGCCATATCATTAGACATCTGAGATAGAGTCTTCTTGAGGTTTTCCATCTCATTAGTCAGTTGGAGAGTTCTTTCACTTTCTGTAGTCTTTACTACAGATGGCTGACCAACAGGATTTGATCCTCCAGCTTGACTTTGGTAATTTTGGGTTTGCTGGGAGGATTCTTGAGTACCATTAGTGAAGAATGGTAAGGAAGATGGGGCTTGCAAGTTAGACATGGGTCCATATTGGGAATAATACATCTCTGGAACTGTGTTGAACAAAGGAGTTGGGTTAGGCATCTGATATCCAATGGGAGGAAGAACTCCTCCCAAACTCCCTATTTGTAAACTTATCTATTGTTGTATTTTGATGGCTAAATGATAAAATTTAAACAATGAATCAATTTCATTTGCATCGTATGTCCTCTACAAGAATAAGCCAATCAATAGATCCACAACCCTTAAATATGCCAGAATAGCAATATTCTCAGCAACTGGGTAAGGATCTTGTAGCCTTTGGTACATTCTCTACAATCTCATGTTGAATAAAGGCAATGGTTCATGAGATTCCTTCCTTATCATAGAAAATTGGTGATATAGAATGGCTGGGTCTACATAGACCTGAAACTGATTAATAAATGCATTTTCCAAGTCTGTCCAACTCAGAATAGATCCTTGAGGTAGGTTTAATACCAATTGTATTCCATATCCCCGAAAGAATAGGGGAATAACCTACACACAACATCATGATGAACTACCTAAGCCCGAGTACAGGCATCCTTAAAGGCCTGTATGTGCTCTTCAACACTCCTTGATTCTGCATGCATATACTTGGGACAAAACCTCTCAAGATTCTTGGGTAGATCATGTATACCCCCAACAATAGTCCCTAATGGTGAGGGATTATTCACAAAGAAAGCCATGGGTCATGGTGGTGGGACTAGTTGGACGGGTGGTGGAATAGGTGGATTTGGTGGAAAGCTAGGTGGAGTAAATCGTGGTGAAAATGGTGGGATCAAAACACTATAGGCTTGGGGTTTGTACCTGACAGGAGTTTGGAGTTCAATCAATGGTTCAGGATTCTAAGAAGATCTAAGAACCCTCTCATACCTATCTAGTGAAAATGACCCAATTCGAGCTAGTTTGTTCCTCAAGACCTCCTTCTAGCACTAGACCTATTGATGGTTAAAATAACACAACATTAAATAGAATATCACTACTCTATTTCTCCTGAAAGAGAAAGACAACATATAGTAATCTAACTCCCAAGGTCCTAGTAGTTGGTTCTCAACTATGCTAGTATTGCTTAATGGTCAATGTAACTGTAATATCCAAGGGGACTTTGCTGGTAATGGGCAACAAAATTGCATTAGATCAACTAACCTAACTTTGGGGGGGGGGTTTAATAAAGATAAAAAGATAGATCAGAGCTTTAAAACAAAAGAACATGAACACAAATTCTTAATATCTAGACATGCATGTCAATAATGAGTGCTTCTTTACTTAATCAAAACCACAACATGATGCAATCCATAGAATAATCTATACCACTACATACATTCATAGTGCTAATTCACAATCACAACCATTCACTAAACCTTTTACCTCAAAACTTAAAATAGATCATTCACTCATCATCAAACCATAGATCAAATAGATATAATATAAATGTAATTCATAGATAACTCAATGAGATAATCTTGAATCCGGTTTGCTCTATTGATTCCCATCAAATAGAAAAAATTTAGGCACAAGAAAATCACTGACATACATATTGATTATGATTCATTAACTTTATCCAAAAGGTCCAAAACTTAACAACATACAAAATGTATAAAACTATAAAGTATAACCAAGTTCAACTGAACTTTCCAAAGTATCTTGCTAACAACTATGAAATTATAAGACTGATTCCTATTGCTATCATCAAATGGATAATCTACCTTCAATGAGTTGACATTTGCAAAATATAGCCAAGAAGTACATATAGGCATATCATGCACAAGTTCCTCTCAATCAACAACTTAGATCCACAAATCAAGGAACCAGAGCTAAATGAAGGACTGGACTGCTGATCTTAAGTTCCAAGACTGATTGCTCTCTTGCTCAAAATTTTGACATCCAAGGAGGAAGATGGAACTAATGGATTGAACTGGAGTCAAGTTCATATGAAAAACCTACAAAAGAGGAGAGAAGAAGATGTTGTGTCAAGTGAAGAGAGTGTTCAACTGTTAGCTCAATTCTTCATTGCATGCTTAATGATGTACTCATCATAATTAGAGAAAACTTGTTGAAGGGTGTGTGAATCAGGCCCATCCAACCGGTCATCCTCAAATTTATCATCTCTAAGTCTGTTGAAACCAATCCTTGCACTTCCTTTAACTTGATCACTTCCCTAATAGCAGCCTTTACTTTTTCTTTGATGTCCATAAACCTATCCAATAACAAATCTTCTCCATCAACCCCTTTTTGCATTACCTCTTCAAACCTGCTACTCCACTTTTCTTTCATCTTGTCCAAAGAAAGACCCTCCTTGACTGAGGTATCTAGATTGACTAAAATAGCCACTATTGCCTCCAATTCATCAATCTACTGGTTCAAGTCTTTACTCACCTCTTGAAACTCATTCTTATGCTCATGAATAGACTTGGATTTGTATCCTATTATCCTCATAGTTTTCTCAATAAAATATGCATTATCATCTTCAAGAATTGATTGCTCAAGTAGAGTTGACTTAGGCACTTTGCTAATATCCTTAAGCTTTTTAATATATTCTTTATACTCTTCATCTTGCTTGTCTAGATCTTCAACATGCTGGTTCAAACTTCCTTAAAAACTCAAGTGTTGTTTCATGAATCTTAAAACTATTAGTTAGCACTTCATCAACCTCTTGATTGAGCTTATCAATCCATCTTTCCAACATCCCCACCTTACTCTTCATCTACACCAAGTCATCAAATTCCTTCTTCATCAGTAAGATTGGGGATTCAGGAGAAACAAATTGTTGAGAAATTAGAGTTGAGACATCTTTTAAAAACTTATGCAATTGATCCAATTGAGTCTTAAGCTCATCTTTCTTTTTCTTTTCTTTGATCATCCTAGACTTGGTAGAGGAATCTACAATATCAATTAAGTTTATTTTCTAGTTCCTTGTAGGTCTTCCTAGATTCACCGTACACAACTGATAATCAGTCATTTGCATATCATCCTGGTTCTTGTCCACCATTGGTATTGCACATTCAACAATAATTTCTCTTGCATCTGTAAGCATGGTGGATTGAAGAACCCTGAACTTCTTTTTGGGTCTCTCCTTCTCAATCTCCTTCATCATTTCATCCCAATTGAGAGGCTGAGGTTGAATTATCTATTTCTTTTCCAAGTCAAGCTTCAAACATGTAGGAGAAAGATGAGTAGTAGCTATTTGTGTTGAAGAAGAAGCAACAATGGTAGAAGATCAATGTTACAATATTGTGTTCTCAGGCTGAGATTCAACCTCTTGCACATTAATTTGCTCTGTTTGTGCCTTTTCTTGTGCAAGTTTCTCAGCTTCTTCCTTATCCTTGTTTTCTTGCAACCTTTTGGTTTCAAATTCCTTCAAACGTTCCTCTTCCAACTTCTTTTCCTCTAGCATCTGGTTCTTTGTCTTTTCAACTCCTCAACATTGTCCCATGCTTCTTTGGACTTCTTCTCATGTAGAGCAAGTACTGCAACCTCCTTCTCCCTCACTAAGAATTCTTGCTCTTCTTTTCTTCGATGGGCCTCTTCTACAGCCTTGAACTTAGCCTCAAGGGCTTCTTTCTCTCTTCTTTAAGTATTTTTATCTTCCTCAAGGTCATGAATTTTCTGTTGCAAAGCCAACTTATCCCTTTCCTCTTTCATTTTGAGATCTTTCTCCCTTTGCTACTACTATTTGATTAATTCATTAGCCCTGGCCAGAGCTTCCAATTCCTGTTGCTTCAACACATTAGATTGTGCCTTAGCATCAATCTCTTTTTATTTAGCCAGTGCCTCTACTTGTGCCTTGACATCTACTTCCATTTTAGCCTCCTCAAAAAACTTCCATTGGTCCTCTTTTTTCAACACATGCTCAGTCCCTACATCATCTGTTACATCAAGGGATGCCACCACATGAGTTTCTTTGTTTGATTGGGAAGCCTTTGAGTCAATGTTAATATCATGAATTTCTATTTCAGGCTCATTTTCCTTCAATAACTCAGATTCCTTATGGAGACCTCCCATAGGCATTTCCTCACTTGGTTGCTCTATGACAAGGGGTTTAGTGGATGCTTCTGCTGCAATAGATGTTGAGGCACCAAATTCTATTGCCTCTTCTTCTTCATGTGTGCCCAAAGGATCTTGAGCAAGAATTTCAATTTCCTCTCCACCATTAGGAGGGAAGAACTCTAGGAGCTCCTTAGGAGCCATTCTTCTCTTTGTCCTCTTGTACCCTTGAGTGGTACCTACAGCCTGATAGGGTAGGGTTGGATGGAACACTCACTATCCCATGCTCTGGGTTTCACCTTGGCAAACCCTTTGGTGTCACTCTCCACCTTCTTAACCTATAGGCCCAAATGCTTGTTAGGAACCCCTGGTTCTCTTGGCCAACCCTACTATCATCTCCATTTTCCTAACCAAGCCAATCTTGGTGCTCTCTCTGCCATTCCCTCCTTAGCCGTTAATCTTCCTAAAGGCTAACTAAACCTCCAAGCTTCACTAACTTGATGCAGGGGCGTGTGATGACCCCCATGGCCTCAAAACCAACCCTCTAGGGTTCCTGATCATCCAACAATCTCCAATTCTCCATCACTCACACCAAACCCTATTCTAGGGTTTAAGAAGGGCTACTAGCCCTTGAGCCCCAATTAGGTCTCCTAACCCGAGAAAATAGGCTTAAACTCCAAACTTCCTAAAGAACATCACAATCTTCCAAAAGGGACCTTGGTTTATTTTCCTACCTCTCCAATATTTTTGAGGTTATAGGCCTTCACTAGCCGTACACAGGCGTAACCCTCTTTTTGTAGGAATTAGGGCTTTTTAGGCCATTTCCTGGCCACACAGTGATCTGTTTGCTTCTTTCAACCACCAAATGGACTGGTGGAGTCTCTTCTTTCCTACCAAACCTTTGTAAGGCCTCCTGCATCCACCACACACCTTGGGTTGCCAGGGAATTGACACCCCTGCAACATTAGTGCTTGGTTTTCACTATCTTTCCTAATGAGGCACAGTCAAGCTCGCCTAGGAAAAGACTTTCACCATGCTTCTTGGACTCCTATAGACTTATACCTCTAATCTATATATAGACATGGGGCCTAGCCACATTCCCATAAACCCATACTCTAAGTATGGTGGAAATGTAAACTAAAACCCCATTTTTTCCACAATTTACCAGTCAAAACCGCAAGTGAAGAAAGAGCACAGTATTTACAAGAAAACTTGGAAGCGAGTACATGTTATCTACTATTTCAAAAAAATGCTTCAAATTTTTTTTCACTACATGCTAAACCATACAAAACATCTTGATCAATCATTTAATCTACTAAATCAGAAACATGAAGAAAACAGGGAAATGCACAACAAGATATCACTGTTTTCTCAATTTTCAAACTATTTACAACTCCAATCTTTTTCCAACCTCAATTCCAGTTTGAGGTCCCTCTTTTAAAGGTTCATAAGTGGTTACATCTTCCCTTTGTTGGACATAACCACCCCATTAGGCCAAAATTGCACAAATGCAACATTTTGGCTTTATTTCCCAAATCCTAGTGATTCCTAGTGGAAACAAATTGTGCAACTCATTCAATCTACCATAAGCTACTGAAAAACCTTCCTTCTAACATATTCTAACACCTCTAACACAAAACTAGATGGTCAACATGACCTTAAAGTATTAAATTCTCAAGATTTCATGCTAGGCTTCCAAATTTGCCTAGTGCCACCTAATGTAACCTAGGTGCTCCTACACCATTCTCCCCCTCTCAGCCCAAACACTAAGGAAAAGAAGGAGAGAGAAATGATAGGTCAATACCAAACTTCTTGAACTGATCTTCTTGGACCCATGTGGCTTCTGATTCATTGTTGTTCTTCCACTTGATAAGGTGCTCCATGTACACCTTGTGCCTTGTAGATTTTTGTACTCTTGACTCCAAGATCTTCTTTGCCTGAGGCTTATCTTGATTAGGCAAGGATATATTACTGATGTCCTTGAAGATCTCCTTACTGCTCTGATCCACATCATTAACTGATCCCTTGTACTTGATCAAGTCAGCTATATTGAAAACTGGTGAGATTCCTAGATCAGTAGGTAACTCTAACTTGTATGCATTTTTACCATACTTGGCTAATATCTTGCATGGAACCACTCTCTTCATCTACAACTTGGTTGACATTCCCTTCTACAACCTTGACTTGTTAAGGTGGACCATGACATAGTCTCCTACTGCAAATTGCACATCCTTTCTTAACAAATCGGCCTTCTCCTTCAACTTTTGTGTAGCCTCAGTGACTGTCCTCTTTACCTGCTCCTGAATCTCCTTAATGGTCTAACTGAAGTCTTCTGCATGTCCACTTCTTTGTTTCATAGCTCCAAGATCTCTAAGCTCACATATGCCTCTTGGGTGCATCCCATACACAACTTCAAATGGACTCTTCCTTGTGGTCCGGTTCAAACTATTATTGTAAGCATACTTAGCTTGTGAGATAACCATATCCCATGTCTGTCCATACTCCTTAGTTAGGAACCTTAGAAGATTACCTAGCACCCTATTAACCACCTCTGTTTGACCATCGATCTGAGGATGGTAAGCTGATCCAAGTGACAGATTGGTACCCAATCTGCTCCATAGAGTCTTCCAAAAGTGACTCATGAACTTCACATCTCTATCAAAAACAATACTTAAAGGTAGTCCATGGATCCTTACCACTTCCTTGAAGAAAAGATGAGCTATGTAGCTAGCATCATGAGTAGTTTTGTAGGGAATAAAATGACTCATTTTGCTAAATCTGTCTACTACTACATAGACACTATCAAAACCAGTCTTGGTCTTAGGAAGGCCTACCACAAAATCCATGCTCACACACTCCCATGGTCTGTTAGGAATGGGTAGGGGTTGATATAGACCAGCATTACTAGCTCCTCCCTTAGCTTTCATACACACAACACATTGTTCCACATACTTTCTAACATCTCTTGCCAATTTAGGCCAGCAATATAATCTTTGCACTAGTTCTAAAGTCTTGTTGATGCCAAAATTTCCACTAAGACTGCCATTATGTTTTTCCTGAATTAAATTTTCCCTCATTGACCCTCTTGGAACACATAACCAATTTCCTTTAAAAAATAACCCACTTTGCAAAGTATACTCAGAATATTGGCTATGAAAATGATTCTCAAAATCTAAACATACCTTGTAGGCCTCTGAAAAATCTTGATCTTCCCCATAGAGATCTTTGAAACTGTCAATCCCTATACTCTTCACTTGTATCTCCTGCACTATCAGCATCCTCCTGCTCAATGCATCTGCTACTTTGTTTAGCTGTCCCTTCTTGTGCTTGATGGTGAAGGTAAAAGCTTGGATGTCTTCCATCCATTTCAAATGCCTGTTACTCAACTTCTCTTGAGTGTTGATAAAACTAAGTGCCTGATTGTCAGTAAAGACTACAAACTCCTTGGGTAGAAGGTAATGCCTCCATTTCCTAAGTGACTGAACCAAACCATAAATTTCTAAATCATAGGTTGAATACTTCTTCTTTGCTTCATTGAGCTTCTCACTAAAGAAGGCTATAGGCCTGCCCTCTTGACTTAACACTCCTCCTATTGCCACTCCACTTGCATCACATTCAACAATGAACAACTTGTCAAAGCTAGGAAACAAGAGAATAGGTTGAGTTGCCAACTCTTGTTTCAGTTTCTCAAACCCTTTCTCAGCTTCTTATGTCCACTTAAACTTAGTTTTTAAACCACCCTTGATTGTATCTAGAACTGGTGCACATATACCACTAAAGTTCCTTATGAATTTTCTATAAAATTAAGCCAATCCATGAAAACTTCTTACCTCTGTCCCTGTGGTTGGTGTAGGCTAGTTTAGGATAGCTTCCACCTTTCTTGGATCCATATTCAATGATCCTTTGGACACTACAAAACCCAAATATACAAGCTCTTGCTTAAAGAACTCACACTTCTCTAGATTGATTGCCAACTTCTCCTCTTGCAACCTTCTAAGAACCAACTCCACATGTTTTAAATGCTCTTCTGCTATCTTACTGAATATGAGGATGTCATCAAGGTACACTACCACAAATATCCCTATAAAGTCTTTAAGCACTTCATTCATGAGCCTCATGAAGGTGCTAGGGGCATTGAGAGGCCAAATGGCATCACTCTCCATTCATATAACCCATCATTTGTTTTAAATGTTGTTTTCCACTCATCTCCATCCTTAATTCTAATCTGATGGTATCCACTCTTGAGATCCAACTTTGTGTAGTATTGAGCTCCTCCAAGACAATCCATTAAGTCTTAAATTTTAGGAATAGGGAACCTATACCTAATGGTGATCCTATTTATTGCTCTAGAATCAGTGCATAACCTCCACTTACCTCCCTTCTTGGTTGCTAAGACCACTGGTACTGCACATGGGTTGATGCTCTTTTGAATCAATCCTTGATCCAACAACTCTTGCACTTGTCTAGCTACCTCTAGATTCTGATCTGGTGTAAGCTTATAAGCTACTTTGTTAGGAAATGAGGCTCCAGGTATGAAGCCAATTTGAAGACTTATGGCTCTCTTTGGTGTTAGAGTTGTAGGTGTACCATCACTTACAATGTCCTTAAACTGATCCAACAACTTTGGGACTGCTCTGGGTATGATTGTCTTTTCAGCCTTGTCTTCTTCTTTAGGTTGTAACATAACCACATATCCTTCACCTCCTTGTTTTAGGTTGTCAAGGAACTCCTTCCCACTACTCAACATGGCACTTGGTGTCTTTGACTGTCCCTCTTCTTCTTCTAACAGTGACTGCAACTTGAAAGTCTTCCCATCCTTCTTGAATGAGATGGTGTTCTCTTTCCCATCATATATGACACCTCTGTCATATTGCCATGGTCTGCCCAATAGTAGATGGCATGCATCCATTTGTAACACATCACAAACTAACTTTTCCTTGTACCCTCCAATGGAAAACTCCACCGTTACTTGTGCATTCACTAGAACACTCTACCCTTTGTTTAGCCATGTGACCTTGTAGGGGTTAGTGTGGGGTATCTTCTCCAATTTTAGTTTCATTACCGCCTCCTCTGAGATAATAGTGTCTGTTGAACCTGAATCTACTATGACCTTGCATACTTTACCAAGTATCTTGCACCTTACTCTAAATAGAGCTCTCCTTTGTTTTGGTTCTTCCTTGACCGGTTGTCTGATCAAAACTTTACTAAACATCAGATTCTCTCCTACCTTAGATTCAATGTGACTGACCTCAAATGACTTAGGACTGATGGTGTCCTCTTGTGCATAAGCCACTCTCTTCTCATTGCTTGATGAAGATTCTTTCTCCGAGCACCTATAAGCAGGATGACCTACTTGACCAAAATGGTAGCATTTCATGTTTGCAAAGTATGAATTGTTTATGCCTGCTCCTCTTCCTCTATTTGAACCTCCTTGTGGACCTCTGCCTCTGTTATATCCTCCTCTAGAAGATGTTTCACCTCCATGCTCTGTGAGTTTAGACTCTCCTTGGTTTCTTTGCTTAGTTCCTCTCCCTTGGTAGCCATATCTATGTCCTCTTTGATCTCTACCTTTGCCTCTGCCCTTAGAAGCCTGTTCTTGTTTCCTCTTGCTTCTTTCCTCAATCTTTATGGCTAATTGGTAGCATTGGAGTACTTTCTTGGGGCTTAGAAGAGTCATCTCTTCTTGGATGTTCCATTTCAAACTGTTAAGGTATCTAGCCACCTTGAGACTCTCATCCTCTATCACATTAGACCTCATGCAAAGTTTTTGAAACTCCTCAGTATAAGTGTTTACATCTTGGTCTCTTTGCCTCAAGCTCTATCTTTTCATGTGTAACTGAATCTCATAGTCATCTGGCATGTATGCTTCTCTTACTTTGGCAACCATTCCCTTCCAAGTAGAGATAGGCTACTTGCCTTCCTTTTCCCTCTCTGTCTGAATGAACTTCCACCATGTCAAGGAAAAACCTCTTAGTCTTGACTTGGCCACCTTTACCTTTTGTGCCTTAGTGAATCCATCACATTCAAAATGGTTTTCCATTCCCTATATCTAGTCCATGACTAGATCAAATTCCATTTTTCCACTAAATAATGGTATGCCTTCAAGTGCTTTTCCACTCAAAACCTTCAATGCCTTCAAGAAAGGCTCTTCTTTTAGAACAGGGTCAGGTTTAGGGGTCTTGTCTTCCTCTGCAACCTCTTCTTCCTTTGGTATCCTTCAAATTATGCACTCCTCAGTGCTTGCTCAAGTTGGGATATTATTTCCCTCAATAGTTTATTGTCTTCCTCTTGCTCTTCAACCATCTTGGCCAACTCTGCATTTGTCACCATGATGGAAGAATCACTAGACTCAACCTCAGACATACAAGATTCTTCCCAAATATTTTACTTGCTTTGATACCAATCTAATAGGGTAGGGTTGGATGGAACACTCATTGTCCCATGCTCTAGGTCTCACCTTGGCAAACCCTTTGGTGTCACTCTCCACCTTCTTAACCTATAGGCCCAAATTCTTGTTAGGTACCCCTGGTTCTCCTAGCCAACCCTACTATCATCTCCATTTTCCTAACCAAGCCAATCTTGGTGCTCTCTCTGCCATTCCCTCCTTAGCCCTTAATCTTCCTAAAGGCTAACTAAACCTCCAAGCTTCACTAACTTGATGCAGGGGTGTGTGATGACTCCCATGGCCTCAAAACCAACACTCTAGGGTTCCTGATCATCCACCAATCTCCAATTCTCCATCGCTTACACCAAACCCTATTCTAGGGTTTAAGAAGGGCTACTAGCCCTTGAGCCCCAATTAGGTCTCCTAACCCGAGAAAATAGGCTTAAACTCCAAACTTCCTAAAGAACATCACAATCTTCCAAAAGGGACCCTAGTTCATTTTCCTACCTCTCCAATATTTTTGAGGTTATAGGCCTTCATTGGCCGTACATAAGCGTAACCCTCTTTTTGTAGGAATTAGGGCTTTTTAGGCCATTTCCTAGCCACACAGTGATCTGTTTGCTTCTTTCAACCACCAAATGGACTGGTGGAGTCTCTTCTTTCCCACCAAACCTTTGTAAGGCCTCCTGCATCCACCACACACCTTGGGTTACCAGGGAATTGACACCCCTGCAACATTAGTGCTTGGTTTTCACTGTCTTTCCTAACCGGGCACAGTTAAGCTCGCCTAGGAAAAGACTTTCACCATGCTTCTTGGATTCCTACAAACTTCTACCTCTAATCTATATACAGACATGGGGCCTAGCAACATTTCCCACAAATCCATACTCTAAGTATGGTGGAAATGTAAACTAAAACCCCATTTTTTCCACAGTTTACCAGTCAAAACTGCAAGTGAAGAAAGAACACAGTATTTACAAGAAAACTTGGAAGTGAGTACCTATTATCTACTATTCCAAACAATGCTTCAAAAAAAATTCATTACATGCTAAACCATACAAAACACCTTGATCAATCCATTAATCTACTAAATAAGAAACAGGAACAAAACAGGGAAATGCACAACAAGATATCACTGTTTTCTCAAATTTCAAACTATTTACAACTCCAATGTTTTTCCAACCTCAATTCTAGTTCAAGGTACCTCTTTTAAAGGTTCATAAGTGGTTACATCTTCCCTTGGTTGGACTTAACCACCCCATTAGGCCAAAATTTCCCAAATGCAACATTTTGGCTTTATTTCCCAAATCCTAGTGATTCCTAGTGAAAACAAATTATGCAACTTATTCAATCTACCATAAGCTACTCAACAACCTTCCTTCTAACATATTATAACACCTCTAACACAAAACTAGATCGTCGACATGACCTTAAAGTATTAAATTCTCAAGATTTCATGCTAAGCTTCCAAATTTTCCTAGTGCCACCTAATGTAACCTAGGTGCTCCTGCACCACAACCTTTCTTTTCTTTGAAGTCTAAGCCTCTAGCTCCTTAATTCTCATGACCACCCACTGAATGCTTCTATCCAAAACTGGTCTTGCAATCTACTTTATGTAGATAGATTCTCCCACATTCTAGTCCACTAGATCAAGATCTTTGTTTCTTATATACTCTCCCTCATATTGGGGATCCAAAGTTACCCTATAATTTGATGATGTCTCCAGGATGTCTTCATTAATCCCATACTTAACCATGAGTGGGATAGGTAATCTTTCATAGTTTCTCCTTTGGAGATCATATTCATCTTTTAAATCTATCCAAAAGTCCTCCAGTAAACTAAAATGTTTGTCAAAAAAACTGGGAAGCAAGGCCTGCATCTTGTTTCCAGGATCAAAATGCTTTCTAGAAGTGTATAAACCAAATTTTAGATGAATCAAATCTTCACAAACTACCTTAGCTACCACAATATGTGGACAACTATACTTGTCCATCTTCATGGGGAACTTGCGACAACTAGTCTTGTGCTTGGTACCAAATTTGAAGTTGACCCTCAAAGCTTGATAGATAAATTCCATCAAGACAATTCGGTTGCAACAACACCTAGGTAGTAGATGGGGGTGACCATAAAAACTAGCCATCCCGAAGTAGGTGAATCTGGGGTATTGGATATACGAATGTCCCCATGAGTTGATTCCCAAGTCTGCTTCTTCTATTTTTAATATGAAACAAATTACCTTGTTGAAGATGTGGTCACATGAATCTAAGGACCTAGGTCACATAGGATTACAAGGAAAAACAAAGAAAGGGGCTAAACACTACCCCTCAATCATACAAAGACCAATTTTGACACTTGGGAAAGATATTTTATAAAGGTCGTCGAGCAAACCTTAGTTTGCATGACACACTGACTCAGAAAATTAGGGTATCACAAACCCAACATAGAAATCAAAGAGTCGACACAAAATTGAAACTAGAAGGGTTTCCAAATGGATCCTAAAACATTCAAGTACAGAAAACCCCAATAAACAAAAACCCTAGTTAAAAACTAGGGCAGGAAAAAATGCACTTGCCACAAAAGCGACAAAAAATGGAAAACATCAAACAAAAAGAAAATAAAACTGAATGGGAAAATACAAAAAGACAAAAAATAAACCAAAAGAAACAAGCAATGAGTGAAGAATTCATAAAAGAATATTTTTCGAACGTGCTAAAACACAACAAGCAAGAACAATGAGAAAATCATGACACAACAACACAAAATAGGAAAAGAAAGAAAAAAGAATTGTACCTTAAAATGCTCACAAGGAAAGACTAAAATTTGATAAAAATTCACTCCGTGACACACCTCGGCAATAAAATCTCTCCTCTCAAATTTCTTCTAGCTCTGGTTCACTTAAACACTTTGGATAACAAAGATAATGAGCCAGTTAAACATTATTAGGATTTTAAAATCACTTCACATGTGCGAGGAGGCTGCAATTAATGCCATTAATACAGTAGGTTAGAGGTAGAGAAAACAACACAAACAAATAGTTAACTATTGTGAACATCAAAAGTAGGGCAGACACAGGCCTGGGTTTGAGACAACATAAAGAAATTTTAGCAAGTCCCTTGCCTAACTCCGAACCTCGCTCCGGTCCCGCGACAAAGACAAACAATGAAGAAAGGAAACGGGTGCAAAATCGAGACCAAAATTGGAACTTGAACTTTGTACGGGTGCAAAATCAAGACCAAAATAAGAACTTGAACTTTTACAAAGTTCAAAGGTCAGTTTTTATTTTGGTTCCGCTCCTAATCAAGGAAAAAGAAATGAAACAAGGACAAAAAACACAACGGGAAGTGGGACTGGAACAAAAACTGGACCTGATCTGCACACCAATAGGAACAACACAAAGAAAATGAGCAGAGTAGTGATCGAAATGTGAACAAAATCTGGAAATTTTAAAAAGTTCCAAGTTCCGGTTCAGATTCCTGTTCTGCTTCTGCTTAGGAAAAAAACCAAGGAAAAAAAATAAACAACTCAAGGGATAAATAGACTTGATAGTGTAAGATACACCGACAAACAAAGAAAAGAACAAACCAAAGGAGGCAAATGTGGAACCAAAATCAATCTCGGACTTGGAACCAAAATAAAAATTTCAAGTCTAGTTTCCATCTTGACTTTGCTTCTAGTAGAGAAAAGGAAACAAGGACTTAGGAGCAAAAAAATAAAATTGCTAAGACCCAAACAAAACCAAAGGACAAAAACAAAACACTAGGGGGACCCCTTTTGTTCCAAAAATAATAATGGGTTGGTTATGCAAGGCATAACAAGTCCCACTGGTCATCAACAATGATTTTTCCAGCATTCCTGAATCTTCTCAGATCTGCAATCTATCTCCAGGTGCACTCCTTTCAGTCTCTTTCATTTCTGAGTTCATTTGTGCATGTTTCTTGTTCATTCTTGCAAACCTCACTGTGTTTTCAAAAATTGCACATTTTATTAGTTTTGCATTAATAATCAGTCAATTACATCATTTAGTTGCATTTACAACATTACATTTAGTCTTAATAACATCACACAATCCTTTATTTGAGTGAACCACTTCAATTTTGGGGTTCTATCTCTTTCCTTTTAGGTGAAAGATCCTAAGAGTGCAAGAGAAGTCCATAGAACATTCAAAATTGATGGTTCAAAACCAAATGATGAAATAAGATGAAGCATGTACATGAAAAAATGCAATTAGAAGCTTTCCATGATGACGGATCTTGAATTTCTACAAAAATGGATCTAGAATCTGCCCTTGAATGCCTTGGAAATGATCTTGAATGCTATCTTGATGACCTTGTGAACACTTGAGATGCCTAACTATTTATTTCTTTACTTGAGAACTTGAATATCTTATGAAACAATGATTGGAGAGATTTTTTATATTGTAAAGGCACTCAAATGGCCGTTGTTTTGATCAACAAGGCCGACATTGAAGAAATTTTAACTTTAAACCTAATTTTTCCCGCTCAAACCTCAAAAATAGCTCAAATGGGACTCATTTTCCATAGCCCTTGTGGGGCCCATTCACCACCATGGGTGAATGAGTCCCACTTGGAGGGGAATCATTCACCCAAGGTGGTGAATGGGTCTCACAGGGGCTATTTTACCAACTGGGATGTCGGGGAGTGAAGAAATTAGGTTTATATGTTGATTTTTTAAGCTCTTTGATCAAAATATGCCTTGGGATGCACAATATGGGGTCATAGGGGCCTTTTAATGATGATGTTAAGGTTGTAAATGCAATAAATACCAAAATCCAATGAGAAAGCGTAGAACACATTACAACGTTAGATTAGGTCCACTTGATTTACATGTCTCCCAAATTTAATGTGAATATGTAAATAAATACATTTTACAACACTAAATTAGGACAAAGTTAGGTTAATTTAGCTTAAAAATTTCCCAAGACCTAATGTGGATGTGTAAAACACCTCAAAACACTAGAACAAGGTGACATTAAGTCCAATTTATCATTAATTATTCCTAAATCAAGCAAGGAAAATGCGTACTTTTTCGGTGGTCACATTTAGCCCCCACTTTAGTGAGAGGATGAACTTGCTTGAAACTCACACTAAAGTAGACATTAAAGAGGGGTCCAAGTGTACCAATGCAGATGACAAAGTATGGAAAATATAAAAGGAGGTGGCCAAGCCTCTAGGATCCAAGATGCTACGTCAAACCAATGTAAGCACGAAAGGACACACATGAGGTGAAATATTTGCAACCAAACAAGATACATGATCATGCAATGACAATAACTAAAAGAAGAACAAAATTAAGCAAAAATAAAAAGGTGGATCAAGCTTTGATCATTTTTCCAACATGATGTGGATCAAATCTAGGCTGTTTGTCCAAAAATGCATACTCATTCTGGGGCAACGAAACTCTTGGCTGTCCATTGGGTGAGAAGGCCCAAAAGGTGAGAAACATACACTCATGGATGTTATGCACTCACACACACACAAATGGCTATGGGGAAAGTCATGCCTCGGATTGGGATTCCCACTCAAACCATACAAAATTTATACCTCCTAATTACTTTAATAAGGTGCCATGCAAAAATGATCTTCGAGCTCCATGCGGGAAGCAAGACTTCGTATGCTTGAAACTCATAGACTTTTTAAATGCAAAATAGTGCAATGAATGTTCAAAGGGATTTTTCTTAGTTTGTTCAAGGTATCTTCTTAGGGAACATTGTGCCTAATGTTTCTAAGAGAGGACAAGTCAAAGAAATATCACACTCTCAGAGGAAATCAAACCCAATGATACCACCAAGAAAAGGATGCATTACAAGAAGAAAGAAAATTGCACAGTGAAATATGAGTGTCGATGTATGCCCCCACTTTAAAGCGGTTTCTAACACCATTATTGTGAGCAATTGCTTTAAAGTAGAAGAAGATATGAGATCTTATTCAAAAATCCCTATGCCAAGTCATATGTTTTCAATAAGCTACATCATGAATAAGTATGTCACATGTGAGTCAATCTTATGGCATGTCGTCCACATCCCAAGCTTTCTCTTATACATACATGAGAGGTGGTCAACTAGCCAAAAGAGACAACAACAAGTGACATACGGGGACAAGGCTAACAAACCCCTTTCTCCCACTTAGTGCAGGACAAGGGTGAGCCGAATAGGATGAAAGTAATTATTAGCTAGGGGAATTAGGTGCTTCAACACAAGGAAGAGCACCACACTCCTGAAGATGTTGAACATTTTTACTTAAAGCCTTACATTAGTTAGTGGCATGATGATGAACTCTATGATATGTTGGTGTGAATAAGTCTTGTACCTAGTTTATTCCTTTACTAGGGACTTAGGGGACTTAATTCACATGTTAAGTTTACTTAGGATATTAGTTGTCTTATCTAGAATTTCCACTTTCCTAGGTAGTTATGAGTTAGTTGTCTCATGTGATAGGATTGAGACACTTGTCATGATCTTGTCTTATCCTATCTCTCATCCTTGCCTTTATAAGCAAGGAATCTCTAGCATTGAATTGCATATAGCATTGTATTGTATTGCATTGATCATATTGTATTATACTAAAATCCTTGATTTGGTGGAATAACATCTTCTATTGTTGCTTCTCTCTATCTCTTGTGGAGGTTCTTTGGTGTTGCAAATTGAAGATCTTGGGTTGTTAACTCCAACATGGTATCAGAGCTTTGAATCTGGAAAGCCCCTTCCATTTCTTTATTAGAGAGTTTCCATAAATTTCTATTGTGATTTTTGAGTTTCTTGTATCCTATATTGCATGCTTGCATTTTGGTGAGATCTGGTGATTGCAGTGCTTTTGGCTATAGTGGCAGTATTTGAGGCTGTCCCATTGTGTCTAGGAGGCTCGAAAAAGTCAGATTTGGCTTTTGTTTCACTTAATTTTGTCACCATTTGCAACTTTGGCAAAGAAGGGTTTGGAGCTCAGATTTGGCGAACAACTTTTTATAGGAGCACTTTGAGCAAAAATTAAGCCTTTCATTGTGTCCGGGTGGCTGTTTTCTGAGTTTTTTGATATATAATTTTCCTATATTAGGCAAAAGTTGTTTTTGGGGCAAATTTTTTTTTACTTGAAGGGCCATACGGCCCCCAAGTCGAAGGTACGTAGTCGTCATTATTTAAAAATAAAAATAAATTTCTGAATATATATTTTTCAGTTGGTATTTTATTTCAAAACAATTTTTTTTTTAAAAAAATATATACTTTTTTTTTTTAAAGCGCTTTAAGTGCTGCTAGCTTTTATAGCCACAGACTTTTGAAAAGTCTGCTGACTTTGAATCCATAGCTATTAAGCCTCCAGTGGGCTCCCCTTAAGCCACCAACGATGGCCATTCTAAAGACCGCAGGTAGCCACCGCTAGCCGCAGTCATTGCCACCGTGAGTCACCAACGGGCGGTGAACCCCTCACCGCTGGTTAAGCTGCCAGATTAACCGCCAGAGGCACGAACCGCCTGGTTTCTCCTAACCGCTAGGAATTTTTTGAAGCAGCCAGCGCCATGGTCACATGGTTGACCAGGAGCCAGCCTCTGGGGGCCAAATTTTTGCACCCAGATAGTGTTCATTTTTGCTCCTGTTTAGCATTGAAGGTGCCTAAAATAGGCCTTTTTTCAATTTTCCATAACTTTTCGCCATGACATCGGATTTTCGAAAATGAGATATCGTCAGAAAGCTGGTTCGACGAAATTCGCAGTGGTGTAGGTGATTTTTCTAGATTTTGATATTTTTTGCCAATTTTTTCAGCTTGAAGGTACAAGTGCATTTATTGCTTGTTCTTGATGTAACTTTTGCAAATGAAGTCAAAATTTGGAAAACTTTGTTTTGAAATTGATCAAAAAATCACAAGGAATCTATTTGTAACCTCTATTTCAGCTTTGACAAGCTTTTTTTTCTAAAAATTGTAAAAATCACCATGTGTTATAAACAGTTGATTTGAGCTTGTCACTTGTAAAAATTGCAAAATTTGTTCATTGTAATTTGCTAGGGGGTTGCAAAATCAGTTTTAATACATTCTGGGGGGGTGAAAGGCACAATTTTAGTGCCACATTATCTTCTTTCTTTTGGTGTACATGGCTGATCTAAGGAAAATTGAACCACTCACTCCACACAATTATCATACATGGAAGCTAAAAATGACTCAATTGTTACAATCTAAGGGCCTATGGCCAATGTTAGATGCAGAACAACCTGAATTTACAAGGGATTATGAAAGGTTTGTCCACAGATGTAAAATGGATGAAGCAAAAGGGCTCATTGGCTTACATGTATCTGATAATTTGTTGTTTCATATTTCAGAGTGCAAAATACCTAAGAATGTTTGGGATAAACTTGAAGAATTGTATGGTAAAACAAATCATTTTAGAACCTTGCAACTTCAAGCAGAACTACAATCCCTCTCTTCAGATGCATTTCCTTCAATTCAGGATTTCCTTGCACAATTCAAGATGATTTTGTCACAGTTGAAAGGATGTGGACATGATTTATCTAGTGATGAATGTATCTTCTTGATTCTGTCTAAGTTAAAGGGCCCTTATCAAGTGTTTTCTTCTACTTTCTATTCAACTATGGATGCAATTGGGAAAGATTACAAAATTCCTACATTTGAGTTGTTTTGTGAGTGTCTTACTAGGGAGGAGGCCAAGTTAATTAAGTTGGATGCCTTACCTAATTCTAAGAATCATGCTCTAATGGCTCAATCATCCAAGGGTAAAGGAAAGAACAAGAAGATGCCCAAAGTAGAGTCATCTTCTGGTAGAGAGAATCCCTCCAAATCAAAGCCGAAGAACAATCAGAAGTCCACTCAATCTCCTTCTTCTTCTACCTCTGGAGATTCTTCTTCCAAGTCCAAGAAAAAGAAAGGAGATCCTTGTTCATTTTGTGGAAAAACTGGGCATGATGCATCTCATTGGTTTAAGAGATTAGAAGCCTTGGAGGAAGCTATGAAGAAGCACAATATTTCAGTGGCTAAGCCTTCTTCCATGGGAAAAGGGAAAGCTCTTTCAACACGAGCTATGCATTCACCTTCAGATAGTTGGATTCTTGATTCAGGTGCTTCACATCACATGACCAATTCATGTGATCTTCTTGATTCCATAGTTCATACTTCTACTTCTCAAATTGCAGTTAGGAACTCTTCACAGATTCCAGTTTTGGGGACAAGCTCCGTTCAGATGCTAGATGGGTGCATTGAGGATGTTCTTCTTGTTCTTGATATTTCAGTGAATCTTCTTTCCATATATCAGATTTGTCATTCTAGAGATGGGAAGTCAGTTGAGTTTACTCCACAAAATGTGACTATTAGACAGTTGCAAGATCATGAGAAGGTTGTTGCTATAGGGATAGTTGATCATGAGAATCATTTGTATCAATTTGATGGATTTGAGTCTTCATCAGGTTCATGTTTTGTTGCTCATGCTAATTCAATGAGCAAGCTTTGGCATGAGAGATTTGGGCACTTGAACTATAGATATATTCAGCAAATGCAAGCACATAACTTAGTGGTTGGTCTTCCAAAGATCACTTGCACAGATGGAGTTTGTCAAGGATGTGTTCTTGGCAAGCAACATCAAGATGCTTTTCCTAAGGGTCAAGCTACACGTGCAACCACACCCCTTGAGTTGGTCCATAGTGATCTCATCTCATTCCCAACTCCTTCTTTTTCAGGGGCTAAGTATGTGCTAACATTCATTGATGATTTTTCTCACCGGACATGGGTCTATTTTTTGAAGCTCAAGAGTGAAGTCCTCACCAACTTCAAGACCTTCAAAACATTTGTGGAGAAGCAGTCAAGTTTTTCTCTTTGATAGATACGCACATATAATGGGGGGGAGTATGTCAATCAGGCATTTCAAGATTTTCGCAGTGAGCATGGTATTCTTCATTAGAACACAGTTCCTTACACTCCTCAGCAGAATGGTGTGGCAGAGAGAAAAATCAAGACTCTCAAGGAAATGGCCAATTGTATGATTCAGTCTAGGTCCATGGCTCCTGCCTTTTGGGCTGAAGCTATCAATTGTGCCAACTATATTTAGAATCGTATGCCCCACAAGGCAGTACTAAATATGACCCCTGAGGAGGCTTGGTCTCATCGCAAGCCTAATGTATCCTGCTTCAGAGTATTCGGTAGTGAGGCTTGGGCATTCATTCTAAATGGTCGGCGTAAATCCATGGAGAAGAGTCAGCGGTACATCTTTGTTGGCTATTGTGGGGATGTGAAGGCATATAGATTGTTTGATCCTAACACATGAGAGGTACATTTCCGACGTGATGTTTAGTTTTCTGAGACCTTCACCCACTCAGATCCTCCTTCGACTACTTCATCACAACCTACTTAGTCTTCTTCAATTCATGATACTTTTCTACTTGAGGAAGATTTTGATGATGGTCTTGATGAACCTCCTCCTCATTCACCCATCCTCTTGTTGGTGATCCCTTAGACACTCACCGCATGCGTTCTCAGACTTCTGGAATTAGTCTTTTGAGTCATGCAGTTTTAGATGATCCTCAGAAGTTTTCAGATGCTTTGGGTATTCCAGAGTGGGATAGTGCTATGAATGATGAGTATTCTTCTTTGATGAAAAATCATACTTGGGATCTTGTGCCTCTTCCTAAGGGAGGAATGTTGGTTTGATGCAAGTGGGTGTATCATACCAAGTATGCAGCCGATGGTTCCATTGACAAGTACAAGGCTCATCTTGTTGCAAAGGGGTTTTCTTAGGTTGAAGGTATTGACTATTCTGAGACCTTTGCTCCTGTTGCCAAGATGGATTCTATTCGTCTTGTCCTTGCTATAGCTGCATCTCAGGGATGATCATTGTTTCAGATGGATGTGAAGAGTGCTTTCTTGCATGGGGATCTTCATGAGGAGATCTATATGGAGCAGCCACTAGGTTTTGTGCATGACTCTTCACTTGTTTGCAGGCTTTGACATTCATTGTATGGTCTCAAACAAGCCCCTAGGGCTTGGTATGAGAAGATGGATAGTTTCCTGCTTGCTTCTGGCTACACTCGTTGCCATTCTGATCCCATAGTTTATACACAGAGACATGGAGAGGATCTACTTATACTTGTACTCTATGTGGATGATTTGATTCTCACAGGGAGTTCTACTTCCATGATTCAGAGTACACAATGAGCATTGATGGAGCGATTTGATATGACCGACCTTGGTATTTTGCATTACTTCCTTGGTCTTCAGGTTCATCAGACTTCTGAGGGGATCTTCATTTTCTAGCAGAAGTATGCTCTTGATTTGCTTCAGAGATTTGGCATGGCTAATTGAAAGCCTGCCCCTACTCCATTCCAGTCAGGTGTTGTACTGTCTACCAGTTGCACTACGCCTACAGCTGATCCTACCTTGTATCGACAGTTGGTTGGCAGTTTTTTGTACTTGACACATAGTCATCTTGATATTTCCTTTACGGTTGGACTTGTTTCTCACTTCTCATAGGAGCCTCATGAGAGTCATTGGAAGGCCGCCAAGCGTATCTTGAGATACATTCAGGGCACTACTTATTTTGGCATTCACTACACTTCAGGTGCATCTTAGATTGTGGGCTTCACTGACTCAGATTGGGCTGGTGATGTCAATGATAGGAAGTCTACTTCTGGCTTTGTCTTTTGCCTTGGTTCTGGTCTGATTGCATGGTCATGCAAGAAGCAGACTACTATTGCATTATCATTGATAGAGGCTAAGTATCGAGGTGCCGTGTTGGCTAGTCAGGAGGTTTTGTGGCTTCGTCAGTTGATGACTGAGTTTGGATTCCCTTCCACTTAGCCCACTACTCTTTGGTGTGACAATCAGAGTGCCATTCATATTTCACACAACCTAGTGGAGCATCAGCAGACTAAGCATATTGAGATCCACATGCACTTCATCAGGCAGCTCATCAAGGATGGTGTTCTCACCTTGGAGTATTTGCCTACAGATCAGCAGGTTGCAGACATCTTCACTAAACCTTTGCCATCGCCTTGTTATCTTCAGTTGCGATCGATGCTTGGGGTGAAGGAATTTGTCCTTGGGGGGTCTCGAGGAGTCCTCCTTCCTTCATTAGTTTTCTTTGTTTCTTTTCTCTCTTTTGGAGAGGAGTTTTCTCCCACAGGGTTTTTCTCCTTTTCTCCGCTTGTGAGAGTTTTTTGTTTTGTACATGGGTACCTCATTAGGCCTAGTTGTTGGGACCCATCCTTTTCATTATGCATTGGTTTGTACCTCCCTAAGTTGCACTTAAGGGGGGGTGTTGGTGTGAATAAGTCTTCTACCTAGTTTATTCCTTTACTAGGGACTTAGGGTACTTAATTCACATGTTAAGTTTACTTAGGATATTAGTTGTCTTATCTAGAATTTCCACTTTCCTAGGTAGTTATGAGTTAGTTGTCTCATGTGATAGGATTAAGACACTTGTCATGATCTTGTCTTATCCTATCTCTCATCCTTGCCTTTATAAGCAAGGCATCTCTAGCATTGAATTGCATATAGCATTGTATTATATTGCATTGAT
Organism: Sequoia sempervirens; assembly: GCA_007258455.2. Taxonomy (NCBI): domain Eukaryota; kingdom Viridiplantae; phylum Streptophyta; class Pinopsida; order Cupressales; family Cupressaceae; genus Sequoia; species Sequoia sempervirens. The sequence continues at coordinate 21,556,365 of VDFB02353493.1, read as the reverse complement.
CATATTGTATCATACTGCAATCCTTGATTTGGTGGAATAGCATCTTCTATTGTTGCTTCTCTCTATCTCTTGTGGAGGTTCTATGGTGTTGTAGATTGAAGATCTTGGGTTGTTAACTCCAACATGATATGCATGGAATGAAGTCTTGTAATAAAATTTATTTCATGTTCTTGGAGGGAGAGATATCAAGTGATCTTGGAGGAGTCTCAACAAGATACCTTCTTGATTAATAGTAGAAGCTGTTCCTATAGTTTGTGGAAAATATATTTCCTACTTAGTATTAGTTGTCATACCTATGTAAGACTCTTTAGATTGTGAGATTTTGGTATCTCCTTTACAAGAGGTTGTAAAATCTAACGAATTCAAATTATTAGTGTTTTGTAAGATGACATTGACATTAAGCAAAGATTCCTTTGTTTTTTTTGTTTATTGCAAAGGAAAACAATGAAGACCACTAGTGTCTCTCAGTTTATGATGCATTACTTTTAAAGTTGGCTTAGAAGAATCTTTTGTAAGAGTGTTGATATTGATTGAAGGTTTGTTTATTTCTATCAAAGGACAATAACCAAGACCATGATTTTTCTTGTGTGTGAGGGTCTATAGAGACATAGATACATTGTTCTCTAGGACCACATCCTTTTCCACTATACCCAAGTTGTTTCATAAGTTCATAACCTTTTCCATAAAGCTTTTTCATTGATATTGGATCTGATGGTTGCTCATGATTAAGTTCGTCAAAGTTTGTTATGTAATTTTCTTTGTCTAAAGTGGATGAGGTGGATGCTTTTGAAGGGTCTTCGAAATTTACCGCTTTTTCTTTTTCCTTTTCAGAGTCTTTGTTTATGATCTTGTATTCTCCCATAATGTTGGTGTGAAATCTAAGGAACCCCAATCATCTTCTAATAACATCGTGACTTCCTCAATATCTTTTTCTTTGTCTTTCTATTGCATGTGTTCCACTTGTGTAGTTGGTGTTAATGTTGCCAAAGGATTTTCTTTACCTTTTTCAAGTTGTAAAACACTATAAGCCTCATGATCAACGTCGAGTGTGTACAATTTGTTGTTGTAGATGTATTTCATTTTATGGTGAAGAGTAGAAGGCACACCATTCTTTGCATGAATCGATGACCTTCCTAGAAGGAGATTATATGAAAGATCATGAGGAATATCATGGATCAGTATCGACATGAAGCCTATCTAAGAGGCTTATGCTAGACACATTAAGGGCTGAGCCATTGTCAACAAGGGTTCACTTTATCCCTATCCTATTGTATTGAGCTATGATCATGAAAGCATCATTTTATTTCTGCACTCCCAAAGGGGGGAGTTCACTTTGGTGGGAAAAAAATGTCAAAATTTATTCCTTGAATCATGGCTACTATGTCATTCAATTGTGCATTATAAGGGATAGGAACTTTTTGCAAGGAATTTTGAAGCATAGTGTGATAATTAGATGAATTGTAAGTTAGGTCCTGTTAGAACTATAAAAATATGATGTTTTTACTTGTTGATTTTACTCATAAAATTCTAGATTGGTCCTATTGTGTGCATATTTCACCCATATTTTTCCCATATGGTCCCATTGTTTCCATCGATTCTTAAATATTTAACTTTATAGTTCTTATTGGGGTGACAATATCAGGGTCTCCCCAATCCATTTTTCTGACAAACGTCTGTGTTGCCTATCGACAAGACGTTTCTGATGTCATGGCGATTTGATTTTCACTTATAGGCACTATTCAGCAGGACTTCTCCGCAGTCTCAGCCATAGAGGATGATACACATTTCAGCATGAGTTGCGGTGTTGATATGATGTCTTAGCGAACTCATTATGTCTCCTCGACCAACAATGTATAGAGGCATTGGTGAGAGTTTTTCCTTCCATGAAGGGTCTTGGTGAGTTTACAATGTCACACCAACCAAAACATGCGGAGATACATCAACAAGAGTTAATACATCTAGGTGAGGTCCTAGAGAAGTCTTTTTGTCTTGCCGACTGATGACATAAGGGTATACATCTCGGTAAGAGTAAGCGATATCGGTGTGAGGTCTTGGTGAGTGACCTCCGATCTTGCTGATGGAACACAAAAGGGGACCTTGTCGGCATAGGATTTGACTTGTCTCAGCAACACACAAGATGGTGGGTGACTTTTGGTATAACGAAGTATTATCTATGTGATGTCTTCCCGAGAGCGATAAGTTACGGTGACAAGTTTGATCACGGGGGCTCTCGACAAAACAAAGTCTTGTCTACAAGAGGTCTTCCAAACATCACAGGGTCACGGTGAAGCATAGAGAACATGGGGTGACTAACAGCGATATAATTGCCTTTGGCATACTTACGGGGCTATCTCGGCGACTGTTCCATTGGCGATTAACAAAAATTCAAACACTATGGCCAACATGTGAATTTCTAAAATACCATTGTAGGCCGACATGAAATTTACTCGAATACTACAGTTGGCCGACATGAATTTGAAGTGATATGCTTACTGATGCTGGTGTATAAATATGCACTCCCGATTGTAATTGAGGGATCAAATCTTAGAATAGATACAGTAGATTAGGAATGGATATAGTAGAATAAAGTTCTCATATCAGAGACTATGATGCATGTTTTCAAATGGTGATTTCAATGAAAATCAGTTGGTGTGGCAGTTTGTTTCTAGTGTCAATTGTATGTTGAGGTTATTGAAAAGTATTGCTAAGCTGTCTCCAAGTTGATTCTTTCTAGTTGTTTAAATTGATATAACAAGTTTATTTTCAGTTTATCAATGCACATTTGTTGTATCTGTGTGATTAATTGATTGGTTCTTTCAAGGAGAGATTAAATCCTCTTAGTTGATCACAGTAATCAGGGAGATTCATCTAGATTACTAAAGTAGAGCTTAGTAATTATAATCCTGCATGTTTATACAAGTTATAAACACATCATATGCCAATAATTTGAATTTCTACCAAAATAAGTTGCCCACTTGCATTTCATTTGAATCCGCATACCCAATAAGGCACTGGTCTCTGCAATTTCATCATTTAGATTCGTTCATTTCCTTTACATTTGTTAATTGAGAATTTTAGGATTTAGATTTAGAAGATTGCTATTGCTATTTGTATCAAGTTTGAATTCATTTGTCCACTCCCATCTGCCATTGTGGGAAAAACAGTTCAAGAAAGATAAGCACATCAAGTCTTCCCAATTCATATAGGTACACTCGCCTCAGTCTAGCAGCACTTGAAGAGTAGAAGGTCTAAATATTTTGACCTTGTATGTTACCCTAAAACGTTGTGAAAGCTTGGCAAACTTTTGTGGTTCAAACCTGTGTTTTTGAGAGCTAACAAATTGGCAACTCTGCTAGGGATTACATCAGAAAATTTGGTTGAAGACCATCATATAGAGTTAGTGAAGAAAAGGTTATAATTTGAGAAGATTCAGAAAAAGTGATTTTGCTGGGAGAAGATTAGAAAGAATCATTTTCCTACTTTTGGAAAAGTAGGTGGCAACTCTGAAAAAATTTGATGAAGAATGGAAATTGTGTATGGAACAAAAAAATATTTTGAAAAGCAGCAGTTGATGAGAGGAATTGAAGAATTAAAAAAGAAAGGACTGCAATTGGACAAGAATGAATACACAAATGCAGGTAGGCATTGGACTCCTCAAGTTCCTGACAGTACAATTGGAAATTTTCACAATGGAGGCAATGCATATCATGCACAACAGAACATACACTCACCACAGCTGCCTCGTGGTCAACAGTATGTGCCACATCATCATGCACAACACTATAGTCTAATGTACCAGTATCAGTACCCACCTAGCGCCCCCCCCTCATCATTACACAACAATGATTAGACAGTTTGATTTGCCAGGGATTCAATTATCCCCTTATCCAATGGATGGCAGTTGGAGAGGTCTTGTTCCAAAGTTTATTGGGAGTGATGCAATCACTGCTAAAGAGCATCTAAGAAGTTTCAATGCTTTCATCCAAGACTTGGATGTGCCATATGAAGATTTACGCATGAGGCTATTCATGATATCACTTATTGAAGATTCCAGGGATTGGTTCACTAGCCTACGAACAACTTCTATTAATTCTCTCCAAGGATTTCAGGATCAATTTCTCAAGCAATATGGGAATCTAGGTGCACCAAATGCTGCTCTTCATGAATTAATATGCATTCAGAAAGATCAAAATGATACAATTTATGACTTTAATCAGAGATTCAATAAGTTACAAAATAAAATACCTCCTGGATCAAAGTTGTTGGATTATGTAGCACTGAGTGTTTACTTGAATGCATTTGATCCTAAAATAGGGTATGAATTGAGAAATAGATTCCCAAGAGATTTGGCTGAAGCACAAAAGATGGCACTAACATTTGAAAACAATAGGAGGGCTGCTGGGATAGTCAGTCAAAGAGACAATCCTAAGGTTCCTCAGCAAAGTAGCAATTATTAGTACAGATAGGAGAATACTTACAGAAATGAAAGGCCAAGGTTGCATGACATGCCTTATAATACAGACTAGAAGGACGAAAAACCTATAATAGCTAGGCCCGGAATCATGGAGGCTCCTAATCCATTGACAAAGAGGGGAACCTATATGGTAAGTAACAATTATTTCTATGAAGTTTGTGATATGCCACATTCCCCAGATTATTGTGTTGTAGCCCAGAGAATGCAAGAAGATGGAATGTTGATGGGAAACAAGGGAGAAGATCACATAGTATATTTAACTTCAAATACTTTTCACCATGTTGAGAAAGATGAAGGTGCAAGGCATCTCTCTTGCACAACAGATTGTGACAGGGAAAGCAGTGCATGTTGTGAGGAATCCAATGAATATTCAGATTCTGGTGATAAACCCAAGGATTTTGATCTATAGTCAAGGGATTCTTCTACCTCTTATGAAGATCAGGATGAAGAGGCAATGGTAAATATTGATCCATTTGATAGTAGGTATACAATACCTCTAGCTGTAGTTGAAAGCTATGAAGACACATTTGATGAAGAAGAGATTTGTACATCTGAAAATGGTTTTGCAAACTTTTTCAAACCCATTGTATGATGAAGAGTTAAAATAGGATCAGAGGATATTTTGCAAAGGTATGTCCAAGAATGAACTTCAGGTATTTTCAAATCCACTTTATGAAAGAGAGGAGCTAATTTCAGACAAGTAAAATGATGGAATAAATGACTGCACTGATAATGTTTCTGATTTTTCATTTTCTGATGGTCTTGGATTTCTTTTTGATGATGAAAAAAGTAAAGAATATAACTGTAGTGATGAAAATTTTGAGACTTGTTCACTCAGCAGTGAACAAATTTCAGATTTATTAACTCATAAATACTAGGGATGTGCACATGAAGGTGATCTTGAAGTTTTGTGTCCAGCTTACATTTGTTTTGACAGTGAAAGATCTTTGTGTAAAGATTCTTATGACTCCCTGTGCATTTCTTGGAATGATGGTGAAACCTTTGGTGTTGATCAAAAGTCTGTTTCCATTCAGGATGAGGTATGTGATTTTGAAATTTCTAATTCATGTGAAGAAGATGTTTATTTGCATGCCAAGGATGATAGAATTCCAGCCTTGATTGGTTCACATATGCATGATATTAAGGATATGAGTCGTGATCCAGTGTTGTCTCTGAATAGAGATACTGAAGAGGTGCAAAAGGTTTCAGAAATTTATTTTTTTCAAACAATGTTGGTCTGACAGAATTTTTTGATTCTTAAAAGAAGCACTTTGATGGTGAATTTTCAATACAGCTGGGAGGGTGTTTTATAATACATAATAGTGAGAAAGATAATGAGGAATTTTGCATTGAATATATTTGCATTTTTTATGTTGAAAATAATAGGGGTCTGTCCCATGATGATGAAGAATTTAATGTACAGGATGGTGTAGGGATTTTGGGCCAAACTTAGCATGATGATTATCAAAAAACTTGCAATGAATATGATAGGAAACATTGCATGAGTATCTTCAAGAAGAATCTGATGAACTCGAGACAAAACTAGGTATTTGATAGGGGAAAGTATGGTTTGAGTTTCAGATCATAACAACTTAGAATAGGTGAAGTTGAAACACAGAGGATTTAGGGTTGCCAGTGCATGGACAATTCTTGCTTATCCTCTTTAAAATTATTTTCCGTGCACAGTAGTTTAGGGTTTTGTTCACCTCCATCTTGCATTCATTTTCCATTCATTTCATCATGCTTCATGTCTATTTCCATTTTTCTCATTGGTTCTTCATTTTGTGTCTGGTCTGCTAACCCAAAGATTTGGATCCTTGCAATGATCTTACTATCATTCATCCCCAGACGGAGCCACTGTTAGAACTGTAAAAATCTAATGTTTTTACTTGTTGATTTTACTCATAAAATTCCAGATTGGTCCTACCGTGTGCATATTTCACCCATATTTTTCCCATATGGTCCCATTGTTTCCATTGATTCTTGAATATTTCACTTTATAGTTCTTATCGACATGACAATATCAGGGTCTCCCTAATCCATTTTTCTGACAAACGTCTATGTTGCCTATTGGCAAGACATTTCTGATGTCATGGCAATTTGATTTTCACTTACAGGCACTGTTTGAAAGAACTTCTCCGCGGTCTCGGCGACAGAGGATGATACACATTTCGGCATGAGTTGCGGCATTGATATGATGTCTTAGCGAACTCATTATGTCTCCCTGACCAGCAACGTATAGAGGCATTGGTGAGAGTTTTTCCTTCGCTAAAGGGTCTTGGCGAGTTTACAATGTCACACTGACCGACACATGCGGAGATACATCGGCAAGAGTTAATACATCTGGGTGAGGTCCTGGTGAAGTATTTTTGTCTTGTCGATCGATGACATAAGGTTATACATCTCAGTAAGAGTAAGCGATATCAGTGTGAGGTCTAGGCGAGTGACCTTCGGTCTCGCCGATGGAACACAAAAGGGGACCTTGTCAGCATAGGATTTGACTTGTCTCAGCGACACACAAGATGGTGGGTGACTTTCAGTATAACAAAGTATTATCTATGTGATGTCTTCCTGAGAGTGATAAGTTACGGTGACAAGTTTGATCACAGGGGCTCTCGGCAAAACAAAGTCTTGTCTACAAGAGGTCTTCCCGACATCACAGGGTCACAGTGAAGTACAGAGAACATGGGGCGACTGACAGCGATATAATTTCCTTCGGCATACTTATGAGGCTGTCTCGGTGACTCTTCCATTGGCGATTAACAAAAATTCAAACACTGTGGCCGACATGTGAATTTCTAATATACTGTTGCAGGCTGACATGAAATTTGTTCAAATACTATGGTTGGCTAACATGAATTTGAAGCGATATGTTTCCTGATGCTGGTGTGTAAATATGCACTCCTGATTGTAATTGAGGGATACGATCTTAGAATAGATATAGTAGATTAGGAATGGATAAACTAGAATAAAGTTCTCATATAAGAGACTATGATGCATGTTTTCAAATGGAAATTTCAATGAAAATCAGTTGGTGTGGTAGTTTGTTTCTAGTGTCAATTGTATGTTGAGGTTATTGAAAAGTATTGCTAAGCTGTCTCCAAGTTGATTCTTTCTGGTTGTTTAAATTGATATAACAAGTTTATTTTTCAGTTTATCAGTGCACATTTGTTGTATCTGTGTGATTAATTGATTGGTTCTTTCAAGGAGAGATTAAATCCTCTTAGTTGATCATAGTAATTAGGGAGATTCATCTGGATTAGTAAAGTAGAGCTTTTTAATTATAATCTTGTATGTTTATACAAGTTATAAACACATCATATGCCAACAATTCCAATTTCTGCCAAAATAAGTTGCCCACTTTTGTTTCATTTGACTCCGTATACCCAATAAGGCACTGGTATATGCAATTTCATCATTTATATTCGTTCATTTCCTTTACATATGTTAATTGAGCATTTTAGGATTTAGATTTAGAAGATTGCTATTGCTATTTGTATCAAGTTTAAATTCATTTGTCCACTCCCATTTGCCATTGTGGGAAAAACATTTCAAGAAAGATAAGCACATCAAGTCTGCCCAATTCATATAGGTACACCTGCCTAGGTCTAGCAGCACCTGAAGAGTAGAAGGTCTAAACATTTTGACCTTGTTTGTTACCCCAAAATGTTGTGAAAGCTTGGAAAACTTTTGTGGTTCAAACCTGCATTTTTGAGAGCTAACAAGTCCCATAGAGATATCTTTGCAAGAGTATTCAAAAGTTGTTCAACAAGATCATACTCTTTCCCACTATGGGAATGAAAATGAGGATCACTAGGCAATATGGGATTAGTCAAAGGTAAGGGTGTCAGGGTTGGTTGTTGCAGTTGTGGATTGTTTCTAGTGTTATATGTATGAGCAACAATATTATGACTCGACTGCTACGCCACATTATTCTTAGGTGGGTAAAGGATGAATTCAAGTTTTTTTTGATTTTGAGGTTTGTGTGATGGTGGGTAAAGAATGAGTTGAGGTTGAATAATATTAACATCCCTTAGCGGGTGAAATCTAATGTTTCCTCTTCATCATCTTCTAAGGACACTATATCATTATTGTCAATGTTATCATTTTCTGGAACCATGATATCCTCCCTAGGAGGAGAGTTTTTAGGAGAACTACAAAATAAATATTCTTGAAATTCAAAGGTAGGTTCTTCTAAAATGACTTCATCATAAATAGGGGAATAATCAATGGTTGAATTGGTTTTCTCAATAAGGATTTCTCTAGGTGAAGGGGGACAACTAAGATTCTCACAACCTTGATTGATTGTGTTGTCTAATATAAAATTATCTTCTTCACAACTAGGAGAGATACTAGGAGAAGAACAAATGTTATTGTCATGATTACCTATGGTTGTGTTGTCTTTTTCATCAATGTCTTGTGCACTAAGAGAGGTAAGAGGAGATAAATGACTAGGACTCTCAAAAATCTCATTGATTGGTTCTTCTAACACCAAAATATTTTCTTTTCCAATAGGAGAGATTTAGGGGAAGATCAAATATGATCGTTAGAAATGTCCAAGGTTGTATTCCATTTCACTAAAACACTCTCATAGGGAGGGGATATTAACTGTTTCTTAGCATGCCTAGATATGTAAGACACTAACATTATTTGAACAAAAATGAAAAGCACTTGTAACCATGTCATGCAATGTTTCAACAATGTAAAAAATGTATATCCAAAGATGTAAAACACTTTTATCAAATGTATGCAAAACTTTAAGAATGCAAACAATGTGTATCCAAGAATGAAAAGAACTTTTATCAAACTTATGCAAAGTTTTATGAATAGAAACATTGTGTATGCAAAAGTGAAAATTACATTTACCCATGTTATGTAAAATTTTAGAAATGTGAGCATTTTCAGATCTAATGATGCTTTCTATTGAAATGATTTCAAAAATGACTACCCTAAATTGGTGTTTTTGATTTAGATGCATGAAACAAATATTTATGAAACTTTCCAGACTTATAGTATATGCTACCAGGAGGCTTAGGAAGCATAGAAACAAGGGTTTTGATGTTGTAATAGGAAATTTAAAATATGGACTGGGATTGATTCTCCCAAGGTGGCGAATGAGTTCTATTTAGGGTTTTTCTCAAAAAATTCAGAAAATTTCAATTGATTTTGATGCTTTTTATGTTGTATGACCTGAATACTAAATGCAAATGTAGTTTTCAAATGTTTTTGAATGATTTTATATGCAAAAATGCAACCTATATGCACTTTAACCAATGCAAAATTAGAAACCCTAGAATGTCAATTAACTAATGCAAAAAACAATGCAATGTTAATGCAAGCTAATTCTAGGATGATGGTGGACTCCAAATCAGAAAACATGGTATTCTAAATGTAGGTTCACCAAAATGTGGACACTGGAAATGGATGCTCCACTTGCTTGTTCACAAAATGGATACAAGGAGATAGATCTGATTTCACAATATTCACAGTCAAGGACATCTTAGACATCTCAACCCAATGAAGGATGTGAGATATCTAACTATAAGGTATCCTTGGAGATGATTGAGACAAGAAAGGGGGTTCACCACCAAGTGTAAACTTGGAAAACATAAAATTTTGGAAAACACAGTGTGATATACAAAATGACCAAGGAATGCAAATGAAACCAAACAAAAAGTTGTAAAACTGAATGTGTGCACCTAAAGACTTATAGAGACTTGAATGGAGATTAGAAATGATGTTGATCCTAAAATTTTGACCTACTAGGACTCATTCACCATTCTGGGCGAATCAGTCCCAATTTTGGATTTTTGCACTTGAACAAGTTTTGGGCAAATGGGTATCCAAATCTGTAAAGATCTCCAGAAAAACCCACAGTAAGACTCATTTGCAACTTGTGGTGAATGAGTCTAGTTTTTCTTTTCTTGAAATTCAAATTCTGGATCTGATCTTCTCAATCTGCTCAATTTGTTCTTCTAGGTGTCCAGATTCGAAACCCTGATTTTCGAGATTGTAAGTGACTTTTTGTGAAGATTTTGACCTTTCCAATAGGGAGATGATTCCAACAAGTTTTGAACCTATTCTTCAATCATCTCCAAGCATTCAAAGCATCTAGATTTGTAATCACACAATGAAAGAGGACAAAAGTGTTGATTGTTAGGGAATAGGGGTTTTCCTTGGTCAAACTCCATTTAGGTAATTAAACCAAATGATAAAATAAGATGAAGCATGAACATGAAATAATGAAATTATAAAATTTCCATAATGATGGATCTTGAATTATTGTAACAAGGAATAAATAATTTTCCCTTGAATTCCTTAAAAATGATCTTGAATGCTATCTTGATGACCTTATGAAGACTTGAGATGCATAACTATTGTTTGCTTGACTTCATAACTTGAATAGCTTATGAAAAAATGATTTGAGAGCTTGTTTATATAGGAAAGGCACTCAAATGGCTGTTATTTTGATCCCCAAGGCCGACATTGACGAAAGTTTAACTTAGAACCCAATTTTTCTCGCTAAAACCTCAAAAATAGCTCAAATGGGACTCATTTGCCATTTTTTGTGAATGAGTCCCACTTGGAGGGGACTCATTCAACCAAGGTGGAAAATGGGTCCCATAGGGGCTATTTTGCCAGCTTTGATGTTGAGGAGTGAATAAATCAAGATTATATGTTGATTTTGTGAGGTCTTTGATCAAAATATGCCTTGGGATGCGAAATATAGGGTCATAGGTGCCTTTTAATGATGATGTTAAAGTCATAAATACAATAAAACCCAAAATCCAATGTGAAAGTGTAAATAAATACACTTTACAACACTAAATTAAGGAAAAATTGGGTCTATTTAGCCTAGAAGGGCCCTAAATACCATGTGAATGTGTAGAACACATTACAACATTAGATTAGGTCCACTTGATTTACAAGCCTCCAAAATTTAATGTGAAGATGCAAATAAATACATTTTAAAACATTAAATTAGGACATAGGTTAATTTAGCTTAAAAAGGGCCCAAGACCTAATGTGGATGTGTAAAACACCTCACAACATTAGACCAAGGCGACATTAAGTCCAATTTATCATTAATTATTCCCAAATCAAGCAAGGAAAAGGTGTTCTTTTTTGGTGGTCACACAAAGGTTTTATCACAGGTATAGTGTCAAAAAAGGGTCCTTTGACATTTTTCACACTTGTTTGGGTCTTTCTTATGGATTTTGGCTTAATTTTGCCTTGATTTAGTGTTGTAATGTGGATAACACATTTACATTAGGTCTTGGGCCCTTGTGAACTAAAATGATTTAAATGGTACCTTATTTAAGTGTTGTAAAGTGTTGTGACACACTTTCACACTTTTCTAGGGCCTTGTTAATAAAATAACCTCTCTTCATCATTTACCAAGCCTTGTTTCAAAGTGTTGTAACACACTTTCACACTTTTCTTGGTTTTTCATTAATAATTGAGATTTATTATGCTTTAATTGGCCCCTTTTTGCATCCACAGGCATTACTTATGTGTATTTTTTAGAATAATCCTGACAAATATCATTTAAAGCATTAAAATCCTAAAACCTACCTTAAATGCCTAAGGTGGGACACATTCACCATTTTGGGTGAATGCATCCTCTTAGGTGGGACTCATTCACCATTCTGGGTGTATGAGTCCCCTTAGGTGGGACCCATTCACCCAATGTGGCGAATGAGTCCCCTTTAGCTCAAAATTCAAATTTAATTCAAAATTCTAGCTGGTTTTTGTTCTCCAAGATCTAAGTTCAACCTATGATGTAGTAATTTTAGGAATTATTGCATAATTTAGTATAAATACAAGATTATTTCTCTCATTTGAACCTAAGCTAGCATTCAAGTATTCATGCATATAGTTCACAAGAGTATTTGAGCATCCATAAGAGAATTCAAGGCATTTCAAGGGTAGATTATCAAGCATTCAAGAGCTCCTTCAAGTGTCTTCCATCATGTCAAATATTGCTTGCATCATGTTGTTTTAGAGCTAACAATTGTGGTGTAGGATTTCTAATCATTACATTGAAGATCCATCAACATCAAGCTAGAGTTCAAGTCCAAATCCATTAGAGCCATCACTTACATGTTTACTGCATCCTATTGCAAGGGTTTGGTGAGTTGCAACATCATTACTTGTTCATTCATCATTATCCATTCTATTTCATTTCATTTCAAGGGTTTAATTACCAACAAGGGGTTTGACCAAGGAAAACCCCTATTCATTAACCCCTTAACATTTTCCCCTCTTCTTGTGTGTGATTTGCAGGGCTAGGTTGTATATTTACCAAGAAGTTAAGATTGGAAAGGTAATCAAAGAAAGTCAAAGTTTTCAAATTCCTAAGAGAAGCTTGGAGAAGACCTACAAGTTGAATTATGTGGTTTCAGATCTGGAAACCTGTTAGGAAGAGTAGAGTAGACTAGGGCTATAGTTTCCTGTTTTGAATTTCTAGAAATCCAAAGGTGGACTGATTCACCACTATTGGCGAATGAGTCCCACTTCCTAGGACTAAACATGAATTTTATAGATCTAAGTACCCTTTTTCCCAAAACCTGTTTTGACACATTTTATAGAAAACTGGACTAATTCGCCTAGCTTGGAATATGAGTTAGGAAGTTGGCAATCAATAGTGAAATTTTCAAGATACCAGAGCTTCATCCTACCTTCTTCAAATTACCAGGTGCACATCTCCAGTTTCACAACTTTTTGTTTTATTTTACTTGCACTCTTAGGTCATTTAGCATTAGTTTTCATATCACATTGTGTTTTCAAACATCTTGCATTTTCCAAGTTTACACTTGGTGGTGAACCCTCATTTGTTGTTATCCCTTCCATAGAAATCTCCATTCATGAAATTTCAATATCCTTTGCATTGAAATCTCAAGGGTTTGGTCTTGAGTAAATAGATGTAGTTTTGTCTCTCTCCTTTTAGGTCAAAAACCCTAGAAGCAAAAGTGAGCCACAAAATTATCCTTTTGAGTAGCAAGGTTGCACATGATAGTTTGCAGGTTACAAGACCTAGAATATAGTAAAGGAAGATGAGTTGAAGAAAATCAATTTGTATTTAATTTTTGTTGATATTTTTCTGATTTATATCAGATTTTAGATGGTTTGAATCAGCCCATATGGCTGCAAAAAAATGTAATTTCAGTTTGGAATTGATTTTTATGTAAAAAATGAGAGTTTGAATGAGAAAATTGAAGTCATTTCATGCAGATTTGTGTTATTACAAGAATTGTTTTGATTTGCTTAATTCTTGTCCAAGAAATGTGAGTGTGGTTGTGAGTTTTCATATTGTAAGGTGTTTTTACTCTTCATCAGTTGTATCAGAGTTGGTTGTTCCTGAGTGTGTAGGTAGCAGTGTCGATGTGAGGCATATTGCACCAGGACCTAGGGGTAGAGAGTGAAGCAGTTACAAAGAGAGTGTGGAAAAGTGTTTGAAAAAATTTCTTGGAAGCCAAGAGAATGTTTTGTGATGATGAAAGAATTTATAGAGCCACAAACAAAGAATCAAGATCCCATCCAATGGAGTAATTTATTCTAAACAAGGTGTAATGTGAGTGGGAAATGTTGCAAAGTCATTGTGGATAGTGGTAACACCAATAATATTGTATCTAAAGAGATGGTAGACAAGCTGAAATTGAAAAGAATCAAACATCCTAGCCCATACTACATTTCTTGGTTGGAAGGAGATTGCCAGATATGGTTAAGTGAGCAATGTGTGGTTGATTTTCAAATTCATAGATATAAGGATGTGATTGTATGTGATTTAGTACCTATGGATATATGCCATGTTTTGTTGGGTAGACCATGGTTGTATGATCAAAGATCTCTACATGATGGTAGGAAGAATACATATATCATCATAAAGGATGGGGAAGAATATGTTTTGAATGTTTTGCAGGATAGGTAAGTGAAAGTGGCAAAAGAAGTTGCAATAGATAATAAGGATATAAAGGAAAATAAAATGGGAAGGGTTGAATCTTATTGTTCTTTTGGTATTATTATATTTACAAGTGAAACTCTGTGTTCAAGGAAGAAGGATGAAAAGGAAAATGTGGAAATCCTTGTTCAAAAGGATAAAGAGGGAAAACAAGAGGAAATTGTAGCAATTATTAAGGATGATGAGTTTCCTTGGAGGACTTGAAAGTAATGGAAAATAAAAGTGCAGCTAAGAGTGAAGGTGAAGAAGATATTGAAGTAGGTGGTGGTGAATAAAAGGTTGAAGAGAAAGAGGTAATGCATAATATGTTTCATTTTTATGATAAAGATGAGATTGGATCTTGTGTAGATGAAAATATTTCAGCGGTAGAAAAGGAATGACAAGTGTTGATAGAAGGTGGAGTGAAGATTGCAGAAAAAGGTAATGAGGTGAAATCATATTTTGATGAATGCTTTGATGAGGTTGAGAATGATATTGCAGCAAGTAGTGAGGAGGTAAAACCTTTTCCTTTTAATTATTTTCATGATAATTTGGATGATTATGTGAATTCAAATGAGATGGTTTAGTTAGAGATTGCTAGTGAAGTATGCAAGGTAGAAGATTTGTTTGGTATTGCAAAGTTTAGTGCAACTACATTTTGGAGGAGGTGTTTAGAATATGGTGGTTTGAATCCCACAAGATTGGAAGATATTGTGAGTTTCATTTGGTGGAGGTGGTTGGTTTATGGTGGAGTTGATTCCACATTAAAGATGTTGAGTGCAAAGAAGAATTGTCAGAGGAGAAGGAAAGTTGGTCTAGCTATGTGCTAGAAGAGGGGAGATAAGAACTCATTGGTGTTACCAAATTTAGTAATGGAGTTTTTTGAAGTTTTTTTACAACTTGAAAGGATGGTCCTACCATCCAACACTATTTTGTGAGAACAAGCTCACAAAATTTGTCTACCTTGGGTGTTTGATGCAGGAGCATCCTGGGGTGTAAGAGCAATACACATCAACAAAAAAAGAGTATTTTATTTTATTATTTTTGTTTTGTGGAATAATATTATTATTTGAATAAAATGCAACATTGAGGCTTAAATAATTTATATTAAATTATTAGTCTTATTTTATACTGCAAATTCTGAGTGGGAGATAATGGTGGAGGTGAGTTGGAAAATTTGAAAAATCAAAAAAAAAAAAAAAGTAGAACTAGATGTGAATTTTTGGGAGGTTACAAGTTTTTTATGAATTCTTTTATTTCACCTCATAAAAGCATTCAAAAAGTTGGGTTCCTAAGATTGTGATGATAACTTTTTTCTATTATGGGGTTTAGTGGAGTGGAGTGGAAAAATAAATTTATCTTCTTGAATTAGAAATTTTTAGAAGTGGGTTCAAAGATTCCTTTATCATTTAATATTTTCATTATTTCATTTTATGTAGCATTTAGGAGTTACAGAAAAATGAAGGAAGTCTTTTCTTGAAAAGGCTTGATTTTAGCAATTTTGAGGGGGGTCTTGATATCAGAAATTTGAAGAGGAAGGCTTGGAGTGTAGCCATTGGAGAGAATACCAAAACACCATGAATTTGTAGGTTTGAATATGAAGTTTTAGAAGCATATAAATGGGGTTATAGAGGTTTTATTGCAGCAAGGTTGCACATGACAGTTTGCAGGTTACAAGAGCTAGAGTCTAGTAAAGGAAGCTGAGTTGAAGAAAATCAAATTGTATTTGATTTTTGTTGTTATTTTTTTGATTTATATCAGATTTTATATGGTTTGAATCAACCCATATGGCTGAAAAAAAATGTAATTTTAGTTTGGCATTGATTTCTATGTAAAACTTGGGAGTTTGAATGAGAAAATTGAAGTCATTTCATACAGATTTGTGTTATTACAAGAATTGTATTGATTTGATTAATTGTTGTCAAGGAAATGTGTGTGGTTGTGAGTATTCAGATTGTAAGGTGTTTCTCCTCTTCATCAGAAATGGAGGAACACTCTTGAGAATATTCCTTTGACGAGTGGGAAATTAGTCAAATTTAATAATTAAAACACTATTTAGTTGTGCAAGGTGGAGGAATTTAATATTTTAATTAAACAATTAGATCATTTAATCAAATAGGGAAATTAATGACATTTAATTAAACAATTAAGATTATTTAATCAAATGAGAAGAATTTAGGGGATTTAATTAAATAATTCACATTATTTAATCAAATAAGATGAAAATTAACATGGAAGATGTGAATTAAACCAATAATGTTGATTATCCAATTAATAGAATAAAATGATGAATTTAATTAAACAATCATGATTATTTAATTAAATAGATGAAAGTGGTTGATTCAGGATGAAAATGGTGTGATATTGATCAGGATAATTTTAAGTGTCTACAATAACAATATATATGGTAAAAGTGGATGAACGAAGTTATAATTCATAAGTCAAAGCCAAGCATAACACTTCCAACTCTCTTAATACTTTGATCCCAACTTCAAAGGTAGAAACTATACATATTGAAGATAATCATGATTTTAATTCACATATAACAAAACTCTTAGATGATGCTTGGAGTTCATTGGATTTTACGCCTTCCTTTCTAGCAGATTATGAAATATCACAATCTCAACCTAAGGAGTCTTGTGTTTCCTTTGCTCAATCTTGTTCTACATAAACAAATCCAAAATATCATCCCATGATGTGGTGATGGGGGTTCTTTAGCTTTTGTCTCTTGTATGCTGGTGATGCCTAACTTTAGAAAACTTGAAAAGGATTTGCATTCTTATGAAAGAATCAATTCTTCTCACAATCATTTAGATAAAACTTCTTGATCTGAGTTGGAAAAGTGTTGTGGTCTTGGATATAAAATTATTTCTAAAAGTGGATATAATGAAAATATAAAATGAGGAGATATGGATCATGTGAAGACTATACCATACCTTTATAAAAAGGGTTTATAATTTCAACCTTCATCTCCATCTTCGTCTCATGCTCCATCATCTTGAACCATTGGGAAAATAGATGGGGGAGGAGCCCAGTATTCTCCTTATGTCATTCAATTATTTCCTAGGATCCATAAATTGGATTGACTATCAATGCCAAAGGGTGAGTCAATTCTCCACAAGGAAGACCTAGGAGGCATTCTTTTAGGCTTTGAAGGGTTCACCACTAAGAAAAATCTTAGAAAAGACAACTTAACATTCAACTCACAAAACCTAGTAATGGAGGAATAAGACGACCTTATTGTCTTATTCGTCTTGTTGTTGTTTTTTGGAGCAGATGCAAAATATTCAGATGCCAGAATAGGATCCAAAACAATCTTTGTAAAATTCCACTTGGACTTGAACCAACAATTTTTGTTGTTCTATGTACTTCTCTTGCTCTCTTAGGGTTTTTCACCTAAAAGGAGAGAGATAGACCCAAAAAATGTGGTGTTTCACTCAAAATAAGGTATGTAAGATGGAACTATGACTAAATGAAATGATCTAGATGTAGATAATTGATAATATTGGTTGTTAATGAATGCAAAACTAATGAAATGTAAGTGTTTGAAAACATAGTGTGATATGCAGAAATGAACTAAAAACATGAACAAATACAAACAAAATTAGATGAGACTGAATAGAGTGCAGTTGGAGATGAAATTTTGATGTTGGAAGGTTCTAGAATATGAAAAAAATCACTGGTGATGACTAGTGGGACTCATTCACCACTGATGGTGAATCAATCCTGCTTTTGGTAAACTTTTCTTAAACCAATTTCTGACTGTCGGGAATTGAATTACGATGAAATCAACTTTTCCAACCTAAAGGTGGGACTCACTCACCACTAATGGTGGATCATTCCTCCTCCAAAATTTTGCAAATTCAAGGGTCAATTCTATAGGTCCAGATCTGCACTTGTCTTCTTGTCAGGTTGACTAAGTCAAATCTGTAGAAAACGGGCTGAATGTTGTCTCCAAGCTTGAATTAGGGTTTGATTGACTTGAATCACTTTGATAAATTATTGACCACTTTCCAACACCTATTTCTTTGACAAATCTACCTACAAAAACTACAAACACACATGCAAAGAGGGAAAAATGGTCAAGGGTTAGAGTATAGGGATTTTCCTTGGTCAAATCCCACTTTGGTAATCAAACCCTTGATAAAGAAATGAAATGAAAACAAGAAAGGAATGATGAATAAAAACATGCAAGTGTCATAAACTCACCAAAACCTTGTTGTTGAAGTTTGAAGATATGTCAATGGTTGCTCCAATATACTTGATATTTGCTTGATTAAATGATGCTTTTGTTGGTGTAATTAATTATTTAATTACACTTTGCATAAGTTTACTTAGGTAATATTTTAATTCCTAGGTTGCATAATTAGATAAATCATTTAATAATGGGGTAATTCCCCCTTGATTGTTTGTAGGAGATAAGATTCCTTCTAGATGATGAGTTGTCCTTCTAGAACTTATCTCTATCTTTTTATCATTTTCTAGATAGGGTTCACATGTTGTCACATGTAGTGTGATTTTAACACTTGGAAACATCTTATGCAATTTAGGTTTTCACTCATTCCCATATATTCAAGGCATTTTATATTTTTGTAATCATGTCATATTCAATTTGGCATCCTTGCATCTTAATGATAGCATGATATTTCTGCCATTTCTCTCTTGTGGAAGTTATTTTGTCTTGCAGGTGATTTTGGGGTGTTTGAGGAGTTCACCTAAACTTCTACATGGTATCAGAGCTTCAATGCTACAAATTTCTTCTCAAATATGAGGAATCAATCTTGGCATGAAAGTTTTGTTGGATGCAAGCAACCTTTTTATTAAAGTCATTTTTCACTTTTTGCTTCATAAATTCAGCTTTCACTCAGTTCCAGAAAAAAATGATTTCTGGGTTTTGTAGCCAGGGTCAAAATCCAATCTGGGTATCTTTTATATTTTTGCATATATTGCACATATCTAGAGAAAATTTATGTACAAGAAGCGCTGCACGTCATTTTTCTCCTAGCTAAAGGTTAACAAAAATTCATTTTCTCATTTTTTGATTTATGGATCAAAAAATGATTTTTGGGTTTTTTTTTAGCCTCAAAATATTTCTAGGTTTTTGTTTTTGTCTATTCATTGTGAATAGATTTTTCTGAAATCAAATCAGAAGTAAACTTTTTTTGCTAGAAAACCTGTTTCGTGTAGGCTAAATTCAACTTTTAAAAAAAAATCACAACTTTTGGCCATGGTGTCGGATTTTTGCAAATGAGATATCATCAGAAAGCTGGTTTTGTCATCTACACAGATCTGGGGTCCTTTTTCATCATGGAGGTAGATGTGTACCTTGGTTTTTACATGCACTCATTTTTTTTTCATGCACTAGGTTTACATTTTCTCTATAGTTTATGCATGTTTTGCATTCTCTCCTTTTGCAATCATTCGACATTGTAATAAATGAAATGATATAAAGTTCCATCAAGGGGGTTTCTTGCATCTCATCTTCATATTGATGACAACTCACATGAGTTGTATCTGGATTCATCTGTTGTTTCTTTTGGCCTCATCTTGTTCATAGCTGGACACATTTTTGGTTTACATCGGTTCACACTTCAGATTGAGAGCCTATGGTTATTGATCTACATTGGTTTAGATCCATCTCAGTTTGAGGGCCATGCTTTTATGGTTAATGATCTAGAATATTGGTGGTACTTGTTCCCATGGAGTAGTTTTAGTTACATTTTGGCATTGGCATCGAGAGACACACAACTTCCAAATTCTGTCATCATATCATTCCCTCTTATGGGGGTCACTTTTTTCATCTATTGTTGCTTTATAGATTCCAGGGTTGATCCAGTATGTGAGTTTTTTAATGTTCCTTGGCATCGGGTCTGCTGTTGCATTATTATGATTTCGTTATGGTTTCTTGTTAATAGAGGTATCTTTCCTTGCTTGCTAGATTGGGGATTCTAGTGTTACTCCATCAGAGTTCTTCCAGTGCTTCTTTGTAGTAGGCATCTCATTGAAGGGGGGTTTTTCCCACTGGTTTTTCTCCTCCTTCTCTTTCATTTCATTTGTAAATGAGTATCTAATTAGGCCTTGTTGCCGAGGCTCATCTTTGCATAATAATTTACTTCTCCCTAAGTTGCACTTATGGGGGTGTTGGTGTAATTAATTATTTAATTACACTTTGCATAAGTTTACTTAGGTAATATTTTAAGTCCTAGGTTGCATAATTAGATAAATTATTTAATAATGGGTTAATCGCCCATTCCTTGTTTGTAAGAGATAAGATTCCTTCTAGAAGATGAGTTGTCCTTCTAGAACTTATCTCTATCTTTTTATCATTTCCTAGATAGGGTTCATATGTTGTCACATGTAGTGTGATTTTAACACTTGGCAACATCTTATGCATTTTAGGTTTTCACTCATGCCTATATATTCAAGGCATTTTATACTTTTGTAATTATGTCATATTCAATTTGGCATCCCTGCATCTTAATGATAACGTGATATTTCTGCCATTTCTCTCTTGTGGAAGTTATTTTGTCTTGCAGGTGATTCTAGGGTGTTTGAGGAGCTCACCTAAACTCCTACAACTTTGATTCTTTAAGTGGATGAATGAGATTGAATGCTTGAATGAACTAGTGAATGAATGGAAGTTAAAATGGATGGAAAAACACTGATTTATACACAATTATGCCCTAATTATAAAAGAATAAAACATTACAAGCCGACATAAGGTCTTAATGAATAAAAACCCAAAGGAAATTTGAATTTATTTTGAATTTTGAGCCAAGAGGGACTCATTTTCCACTCATGGCGAATGGGTCCCAATCTAGGCTTGCAAGTGGGTGTCAGGAATTAAGTTACATTTAATTTTGTTTGTTGGGTTTGTATCCAAAAATACACTCAATTAAGGCCTATAAGTGCATAAAGGGTCCAAATAAAGCATAAGAAAGGTGTAAATAATGAAGAAAAGCCTGAAAAGGCATGAAATCTTGTTACAAGACTTTACAACACTTTGAAATAGGACTTGATAAGGGATAACAAGGTGATGTTTAGATGAATTATAATAAGAAGAGTCTGGAAAAGTGTAGAAATGTGTTATAATACTTCACAACACCTTCACAAGATATCATAAAGTATTAATAATTTTAATATTCAAGACCTAATGTGAATGTATAAGTTACATTACAACATTAAATCTAAGTAGAATAGGTCAAGCATCATAGGAAAAAGACCTAAATAACCATAAAAATGTTAATGATCCATTTTTCTATGGTACATTTAGCCTCCACTTTAGTGAGAGGATGAAATTGCATCAAACTCGCACTAAAGTAGCCACACATATTGAGAGGGATCCAAATGCACTTATTTTAGAAAGATGAGACAACAACGATCAAGAGGGATGATCAAGCCCTTGGGATGAAGATCCCATCACAAACTAAACACAAGAACAAAGGAACACACATGTGAAACAGGAGAGAAGAAGGAAGAGAAAAAGGAAAAGGTAGATCAAGCTTCGATTGTTTGTCTAGCTAGTTGTGGATCAGATCTAGGTTGTTTGTGCAAAAAAGAAAATGCATAATCACTTTGGGGCAATAAAACTCATGGTTGTCCACTGGGTGAGAAGACCTAAAAGGTGAGAAACATACGCTTGGGTGGTATGAACTCACAAACACATAGGTGGCTATGGGGAAAGTCGTGCTACAAAATGGGCTTCCCGCTCAACCATATCAAAGTTATTGAACCATATATTTTAAGGTGGTGGAATGCTATGAATCTCTTTTGCTCAATTAGGGTCTTTCACCTAATGGAAAGAGATATCCCACACCAAAAATCTAGGTGGTCACTCAAATAAAGGAATGTATAATGCAATTATGACTAAATGAAATGATCTAAATGTAGCTAAATGATAAAATGGATTAATTTTTAATGCAAAACCAATGAAATATAGATTTTTTGAAAACACATTGTGTAATGCAAAAACACCTTGAAATGAAGGTAAACTACAACAAAAATGAATGAAACTAAAGAAGTGCACCTGTAAACTTTCTGGAGACTTGAAATGCTACTGATATTGATTTTTAGTCCTGGAGGTACTCATTCGCCATTTTGGGCGAATTAGTCCTAGATCTATGAAACTATTTTGGATCCCATTTCAGACAAATGGGTATCCAAAAATGCAGAAAACCAAAAACAGACTTGGAAGTGGTACTCATTATCCACCCATGGTGAATGAGTCCACTTTTGAATTTCTGTATATTCAAAGGTGGAAACAGGGGCCTTCGGTCTGCACTTTCTGCTTCTCCAGGTGTCTGGTTTTGAAATTGTCAAATTTGTGCCTGAAGGTGACTTTTTGTCGATGTTTTTCCTTATCCAATGAAGAGATGAATTGAATTTTTTTTTAATGCAATCTTCAATGATTCCTAAGCCTCCAAGATGTCTAAATCTACAAATACACAAGACAAGAAAGAGAAATGTTAGATGTTAGGGTATGAAGGTTTTCTTTGGTCAAACCCCTTTTAGGTAATTAAACCAATATGGTGAAAGAATGTAATGAAGCATGCAATAATGGACTTATTACCTTGCCATGAAGATTGATCTTGAATTTCTACAACAAAACATGAAGAATCTACCCTTGAATGTTTGAAAATTGCTATCTTAATGACTTGAAATGATGAAACCCTAATTTGCTTGACTTGGGATGGAAGAATGATGGATGAATAATAAAGAATGGTTATTATTTAGGGTTTAGAGACTTTATTTTATAGGAAATTCACCTAATTTACTCGTAAATTAGATCCCCAAGGCTGACATGAAGAAAAATAAAACTTAAATTTCAAAATTTCCCGCTCAAAGGTAAAAAATGGGCCAAATGGGACTCATTCGCCACCTTGGATGAATCAATCCCACGTGGTAGGGAATCATTCACCATAGGTGGCGAATTAGTCCCAGTGGGGCTCATTTTCCATCTAAGATGCTAGGAAGTAAGGAAATGAGGTTTTTATGGTGACTTTGTTGGGTATTTCATCAGATATTGCCTTGGGATGCACAATATGGGGTAATAGGGGCCTATTAATGATGATTGAGGGTCAATTAAGGCTTGGGACATAGAAATAAATGTGAAAGTGTGATTAAATACACTTTACAACACTAAAATGAGGTCCACACATCCTAGAAAGGCACAAGAACCAATGTGAATGTGTAAGACACATTACAACACTAGATTAACATTAAGTTTATTTTACAAGCCTTCTAGATTGATGTGAAGATGTAATTAAATATGCTTTATAATGTTGAATTAGGGAGAAATGGGTCCATTTAGTCTGGAGAGGCATGAAAGGATTTTATAACCCTTTACAACACCTTTACAAGACATCGTTAAATAAATTTGAAAGGGTCCAAGACCTAGTGTGGATATGAAAAACACCTCACAACATTGAATCAGGGCCTTGTTAAGTCCAATTTATCATAAATTATTCCCCAAATCAAGCAGGTTTCCTTTTTTATATGGTACATTTAGTCGTCACTTTAGTGAGAGGATGAACTTGCTTCAACCTCACACTAAAGTAGACATTCAAGAGATGTCCGATCATACCAATGCGGATGAAAAAGGATGAAAAAGAAAAAAGGAGGTTGTGCATGCCCCTAAGATCCAAGATCCTATGTCATGCCAACATAAGCGCAAAAGAACATACACAAGGTGACTGGTTTCCAGCAAGAAAAAATACATGATCATACAATGACAAGAAGTAGAAGAGCAAAAATAAAAGGGTGGATCAAGCTTCGATCATTTGTCCAACATGTTGTGGATTAGATCTAGGCTTGTTTGTTTTGGAAAGAAAATATATACTCACTCTGGGGTGATGGAACTATTGGCTATCCACCAGGTGAAAAATTCCAAAAGTATACTCACTATGGGGCCATGGAACTTCTGGTTGTCCATGGGGTGAGAAATCCCAAAAGTTGAGACACATATGACTGATATGTGATCACAAATACATAGGTGGCTATGGGTAAATTCATGCCTCAAAATGGGCTTCCCACTCAACCATACCAAAGTTATAACTCTTGATAACTTGAATAAAACACCACAAAGGAAAATGGTTTTCGAGCTCTATGAGGTAAGCAAAACTTTGTATTCTTGACACTCATAGACAATGTAAATGCAAGATAGTGCAAGGACTATTCAAATGGATTTTTATTAATTCATGCAAGGTCTCATCTTATGGGACATTTTGCTTAACGTCTCCAAGATATGATGTGTCAAAAGAAATATCATGTTCTTGGAGGGAATCAAGCCCAATGAGTCCACCAAGAAAGGACGCATCACAAGAAGAAAGAAATCACACAATAAAATGTGAGTGGTGATGTATGCCCGCACTTTAAAGCAATTGTGAACACCAGTACTATGAACAATTTCTTTAAAGTAGAAGAAGAAGACATGAGAGCTTACTCAGAAAGCCCTATGCCAAGTCATATGTTTTCGATAAGCTACATAATAAAAAGGGGAGTATGGCACATGCGAGCCAACTTAAGGAATATTATCCACATCCCAAGCTTACTCTTATATGTTTATAAAAATTTAACAACTAGCCAAAGGAGGCAACAACAAGTGACATATGAGGACAAGGCTAGCTAACCCCTTACCCCCACTTAGTGTAGGACAAGGGTGAGCTGAAATGATTGATGAGATGCAAGCGAGAGTGAAAATAAGTATCAATTAGAGGAATGAGGTGCCCCAATAGAAGGAAGAATATCAAATTCCTTAAGATGTTGGATTTTACTACTCAAAGCCTTACATTCATTAGTGGAATGACCATGAAATCTATGATAGGTGTAGAATGAAGTCTTGTAATAACATTTCTTATGAGTTTTGGGAGGGAGGGTGATCAAGTGATATTGGAGGAGTCTCGAAAAGATACCCTCTTGATCAATGGTAGGAGGTGGTCCTATAGTTTGTAGAAAAGATACATCTTTGTTAGTATTAGATGTCATACTTACACAAGACTCTTTAGATTGAGAGATTTTGTTCTCTCCTTTATAGGAAGGTGTAAAATATAATGAATGAAAATCATTGGTGTCTTGCAAGATTACATTGAAATTAAGTGAAGAGTTAGTTATTTGTGTCATATGGTGTAAAGGATGATGTTCAAGTCCACTAGTGTCAAGGAGTTCAAGATGGATGACTGCTAAGAATGATTTAGGATTATGTTGTGTGAGATTGTTGATGTTGAGTGAAGGCTTGGCAACCTCTATCAAAGGACAATAACCAAGACCATGAGTGGTTTGGATGTTGAGTGAAGGCTTGGCAATCTCTATCAAAGGAAAATAACCAATACCATAAGTGGTTTGTTGTGTGATAGGGTCTATAGGGTTGCAGATAACTTGATCATGAGCACCACATCCTTTTCCACTATATCCAAGTAACTTCATTAGTTCATAATTGCATCCATAAAGTTTGTTGTGTAATGTGCGTCTTTGTCTAAAGTGGTTGAGGTAGATGCTTTTGAAAGGTCGTCTAAAGTTTGTGTTGACACTATTGTTGTTTCTTTTCCCTTATTTGAATCTTTGTGGATGATTTTGTACTCACCCATGGAGTCATGTTTGAAATCCAAGGAACCCCAATCATCTTCTAATAACATCGTGACTTTTTCAATATGTTCTTGTTTATCATTTTGTTGTGCGAGTTCCACTTGAGTGGTTGGTGTTAATATGTTCAAGGGGTTCTCACTATTTTTCTCAAGTTGCAAGACACTATAAGGCTAATGATTAGTGTCGAGTGTGAACACTTAGTTGTTGTAGATGTATTTCATTTTGCGATGAAGATTGGAAGGCACACCATTCATTGCATGAATTCACGGCCGACCTAGAAGAAGGTTATATGAAAGATGGCAAGGCATAACTTGGATCAGTGTGTTTAATGTGACTTCTCCAACTGTAATAGGTAAAGTGATTGCACCAAGCAGTGACTTTTTGACATTGTCAAATCCCTTAATAGATAAAGATTTGGGTTGAATTTTTGACTTATCCACATGAAGCCTATGCAAAAGGTTTATACTACACACATTAAGGGCTGAGCCATTGTCAATAAGGGTTCAATTTATCCCTATCCAATTATATTGAGCAATGATCATGAATGCTTTGTTTTGTTTTTGCACTTCCGAAGGGTGGAGTTCACATTGGTTTTGCAAGATTAGAAGAATGTACATAATGAATATGCAAGAATAAAAAGAACTTTTAACAAACATATGCAAAGTGTTATGAATAGAAACATTGTATATGAAAAAGTGAAAAGTGCTTTTATCAATGTGATGCAAAATTTTAGAAATGTAAACATTTTTAGGTCTAATGATGCTTGTTATTGAAATGATTGCAAAAATGACTATCTTAAATTGATGTTTTTGTCCAAAATGCATAAAACGAATGTTCCAGAAACTTTCCAGACTTATGGCATATGGTACTAGGAGGATGAGGAGGCACAAAAATGAGGTTTCTGATGCTGTAACAGTTAGTTAAAAATCTGAACAGGGACCAATTCGCCTATCATGGCAAATGAGTCCTAGTAAGGGTTTTTTGCAAATTTTTTAGAAATTTGGAATTGTTTTTTATGTGTTTGATGTTGAATGATGCATACCTAAGATGTAGATTTAGAGTTTCAAAATTTTTAAAGGAAATTATATGGGAAAATGCAAGTTAAATGAGCATTTCACTAAAGCAAAAAATTGAAACCCTAGATGCAAATTAACCAATGCAACTCTAATGCAAAGTCAATGCAAGCTAGGACTAGGATGAAAATGGACTTTGAATCAGAAAAGAAGATGTTCAAAAACAAGGTTCACCAAAATGAACTTGTAGACACCTAAATTTGACCACTTCCATATGGTCAAAGGCGTCTCCTTAATCATCCTTTGGCTCATTTAATTCGTCCTCTTTGCTGGTATTAATTAAATCACTCATTTAATTAATATTTCATGTCCTACATAAGGTTTCTAAGGTATTTAATTTAATAAATACTTTTCCCCTCTTTCCTCTCTAAATTAAATAAATGTATCACTTTATTTAATTTAATCATATTATCTTTTGGAATTTTAAATTTATTTTTAAATTCCTCACTTTCTCTCTCATTGTCACATCCTCCAACTTTTGCAAGTTGGTCTCTAATCCCTCTTAGAAATTTAACCCGCTTTCTTAGTCATAATTAATTTATGATTAAGATGTGCACACCTCTAATCATCATTAGGGTCCCATCCTCCATAATTTTCCACTTGTCTTTAATCTATCATTAATTTGTCTAATCAAGTACTTGCACAACCTTAATCACTTAATTAGGTCATCCCTAATCCCGATATCATTTATGGAATGTGTCCTTAGTGAACTTCATTAAAAACTTTCTCTTTTTGAAGAAGACACCCCATTCCCCATGTGAATTTTTAATTCACATTAATCCCCCAATGCATTTAAAGGAATTTTAAATTCCTTCTCTCATCCCCATGAGAATATTTGAGGAATTTTTAATTCCCCACATGTCCTCTCACCCACATGGGGACAAGTAACTCCTTTATGAGGAGATCTTGTCCCAATCCAAAGGTACTATGTACTCCCTCCATGTCATGTACTATCCTTCCACCTTATGTACAAATCACCTCTTATAAGCCACTTCACATGCCACATGTCAAGATGTGAGGGCTTGTGAGTTATCAACTCACCTTAGCCCTACATCTTGATCTTGGTGGCTCAATATTGACCATCCATTTCCCTAGAGAATTCAAAATTCTCTATAAATACCCCCTCCTTTCTCTCATTTTAGGAGAGATCATTCATGCTAGCCAAACTCTTGCAAAAAATTTCCTTGAGCCATACTTAGCCATTTTTCATACTTGCATCCACTTCCACTTATCTCTACATCCTCATATCATCTCATACATTTGCATCTCTTTCCATCCAAGGAGAATACACTATATCAAAGATCGAAGGGCCAACCAAAGGATCGATTCGAGACAAGGTGAATCAACTTCATTTATTATCTTTGATTTTATTTTGAATCCAACTAGGCCAATCTTGAGGTGTAGGGTGTTCATAGTTGTTATTTGCACTCTTTTGTTTGCTGCTCGTATTCTAGCAAACTTTTGGAAAAAATTTCATAGAGGGGTGGACCTGACCTACAGACAGTCAGATTTTTCCTGCAAACAGGCTAATTTGACCTGTAGACATAGATTTGACTTGCAGACAGCCGGATTTGACTTGCAGACAGCTGAACCTGACCTCTACACAACTGGATTCACCCTAGACAGTTTATTCTAGAAGGTAAAATTTCACTTTTTAGCAAACTTTAAGGCTATTTTAAGGGTTTTTAACCACTAATTTAGGAACATAGTTTAACTAGTAGGTTTCAATCAACCTTGTTTGTCATGTTTTTGGTTGAGCTATTTCGCGTATCCAATCCTGTTGTGCCATTCGACGATCTTGTGTGATGAGAAATCATAGCTTACCATGTCCTTTTAGTCCACCTCTTTTATTTTTCTTAGCGGGATCTGCTTGGGGATTTCATCACCCCAAGGGATGATTCCAACCACGCATACCGACAGGGTATATAAAGGGGGAGAATGAAAGTTGTACCTCAATCCAACCACGTTGCAATTGGAAAAGCATCAAGATGATGTGAAGAGTTGGTCTAAACCTTTAAGGTTCCTGACTCACGCTTGTAACAGGTTGGTGTTCACAGTTTGGGCCTCACGTATTGGGTGTATATCGAGGACTCCCTAGTAACCATGTTCATCCTAGATTAGAGGACTTTTTCGACCATTCCCTTTCTACTAGACTTAGGCTTGTGCTGTCTGAATAGTCTTCTTTGTGTGAAACCAGTGATTGTTTGATTTATTTCACTCAGCCATATCCTTTTGATTAATGATTGTTGTGTTTTGAGTCCTTTTCCTTAGTCTTTTTTGTCAAAAATCAATTTTAAAACTATAGATAGCCAGATTTTCCCCCATCTTTGAAAAATTTGACCTCTACAGGTAGACTTGACTCATCTAGGGGTGGACTTGACCTTTGACCCACCCCTTTGAAGCCTGTTTTGATAAAATTTGACCATATTTTGTTCCTTGGGTGGACCTGTCCTTCATAGGGGCAGACTTGACCTATAAACTAGTCCTTTTAGAGCATGTTTTAGCCTTTTTCAACCAAATTTTTCTCCATAGGTGGACCTTCCCTCCCGACAGGTGGACCTGACCTCTAAAAAGGTGAATTTCCCTCCGCAGGTAGACTTGACCCATCTAAGGGTGGACCTGACCTTTGACCCACCCCTTTCAGGCTTGTTTTGGCAGAATTTGACCATCTTTTGCTCCTTGGGTGAACCTTACCCACCTACGGGTGGACCTGACCTTTGACCTGCCCCTGTTAGGCTTGTTTTGGAAAAAAATGACCATCTTTTGTTCCTTGGGTGGACCTGCCCCTTGATTGATCAACTTTTCCATCTGTTTCATCATGTGGGACCCTCGTTTCACCATTTCAATCACTCGTCTCCCCGTTTTGAACATCCGTACACCTATTTTGAAAGTCCGCTCACCATCCTAAACATTCATTCCCTTGGTTCGTCCATCCATTCACCCATCTAGGATTCTCATTTACCCATTTTGAACCCATGTTCTAGGTATTGTTTCCCTGCCTTGAACCACTGGTATCCCATTGAAATATCATTAAAAGTAGTTATCCAAGTTGAATTAGGTGTTCATCTCTAATTGTCATCCATCAAAACTAGCTTAGTGTAGTCATCCATCCTAAGTTGATCATCCTCGTCGGCTCGATCAATCCAATTCAATCTTAAGTTGGATTCGGTGCCACTATCATACATCCATCCTTTATTCAGTTAATCAACACCTAGCATTACCAAGGGTCACTCTTGAACTCGGTTTCAAATTTTGGTCATTATCATTCATCCTAATCAATTATCAATCCAAATCAAATCATCACATCATCCAATTCAGGTTGACCAATTTTCTACCAATCAACCTAGTCTAATCTCATCAAACAAAATCCACTTTGGTCAAATCAAATCAATCCCATCAAGCCTCAACCTTGTTGGCTAATCAATCATCCAATCAAATCAATCCTATCGAGCCACATCCTTGTCGGCTAATCAATCATAAAATCAAATCAATCCTTTCATCACCAAGGTCATCCTAACATCCTAGTCCATCATATCATCTTGCATGCCCATTCAGACTCGATCGCAAATAAGGAAAATGGCTGAACAACAATCCTAGCCAAACATCCCTCAAGATCTAAACAACACAGCTAATGCCTCACAAGATCCCCATAATGGTGCGAACATCCCTCGGGATCCACATAATGGTACATCATCACAATCCAATATTGATGGTCAAAACACATTGCCACTCGGGGATGAGAACATGGTCAACCAACCCGAACTTACATTTGAGGAACACTTTAGTAACCTTGTTAATGTGCAAATGATAGATCGTCTTCTCCAAAAACATGGGGAAGAAATCTTGGCCCACTTAATTGAAAAAGGTGTCAAACTTCCACCAAGAGTTGACTTATCTAAATATAGTGGTTCCACGTCTAGCATGCCCCAAGGTTCACAAAATGCACCAGGTAGTTCATACGTCACCAATGAACATTCCTCTAGTAGAAGGTTGGCATTAACCCAAGTTCTGCAATGTTGTTCTATATCCCGTCAACAACCCCCTGCATCTCACAATCTTAGTCATAGGGGCTCCTCAAACAATTTTTCCCAATGATCCTTTTTCCTTTGGCATGGCACAAAACATTCCGCAACCACAACTATTAATGCTAACGACACTAGGGGCAGTCCTTTTACTGCATTGCCTCCTCCTTCTAGGGCCATAAATCTACCATCACCTTCATATGCATCTGTGCAGTCTCCCCAATCTAACTTACTGCCTCCGTTATTGCCATAGGGTACATCCCAAATGAATGTTCCATTTGGTACCCAACAACCTCCTATGCAAAACACCCCTATGTTATCTTAGCTGCCCCAACAACAACCACCACCATATAACCCTCCATTCTCTTCACAACAACCACCACACCAATCACAAAGAAATCCATCCCAACCTCCCACTCAAACCATATATTTGTTCCTCACATCCATCCTACTTCCGCGAGCCCAAACAGAATACAACATCCCATCTCGGCCCACACAACATCTCACATCGCATCAA
Source organism: Sequoia sempervirens (assembly GCA_007258455.2). Taxonomy (NCBI): domain Eukaryota; kingdom Viridiplantae; phylum Streptophyta; class Pinopsida; order Cupressales; family Cupressaceae; genus Sequoia; species Sequoia sempervirens. The sequence continues at coordinate 21,524,759 of VDFB02353493.1, read as the reverse complement.
CAACCACTAGAACATCATTATTATCATAACCAGCAACAACCCCAATAACAACCACCTTATGCAGCCTTTGAACAGTGGTAGCAAAACTCTCAGTATCATTAGGTCTATCTGCAACATCCCCTTCAAGCTCCTCAACAACCTACCTCACATTTTTATCAAACGAATCCATACTATACCTCACAACAACAACCCACATATCAACAAAATCCCCTGGCATACCAACAAGGGATGTCATCATCCCACCATCAAAACCCATGCCTCAATAATTTGATGCTCTCTTAGCAGGATCCTTTATCGTCCTACCATCTATATCTATCCAACCCACCACCAGTCAACTCAGATTTGCTAGAAATTAAAACCGCTCTAAAAGATCTTCAGGCAGGGACTGAAAAACAATCATTTAAATTCAAGGACATATGTCCATATCCATTTGATCCCTCCATCTCGTTGATCCCCTTCCCTAAACATTTTGAAATACCAAAATTCAACAGATACATGGGGAACAAGGATCCCAAGGCCCACATGCAGGAGTTTTACTCCCAATGTCAAGAGGTTATGCACAATGAAAACTATCTCTTTCACTTGTTCCCACGAAGCCTGATAGGAAATTCCTTGGAGTGGCTCATGAGCCTCGAACGAGGGTCCATAAAGTCTTTTTTGGACTTATCAGAAAAAATTGTCTCCTACTTCTCCTTTAATTTGGAGAAGGACATGGACACCTTAGATCTCCTCAAAGAGAAACAACGTGAGGGGGAAACCTTTGCTAGTTACCTTCAAAGGTGGCATGCGCTAGCAAGTCAAATGAAAACCCATCTAAAAGAGGACATGGTCACTCTCTTCGTGGAGAACTCATATCCCGACATGGCTCATAACTTTAGGTTACATTGTGTGATCACTTTATTGCCAAAGGGTACATCAAAATAGATAGCCATGATAAAGAAAGGTCATTTGGAGATAAGCCACATTTTTGGAACAAGAACAATAACATAGTGAATGATGGCATGACTGATACTAAACATGTCCAAGTGGCTAATACATCCCAGAGACAAGAACCATCCATACCTAATGCCATATCTATACCCTAGGGGGCACCTCGTCCTCCTCAATAGTCAAACCAAAATAGACAGGGGAATGCTAAATGTCAGAATGCTCAATTAGGAGAACCCCTGAGTGTCGTCTTCAATAAGTTGTTACAGATCAACTACCTGATCACCTACCCTATCACCAAACTACTTCACAAATCCAGACCTAAGCCTTCCTGGTTTAAGGAAAATGAATATTGTGAGTTCCATAAAATCAAGGGACACTCTTTGAATAAGTGTCAAGGTCTCAAAAACTATGTCCAAGATCGTATTGATCAACGAGATATCAAATTTGACACCTGTCAAGCTTCATCATCCAATGCTAAATTATAGATATATCAAAATGCCTTTCCAACCATAATCAAGGCACGAGTACCTCCAACAATAATCCCCAAGACAACAACACAAATAACGTAACCTATAAGAATGTACCCCTCAATTACAAGGGTATTATTCATTACATTGTGCAGGTAGAACCCCGTGTATCTATTATACATGTCAAAACCAAAGACCCTTTGTGTGTTGTTACTACACAACGAGCCCACGTCACTGTCCCCATAGCCTCCGCACCCACCCAATCAACTCCTATAAGCTCTTAGTACAACATCATTGATCACTTAGGAAAGACCTTTGCTAATATATCCATCTTTGATTTGCTTAAGTCTTCTCCTGTACATCAAGAAATCCTCAACAGAGCCTTACAAGAAACCCATGTACCTAATGACATCAATCCTACATGATTCAAAGCTTTGGTAGGACACCTGGCTTTATATTATCAGCTACACTTCAACCAAAATGACATGCCAAATATCGATGTCAATCATAATCACCCATTGCATATTGAAGTCATGGTTGCCCATCATAAAATAAAAAGGGTCTTGGTATATAATGGCTCTACCCTAAATCTGTGTACTCTGAAATTCATAAAATAGGTGGGGTATACTCAAGTAGATTTAATTAATCAAATCATCACGATCAAGGCCTATGATAATGCAAAAAGGAATTCAGAGGGAATTATCAGTCTTCCTATCTAAGTGGGACCTATGGTTCAGTACACTACCTATCATGCCGTTGATCTAGACTTACCATATAATCTCCTCCTTGGCCGCCCATGGCTCCACGCTATGCAAGCCATCCCCCCCACGTACCATCAATGTTTAAAATTCTCGGTCAATGGATAAGAGGTAATTTAGAGGCATCGTTTCCCCATTTACATTATGTTCCTGGGGTTGAAATGGGGGCAGCTCAGTCATCATCCACTAATCCATCCTCCACCACGACAACCACTCCATCTTCCACCACTGATCCTACTGTCACAAAAGTTCAGATCATTGACAAGGGGTGTGGTGAATATGAAATGCATATTGCTCTTAATGTAGCAACCATGCCACCGTCACCACATGAGTACGGTCAAACTTCACATGCTACTCCAAAGGAAGACAAGACTATCACTATCAGTGCAAAAACCATTCCTACTACAACTTTCAGGTCCCCTAGTATCAAGATAGATGCACCAGAAGAGGATATAAGTCAATGGGTATAATGAGAAGAACCCCAACCGGATTATCCTCTAAAGGAATATTTTCAAGAGGCATATCCTTGGTCAGCCAAGTTTGCAGAAAAGTATAACTACTAAGGAAGGGGCCTAGGTAAAGAAGAATAGGGGTGGTTGCAACCTATTGATACATCAAAGCTTCCAAGGAACATAGGCATCAGATACGATAAAAAGTAGAAAGGACTTGCAACATCGTCTAATACCTCCAATAGTGTTGTTGTGGATGATAGCTCATTGGAAGCCATACCCGAGGAGGAATCTATCATACATGCATATGATGAGGTCGATCACAGTCACCTATCATCCATGTTTGAATGCCTATCCATCTGTACCATTAGCCTATCCCTTCACCATCCTGAGCTTATTGACTGGGACCTACGTGAAAACACACCTATCAATATGTCTATGGATACATATGTCAACCTCATGGGATTAGGGGAGGATGAACACTCCAGTCGCAAAAATAAGAATAAGAAAAATAAAAAGTGGTCATCTAGTGAAAACCTCCCTAAGGAACTTCCTGACCTTGAAAAAGTAAAAATAAAGGACGCATTTAATGGAAAAAACCTCGAAGGGGTGCTAGAGGATGGAGATGTTCATCTTCACCTTGTGGGAACACAATTATCTGCTCGATCATGCATCCTAATTGAGGAGACTCAAGAAGTTAATATGGGTATTGCTGAAAATCCCAAGATCACCTATGTAGCCAAGTCACTCTTAGAACAAGAGGTGCAGCTACTCCAAGAGGGTATCATTAAGTTTTCTTGGTCATATTTTGACATGTCAAGCTTGGACCCCGCTTTAGTGGTTCATCATCTAGACGTTCGCCCTGATGCCAAGCTTGTCAAATAGAAGCTCCACAAGATGTATCCACAGGTAGGATTGTTAGTCAAGAGGGAACTGGAGAAATTACTAGATGCAGGTTTTATCAGACCAATTGACTACTCTGAGTGGATCTCCAATATAGTACCAGTTTCCAAACCAAATGGAGACATTCAGATCTATACAGACTTCAGGGATCTTAACAAGGCCTGCCCAAAAGATGACTTCCCTCTATGTACTATTGATATGTTGGTCAACGTCACAATAGGACATGAGATGTTATCCCTTATGGATGGTTTCTTTGGTTATAATCAGATCCGAATTGCCCCTAAGGACCAACAGAAGACCGCTTTCACAACACCTTGGGGTACTTTCTGTTACAACGTTATGCCCTTTGGTCTCAAAAATGTGGGGGAAACATATTAGAGGGAAATGATGGTCATCTTCCATGACCTCATCCATATCATCATGGAGGATTATGTTGACGACTTGTTAGCTAAATCCAAAACCCGAGTAGAACATACTACCATCCTAAAAAAGATCTTTGAACAGTTGGAACATTACAAGCTGTGGCTAAATCCAAAAAAGTGTCTTTGGTGTCACATCAGGAAAACTATTGGGTTTCATAGTCTCTCGAAGGGGTATTGAGGTTGATCCTGCCAAGGTAAAAGCTATTCTAAACATGCCACCCCCACACAATCTAAAACAGTTAAGAAGCCTCCAAGGGAAGATGCAATCCATCCATTGGTTCATAGCCCAACTCGCAGATAAGTGTCATCCATTCACTCATCTTCTGAAAAAAGATTCCACCTTCCGATGGAACCAATAGTGTCAGAAATTATTTGATAAGATCAAAGAATACTTAGCTCATCCACTGATCTTGATGCCACCTATTCTAGGGAAACCCCTCCTACTCTATATCTTTGCCACTTCAGTTGCACTGGGGGCATTGTTGGCACAACATGATGAATCATTGAAAGAAAGGGCAATCTACTACATCAGTCAAACATTGGTCGGCTATGAATTAAACTACTCTCCCATGGAGAAAGCATGTATCACAATAGTCTTCAACACACAGAAACTCTAACATTACATACTCAGCCATCGCATCAAAATAATTGATGAGATTGATACACTAAAGTATCTGTTGTCCAGGACCACCTTGATTGGCCACATGGCCAAATGGGTCATGCTCCTAAGTGAATTTGACATAGAGTATGTAGAGAAAAAAGCCATAAAGGGACAGGTCATAGCTAATCAATTAGCTGAGGTGCCATTAGTAGATTCTTACCCTTTGGATACTAAATTCCCAGACAAAATTTTACACAGTTCTGGAAGCACCAGCTTGGACACTGTATTTTGATGGTTCCTATACTCATAATGGATCAGGCACAAGAATTCTATTAGTTACTCCTTAGGGTGACTACATTCCAAAATCATTCAGGATAGCATTCCCATGTACCAACAACATAGCAGAGTATAAAGCCCTCCTCATCGGCCTCCGAATTGCAAAAAATTGGCACATAACTCATTTGAAAGTCTTTGGTGATTCATTGCTAGTCATCAAGCAGGTTAACAATGAATTCTTAACAAAGGATGATAAGTTGTTGCCCTACAAGTGCATGGTGGATGACTTCAAGAAATATTTCACCTTTATACAGTTTGACCAAATTCCTAGGGTACATAATAAAGTAGCTGATGCAATGGCCACTATCGGCTCCCTGATTGATATGCCCAAAGATCGAACGGAATGTGAGTTCCTTGTAGAATAACTTTTAATCCCCGCATATGATATTCTTGAGACTAACATGGTGTGTGATATCATGGGTCCCACTTCCCCCTAGTACCAAGACATATACACCTATCTCCATGATAATATTCTACCCCTGGATCTTACACACAATTAACACAAATCCTTCGTTCATCGCTCTTCCCTATAAATTATCATCGGTGATGCACTTTATCATTGCGGGTATGATGGAATCCTCCTTAGATGTATGAATGAGACTGAAGCCCACACTGCACTAACAGAAGTACATGGTGGTGTTTGCAGGGCTCATTCAAATGGTATGGCTTTGGCCAAAATCATTCATCGAGTAGGATATTACTGGCCTACAATAGAACATGATGCTTGTGAATTTGTTAAGAAATGCCTTCCCTACCAATAACATGCAAATTTGATTCATGCTCTAGCACAGGATCTTCAACCCCTCCTAGCTCCGTGGCCATTCTCTCAATGGGGTTTCGACTTAATTGGAAAGATTCACCCACCATCATCCAATGGCCATACATTCATAATTACTACCATTGAGTACTTCACTAAGTGGGTGGAAGCAATGCCACTCTCATAGATCACCGGTATTCAGATCTCAAAATTTATCCTTTACCATATTCTCTATAGATATGGTATCCCATCCACCATCCTTTCTGATAATGGAAAAACCTTCAAAAACCAAGCCATGAAACACCTCTGTGAAACCTTCCATATCCAATATCACTGGTCAACACCTTATTACCCCCAGGGTAATGGTCAGGGAGAAGCAACCGACAAGACCCTTATCTGCATCCTCAAAAAGGTATTCAATAACACTGGTCAAGATTGGCACCTCCATATTCATCCTGCCCTCTGGGCATATCGCACATCCATCTGCACTCCTACAAGTGCCACTCCCTATTCTTTAGTCTATGGCATCGAAGCCATCTTGCCAATTGATGTTGATATCCCATCGTTGAGAATTTCTCTAAAAAATATTATCAGTGAGGAGGATGCTCGCGTTGCACGGCTTGCACAACTAGAGTTACTTGATGAAAGAAGAGTCAAAGCCTACGATCATCTTCAAGCATATCAGAACCACCTCAAATGTAACTACAATAAGAAGGTTCATCCTTGACAATTCTAGGTTGGTGATCTCATTCTAAAAGAGAGCCAGTGTACTCAGCAAGACTAAGACAAGAAAGGAAAATTTGAAGCAAACTGGTTGGGGCACTATATCATAGTCGCTAACTATGGATATGGGGCATATAGGTTGACTACTCTTGAAGGAGAGCCCCTTGAAGAAACCATCAATATCATGCATTTGAAGAAGTTCTACACCTAAGTCCGCTGGGTAACCCAACCTATCAGAAAAATAAAAAAATAAAAAAAATAAAAAAATAAAAAAATAAAAAAATGTAAAGAGAAATAAATTCATCCTATGGTGAAAACCACCTTTTGGTGGCACCTTGGATAAGTACAGGTAGTGAAAACCTAGTAACAGGCATCATCTGTAGAGGGCTTAATCATTATCTACCTGGCATCCTAGTTGTTTTATGCTTTCATCCGCACTACCATCCTCACCCATCCCATCCTTGGCCATTTGGTATATTTTGATTTATCATTAGAGGATCCCTCTTGGCTATCCCTCATCCTGAGCTTTTCAGTATCCCACTCTGAGCTTATGTCATTCATCTCCTCATTAGTCAATCTATGTCATCACATAGGATCATCCTTCATTTCAGTCTCCATCTAGACCTCATCCTATCACACACCAGTCGAACTACGTTGCCCCTGCACTGTCACATAGGAAAGGTTGATCATTTGATCTGCCCTCGGGGTATTCTAACCATCCCGTGTTGGTCTTTCATTATCTACCTTCATCGTACTATTTCACCTTTATCCATGGTATTTTCATGAACTACGAAGGCTCTGTGCTTTCACGTAGGCAAGGCTAATCTTTGATCGGCCCCCAAGCACCTAGGTCTGTAGGGTGTGTTAGTCCATATCCTTGTCTGGGCCATTCTTCACAAACAAAATACCCCAGTGTCAAGACATCTGGCTAATAGAAAACATTTGGCATCAAACTGGGTCATTATAGTTTAGTATCCATCATCAGTCTCAACAGGATGCATCCTTCCTAGCAGACCACATTAATCCCATCCATCCCCCTAATCCTATGGCAAAGGACATTTTGAAATTGATTGTGATCTTTTGATGTTTTTGGATTTTGTTTATAATTTGAGCTCACTATCAACACTTGTCCTGGATGCCTTGATCCATCATATCATGGTGTACTTTGACTTGTCTACATAGGGGTTTATCTTGGTCTTTTCTTTGTTTCTCTCTTCTCAGTTGTCCCATGTAGTACCCACCAAGATCCCCGAGGTCTTGTCTTACATTGGGGCATCCTTATGTGTTTGTGGTTATCCCAATACTTGGCTTGACCAAGGTCATCGTGACATTGGGGTTTCGGGGTAGCCTTTTTGTTTGCTGTGTTTGTTTCATGCATTGGATTCGAACTCCCCTTGGTCTTACATATCAGGGTATCTGGTATCTTATGCTATAGAAAAAATCAATGCTCCAAAGATGGTAAAGTATGTTCTTAATTGCACTGCATACACCATTCAACCTTGTCCGTGACCCATGACTTGTGATTTAGATGGTGCAAGTTTTGACTCTTTTTCCCTCTTGATCTTCCTCTCAGGGTACTAATGGTTTTTTTACAGATACGGTATCACACCCACAATACACCTATCGCCTATTCGCATTCCCATACAGGTCCTTATTAACACTTAGGTTTGCATTATAGGAACTCATGTTTCATTTATATTTCATGTTACATTATAGATTCAATACATTTCATAGCTCATAGGCTAATTAGATTAAGCATCAATAGTTTCATTTATCCATACAAGTCCATATTAACATTTATATCCTAATTTCATTTCATATCAAATATCCATATCATCCTACATTATCAACATTAATATATGAATAATCATCCATCCACATAGCAATGAAATATCATAAACATGTGCATACATAACCCAAATCATCCATTATCATATCATAAATATGTTCAAAAATAAATCAACTCACACATCCACATAGGCATGAAGTATCATATACTCATACATCCACATAAGCATATAGTATCATAAACACAAACATCAATAAATCATATCATCCATCCACATAGGCATATAGTATCATAAACATGAGCATCAATAAATCAAATCATACATCCACATAGGCATGAAGTATCGTAAATATGTGCATAAATAAATCAAATCATCCATCCATATAAGTACAAAATATCATATACATATGCATACATCAACTAAATCATCCATCACAAAGAACATAATACATAGTGTCAATAAGGACTATCCCATATCATAATCAAAATAATACAACATACATCTCATCACAAAGTCTCAAGCATAATATATCACATATCCATCGTACATCAAAATCTATCATATACCCATCACATAGTCCTCATACATCATCAAATAAAGTACAAAATCTAGAGATGTAGAGCATCTCAGATCTCTGCCGATAAGTACTAAATGCTCCATCTTATGTTTGTCAAAAAACTAGTATCTTGTCATCTGATCTTTGGCTTTCCTACTATGAGCTACCCACATCTTATCTCTGAGGAGAATTTGACACTAGTCCTCTATGCGTAGGAGTCCCTTGATACTCACGGGTGGGAGTCCCCTGGTAACCACCAAGAGGAGGAGTCCGCCGATAGTCAATATACCCTCTAGTACGTGTCCCTAATGACTAGGACAATGCTGGAATCTGGAGTACATGTCTAATATAGCATGTTGTGCTCTGCGCTGGATCTAGAACATCATGCTCATATGCACACCCCCAGTAAATTGACTCCTGCATATATTCATCTCGATGTGCAGCCTGATGCCTAGTGACATTCCGCTCATGTCTATACTTGTCTTGGTCTCTGCTAATAGCTCTCCACTCATGTACCCAGGCCTCCTAGGCCTCTATCAATTTTTGTATCTGCCCTATAGCCCTGTCTCTCTCAGCCTCTGCAACCTATAGCTATTCCCGTAACCCCTGTAAATCTACTTCTGGCTCGCTCCCCGCACCAGGCACTGCCCACAGCTGAGCCTGTACTATGTCTCGCTCACACTACAATGTATGCATATGTATCTCTGCGACATCCCTCTCTCTCTACAATACGTATGCCCGAGCCAATGCTGCATCCTTGTCCCTCTGCAGTGCCTAAAGTCTCAACTCAACAGAATCTCACTCTCGCTGAAGACCTGACACCTATGACACCACTGCATCCCTCTCTCTAGAGAGACTGAAGCTCTGACTCTACCACCTGCCACTCACTCTTGGCCACTTGAGCACTTTCCTGCAGCACATCCCTATCTGCCTCTAAGGCCTACACCTGTGCCTGTGTCACATCTCTCTCTGACTATAGCATGCGTATCTTTCTCCTTGTCTCCTCCTCTCTCTACCACATCAACCACATATCCCTAACTATCTCCTCTAAACAGTCCACTCTTTCTCTGAGCTCAGCCCACTCCTGGTGCCAATCTGCTCTCTCTCTCCATAACTGAGGTAGCTATCTCTGCAGATCCTCTATATCTCTGGCAATCCCCGCCCCAATCTCTAACTTCTCCTACCCTATCCCTCCTCCAACGACCTACCATATTGCCACCTCCGCTACCAAATGGTCTCACTCCCATCTCGCTGCAGCTCCCTCCTCATGCTTCCTGGCCACCTTCGCTCGCAATCTCTCTATCTTTGCTCATAGGTCAACTACGTCATCCCATGCCTCATCTCTCTCTCTTCAATCTCCTCTCCACATCAGCCACCAACATGGCCAAGATAGCGTAATCTCTCTCACCCTGGGTGAATCATCCCTATAGCTCACTCAGCGCTGCCTCTAATTTGATCCGCTCTACCTTTGTCTGCTGAGATTGCTGCTCGCTGAGGTGCAGTCTCTTTAGAGTCTCTCTCAACACCACTGCGGGATCCTCTCCTCGGGGAGGTGTTGTTGATAGTGGTCGAAGGTCATACACATTCATGTCAATGTCCATCTCTCATGGTTCATACCCCTCACTCTCTGTTGACGCCTCCATCACATCCACATCTATCACCGAAGGGGCTACTTATCTCCCTATCATCCTCTCCTATGCTCTACTTGCCTCACCCTCCTCTTGTCTCTATCGCTAGTGCCCTCCTGTGGCCATGTCTGCCTCCTGTCTATCTCACGCTCTGCTAGTCTCAACCTCCTCCCCTCTCTCCTACTGCTAATCTCTTGGGGATGCACGTTCCTCCTGGCTCCTCTCTCTTTAGATCTTCGACCCCCTATCCTATTGTGTTGCAGCCCTGACCTCATCCTCTCCCTCCTTTGCTCCATCCCCTCAGGCTCTGTTCCATTGTCTCCTCGTGGCTGCTCTCACTAGCTCCTTAGACGCTCCAAATGCCTCATGTCTCCTCCTCGTGGCTGCCCTCACTGGCTCCCTAGCTGCTCTACCTGCCTCCTATCCCTCCCCTTGCTGTCCTACTCTCTCCTGACCTCCTCTCTGTCCCCCTCGGGGTACCAGTCTTACCACCCTTAGTCATCTCTCATCCTCTGATCTAAACCCTAGTGCTCCCTCAATCGACACTACTAGGGTAATCCATGGCGGTGGATGTCGCCTGAACCATTGCTGATATCAATCTATCATACCTGCATCTCTCTGCCCCTCCTGCTTGTCTGGGTATGGCACAAATTGCAGTGCCTCTAGCTCTGCCCACATTACATCTAGGCTCAGTGTAGCCCCCCATGTCTACTCCCATGACAGTCGTCGAAATCTCACCTGTCTCATAGGAATATCCTTCCCCACTCCAAACTGTCATGTCACTTGATCGGGTTTGTGTAGCTCCACTACAAGCGAAACTCTCCAACCATATAACAGTGAGTGAAGAAGTAACTGATGTGTGCCACCTCTTCGACCTTGAAGTGCCTCAACATATAAGGAAGCCACACTATCATCTCCGCCTGCACATCATCCAGCCATCTCCTCCATACATCTACATCTCTCACATCTTGATACTACAGTATCACTCCCGCCTCTGCCCCTATCCCCATGCCACGACCTCTCTATCATCTTGCTCTCCTAATCTGTGCACAATCAACCTGGTCACCCTGATGTGCTCTGAAGCACAAACCTCTAGCAGTGTGATATTTTCCACACTCCACGCCCTCCTGTAACATACCCGGTGCATATCCCTATACAATTGTGCCAGCATGCAGATCCCCCACACAAACTGCCCCTCTCGGCCCTTGATGATATGCCAAATCACCTCGATGAACCTAAGATGCAAAAATTGACCACTCTAGTCTGGTAATAGGATTCCACTAATCAACCCTGCAAGGTACAAAGACAAGGCCGGTACCTTGCAAGACAAACATTTGTCCACATCTAGCTACCCCTACTAAATTGGTAAATTGTCACTGCTAAATACCACATGCATAGACTCATCCAACGCCTCACCCACTGTCCAACACTAGCTAGCCACAAGCCCCACTATAGTGAGCCTCAGGATCCCCAAAACATCCTCCAAGGTCACAATCATCTCCCCAGTTGATAGATAGAATGTCAATGTCACCAAGTCGCAGCCCTTTATCAGAGCTATTAGCATGGCCCTGTGGTCCTTAATCGTCGGGTATGTTAGCATATGAACTAGCCCTGCCTCCGCTAGTCTCTGGTGCTCCTCGCCCATCATTCGTGCCATGCATCTTGTCAATACCTCTAATTTTCTCTCCCACATCTGTAGACTCTCAACATTCTGCATCCATCACAATGAGACTTTGTCAGTTTCTCCTAGCGTCATTTTGCCCCCATGTTTCTTATCCTAACTCTTCCCGCCCTAGGATTTCCCTTCCCCATCCCACTATTTCCTCATCTCACCCTTAACCCCTTTTCTTTCCCCCTACCTTTAGCCTTCTTTCAGTCATCCCGACTTTGCCCCATCTCATGGGCAAATCCTCCCGAGCCCAGGCGGACCCGCCCGAGCTCACGGGTGGACCCGCCCAAGCCTGAGCAGACTCGCCTGAGCTCATAGGCGAGCCTGTCCAAGCCCTCCTAGTCCAATTGGGCAAGCCTCCACCTAGCTCAGGTGGACCTGCTCGAGCCCGAGCAGACCCGTGAGGGCTCAACTGGGTGGGTGTCTGCCCAAGCCTGGGCGGACTCACCAGGGGTCGGCTGGGCTAACCTTTGCCCAGCCCAAGCAGACCCGCCTAGTCGCTGCCAACCCTGCCCCCTTCGCACCCCAAACACCTAGCCTAAACCCCTCCCCAACATGTTTCTTTTTTCTAAAAACCAAAAATTCCCTCTAACCCATTTTCCTCCCGAGCACCCCTAGAAAACCCATATTTTTGTTTTTGCAAAAAAATAGCTAAATTGACTAAAATCACAAAATGGGGTTTCAGACTCACCTGGCATGGCACGACACACTCAGTATAAAATCATCATCTCTCGTTCACCCGATGAATGATGTTGCTATCATAGTTTGACATCCTCTCCCCTCCCTCTTGCCCTCTCCTCTTCTCGTTCTTCTCCTCGCTTGACAGCTGTCCAAATGAGGAGAGGTAATTCCTAGAATTACCTTTTATAGCATTTTCCGCCGTTTTCACTTTTTAAAATAAAATGATTTTTTTTCCTTTTATTTAACTTTTTTTAACCTCAACTAATTCCCTCACCCCTTTATCTTCCTGGGGCTGCCATTTCTACATTGTAAACCTGTTTTCCTCCATTCAAGTGCCAATCTTCTTGATTTTTCGTGCTTTTTCAAATGACATATACCACTCCATACTTTCGAGAAGTTGCCCAAGGCCCCTTTTCCTTCCCCATCTGCCTTCTCAAGGGGGCATACCCTACCATTCTCTCACAATCTTCCATCATAAGCCTTCCCTTACGAGATCGGGGCATCCCCTTTAATTCTCCTTGGTTTGGGTAGCTCATAATCTCTCCCATGCTGGGGCATCTCCTTTTCGATTGCTTCTTCCATAGAGTCATCTGTATTTTATTTTTCTTCAAAACCCTATCATCCTAATAGTATTTTGAAGAGGGAAAAAATGTAGACACCTAAATTTGACCAGTTCCATATGGTCAAAGGCGTCTCCTTAATCATCCCTTCGCTCATTTAATTTGTCCTCTTTTCCAGTATTAATTAAATCACTCATTTAATTAATATTTCATGTCCTACATAAGGTTTCTAAAGTATTTAATTTAATAAATACTTTTCCCCTGTTTCCTCTGTAAATTAAATAAATGTATCACTTTATTTAATTTAGTCATATTATCTTTTGGAATTTTAAATTTATTTTTAAATTCCTCACTTTCTCTCTCATTGTCACATTCTCCAACTTTTGCAAGTTGGTCTGTAATCCCTCTTAGCAATTTAACCCTCTTTCTTAGTCATAATTAATTTATTATTAAGATGTGCACACCTCTAATCATCATTAGGGTCCCATCCTCCATAATTTCCCACTTGTCTTTAATCTATCATTAATTTGTCTAATCAAGTACTTGCACAACCTTAATCACTTAATTAGGTCATCCCTAATCGCCATATCATTTATGGAATGTGTCCTTAGTGAACTTCATTAAAAGTTTTCTCATTTTGAAGAAGACACCCCATTCCCCATGTGAATTTTTAATTTACATTTAATCCCCCAATGCATTTAAAGGAATTTTAAATTCCTTCTCTCATCCCCATGAGAATATTTGACTAATTTTTAGTTCCCTACATGTCCTTTCACCCAGATGGGGACAAGTACCTCCTTTATGAGGAGATCTTGTCCCAATCCCAAGGTTCTATGTACTCCCTCCATGTCATGTACTATCCTTCCACCTCATGTACACATCACCTCTTATAAGCCACTTCACATGCCACATGTCAAGATGTGAGGGCTTGTGAGTTCTCAACTCACCTTATCCCTACATCTTGATCTTGGTGGCTTAATCTTGACAGTCTATTTCCCTAGAGAATTCAAAATTCTCTATAAATACCCCCTCCTTTCTCTCATTTTAGGAGAGATCATTCATGCTAGCCAAACTCTTGCAAAAAATTTCCTTGAGCCATACTTAGCCATTTTTCATACTTGCATCCACTTACACTTATCTCTACATCCTCATATCATCTCATAAATTTTCATCTCATTCCATCCAAGAGGCATACACTATTTCAAAAATCGAAGGGCCAACCAAAGGATTAATTCAAGACAAGGTGAATCAACTAGGCCAATCTTGAGGTGTAGGGTGTTCATAGTTGTTATTTGCACTCTTTTGTTTTTTTCTCATATTCTAGCAAGTATTTTCGCCCTATCACAGAACCATAGATTTTAGGGTCGTGGAATGCAATGACTCTTTTGCTCAATTAGGGTCTTTCACGTAATGGAAAGAGATAAATCCCACACCAAAAATGTATGTGGTTCACTCAAATAAAGGAATGTATAATGTAATTATGACTAAATGAAATGATCTAAATCTAGCTAATTGATAAAATGGATTAATTATTATTGCAAAACCAATGAAATATAGATTTTGTGAAAACACATTGTGTAATGAAAAAACACCTTGAAATGAAGGTAAACTACAATAGAAATGAATGAAACTTAAGAAGTGCACCTGTAAACTTGATGGAGACTTGAAATGAATTTTGAAATGCTACTGATCTTGATTTCTAGGCTTGATGGGACTCATTCACCATTCTAGGCGAATTAGTCTCAAATCTATGAAACTATTTTGGAGCTCGTTTCAAACAAATGGGTATCCAAAAATGCAGAAAACTAATAATAGGCCCAAAAGTGGGACTCATTCACCACCCATGGAGAATGAATTTTTTTGAAGATTCAAAGATGGAAACAAGGGCCTTTGGTCTGCACTTTCTGCTTCTCCAAGTGTCCAGTTATGAAATTGTCAAATTTGGGCTTAAAGGTGACTTTTTTTATGTTTTTCCCTATCCAATGAAGAGATGACTTGAAAAATTTTGCAATGTAATCTTCAATGATTCCTAAGCCTCCAATATTTCTAAATCTACAAATACACAAGACAAGAAAGATAATTGTTGGATGTTAGGGTATGGGTGTTTGCCTTGGTCAAACCCCTTTTAGGTAATTAAACCAAAATGATGAAAGAATGTAATGAAGCATGAAATAATGGAGTTATTAACATGCCATGAAGATTGATCTTGAATTTCTACAACAAAACATGAATAATATTCCCTTGAATTTCTAAAAATTTCTATCTTAATGACTTGAAATGATGAAACCCTAACTTGCTTGACTTGTGACGGAAGAATGATGGATGAATAATGAAAAATGGTTATGATTTAGGGTTTAGAGGCTTGATTTTATAGGCAATTCACCTAATTTACCCATAAATTGGATCCCCAAGGCCAACATGAAGAAAAATAAAACTTAAATTTCAAAATTTCTCGCTTAAATGTAAAAATTGGGCCAAATGGGACTCATTCACAACAAGTGGTGAATTAGTCCTAGTGGTGCCCATTTGCTAGCTAAGATGCTAGGAAGTAAGGAAATGAGGTTTTTATGGTGACTTTGTCAAGTATTTCATTATATATTGCCTCGGGATGCACAATATGGGGTAACAGGGGTCTATTAATGATGATGTGAAGGTCAATTAAGGCTTGGGACATAGAAATAAATGTGAAAGTGTGATTAAATATAATTTACAACACTAAAATGAGGTCCACGCAGTCTAGAAAGGCATAAGAACCAATGTGAATGTGTAAGACACATTACAACTCTAGATTAACATTAAGTTTATTTTACAAGCTTTCTAGATTGATTTGAAGATGCAATTAAATATATTTTATAATGTTGAATTAGGGAGAAATGGGTCCATTTAGTCTAGAGAGGTGTGAAAGTATTTTATAACACTTTACAACACCTTTACAAGACATCGTTAAATGAATTTGAAAGGGTCCAATACCTAGTGTGGATGTGAAAAACACTTCACAACACAGAGTCAAGGCCTCGTTAAGTCCAATTTATCATCAATTATTCCCCAAATCAAGAAAGTTTCTTTTTTTCTATGGTACAATTATACCTCCTGATAGCATTAATAAGATTCCACAAAGGACAATGTTGGTTCGTGTTTCATGAGTCAAGCAAAGCTTCATAAGCTTAGAACTCATGAACAAGTAAGATGATACAATAGGCATGCAAGTTGTGTTATGCAAGGTGGCCATATGAATGCAAACATTTAAAATGAAAAAGATGTTCAAAAGAGTCTTGTTTAGTTCATGCAAGGTCTATCACTTAGGGAACATTGTGTCTAATGTCTCCAAGAGAGGACCAATCAAAGAATATAATATTCACCACTTACGAGATTTCGTGTGTCACATTCAGACACTAAGAAGAATGTAATATACTAAGATAGATCACACCTATGAAGGACATCACACCCAACGTGATCCACAAAGTGACAAACACATCGTATAAAGTAAAAAGTATACACTAAGAACCAAGAAAAATGCAAATGAATAATTCAAATGTGTGCCCCCACTTTAAAGGAATTGCTACACACTGTTATGTGAGCAATTGCTTTAAAGTAGTGAAGGAAAAGTGCAACAAGAAAAAAAGACATGAGAGCCAACTTGGAAAGCCCCTATGCCATGTCATATGTTTCTGAGTAAGGCTGCATCATGCAAAGAAAAAAGGAATGAACAAAAGAAAGAGGGGTTTCCCCCCAAAAGGAACACATCAAACACATAAGGGATCTATGGATTTGGGTCAATATGTTGGTTGCTACAATGTTTTTATGAAAGAGCTCAGAACTGTCATCATTCCTTAAATACATAGAACTGGAAGAATAACACAAATATATAAAAAAAAAGAAAAAAAAATCATTTTGGGTCAACATGGAAGAGACATTGCAGTCTCAACACTTTGCATCATCCCTAAAATGAAAAACACAAGCGAAAAGAAAATGAAAAGGAAAAAGAGAAGGGAAAATCTCTTAGGTCAACATGAAGGAGACATTTTCATCTCGATGCCTTGCATCATCTCCAAAATGAAAAACACAAGATAAGACAAAGTAAAAAGGAAAAGGGACCGATTGGGTCAACATGGAAGAGACATAGGACGTCTTAACTCTTTGCATCATCCCCAAAAGGAAAAACAAAAAATAAAGGTGAAAGGGAAAAGAAATGGACAACATATAGAAGAATAGAGGTATAAATAGAGTAACTGAACCAAGAGAGAGAACATCAAACACACATTACACACATACAAACACATGAAAGAAAGAGAAAAATAAAAGGAAAAAGGCTAGTTAAGGAAAATGCAAGTCAACCATCTAACATGTCATCTTCCTCCCAATCATGTTCAGTGTATTGTGAGGGTGGTTGACTGTCCAAAGGGAGAATTACAAGTGCCAAACTAGGGGAAGTACCGGGTTCCTCACTTGGTGTAGGAGATTTATCATTTAAGCTCATGGAAGAGGAAAATAAAGAATTTAGATCATTATGCACCTCTTGATATATTTTAGAGATCTCCACATCATCATCGTCATAAAGATTAATGATGATAGAAGGAAAAATGGAAATTTCCAATGAGGGATGTATCAAGAGTTGTCGTTGTTGTATCAGATAATTTTGGCATGATGGTGGTGATGTACTATCTTGTGGTGGGTCAGGAGGAGGAGGGTGATCATGCATTTCTTCTCTCAAAGGCAGAGGATGATTCGCTTTGTTTTCTTCCATTTGTAACTAACGAGCAAGGAGATGATGAAAAAGCCTATCTTCCCTAGAAGCATGGTCTATATTAATTCTATTTTGAAGTTGATGAGGTGTAAGAGCGGGTTGATCCACCATAGGCTCCTTTTCTTCCTAAGGACTAGAAATGGAAGGAACCGAAGGAGATGGGTCAATCACTTTCTCTTAGTCCTGATAAACTTGTTTAATGAGAGAAGGCATGACGAGGTTGGTTTCATTATCTCTTGGACATTTAGACTGATGAGCAAGGTATTTGATGTCACTTACATCATTTAATTTATCAATTATTGAACTCAGTGTGCCTTAGAGCTATATGCGATAAGGGTGTTTCCATAAATTAAGGGTTTTGCACTATAAAACAATGAATTTTGGTTATGGTTTAGTTGTTAGGACCCATTAGGAGCTTTTAGGAGCTATCAATAGCTCTCAATAGTTGATCTTCACAATGGGTTCCTAATGATTTCTAAAGACTTACTCCTAATTTATCTCGTAACTAATTATGGTTTAGACCTTAATAACTCAGTTCATACTTCACTTGACTTATTTGCAATTTATCCATGGAGGATATAAGCTAATAATTAAATCTACTTTTAAGCTAAAGTTTTGAATTGAAATGTGCATGAAAGGTAGATCTATTTACATTTGCAGAAAAGGATCTAATTATGTTTGCAAAACATAATCATTAATCTAGAAAGAAGTAATACTAACTTCCATGAACAAGTCCCAAAAAACTTCAATTTCATCTTTCCATAAGTCATTATTGTCTTTCCCATTAAAACTACATGAATTGTCAAATAAGAACAAAATCTAATTTTCTGACAACAATTAAATCTATAGAAAATGAATGAATATAAATCTATAGTAAAGCTTAAATTAAATATTCGAAAGACTCAATGAATTTAACCTAAGAATATAACATCCACATTCACTAGTAATGATTAACAAAGATCTAAATTACTATTTTCCAACTAAGATGAACAATGCAGAAATTAATTGAATCAAAGAAAATAACACAAGTCACCTCCTTCAGTCGAGTAGGCCCTGCTCTTCCTTTGGTGGGACTTAAACACTAGGATTAATATCAACTCCTTATTTTCATTCCAATTGGCCAAAATAGGCAAGTAATACAAAAGTGTAGATAATCCAAATTACAATGCTGAAGCGAAAATATTAACTAACTCCTAAACTAAAGACTAAGGCCAGATATTTATAAGAATATTTGCTTATTTGAATACAAAAACTGGCGAAGCTCGCCAAGAAGCAAAATGGTAACAAATAAACTTAAACAAAACCAAAGTGTCATAAAGAAATCTGCCACATGAGAATAACTAAACAAGGAGTCTTCAAATTGACTGAAGAAGTCAATTCAGAAACATCCATCGGGAGCTAGCTAGAGTGATCAGGAGCAAGAAAGATTTCAAATCCATTAAACAAGAAGTTTAACACATCCACATCATAACATCATCAATTAATCCAACAAACAAAATCCTCAAAGATAGGATGTAATCAAGACGACAAAAGATCCCACTTGCATAAACAACTCATCATTAATCATCATTCAAAAGTAAAAATTTAATGCAAAATACCATTTCTTATATATACTCTAATTAGTTAAATATAATGCATCATTAATCAAACATTCAAAAATAAAGTCTATCAATAACATAGTTAATTAACATATAATAAAGTCTTTTGAACCATAAAAAGGATTAATTGAAACGTATTTTCTTGCACTCATCATCTCTCCCTCTTCTATTGTCAACCATGTCCTCATGGTTGAGGATCTAGTAAATCCCTATTTCTACCTTCTAGTCAAGCAACAAGATCACCACAATAAGCCATATACTGTAGGAATGTTCTCTGTTGAGCATATCCATTTTGTTGTTCAATTATTCTTAACCAATCCCTCAGAATTTTTCCAATAAATTGTGGTGGAGCATTTAATGTAGGTGCTGGTGATATAATCAATGGAGGTCTGAACCTCATTCCTACCCAGTTTGTATTTCGCTCTTCAATAACTTGGATTAAGGATCTCACTCTTGTGAGACTCCAAGTCATATTCCTTGGAGAGATTGGTTCCCTCCTTCTGAGTGATGTTGAAATGTTGTTGAATTTGTCCCTAGATGTAGTTAAGGCCTTGTGTGGAAGGTGTTCTTCGACACTTCTAAAAACTCTAATGCTTTCATTCAAATTCCTTCTGTAAACAGGTCTTACATTATCTCCTTGTGCAAAGTATATAAAAGAAGCTTTGAAGGCCATGGACCAAGGTGTTTCATTCCTCATTGGAATGCCCAGTCTTAAATCCACCTCCTTATACTAGTCCATTCTATTATCCCATTAAACTTGATTTTGTAACAAAGAGACAAAAGACCTTATTTGCAACTCACCAACATAAAAATTTAGAAAATACTGTGGATAATTACTGAGAATAAAGCCATGTAAAAAGTATTCGCACAACTAATTTTGAACTATAGGATGGCTATTGTAGAATTCTTCTAGAAATTCGCAGTCATCATTATAATCTATCTTTCTTTTCAAAACCAATTGATTAATTTTCCATTGTAGGAATCTTTCCCTTAAGAATAATGCATACAATTCTAAAGGTTTCCTCATTTCCAACATTGCTGAAGAGAGATCTACCACTCGTTGTAGTCTTTCATTCACCTTGTATCTCTCTTTTTCTAGCTGCTGATTCTAGCTCTTCAATTGGTTATTTTCTTGTTTGAGTTTGAGTGTTGAAAGGGAGAGGCATCTCCGTTGAGCTAATGAAGTAGATGCTTTAAGATGATGCAATCTACTTGACTATTGTTTTAACTCTTCTTCCTTCTATTCCAATTCATTTTTCAACCTCTCTATTTTTGTAGTACCAAGCCTTGTTGTTTCCTCTATTTGAGCTTGAACCAAAGATTTTAATGGTTACGAATGTTGTCTCTTTTGCTCAATTAGGGTCTTTCACCTAAAGGAAAGAGATAGATCCCACACCACAAATTTAGGTGGTTCACTCAAACTAAGATATGAAAGATGGAATTAAAACTAAATGCAATGATCTAAATGCAACTAAGTGATGAGATTGATTGATTATTAATGCAAAACTAATGAAATGTAGATTTTTTGAAAACACATTGTGTAATGCAAAAAACACCTAGAACTGAATGCAAACTATAATAGAATTTTATGAAACTGAAAGTGTGCACCTGATATCTTTTGAAATGACTTTTGAAATGATGTTGATCCTAATTTGTAGGCCTAGTGGGACTCATTCACCATTCTGGGAAAATTAGTCCTAGTTTTGTGAAACTATTTTGAAACCCTTTTAGACAATTGGTATCCAAAATTGGAGAAAACCAAAATCAAGCCTGGTAGTGGGAATCATTCAC
The DNA here is from genome assembly GCA_007258455.2 of Sequoia sempervirens. Classification (NCBI taxonomy): domain Eukaryota; kingdom Viridiplantae; phylum Streptophyta; class Pinopsida; order Cupressales; family Cupressaceae; genus Sequoia; species Sequoia sempervirens. The sequence goes on along the minus strand of VDFB02353493.1, from coordinate 21,503,396 downwards.
CACCCATGGTGAATGAGTCCACATTTGAATTTATGAAAATCTAAAAGTGGAAATTGAAGTCTCTGATCTTCTCTTTGGCTGCTGACAGGTGTCTGCCTTTGGAAGTCTACTTTTTGAACCTGAAAGTGACTTTTTGTTGATATTTTTCCTTGTTCAACCTGATCTTCAATGATTTCCAAGTCTTCAAGATGCCTAAATCTGCAAACACACAAGATAAGAGAGAGAAAGAAATGTTGAATATTAGGGCATGGGGGTTTGCCCTGGTCAAACCCCTTTGTAGGTAATTAAACCACAATGAGAAAGAATGTAATGAAGCATAAAACAATGGATTCAATACCTTTCCATGATGTTTGATCTTGAAGTTCTACAGCAATGGAGGAAGATTCTACCCTTACATGTCTTAGGAAGCTATTTTGATGACTTGCAATAATGAAACCCTAACTTGCTTGACTCGCAAGAGAAGGTAGATGATGAATGAGTTGTGAATGAGTTATTAGATTATGAATTAGGGCTTAGAAGGTTAATTTTATAGGAAATTCACCTTATTCACCTGTAAATTGGTTCCCCAAGGCTGATGAAGAAAAATAAAACTTAAATTCCAAAATTTCTTGCTCAAAATTAAAAAATGGGCCAAATGGGACTCATTCACCACCTTGGGAGAATCAGTCCCACCTGGTAGGGACACATTCACCATAGATGGCGAATTAGTCCCAGTAGGGTTCATTTTCCAGCTAGGTTGTTGGGAAATGAGGAAATCAGGTTTATATAGTGACTTTGTTAGGTATTTCATCAGATATTGCCTCAAGATGCACAATATGGGGTCATAGGGGCCTATTAGTGATGATGTAAAGAGTAATTAGGGCTTGGGACACAAAATTCAATGTGAAAGTGTGATTAAATATGCTTTACAACACTAAAATGAGGTCCACTTAGCCTAGAAAGGAATAACATCCATTGTGAATGTGTAGGACACATTACAACACTAGATTAAAGTCACGTTTAGTTTACAAGCCTTCTAGATTGATGTGATAATGTAATTAAATATATTTTACATTATTGAATTAAAGGAAAATGGGTTCACTAAGTCTAAAAAAGCATGAAAGTCTTTTACAACACTTTACAACACCTTTATAAGACATAAATAAACACATGTTATTTAATTTGTAAGGATCCAAGACCTAGTGTGGATGTGTAAAACACCTCACAACACCAAATCAAGGCCTAATTAAGTCCAATTTATGATGAATTATCTATGTCAAGTAAGAAACACCTATTTTTCTATGCCACAGAGCTAATGCTTACACACTAGCCTACTGTAAGACTTCTTCTTTCTGACTTAACCATGTTTTCAAAGAATTTTCTTTTTCTGTCATCTCTTTCTCTATCTTCTTAGTTTTGGTCATAGATTTTTGCAATTCCTCTTCCTTTATCCTTAACTTTTCCTCCAAAAATTGCATTGTTTTTCTTTCCTCATCCAACTCTACCTGCATTCTAGAAACTGCCATAGCTCTAGCCATATCCTCCTCTGCTTCTTTTTCAACCTCTTCTTCTTGAGATTGGGGAAATTTTTGTTGTTCAATTACCGGTTCTTTTACTTTTCTCCTTTTAAATACATGAATAGGTGGTGAAGAAGATTCATCAGATCCTCTAACAGGGTTATCTTCCTCTGGAATATCAAGGGACTTCTTTTTAGATGGCGAGCCATGAGATAATTGAACTGGGGATTTTTGTGGAGATGGAATTAAGGATTCAGGAGGAATTTTAGCTCGTTCATGAGAACAGATAGGTTCTTGGATTTCCTCACTATTTTTTAGGGTATCATGAGTGGCTGCGAGGGTTTCACTTGGTTTTTCAAGTGAGGTCATAACACTGGTGTCAACATCAATAATATCAGGGGTTTCTTGTTGTGATGCATGCCTTTTCCTCTTCACAACACTTCGGGTTTTTCTTTTAATTTCTTGTAACTTTCTTTTCCCCTTTTTCTACAATTTTTCAGAGACTTCCCCTTTCTCAAATTTTAACTTTTTCACAGTGGGTCCCCTCTTAGATTTTTTCCCAATAGGGGTTGACAAAAATTCCAACCAACCCTCTTTCCCAGATTCTTTCTTCATAAAATGATGTTTGATAATTAGATGAATTAAACTATGGTATTTGATGGAAGAAACTCCTCTAGACTTTACCCTAGCTATGATAGACCTGAGATTTGTGTAAATAAAAGGCAGGAAGATTGATTCTTGCAGAAGGCCTTGTATTTCCATACCTTAAATGTGTAAGCATCTGCATTCCTGGCCCAAGAATTATGCCATATTGGCCTTCACAAGTGAAGGATTTCATTAACCAGGTCATGATCGTCCTCCATGGTTCATCTGGATTACTACCTACAACACCTTTTTGGGTTCCTTTATGCCACTAGATTTTTGGTTTCCTTTCTAGTTCATCATGGAATGCAACCACTAATTCTTCAAAACCCACATGTCCTTTGTTCACTGGTTCACCCTCAGCTAGGATTCCAAAGAGATCACTAATAATGGCAAGGGTAACTTCAATCACCTCTCCCTTTACCCTGGTCACATTTACATCGAAATTCATCACAAATTCCTCAACCAAATCAAGCTCAAATAGTTCATTCATCTGTATGAATTCAAGACATCCTACTTCTCTCAACAATCTTTTAGTTTTAGGATCAAGAATGAAGTTTTTTGGTTTTGAGTTTCGTTTTTGTCCCATTTTCTTCACTTCTACATTTTTTATCAATAACAATGGCAGATGCAACTTCTTTGATAAAAATGTGAATGAAATTTTTTCACAGACGCCACATTTTTCAAAAACTCAAAAAAGCGTTTCATGTCAAGACATTAAGCTTCTATTCAATCTTGTTCCTTGTGAACAGTTCACACATACCATCTAGTACTTAACGAATTATGACATAGATGGTTGGTGTATTTGGTGGTGATACTGACATTAACACACTCATTTCAAAATGATATTAAATATTTCTTAATACTCATATTTATTCCAGCAGTCTTTTCATTATTAAACCCTTATATCTCTGACAGATTTGAAATGATTAGGACTTATTTATTATAAAATTAATAACTATGGTGAAAATATCTATTCTCAAAATATTCTTTTAATGTCACATCACATTAACTAAATTAGAAGTAATAATTTGAAAATGACATTCACAATAAATGCGTACCTTTTCATTAAATGTCATAGTCAATCAGAGCATGAATTAACTTAGTTGGCAATAATTCCAATGAGTTAATAAAAAAGAGCTTGAAATTAAATTGAGAATTTATTATAGAGAACCATTGAAGCATTAGGAGCCATCATGAGTCATCAGGAGCCATTAGGAGTCATCAGGAGACAACCATTTATGGTTTTCATCCATCCTTTTTTTTTTCTATTTTCTTATTATTTATTTTTCATTTTTTTCTAAGAGATAAACCACCATTTCTAGTTTTCAATCTATCTCCTTTATTTAGAAGGTAAATCACCATTTTTGGTTTTCAATTTACCTCCTTTATTCATACCTTTCCAAAATATTATTCAAAAGTACATTCTCTTATGGAAGGAATATCTTCCATCAGAAAATGTTCAATCTTATTCTGCAATTCTGCTATAAATTCTTCTTTTGATGTAGGTTTGTGATACACTTTCAAATGATGATCGTTAACTAACATGACCCTTCTTTCTCCATCAATTGGTATCAATTGAACTACTCCATTCAAAAAAATTCATCAATTTCATAAGGTCCCAACCATCTTGTATGAAATTTTCCTCTAAACTCTTGAAATATTGAATCAAATAACAGTGGCCAATCTCCCTTCTTAAATTTTCTTGTCACAATATTTTTATCATGCCACCCCTTTCTCTACTTCTGAATTAACTCTGTATGTTGAAGGGATTTCATTCTCATCTCATCAAGTTGATTCAACTATAGAATTCTACTCTTTTCTACTTCAGGTAAGTCAATACTAATTTCCAATGCAATCTTCAATGTTTGTAATTCAAATTCAATAGGCATTACTAGATTTTTTCCAAATACTAGTTCATATGGAGAGAATCTAGTAGTTGTTTTCTAGGTTGTATTATATGCCCAGACTGCCTCATCCAACCTTTTCACCCAATCTATCTTCCTTAATGAAACATTTTTTGTCAAAATATTCTCCAATTCTTTGTTGGTAACCTCCACTTGTCCATTTTCTTGAGGATGATATGGCTTTGATTTTATATGTTTCATTTGGTACCTTTGCATAAATGCTTCCATCATAGTAGACACAAACTATGGCCCTTGATCTAAAACTATTTCTCTTGGTGCACTAAATATCTGCAAAATATGCTTGTACAAGAAATCGGCTACCTTGTCTTTTCTTGTTGCTGGTAAAGCTTTTACTTCAACCCATTTTGTATCATAATCTGTGAAAACTAAGATATATTGTTGTCCTCTAGAAGGTGGATCAACAGGTCCCACAAAATCAATTCCCCACTTTTTGAATGGTTCCAAGGCTATTTGAGGTTGTAATCACATCTCCATTGTTGGTTTTGGTATTCCCATGCGTTGAAATTCATCACAATGCTTCAAAAAGAATGAAACATCTTTTGATATAGATGGCCAAAAATAACCATCTCCCAAGATTTTGTGAACTGTTTTGACTACTGATTAATTTCCTCCTAGCTCATGATGGGATCCATGTATGGCATCATAAACATCTAATTCAACAACACATCTGCAAAGAACATGGTCAGGACACATTCTAAATAATAAACCGTTTATCCATTGAAACTTAGAGCTTTCATGAATTAACCTTCTTTTATGTTTAGGATTGAAATAAATTAGGCATTTCCTTGTTACCAAATAATTTTCAAGACCAACAAACCATGGTGGATGGATTGATATTGCAAATATGTGTTCATCTAGGAATGTATCATCCACTGGTTCTTGATTACCCTGCAAAACAATTCTAAAGAGGAAATCAGCAACAACATTGTCTTTACCAGGCTTATCAACAATTATTATATCAAATTCCTGCAACAACAATAACCATCTTATGATTCACCCTCCTACAACAACTTTATTCATCAAATATTTAATTGTAGCATGGTCTGTATGAATAAATACCTTGTAACCAGTAATATAATGCCTAAATTTATTGATTGCATATACAACTGCTAAGAACTCTTTCCCAGTCATTGTATAGTTCCTTTCAGCAGGATTCAACTTTTTACTAATATAGTAAATTACATGCATTGCTTCATTTTCATCTTTTTGTAACAATACTGCACCAATGGAAAAGTTAGATGCATCAGCATGTATGTGAAATGGAACTCCACAAACAGGCCCCTTGATAATTGGAGCAGTAGTTAAGGCATATTGAATTACATCAAATTATTTCTAACAATCATTTGGCCAAATAAACTCTGCATCTTTCTTGAGCAATGTAAATAAAGGTTCAACAATCTTACTAAATCCTTCAATAATTCTTCTATAATAACCAACATTCCCAAGATTACTATAAACTTCAGTTTGAGTTGTAGGGATTTCAATCTTTTGGATAATTTTGATTTTCTTGGGGTCAACTTTTATCCCCTCTTTTGAGATGTGATGTCCCAACACAATACCTGATGTCATCATAAGGGAACTCTTTTCATGATTTAAGGACAACCTAACATCTTTACATCTTTGCAATAATTTATCCAATCTCTCAAGTGCTTCCTCAAATGTTTGTGCATGAACCGTGAAGTCATCCATATAAACCTCTACAAAGGAGGTAGGTAATATGCAAAAAATGCCAAGACAATAGTTTGAAAAGTTGTTGGTGCATTGCACAATGCAAATGGTAGTACTATATAAGCATATGTCCCCTAAGGACATGTAAAGGTAGTCTTATCTTGGTCTTCAAGAGCTACTTGAATCTGATTGTATCCACTAAAGCCATCTAAGAAAGAGAAAAAACTACTACTAGATAGATTATCCAATACTTGTTCAATAAATGGCAAAGGAAAGTGATCCCTTTTAGTGGCATTATTTAATTCACTATAGTCCACACATACACGCCATTTTCCATTTTTTTTAGGAACAATAACCAATGGAGAAACCCATTGACTATTAGATATTGGATAAATAAATTGTACCTTCAACATCTCTTGTTTCACAATATTCTGTAGAGTAGGATTGATCCTTCTTTGGCCTTGTCTTACTGGCTTTACATCCTCAGTGTAAATATGATGAGTACAAATGGAAGGGTGAATTCCTCTCATGTCTTTATACTCCCAATAAAATTCTTTGGAATGATTTTCTAAAGTCCGCTTCAATTATTTTCCTTGAGAGGAAGACAAGGATGAATTTATAAAAAGAGGCTTGTCCCCTACTACTATTATTTCCTTGATCTTGTTTTCTAGAATTAGATGGATTTCCCACAAGTGTATTTAAAGGACAAGTGTGTGAATTTTTCTGATGTACTTTATAGGTTTTCTCCTTTTCTTGACAGATCTTTTCAAAGTTAAGATCATGTTCATCATATTCTTCCATATGTTCTACTAAAGTAACCATAGCCAATTCTACAACACCATCTCCCTCTGAATCCATATCCTCATCAACCCAAAGTTGAGTGTTTGGTTTAATGATGGTTGAGCAAGAGGAAAAAGTGATAATTCCCTCTATTTTTGAACATTAGAAATGATCATACTATCAGATCTACACTCTATCAATGTTGTTACAGTAGCCAACCATGGTCTAACTAAAATGATTAGATAACTAGAGCTTTTCTTCCTAGCTCTGAGAATTAAAACATGAACTGGGTAATCCCATGCATCAATAGTAACCATAATATCTTCATTGACACCTTCAGGTTTAGCAGTAGATTGATTAGCCAACTATAAAATAGTTGTTGTCGGTTGAACAGTTGTCATACCCAATAATTCAACAGTGTCTGATGTAATGACATTGATAGTTGCTCCTAGATCAATTAGTACATTGGTTATCTCAACTCCTCCAATACTTATGGTTATCATAGGACTACCAAGATCATTATATTTCTAAGGTAGTAATCTATTTGATAAAACATCAGTAAGTTTAGTCCTTACTCGAATTGTAGGAGGTAATTTCTTCTTCCTACCTGGCATTTTCATGCAAAGGGATTTAACTAACTAGTTTATTTTAGGTATATCTTTAATGACATACAATAATGGTATCTCAATATTGATCTTTTTCAGCTCACGAAGAAGTTGAGAATCTACCACATTCATATAATTTGTTTGAGATTTGTTAGGAGCTACTTTTTTTATTTTTAAATGTTTAGGATAAGTTGCTTGCCTAACCTTTTGTTCATCCTCAAAAGTTTGATCTTCCTTTAAATCCTCTTTTTATTTATCACTTTCTTGATCTCTATCATTTGGTATGAATGGGACATTTTGATTTCTTAACTAAATATCATTGGCATTGATTGCATTCAGAGTAGGAGGATTGGCATCATTACGATTATTTTTCGGGTTTGAAACAGGTTGTGCTAGTAACTACAACTTTTTTACTTGTTCATTTGTCTAATTAGGACCAGCAACCAATGGAGGTGATTGTCCCCAAGGATTTCTTGGTCCCTAATTTTTCCATGGTTGATATTGCATCTGATTTTTCTGCCACTAAGGTTGGTTTGGCTTCCACTGAGACCGATTTGGTTGCCATTGAGGATTCATCCATTTAGGTTGACCCCAAGATGTAGGTGGTGGTTGTGTCTGGTAAGGAGGAGTCCATTGGTTTGGATTCAGCCAAGGATTTTGATTCCAATTGCCTCTAGGACCATATTTCCCTTGATTCGCATTATATCCTAAATTTTGGGGTCTCTATCCAACATAATTGAGTTCTTCTTCTACTTCAGGTTGTTTCTTTAAATGATTCTTAATTCCAAGCAAAATATTACAAAAACTTGTTGCATGATGTTTTTCACATATTTCATAGAGATCAACTTGATTTAATGGATACTCTCTCAAAATATGTTTACCTCTACATTTAGAACAAGAAATATAGAAAGGATTAGTAGTATTATTATCTCCTTGCATGTTAAAATGAAGGATTAAATCAGTTTTCAAATTTGAAAGTTCTTCCATGACTTGAGATACATCAGGAGTAAGAACTTTGTTTCTTCAGGCATTTCTAGTCCCTACTCTAGTTCTAGAGTAATTTCTACATATCTCAATAATTTCCTCCAAAGAAAGTTTATTGATGTCCTGTTTTCCCATAAGTTTCAAAGATTCTCTTGATTCATCATCAATTCCTTTCAGAAAGATTATTTTACTAATCTCATTGTCTAAAACATTACCACATCTGTTATGCACAAATTGAAATCTATCAGCATAATCCTCCAGGCTTTCATCCTCTAATTGTCTCATTCGAAATAATTCATCTTTCCTATCCCTTAATCGACAGTAGTATTTATATTTGTCCAAAAATTCAGTTTCCATTTCCTACCAAGTTGAGATTGTTCCTACACCTAAACCCATGATCTAGTGCAAAGCTAACTCTTTCAAAGTAGAGGGAAATAGTTTTAACTTCTGGGTTTTCAACTGTATAGTTATAGATTTGACATAAAACCTTGAACTCAAAGAGAAACTGATTAGGATCCTTATAAGTTTTTCCTCTAAATGTAGGTAATACAAAAGGTGAAATTTTTTTCATGGGAGGCTCATCATTTCATACATTCAAATTAATATGATAAGAAAAGGTCTTATTGTTTGGTGGAGGATCATTACTTGGTTGATCACCCATTTCTTCTTGATGTTGTTCCTAATTCACTTGTGGATTTTCAATTTGATATTGCTGAACTTCTTGTTCTTGTTCATGTTAGAAACCAAGATCAGACATGCAAAACAAAAAAACCTCCCACAAAAGAGAAAAGCAAATAAAAGTAGAGCTTTGCATGAAGATTTTCAAATAATATTATTTAGGAATTCAATAATTACATGAGATGTTTTTCTTTATAAAAGCAATGTATGCATAACCCTAATCTTATCTTGAGCAACAAGATAGCTCAACAAGATAAGGATGACAATAATGAACCTAGGAATTAAAATATTACCTAAGTAAACTTATGCAAGTGTAATTAAATAATTAATTACACCAACACCCCCCATAAGTGCAACTTAGGGAGACTAAAAAAGCATGCACCTAATGCTAGGATGAATGCAAGAATGCATGAATGGGTCCCAACAACAAGGCCTGATCAGGTACCCATGTACAAATGCAATGAATGAGAGAGGAAAACCCAGTGGGACAAAACCCCCCCTCAATGAGATGACCTATTGCAAAGAAGCACTGGAAGAACATTGTGGAGTAACATTGGAACTGGAATACAAAAAGCAAGGAAAGATACTTATGTTTACAAGAAACCATAGCAGAATCATAATAATGCAACAGCAGACCTGATGCCACAGAACACTGGAAAAATCACAAACTGGAACAACCCTAGAATCCATAAAGAAATAGTGAATAAAATGATGTCCCCCATAAGATGGAATGATATGATGAAAGAATCTAGAAGCGAAGAGTATCTTGATTCTGATGCCAAACTGTGACTAAACTTGATCCATAGGAGCAAGTACCATGAAGAATTTGAAACATTAACCTTAAATTTAATGGCCCTCAAACTGAGATGTGACCCAATGAGGATCATTAACCATAGGCTCTCAATCTGAAGTGTCAACCGATGTGAATCTGATATGTGTCAAACTAGAAGCAAGAAGTGGCCAAAAGAAACTACAGAAACCAGATACAACCCATGCGAGTTGTCATGAAAATCAAGATGAGATCAAAGTGAAACTACATTCTAATTAGATTATTATGCAAGGAACCCCCTTGATGGAACTTTATAATAGTTCATTTATTAAAATACCCAATGATTACGAAAGGAGAGAATGCAAAACATGCATAAACGAGAGAAAAAAAGTAAACCTAGTGCAAGAAAACAAGAATGAGTGGATGAAAAAACCAAAGTTCACAACTACCTCCCTAATAAAAATGGACCTCATATCTGTGTAGAGGACTGAACTAGCTTTCCAATGCCATGAGAATGGAAAAAAAAGGATAACCGAGTCAAAAGATATGCCCTCTGGAGTGAAAACAACAACATCTGAGTTCAAAGACCTACAAAATAAGTCTAGAGAAAAGTAAAAAAAATCTACCTTCACCACTAGATTGGTGTCGGAATTCTTTTTCCAATGGTATCTTGTTTAAAAAAAAGGACACTGTACACAAAAGTTACGCTTGATTTTGTAAAAGGTGCTCTAGGAAGGCCAATATGGCTTGTAAGTAGCCTAGGGGGCTTAAAAAAATAAGCCCTTGGTCCTATGTGCGACTAGGGGCTGGCGGGCAGGGGGCTGGGGTGGAGCCCCTGGTCACCCATGTGACTTTTGGTGAGCACGGTGGGGCCAGCTGGGGGTTGGACACATAGTGCCCCGTCCCCCACGTGACCGGAGCTGGCGTTAAAGAAGCCTATGGGGGCTTGGCACTGGCCGATGGCAGACCAGTGGTGAAGGCCAGTGGTGGTGGAGTGTTGGCAGCTGTTTGGTGGCCACCCGGTGGTAGGATTGTTTGAAACTATAGGCACCGACATGGTGCTCAAAAAAATGTGTTTTTTGACATTTTTTTAATTTTTTGTGCCTTGATCTGTGTGCCGGGGAGGCCGTACGACCTCCCTGGCAAATTTTTTTTTGCCTCCCAGACCAACTTCTCCAAAATCAACCAAACGAAGGGAAATCTTAGGGTTTTTGGCCATTGTGAACTCGACGGTAACCTCCGTTTGTGCCCAAAGTGACCCAAAAAATCAGCTACGTCTAGGGCTTGCAAAAAATCACTGAGCTTGAAAGCATCATAGATTTTTTCAATGATGACCAAAATCATAAAAATAAAAGCCAATCCTAACTTTTTCCAGTGCTTTGAATCCAATGGAGATGCCCGATCTGATCCAAAATGTTGCATAGATGAACTCAAGGAATGATACCCTTGAGGAATCCCAAACGAACTCTACACTGTTTTTCTCCAAAATCTAAGAAAAGGCTTTAAATCAATGCTCTAACACCATGTTAGAAACCAAGATCAGACATGCAAACCAAAAAACCTTCCATAGAAGAGAAAAGAAAAGAAAAGTAGAGCTTTGCATGAAGATTTGCAAATAATATTATTCAAGAATTCAATAATTACATGAGATGATTTGCTTTATAAAAGGAATGTATGCATAACACTAATCTTATCTCGAGCAATAAGATAGCTCAACAAGATAAGGATGAAAATAATTAACCTAGGAATTAAAATATTACCTAAGTAAATTTATGCAAGTGTGATTAAATAATTAATTACACCAATAATTCAAAATTAATATTCCGTGGAAGGAATCTTCGTAGATGGTCTCTAGATCATCTCATCCACAATCTCAACTATCTTCCTTATCAACACTAAGGCTTCACACTTAATTAGTCAGATATTTTAATTCCCTGACAACAACACCAAAAATGATGATCAAGGTCGTTGATGTCAGTTCTTGCATCATTTAACTTATCAATTATCGAACCAGGTTTGTCTTAGAGCTATATGCGAGAAGGGTGTTTCCATAAAATGAGGGTTTTCACTATAAAATAGTGGCTTTTGGTTGTGGTTTAGCTCTGTCAGGAGACATCAAGAGCTTTTAGGAGCTATCAGGAGCTCTCAGTAGCCGATCTTAACAACAGGTTCCTAATGATTTCTAACGACTTAATCCTAATTTATCTCTTAAATAATGATGGTTCAAACCTTAATAACTTGGTTCAAACTTCACTTGACTTATTTGTAATTTATCCATGGAAGATTTAAGCTAAGAATTAAATCTAATTTTAAGCTAAAGATGTGAATTAAAATGTGAATGAAAGGTAAATCTATTTATTTTTGTAGAAAAGGATTTATTTACATTTGCAGAGCATAATCATTAATCTAGAAAGCAGTAATACTAACTTCCATAAACAAGTCCCAAATAAACTTCAGTTTCATCTTTCCATAAGTCATTATTGTCTTTCTCATTACAACTACATGCATACTCAAATAAGCACAAAATCTAATTTTATGAAAGCAATTAAATCTACACTATATGAATGAATATAAATCTATGGTAAATCTTAAATGAATTATTCTAAAGACTCGATGAATTTAACTTAAGAACATAACATTCACATTCACCAGTAATGATTAACAGAGATCCAAATTGCTATTTTTCAACTAAGATGAACAATGCAAATATTAATTGAATCAAATAAAATAACACAAGTCACCTCCTTCGGTCGAGTGGGCCCTTCTCTTCCTCTGGTGGGACTTAAACACTAAGATTCAAATCAACTCCTTATTTTCATTCCAATTGGCCAAAACAAGCGAGTAATATAAAAGTGCAAATAATCCAAATTATAATGTTGAAGTGAAAATATTAACTAACTCCTAAAGTAAAGACTAAGGTTGGATATTTATAAGAATATCCACTTATTTGAATACAAAAGCTGGTGAAGCCCACCAAGAAGCAAAATGGTAACAACTAAACTTAAACAAAACCACAGTATCATAAAGAAATCTGCCAAATGGTAGTAGTTGAATAGGGACTCTTCAAACTGACTGAAGAAGTCAATTCAGAAACATCTATCAGGAGCCAGTTGGAGCGATTAGGAGCAAGATAGATTTCAAATCTGTTAAACAGAAAGTTTAACATGTCCACTTCATAACATCAACAATTAATCCATCAAATATAATCCTCAAAGATAGGATGTAATCAAGACAAAAAAAGATCCCACTTGCATAAACATTTCATCATTAATCATCATTCAAAAGGAAACATTTAATGCAAAATACCATTTCTTATATATACTCTAATTAGTTAAATATAATGCATCATTAATCAAACATTCAAACATAAATTCTACCAGCATCATAGTTAATTAACATATAATAAAGTCTTTTGAACCATAAAAAGGATTAATTGAAGTGTATTTTCTTGCACTCATCATAGACGATGTAGGTAAAGTGTTTATTGTTGGTTTCTCATGGGGTTGCATTGTTTTTTTAGGTTATAAATTAGGTTGAAGAATTATCTCATCTAGGATAGGGATAGCGGAAGTGGAAAAGGACATGTGGCAAAGAGACAATTCAGCGATTTGTTTGGCTTTGAACTTTTGATAGGCAATGAAAAAAAAGTCTTTGTGAGGGGTGATGGGTTCCATAGGTTCAGGCCAAAAGGCTTCTAAGGAAAAATTACCTTTAGAGGACAATGGATTAAAATCACTATGGTGTACAATAAATATCTCATTGTCAAGTGGAAACTTCAAACATTTGTCAACAACCAAAGGGATATCTTTCATCAAGCGAAGCCAAGGATGACCTAGCTGTAGACAAAACTGATTCAATTGTTGAATGATAGAAAATGTTACATCCAATTTCTTAGACCTACCCTATTTGTAATGGGAGTACAATCGATTCGATCATAGGGTATGCAAAACCAATATGTGTTTTAATCCATGTTTTTGGTTTGTCATAATCATCTTGATAAATATCATGTAATACTAAAAATTATTGCATGTTCACATTCTCGCCATAGGTGAGATATATTAATATCCCATTGGTGGGCTATGTAAAGAGGACCATCGGGAAGGTTTTTAAGTATATCATCAGAAGAAAAAGTAATATCAAGATATTTTTTTGTTTGGCCCTTACAAGGGATAACGTCTATCGTTCCTACCATTTCATCAATATAATTAATGTGTGTAACATGTGGAGTAATATCATGTTTTTCATCAGTGGTATCGACATTCATCACATCATTGGTTGAAGGTTCACTGGCTTTGACGAATGAAACATTGTGTTTAGGCATAGGGTTGGTAAATATTTGAAAATTATGATTAGGGGGTGCAACAAACTTATTGCCCTGATCATTAACACCCGCAATGGGTAGATGACTAGAATCAATGAGGTCTTGTACATTTTTGAGACACTTGCATTGTTTTGTGTCATGTCCATTTTGGTGATGAAAATGACAATAAGCAGTTGGTTTAAAGGTGGGGGGTAAAGGTTTGGTTGGGTCAAAGGATTTGACTATAGGCAAAGTGATCATCTTTTGTTGTAGCAGTTGATTCATTATATTATGGAGAGTATCAGGCAAGGGGGTAAATTGTCTCTTCAAGTCCCCATTGGTAAAGGGCACCGCTACTTTAATAGTTTCCATTTGATTAGGAATGGGTTGAGTTGGTTGTGGAGGAGGGGGATTGAACTGTAAAAAGCCTCTATTTGGTTCTCTAAAGTTTTGTGAATCATTTTGGTTATTGTGTTCAAACTTCTCATCTCAGTTAGAAGTGGATTTTACATCACGACTAGTAAGCGAGTTGTGATAGTCACAAAGGGTTGTGCATAAATGCATGAAAGAAGATAATTTCGTCATGGTCAATTTATCCTAAAGGTGAGCTTGCAAGTTTTCAATAAACATCTTTTGGAGATGTGAATTAGGAATCTTGACATCTACTTGAGTATACAATGACTGATAACGTGAAATAAAATCAGCTACTTTTTCATTTGCATGTTGTTTACACCTCATTAAATCAGCCATTGTCTTTTTGGGAGTCATATGGACTTGGAAATGAATTATAAAGGCATCAATAAGTTCATTAAATGATCAAATTGAATGATTGGGTAAGTTTGAAAACCACTCCAAGGCGGTGTCCTTTAAGGTCCTAGGAAACATTTTAGCTAACAATTTATCGTCAAGGAGAAAGTCATTGCATAAGGCTATATAGGCATTAACATGATTAGTAGGGTCTCCTTTGCCTTCATACTACTCAAACCTAGGCATTGGTGTTCTTAATATTTCCAAGGATAATGGACTACTATGAACATAGTAGGTGGGTGGTGCAGTTTGGTTTTGGTTAATGGTGGATATTTTTTGTTGCATGGGGGAAACAGTCTGAAAGAGTTGTGTAATGAGAGGGTCAACATAAGTGGTATGAGGTGGAAGAGAGAATGGTGATGGAGTATATGTGATGTTAAAAGAAGTGAATGGAACACTAAGGGAGGTGAAGGTGGTGGAGGATGGAGCATTCAATGCCACAAAAGAACTAGGAATGATGGTTGGAATAGCGAAACAAGGAGTCACATGACTACCCTGTTGCATGGTTGTAACTTTAGGAGTGGTATAGGAAGGTATGGACGCTATGGTTGAAGGAGGAATGTGAGATCCTCCTTTGCTAACCATAGTTTTTTCTGGTTGAAATGTGTTAGAAGCATGTTTTTGGTATATCTCAACAGTTTATTTCATGATATCTAAACCCTCATCACTTTCAAGAATTTGATGTATGTTGTCTATAATAGGAATTGTAGTGGTGGAAATGTTTTCAAGACATAAGTTTAGTTGCAAATGTGCTAAATCCTCATGAATGTTAATGACTTTATCTTGTGGAATAGAATTAGTTTGTGTGTGAACATGCATTGTATATGAAGGTAAAGGTGTACTACTGGTAGTATCCATGCCTAATGCACCATTGTCCATACCAGGAGTAGGAGCTCGAGACAACCCAAGGTCCACAACAATTGTGTTAGCTTGGGATGCCATGAGTCAGGAAATTCTTCTCACTAAAGTATTATCAATAGGGCACCAAACACTCATACAAGTACCACAAGAGGTGGGTTGAATGCAAATGCAATGCAATCTAGGAATAATAGAATGAAAATTATAGGAATTTTGTAATTGAAATAGAGAAATAACAACAAAAGACATAAATGCAGAAATTACTGTAAAAATGATAGAAATTGCTATACAAAAAGTGCAACTGCATTGATTCACCTAGGGTGGAAAATGAGTCTAGGAGTGGATTTTTTTGTGTTTTTTTAGAAAATTTAAATTGGTTTTTATGATTTTTAGATGAAAAATGAATATGAAAATTTGTAAATCCTAGGATGAATAAATAATGCAAAAGCTAATGCTATGAGTCCTAGGATGCAATGTAATGCAAATTAGAAAGATATAATGTTCAATATTCAAGTTCACCAAAATGAACCAACAATTTTTGTGGTTCTATGTGTTTCTCTTGCTCTCTTAGGTTTTTGCACCTAAAAGGAGAGAGATATACCCCAAAATTGTGGTGGTTCACTCAAACTAAGATATGTAAGATGGAACTATGACTAAATGCAATGATCTAAATGTTGGCAAAACAAGGACAAACAACTAAGAAGTGGGGGTGAATCAGTTGTCACATAATATTTAAAATTTTCAAACTTAACTTAATATTAGATCTGATGAATGAACAATAAACCACAAACAATCAACACATCAGAAACACGGAGAACACCAATATTTTTACAAGGAAACCCTATTAGGGATAAAAACATGGTGGATATCAGTCTACAACAATATACCCTGTTAAAAGTATAAAGAAGTATTAATGGGAATGCACATGAATTCAGGCACACTGGCTAGAGCTCACTACTCAATTACAAGAGGGATCACTTCCCAAAGAAATATTTAGATTATAACCATCTAGATTGTGAACTGAGAAAATAGCATATACTAATGCTTGATTACAGTTCTGATTAAGCACATGAACACTTCTTCATACCCTTCTTCACTCTTCTTCACACTCTGCTCTGCCTTCGAATGTTCTAAACAATATTGACACATAGGATTCACACACTTCACACTTTCACATTTCCAAATGATAAAAAAATCACTCTTATATATCCACAACATAGAATTGCATCGGTTCAAGTCAGCCACAGAGAAATAATAAAATGAATATAAATTATCTACCCAAAATAATACATAATTTTTAATGTGAATCAACCAAGGTTGGCCAAAACATAGTGGAGACCCAAATCAACAACTCCACCACAAAAACACTTCAATTAATTTCTCCTCGAAGATCCACAACACACATCAACACCTAGTCAGCCATGAACATGAAAAACATGAACACACAAGATAAATTCTTAGATCGTGAGCACAAAGATCAACGTGGACATGCAACACAGATAGAGAAAAAACTAGAATCATCCACAAACACCATGAAACACCAGAGTATCATCCACAACAACTGAATTCACTTAAATCACATAATCTTCATTCAAGAACATAAATTGAAGTAACAAAAAAATTATCAGAATACAGATCTTCATAACTCGATCAAATCTTCATGCGGATCTCTGAAACTTGATGTGGATAAACTAGATACACTTAGCAATAAACCCTTTAGTCCACAACAACTGATCATCAACATACTGATTACACTGACAGACTGAACTTCACTTCTCCATCGACAACCTGTAACACTTCTTATTATAATTTTCTCAATATCCTCGACATATACAACTTACAATACAATAATGATAATAGTGTTGACATCAATGAAAACCACATATCAGCAACACAACCACAACATCCAACACTAGATGCATCTAATTGATAATATTAGTTGATTATGAATGCAAAACTAATGAAATGTGAAGTGTTTGAAAACACAGTGTGATATACATATATGAACTAAAAAATGAACAAATGCAAACCAAATTGGATCAGACTAAATAGAGTGCACCTAGAGATGAAATGTTGATGCTGGAAGGATCTTGAATCTGACAGAAATCACTGTTGATGACTAATGGGACTCATTCACCACTAATGGGGAATCAATCCTTCTGGTAAACTTTCCAAAACCAGTTTCTAACTATCAGGAACTGAATTATGATGAAATCAAATTTTCTAGCCTAAAGGTGGGACTCATTCACCACTGATGGTGAATTATTCCTCCTCCAAAATTCTACAACTTCAAGGGTCAATTTTGTAGGTCCATATCTGCACTTGTCTTCTTGTTGGGTTAACGGAGTCAAACCTACATAAAACGGGTTGAATGTTGTCTCCAAGCTTGAATTAGGGTTTGGTTGACTTCAATCACTTGATAACTCATTGAACACTTTCCAACACCTATCTTTGACAAATCTTCCTACAAAACCTACAAACACACATGCAAAGAGGGAAAAATGGTCAAGGGCTAGAGTATAGGTATTTTCCTTTGTCAAAACCCACTTTGGTAATCAAACCCTTGATAAAGAAATGAAATGAAAACAAGAAAGGAATGATGAATAAAAAACATGCAAGTGTCGTAAACTCACCAAAACCTTATCGTTGAAGTCTGAATATATGTCAATGGTTGCTCCAAGATACTTGATATTTTCTTGATTGAATGATGCTTTGATGCTTTAAGTGGATGAATGAGATTGAATGCTTGAATGAACTAGTGAATGAATGGAGGTTAAAATGGATGGAAAAAAATTATTTATACACACTTATTCCCTAATTTCCCAAGAATATAACATCATAGTCCGACATAAGGTCTTAATGAATAAAAACCCAAAGGAAATTTGAATTTATTTTGAATTTTGAGCCAAGAGGGACTCATTCACTACCCATGGTGAATGGGTCCCGCTCTAGGCTTGCAAGTGGGTGTCAGGAATTAAGTTACATTTAATGTTTTTTGCCGGGTTTGTATCCAAAAATACACTCAATTAAGGACTATAAGTGCATAAAGGGGCCAACTAAAGCATAAGAAAGGTGTAAATAGTGATGACAAGCCTAGAAAAGCATGAAATCTCTTTACAATACTTTGAAATAGGACTTGATATGGGATAAAAAGGTGATATTTTGATGAATTGCAATAAGAAGAGTCTGGAAAAGTGTAGAAATGTGTTACAATACTTCACAGTACCTTCACAAGACATCATAAAGTCTTAATAATTTGAATATTCAAGACCTAATGTGAATATATAAGTTACATTACAACATTAAATCTAAGTAGAATAGTTCAAGCATCACAAGAAAAAGACCTAAATAACCATGAAAATGTCAATGATCAATTTTTCTATGGTATAGGACTAAGAAACCCTTGCTACCATCTTAGTCTTGATCTTAATTTCTAAAATATTTGAATGTGATCTTGAGTCTTGATGTCTACACTTCCTTCTTCTCTGGTCTCAAATTCTAAAAAATCTAGATCTAGCCTATAAGTGAGTTTCCGTGAAGATGACAACTTTGCATTGTAATTTTGCAACTTTGCATTGTAAAACTACAATCACAAACATGCAAGTGAAGGAAAAACTTGTTGATTGTTAGTAAATGGGGGTTTTCCTTGGTCAAACCCCTTGTTGGTAATTAAACCTTGAAATAGAATGAAATGGAGGGAAATGATGAATGAACAAAACACTATGTTGCAACTCACCAAATTCGATTAATAAAAGGCTGAAAATATGCTTGAAATGGCTATAATGGATGTGGTTCTTGACTCTTTCTTGAATGATTTTGATCTTGCATAAAACACTTGCTTGAATCATAAAACCTATAACACAAATCTTAGCACAATAACAAACATGATGGAACAATATCCTTGATATGATGCTTGAATCTTGATGATGGCTCCAAATGCTTGATGAACTTCTCTTGAATGCTCTTGTGAACTCAATTTTCTAGGAGGAATGAATACTTGAATGCTTAGATTAAAAATGAGAGGAAGAACCTTGTATTTATGCTTATCTATGATTAATATCCTGAAAGTACACCGCACCAAGAGGACACATGAATTAATTAATTAAAGGAGGCTAAATCCCACAAAGATTTGAAATTAAATCCTAAAAATACCTTAAGGGGTACTAAGACTCCCTAGGTGGCGTCTTAGTCTTGAGGCATGAAACTCAGGGCACAAACTCTAAAATGGGGCCCATTTAAGGCACACTTGAAATTAGGGTCCTGTTGGTTGTTTTTAATGGAGCAATCAGGTTGGTCTCCTATTCTACCTATGGAGTAGCCAACTCCAATCAAGGGCAGCTCGGAGGACCTGGACCAACTGACAAGATTCAGTCAAAGACTGAGATCTTCTGCTCTTTAGGCTATGCAGAACCAGGGCGGGTATACCCACACAATGCCTCAAATAAGACTAGACATTGCTTTTTATAGCAGATAGCTCCTGATGCCAAGCGTTGAGGACCTCAAATAGGGCTAGATTCTCAGTAGCTTAATACTTGCAGCAACTAGGAGGTAGGACACAAACCAAATAAGGATATTCAATGATTTATAAAAATTGTTTTCTGAGGGGAACAGGCTGCAGGATAGACCAGTGCCTAATTTTGGGCCACAGAGTCAAACACAAAAGGGGAAAACATCTGCAAATAGACCTCAATCAGTGGATTTTGTTTTGTTGATGCCTTATATAAACTATCAGTGCCTTACAATGACAATCCAGCTCCTGTAGCAACCAGACTCTTCTTACCGAATCCTACCTACAAACAAGTAATCACTGCTATCTATGCAAAGGATTTAACTACTTCCTTGAAGCAGACCTATCAACAAACAACACAATCTCATGAAGTATGAGAGGATGAACAAAGACACCTTATGCATTCATTCAAATGATTAAAAGAAAAAATTAAGGAGACAGTCTGATAACATGCATGCGAGACAAGCATCTTCATGTTTTCATTGCTCAAACTGATTGTATTTACAGACAAATTGAAAAGTACAGCTTACAGACTCAACATTGATTCAAGACTAAACGCTAATCTATCCCAGGCTGATCCACAAACTCAAAAAATGTGGAACTGAACCAAAGGAAACAAACCCAAGGGACCGAACCCTTCATCTTGGCCATGAAATTCTCCTTTATAGGAACAGGAGAAGCAACAAGCAACTGGCCAGGGAAATCACATGTCATCAACTGACTAGGACAAACACTAGAACAGTTCGCAAGCCAAGTCATTATTTCCAACTGCTTCATTGGTCTCATAAATGCCTCTGGTCAGGTCTCAATTAGGAGAGACATTCTTGCACGAACAAAGATCAATCATCTTGCACCAAATCCGCGCCCACACTCGAGCCATGTCGTCCTTGTCCCAGAGTCGCATCACCATGAATGCTAGTTCAGTGGAACAAGCGACCCTCTCATCTGCCACCATGAATGCTCCAAGTCTTCTGATCTTCACGCGCAAACATAACAGAAACCCTAGCTGTGTGCATGTTTGAATCTCTGCCATCGATCGACTGAGACCAGATGGCTATCATTTAAATATCATTGGACGGTTAAAGCAGGCCACCACCAGATTGCATTCCTTGTAGGACATAATGTCCTTGCAGCTTGCACCGATGCAATGAGTGAGATCTGTTGATCTCATCGCTCGGCACCCGACAGCCGTTGACTTCAGTAGACATCTGTGTGATATACCCGGCACTCATTCATCAAGTTAAACATCAGGCCCCTTTACCATTGAAGTTAAAACATCGATGTTCATCTGACGCACATGCACATTGATAACCTTTACATTGCTTAGGGGGGGTGAGGGCAGAGAAGTCACAGAGAGATGGCCAAGTCGGCCAGACATCATATAGAAATTCATGTGTTTTGCCAAAACATCCCAAGCTCACAATAGATCACCAAGACACTAATGATCTCACACCGACTGAAACCTTTTCCTTTTGTGCATCGCTATAACACCAAGATATCAGGAAGACCTCCTGCCGCACACCATGTCTTTCCAAAAGTCTTCATTCACTTGTGTCACTAAGACATCTCAAAGCCTATGCCAACTAAGACCCATTATGTTCCATTAGCAAGACCGAAGGTCACTCGCCAAGACCTCTTGCCGACAAACCCCAACACTTACCAAAGAGATTACCCTTTATGTTTTTGATCAGTGCAACAAATCGTATTCACCAAGACAAGGGCATATCCCTCACCAAAGAAATCCTTTCACTTTGTTCACAGTTGCTATAGTCACCTACCATCGGCAAAACACTAGAGTTTTCACCAAGCTTCATCGAAGACATCATTTCAAGTCGCTATGACACGTAACTTCTCCCACCGACGAATTCACTCGCCAAATGTATGTTGCTGTAGCATGCAATCCTTGGTGAGAGGTTATGTAGACATTACATTGTTATACCAAGAAGACCTTTATACATTTGTTCGCCGAGAGAAGTTAGGACTTTCACCGAAAGCCACATATTGAACTGCTATCGGCAAGACCCAACCCCATTGCCATGACCACACACCGAAATAAAAGTCTCACCGAAGCATTAAATCCTCCATCACCGGTCGGCATAACAAGACGAAATCACCAAGACCTTTCAATGAAAGGTATAACTCACGCCGAAGACCTCCAAATGCTCACATCGGTGAGACCAAGAGGAGTTCACCGAGAGATCACCCTAAATAGATGCCAACATACAGAAGGGAAAAGTCAGTCGGTGAGACATGAAGGGGTTGGGGAGACATCTCCTTGACACAACCAACACCGGCCGAGAAAAGAAGACCTCAGGGAGACAGATAAGAGTCACCGAGATGTCACCCTAAGAGCCAAAAGTCACGCCGAAGGCAAGGCCGAGCCGGTGAAAATGGTAGCCAGGGGCTGGTAATGAATGGAAAATGGGGCTCGGGGGAACCATAAGTGAAGAGAAAACTGGGCGGATGGGTCAATGAATCAAAAGAACAAGCAGCCAAAAGAAAAGGAAGCCATAGACCCAGAATGATCCCGCTCTCGCCTCCACAAAAGACAGCAGATACGAAGCCAGAACCAAAACAAAACCAAAAAGCTATGGGGGCAGAGACAAAAAGGAAAACCGGCGCAAGCGGAGCTGGGGCCAAAATGAAACCAGAAAGTGAAACACGAGCAAGGTTCTAAAACTAGTTTCCATTCTGATCCCACCTCTGCCAGAGGAAACAAAAGCTAAAAGGAAAAGCAAAGGCATAGAACCAAAGGCAGATTGAAACCTGAAAGAGGAATGAAAGGAAAAATCTTGATCCTGATTTCACTCTGATCCCGCCTCCGCCAGACAAGGAAAAACACAAGGCAAGGAAGAAAAGGAAAATATGGCCAACAGAGACATGAAGACATGGCACGCTGAGCTCAACCCTTGTGAGAGCCCACTTACCCCACGTGCCAAAATGTAGGAAAAACTCCCAGCCAAGGACATAATAGGAAAATCAAAGGCACTCAACCAGAGAATGAAAGAAAACCAAAATAGGCACTAACATAGGCTCCAGTTGGGGATGTATGCCCCTAGTGGGCATAGCAAGAATTCAGATCACTAGGAGAGCAAACCAAAACAAAAAGAAACCAAAAATAGTGAGGAGCTAACCGGACAGGGTTAGTAGACACAGCAAAACAAAACTGACCAGAAAAGCAAAAACCTAACCTAATGTTCATGGAGAAAGATATGCCAGAAGAGGCACCCTCATGAATTGTCCATGAACAGGCAATTCAAGAGTCATTTGATTCATTCCTTTGTTTCACCCGATGACACTAGGCCAACAAGTGAAAAATGAGAGCCAACATCTGCCTCTATCAAACATAATTCTACTAAATGAGTTGACATTCCCTAACTTGTGCTTGCCTTTGCCAATCTGCAACAATATAAATGAATGCACCTCTGCAAACACAAGTATCTGATTGCCTCTGTGCAAGTGAAAACTTGTTCTCTATTTAGTATTATCTTCAACTGGCAACCAAATCCAATAAACTTCATCATTACCACCTTCTTGATTCTTTGATTCTGTATCATGTGGTAATACATGTGAATATTGATCAGGACTGCATAAAAACATAGTCTGGTCACAATTAGCTACCTGACAAAACATGTTATTACCTCTTAACAGGCTATCATATTGATCATTATAAACATGTACATGATCCTTATGCATTTGAAAGTCAGGCATACTTTCAAAATTTTGACTGTTATGTGACAACAAGCTATCATATTCACTATTTACATTACCCTGAAGCTGAAAACAACTAGCTCCAGTGCTCTGCATACTGTCACATTCTGTGAAAACTTCATCAAGTGTATACAAAGGGATACACTCACCATTCAACACATCTTGCAACTGCTCTATATCATTTTTAGTAGGATAAGGAACATCATTAGTGCAATGATGGTTTAAACTACTACTCCCACTTCCTCTTTTCACTTGGCCCTGTTCTTCATCATGCTGGCAATGAGAGTGATCAAAGGACTCTAACTCATCCTCATGGGCTGTCCAACTTTCATCATCATCCCAATCTTTCTCATCATCGAGCAACTCTAGTTCAGAAGAAAAATCTAATTTCAGACTGAAATCAGTGTCATCACGATCTGTAACATCACCATTAGAAGGGACATCAGAATCACTTGCATCATACCTTGCATCCTGCAGGTCCTCATTGTCAAGACTGATATGAGTTGCCCACAACAACCTAGAGTTGTTGTGTGCAAACCTTTGATATTTAGTGGCTAACAAATCTAATATTTGTTCACAACTTAGTAGGTCAATGTTCTGTCCTACCCTCTCAACCACTTCTTCCTCTTCTTGACCTCCACCAGGACTAGATGCAACACCAAGCAACAAATCAGGTTATCCCAAGGTATCTTCAAAAAGATTACCTTCATGAGAGTGAAACTCCACATCCTCATAGTCAAATCTGATATCCTCTAGAGCACTCCCTACATCAGCAACCTCATTTGTCTTCTCATGAAGACTTGTGTCAAGACTGCACCCATTTGTGCACTTGAACTACTTAACTGTCTCATCACATTGCTGATTACACCTCCCTTCTTCAAAGAGCTAGTCCAACTGATATTCCTCTTCAGGTTCTTGGCTTGGGAGACTCAACCTCTAATCTTCTGCTTGGGGCATCACTTCTACAAGTTGTTCAAAAACAACTTCCTCATCATCTGATGAAGCATCATCAAAGGTATCAAGGAACAAAGTCCTGAGCTGATACCATGAACCAATGGAGTGCATTGGTAAGCAAGTAAACCAATCATTGACCACACCTCCTAAAGATCTGACAAACAGCTTCATGACCACATCCTCTTTTTCAACTTGACAGTCCCCCATGAAATCAATGAAACACTGCATATGTCTTGATGCTGATTCCTCAACATCACCTTTAAATTTGGGTAAATATTTATTGATTCCCCTAGGGGCAGCATGTGGGTAACCCTGGATTTTATCAAAATCCAAAGGGCTATATCTTTCATTATCATACGCCTTCTTATGAAGACAATACTGCGCCTTAAGCATGGAATCATAGCTTGTAGAGGGAGAAGAAGGACAGCAATGCATTTTGCAAATGAAACCTATCCCTCTACAACTATCAAGTTGCACTATTCAAACCTCCCTTGATGACAGTGCTTGATCTCACCAAATAAGGGAACTAAAGTCTTTTCAATGTTCAAAAGCACGAAGAATACTTGAGAACGTTGCATCCATGGAACTATTCTTTGAATCTTCAACAGGTTCACCTTGATAGAGTCGCCACCTCTTTGCAAAGGACAAAACTTCAAATGGTATGAAGCTCACTTACATGTAAATATTTCTCTGAGTTCCATCTGACAGAGCACCATAGATATTGTAGCTTTCAGGTTCATTGCAACAAAACTTTCTCCAGGCCAACAATCCTTCAAACTTTGAACAACACCAACATGGCAAACAAATATGACTCTTGGATATGGCACTTATAACCGGATTTCTGAGTAAGTCCCCCGCGGAGTCCCCAATGTGTTGGTTGTTTTTAATGGAGCAACCAGGTTGGTCTCCTATTCTACCTATGGAGTAGCCAACTCCAATCAAGGGCAACTCGGAGGACCTGGGCCAACTGACAAGATTTAGTTAGAGACTGAGATCTTCTGCTCTTTAGGCTCTACAGAACCAGGGCGGGTATACCCACACAATGCCTTAAATAAGACTAGACATTGCTTTTTATAGCAGATAGCTCCTGATGCCAAGCATTGAGGACCTCAAATAGGGCTATATTCTCAGTACTTCAATACTTGTAACAACTAGGAGGTAGGACACAAACCAAATAAGGATATTCAATGATTTATAAAGATTGTTTTTGAGGGGAACAAGCTGCAGGACAGACCAGTGCCTAATTTTGGGCCACGGAGTCAAACACAAAAGGGGAAAACATCTGCAAATAGACCTCAATTAGTGGATTTTGTTTTGTTGATGCCTTATATCAACTATCAGTTCCTTACACTGACAATCTAGCTACTGTAGCAACCAGACTCTTCTTACCAAATCCTACCTGCAAACAAGTAATCACTACTATCTGTTCAAAGGATTTAATTGCTTCCTTGAAGCAGACCTATCAACAAACAACACAGTCTCATGAAGTATGAGAGGAAGAACAAAGACACCTTATGCATTCATTCAAATGATTAAAAGCACACAAATAAGGAGACAATCTGATAACATGCATGAGAGACAAGCGTGTTCATGTTTTCATTGCTCAAACTAATTGTATTTATAGACAAATTTGAAATTACAGCTTACAGACTCAACATTGACTCAAGACTAAACGCTAATCTATCCCAGGCTGATCCACAAACTCAAAAAATGTGGAACTGAACCAAAGGAAACAAACCCAAGGGACCGAACCCTTCATCTTGGCCATGAAATTCTCCTTTATAGGAATAGGAGAAGCAACAAGCAACCGGCCAGGGAAATCACACGTCATCAGCTGACTAGGACAAACCCTAGAACAGTTCACAAGCCAAGTCATTATTTCCAACTGCTTCACTGGTCTCATAAATGTCTTTGGTTGGGTCTCTGTTAGGAGAGACATTCTCACATGAACAAAGATCAATCAACCTGCACCAAATCCATGCGCCCACACTCGAGCCATGCCGTCCTTGTCCCAGAGTCGTGTCGCCATGAATGCTAGGTCACTGGAACCAGCGACCCTCTCATCTGCCACCATGAATGCTCCAAGTCTTATGATCTTTGTGCGTAAACATAATAGAAACCCTAGCCACGCGCATGTTTGAATCTCCGCCGTTGATCAACTAAGACTGGATGGTTGTCGTTTAAATATCATTGGACTGTTGAAGTAGGCCACCACCAGATTGCATTCCTTGCAGGACATAATGTCCCTATAGCTTGCACTGATGCAGTGAGTGAGATCCGTTGATCTCATCGCTCGACACCCAACAGCCATTGACTTCAGCAGACATCTGTGTGATATACCCGGCGCTCAGTCATCAAGTTAAACATCGGGCCCCTTTACCATTGAAGTTAAAACATCACCGTTCATCTGATGTACGTGCACATTGATAGCCTTTAAGTTTCTCAGGGGGCAAGGGCAGAGAAGTCACCGAGAGATGGCCAAGTCAGCCAGACATCATATAGACATTCCTATGTTTTGCCAAAACATCCCGAGCTCACAATAGATCGCGAAGACACTAATGATCTCACACTGACGAAAACCTTTTCCTTTTGTGCATCACTATACCACCAAGATATCGGGAAGACCTCCTGCCGCACACCATGTCTTTCTGAAAGTCTTCATTCACCTGTGTCGCTAAGACATCTCAAAGCCTATGCCGACAAAGACCCATTATGTTCCATCGGTGAGACCGAAGGTCACTCGCCGAGACCTCTCGCCGAAAAACCCCAGCACTTACCGAAGAGATTACCCTTTACATTTTCGATCAGTGTAACAAATCGTATTCACCAAGACAAGGGCATATCCCTTACCGAAGCAATCCTTTCACTTTGTTCACAGTCCCTATAGTCACCTACCATCGGTGAAACACTATAGAGTTTTCACCAAGCTTCATCGAAGACATCATTTCAATTCGCTATGACACATAACTTCTCCCGTTGACGAATTCACTTGCCAAAAGTATGTCGCTGTAGCACGAAATCCTCAGTGAGAGGTTATGTAGACATTACATTGTTATACCGAGAAGACCTTTATACATCTGTTCACTGAGAGAAATTAGGACTTTCATCGAAAGCCACATATTGAACCGCTATCGGCAAGACCCAACCCCATCGCCATGACCAAACACCGAAATAAAAGTCTCACAGAAGCATTAAATCCTTCGTCACTAATCAGCGTAACAAGATGACATCGCTGAGACCTTTCAACGAAAGGTATAACTCACGCCAAAGACCTCCAAATGCTCAGGTCGGTGAGACCAAGAGGAGTTTTCCAAGAGATCACCCCGAACATACGCCAACATACCAAAGGGAAAAGTTAGTCAGTGAGACATGAAGGGGTCAAGGAGACATCTCCCCGATGCAACCAACACCAGCCGAGAAAAGAAGACCTCATGGAGACAGATAAGAGTCACCGAGATGTCACCTCGAGAGCCAAAAGTCACACTGAAGGCAAGGTGGAGCTGGTGAAAATGGTAGCTAGGGGCCGGTAACAAATGGAAAATGGGGCTCAGGGGAACCATAAGTGAAGAGTGAACCAGGCGGACAGGTCAATGAATCAAAAGAACAAGCAGCTAGAAGAAAAGGAAGCCACAGACCCAAAATAATCCCGCTCTCGCCTCCACAAAAGACAACAGATACGGAGCCCGAACCAAAACAAAACCAAAAAGCCACGGGGGCGGAGACAAAAAGGAAAACCAGCGCAAGCAGAGCTGGGGCCAGAATAAAACTAGAAAGTGAAACACAAGAAAGGTTCTGAAACTGGTTTCCATTCTGATCCTACCTCCACTAGAGGAAACAAAAGCTGAAAGGAAAAGCAAAGGCACAGAATCGGAGGCGGAATGAAACCTGAAAGAGGAACGAAAGGAAAAATCCTGATCCTAATTTCACTTCAATCCCACCTCCGCTAGACTTGAGGAAAAACACAAGGAAAGGAAAAAAAGGAAAATCTGGCCATGAGAGACATGAAGACATGGCACGCTGAGCTCAACCCTTGTGGGAGCCCACTTACCCCACGTGCCAAAATGAAGGAAAAACTCCCAGCCAAGGACATAACAGGAAAATCAAAGGCACTCAACCAGAGAATGAAAGACAACCAAAATAGGCACTAACAGGTCCCAAGACCTTTGGGGGACAAAGACACCCTAGATGTCATCTTAGTCCAAACCCAAAAAATAGGGACACATAGCCAGAATCATTAAATTATCATTCATCCATTGACCTTTTTCAGGATTATCCATGAGAAGATATAGTTCATTAGGCTTGTGGATGCAAAATAGGACCAATTAAGAAAAAAATAAGGATAAATAAAGCAAGGCGGGCCCAAACAAATGTGGAAATGCAAGGGTATACATTTTCCTACACTACATTTAGCCCCCACTTTAGTGAGAATAGGAAATTGCTTCAAGCTCACACTAAAGTAGCTAACCACACAATCAAGAGGGGTTCAAATTTACAAATGCTAGTAAGATAAGATGACAACCAAGAGGGTGGCCAAGCCCCCAAGATCAATATCTTATGGAAAACCAACATAGGCACAAAGGAACACACTTGGGAATGATATATGAAGCAATAACCAAATCGCCAACAAACACCATCAAAGATAGAAAAAGGAAAAAAAAAGAAAAAGAAAAATGCAAGGGATCAAGCTTCAACTGGCCATCCAACGCGTTGTGGACCGGGTCTAGGCTATTAGTCCAAAAGAGTTTACAAGTGGAATGTGTTGTCCACTATGTAAACTTGAAATGCATGCTCACAAGGGCTATTGAAGCTAGTTGTCCACTAGGTGAGCCCCAAGAGGTCCATATGAACGTGATACCCCCATGACTATGATAAGGAAAAAAAGAAAATGCGTGCTCACAAGGGCTAGTGAAGCTAGTCGTTCACTAGGTGAGCTCCAGGGGACCATATCAAAGCCATACCTTGATGAATTTAATAAGGTACAAAAATAAAATGCAACAAGAAAGAGGGATGTTCAAAGGGATTTTTCTTAGCTCGTGTGAGGTCTTAATCTTAGAGGACATCGTGTTTAACATCTCTGAAAGAAAATAAATACAAGATCTCATCCTGGGGAGCATCGTATCTAGTGTTTCCAAGAGAGGATAAGTGCAAATGTCTCATCTTATGGAACATTGTCCCTAATGTTTCCAAGAGAGGACAAGGAAATATCACTCTCTCGGAGGAAGTCAAACCCAGTGACACCACCAAGAAAAGGATGCATCACAAGAAGAAAGGAAATTGCACAAGGAACATGAAAAGAAATGCAAATGAAATCATACCAAAATAATTCCAATGTATGCCCCCACTTTAAAGGAATTTCTAACACCATGTTGTGAGCAATTACTTTCAAGTAGACAAAAATGAAAAAGGAAAAGAGGGTTGCCCCCAGAAACAAATAATGGATCTATGGATTTGGGGTCAATATTTTTCTTTGCTGCAGTGATATTAGAGAACTTGGAATTGTCATCATTCCCCAAATACACATAAAACTAGAAGAATGACAGAAAGAAAGCGAAAAAATAAAATCCTTTTGTGTCAACATGGAAGAAACATGAATTTCTTGATGCCTTTCGTCATCCCCTAAAGGAAAACACAAGAAAAAAATGAAAGGAAAAAAAAAGATAATAAAAAATATTTTGGGTCAATATGGAAGAGACATAGGGTGTCTCGATGCCTTGCATCATCCCCAAAAGGAAACCACAAGACAAAAATGTAAGGAAAAGACAAAATCTTATGACATATAGAAGAATGAAGGTAGAAATAGAGGAATGCACAAAGAGAAAGTGGACATCAAACAATACAGGGGATCACATTACATACATGCAATCACACAAAATAACGCAAAGAGGAAAATAAAAAAGACTATTAAAGCACATGAGATTCAACCTAAGGTAGGCCATCTACCTCCCAATCTTAGTTTGTAGAAGTGAAAGGTAGACAACGAACCTTAGGGACAATAACATATGCCTTACTAGGACATCACTATCTTCTTCTTTCCCCCACTGAGTGTAAGACAAGAATGTGTTGGATGTTGTGGTTGTGTAACTAAGGGTAAATTCTAAGGATTAAATTAATAAAGCATGTAATTCAAGAATGACAATAAACCCAATGTCCTATTGAGTACAAAGGAAATCAAATAGTAAAACAGTTATACCTGTTTCTTGAAACTTCCATGATTACCTCCATAGTACCTTCTTACTTGTTGGATTGTGTTGCCCTCATATTCATCGTGCGAGCAATCTGCAAATATCTAAGTCCTACAACAAGCCTTGAAGGATTTGTATAAAAAATGTCTAAATGCCTATGACTATGACAATGTCTAAAATTTGATCAAATGAAAATAATAATTCTAATAAGAAGCCTAAGTGTGCAAGTAAATAAGTATACACCTATAATATGTCTACTCATGTGTGTGTAATCAAAAAGTGAGAGGAAAATGCCATTTTGAACAGACGGACGAGATTAATTCATGACAAGAACCTAAAATGAGAGGTCTAGATTAAATATGAGAATCCCTAATTAGGGTTAGGGTAATTTCATTAATCGAACGGTCAAGATAATATCTCAAATAATTGGATCGACGGTGGAGAATAAATGAGATAAATTAATTAGAAAATAAAGATTTTCGACAATCAAGAAGATAAAGACTGCTTGATTTGTGAGATTCGAAAAATCAAGATAAGAGTTGGAATGAAGATCAGATTTGAAAAATCAAGAATCTGCCCGATTACTTGATTTTTGGAAGATTAGTTACTATTTTGAATTAAATTAATTCAAAATAATGATTTTGTGAGACAATAAATAATCTTTTTCAGATTATTTACCAAAATGGACTGACAGTTAAGAAAGTGACGACATTTTAAATAGTTTCATTTATTTAAAATGAGAGGAATATTAATTTTGATAATTAAATAATTAAAGATAATTATTTAATTTAGCAAATAAGATTAATTAATTAAATAAATTAATCAATTTATTTAATTATGACAGTTAGTGACATATTAAATAAATAAATAAAACTTATTTATTTAATAATCAGGAAGAAATATATGACAAAGGGTAATTAAATAAATTAAGAAATTTATTTAATTAAGGGAAGACTCAGACAATTAATGACATATTTAATAAATAAATAAATTTTATTTATTTAATAATAATGAAGAATACAAAGACATGAATTAATTAAACAATTATAAATTATTTAATTAATAGTCGAATATGGACCAAGGACATAATTAAATGTATTAATTATGCTAGGACGAAAGTGGTAAAAATGAAGCTTGTAGGCCTAGGTCATTTTAGGTGTCTACATTTTGCCCCTCTTTGTCATAATGTAGCATGTCTCATTGTGACAAAGAAAATAAGTCAAAAATATACCCCAATGCAAAATAAGGTGAGGAAGAATGACGAGGAGGTTACAATATGCCCCTCGAGAGGACAGACAGATTCAAGAACATGGGTGTGCTCTCAAAATTAATGAGAATACTAGAATATGAAGAGACAAAGAAATGTTAGTGCAAAAAATATGGATGATGATACTGATGCAATGCCTATATGAGATGAGTGAGAGAAGATGACAAGACTAAAGAAGATGCATATTGGTTCCTAGACCAAATCCTTCAAAACATTGCCATAGGACTAATATTTATTGCTCTTAATCATCATTGGTGGTAAAAATGACACAAATGGACAACAAACACCATGATATGACATAGACCAAGGTGTGCAAGGTCATCCTTGAAAAATAGATAGTCACAGACAAGGAATGTCCTAACTCATACTAAGGGTCGTGTTGCCCCAGCCTTTTTGTCGAGACAATCCACAGAAAATAGTCAAAGAAAATAAAATAGGCCAGGAGACATCGTCACACCTCTAAATCCTTCATGGGACATCCTTGAGGTAGCTAGTAACATGACCACAAAGAAATACAGTAAAAAGATAAGAAAAATAGCCAAGATAGTCAAAAGATAAGACAAGATAGACTAGAAAGATTAACAACCATTTTATTTTGTTTGCCAATGTTTGTTTTCCAAAGAGTGATTTCTTGTCGGTTTGACAGTTTTGACAGTTTAAGAGTTTTGCCAATTTGATGGTGTTGACAGTTTGACGGGGCCTATTGTCAGGAAGGACACATCCTGAAAAAGGAAAAGGACATTTTGACGAGGTCCAAATCTGAGGACACATCTTGAAGAGGACCAAAGAGTGATGAGACTGACATTGTTTTGACTAATATGTTTTGGCAAGTTGACTGATGTTGACTATATGATTGATTGGACTGTGTTGTTTGATTTTGACCAATTTTGACATGGGCGTTTTGAATGACTATCTTGTGTCTGAGTTTGACTATGTCTAACTTATTTGATGATGTGACGATTGTGACAAATGCCATGATTTTATTTGGACCAACCTAAAAGGACTGACCTAATGTCTTGGGGACTCTCATCAACTGATGGCCTTGCCTATGTAACAAATGCGCAGAGACAACATAGTTCAACAATGACATGGACCGATTGACATGACTGACTTTGACTCCATTTTAGGATTTTGACATTGATTTGGATGTTTTTGTGTTTTTCTTCAAAAGCGTTTTATGATTTTTAGGTCTTTCTTCAAGACATTTTATGATGTTTTTATCTTTTTTAGGACATTTATGATGTTTTTGTCTTTTTGACATTTAAGAGGATCATGACAAATGCATATTACTGATGCCTACGCATGAGAATCAAGGAAAAACATGATTGTGCCCCTAGTCAAGCTGAATACCAATTGACAGGTGATGACAGCGTTGTTTGACGTGGGAAGGACGCATCCCGAAACGTGAGGAGGATGACGATAAAGTGGCGAAAGTATGGAGGTCTCTACAGCCGGGCCAGAATGCAGTCAAGTAAAATTTTGGATAATGTGCTTGTATGGATTAGACTCATTTATTTGGAATGAATTGGTTAGGGCTAGATGGGATGATGATTATCCTTAGACCATTTGACAAGAAAGCCAAGATAGGTGATAGGCGTGAAAGGATAGGGGGTGGCCTTGGTAAAGGACGGGAGACATGAGACTAAGGGAATTGTCATATGATTTTCAAGGACTATGTCGTATAAGGACAATAAGACTATGACAGTCAATGACATGATGTTTCAGGTATGACCGAAGTATAGACATGTCAAGAGTTTTCCCAAAGCATGATTTATGTGTGCCAGTTTTATGTCAAGACCAAGATAGGTGGGAATGATATGAATTAAATGGTCGGATGCTAATGCCAAGAGGAAGGCCTAGGAGATGAGACGACTTGCCCCCAAGTGTAAGTGTCCACATAAATTATTTATTTTACACATGACGCCTGTTTGCTAGGTTTTCATCATGGTACTTATCCAGGGTGCCTGTTTGCCAGGTTTTCACCATTGGATAAAATTTTTCTCTTTACTATTTTCTTGACTTTTTTATTTTTTTGGTGTCACCAAACGTCTGTTTGCTAGGTTTTCATCAGGGTGACAATATTTTATATTTTTCAATTTTATTTTTTTTTGCATTTTTGATTTTGCAAATAGCCTAGATGCTTTAGATAACCATTGACTGTTCTGAATTCACTGACAATGCCAATGTAGAGACTGGTGCCATGATATGCCAATAATGTCCTATCTAAAGTAGTTGTCTTGTCAGGATCGTAGCACTTGTATACAACTGATCGATGTCATTGTGGTCCTTTCTGATACTAGAGTTGGCCTTATCAGAATACACACATCGCGATAGAGTGCCATGAGAGTTCTTGCGGTAAAGAGTTGTTGCCAAGATGTGACATATTTGTGACATGGCATCATTGGACT
The DNA here is from genome assembly GCA_007258455.2 of Sequoia sempervirens. Classification (NCBI taxonomy): domain Eukaryota; kingdom Viridiplantae; phylum Streptophyta; class Pinopsida; order Cupressales; family Cupressaceae; genus Sequoia; species Sequoia sempervirens. Next base: position 21,468,852 of record VDFB02353493.1, on the reverse strand, counting down.
TTAGACGAGATGTAGGGTTATGACGAATGATGGTAGACGTGGAAAGATTGTTTCGACATTTGGATGAATGACTTTATTTTCCAAACTTGGGATGGTGGATGACGAATTTTGGAGGGATGGTGTTTGGAACCAACACTTTTATATGCCTTGATTGATGACCATTTTGAAGGAGGTGGACATGTGTTATATGTGGGAGTCCTCTTGTCTTGTGGCTCCACATTGTGATTAACTTTTGTATTTGACTTGGTGTCTTTGTTTGATCCATCTTTCTTTGGGATCCATTTTAATTTCATTTGCCCACTTGTCCTTTTGTTTGATTCAATGGCCTTTGACATTTGATTTTGATCTTTTGACTTGTAAGACTTTTGTTTTCGGTGGTCCCAAAGGAAAGGTTGATTCATGATGGAATGGTTCATGGTGTGGGTGGAGGGGGTGTTGGCAGCAATCTTATGACGAGGATTTCTCATGGATTCCATTTTGATGTTTGTATCTGACAAAGTTGCCCCCAGTATCGAGGAGGTACCACTGACATCGTTTAATTTACTAACTGAGGAATAGCCAAGACATTGATGTCTGTAATTTTCTTGAAGTTGTATTGGTTCTAGAATGCCTTGCTCATATATGCCTAGTCCTTTTCCTTGATATTGCATGCTTTGACAGATTCTATTTGCGATGGGGTATTTGTTGTTTTGAAAGCAAGATGCTAACCCATCATTAGGTATGTGGATACTGTCACTTGTAATATTTTCATCTGCAAGAAAGCCTGCTCTGACAAAGATAGATGACCCTAGTTGATAAAGTGTCTTAACTTCATTGTCATATTGGACATATTTCTAACTGATATCTTTGGTTAGATCTTGTGACATGTCAGGTTTAGATGATTATGTTGGTGCTTCCAAGGCAATGTCAAAGCCATCATTATGTTTAGTGTCATAGAGTCCCATGATTTTAGTTATAACTTGATCATAAGCAAGCATGTACCTAGTGGAAGATTCTTGTTCTAGAGGAATATCATCTATGTGTCTCATGGAGGCAAGTGTCTCGTCATGGGAAGTGTCAATAGTTGAGGCTTGTATAGGGTCATCAAGTGTTTGATCATAAATAGTGTAAAGGTAAAGGAGTGGATCATTTTGGACTTCTTGGTCCATGGTAGGGTCTTGGTCAAAGATAGAGTTGTCATGGATTTGGACTTCTTGGTCAATGGTAGGGTCTTGGTCAAAGATGGAGTTGTCGTGGATGATACAATCAGAAATAGGGTCATGGGATGGACTACCTTGTTCTTGACATGAGGGTGACGCTATAATGTCATGCTTTGGGCTTTCATTTTGACATGTATCCTTAAGTTTATTAAATGGGATTTGACTTTGAGTAATGACAAAATTTTCATGATTAGATGTGGCTTGTGAGGGGATGACTTGAAAAGGATTAACGAATGACAGACTAGGATAGGACATGGGGACTTGGACTGGACTAGTATGTGAAGGACTAGGATATGACATGGGTACTTGCATTGGACTAGTATATGAAGGACTAAGATAGGACATGGGGACTTGGACTGGACTAGCATGTGAGGGACAAGGATAGGACATGGAGTCTTGGACTGGATATGTCATGGAGTCTTGGTCTGGATTAATTATTGAAGGACAAGGATATGACATGGAGACTTCGACTAGATTGGTGTAAGGTTGACTAAAATAGGACTTGGAGACTTGGACGAGATCGATTTGGTATGATGTGAGGACTTGACATGATTTGGTAGATGGTTGATAAGGCATGTAGACATGGACGGGATTGATAGGTGAAGGGTTAGAATATGACATGGAGGTTTGGAATGGACTAGTGGATAGTTGGCTTCCCTTGTCAAGGTTAGGATAAGGGTGATAAGTGGACGTTTGTTGCGAATTACTGGTAGGATTTATGTCAAGCAACTGTTGATGGTGAGGGTAGACGAATGGAGGTGGCAAAGTATTTATGTCAAAGTCTTGTGGTAACTTAGCCCCTTGGTCCAAAAGCATGGCTAGATACCTTTGAGGGTCACGTAAGATTGATTTTTCTACAAAGGAGACTATATCAGGATTTTGTGCTGCAACTTCTAAGTCTTTTTCATATACTCGTCCATTTTGGTCTCTTTGTATGAATGGTTTAGAAGGATTTTGTGATGAAGATGGCATGTTCATGGAAGATTGAATGTTCATGTTGTGAAATGGGTTGGAAAAATTCCACTGTTAGTTTGTGTCATGAGTGTTATTATCGATGTTGGGATTGAAATCTTGTCCAAAGTTTTCCATTTGTCATTGTTGTCTTTGAAGCCTAGTCTCAACCATAAAAGGGATTTTCTCAGATAAGGATGACACCAATGACAACTAAATGTGAGGATGATGACAACCTATGTTTTTCGAATTTTTTGGATAAAGGATGACAATGCAAGACTATGTTTTTGAATTTTTGACAATAAGGGATGCAATATGACAATGTTCTCTAAAGAAAATGACTAATGCCAAAGGACAATGAAGACTAAGATGACAAGTTATGTCACTAATTTTTTTTGTATTTTTGGAATAAAGGATGACAATGCAAGATGATGATGATGTTTTCCTAAGGAAATGATTAATGCAAGATGACAAGATTGTCAAGGCCAATATGAGGACTAAGATGATGATTTTTGACTAAGGACTTAATGTTATAAATGCCAAGTCTAGGTTCAAAATGATGACTAAGATGAACAATGCAAAGTCTAAATTCAAAATGGGGACTGAGATTGTTTTTTGATGTTTTGTTGAAAATTTTGAGTTGTCTAAGGTCTATTGTTTGTGTCCAGATTTGCGAATGTTGTGTATATTGTTTGAAAATCTAGAAAACACTTGACAAACACGATGTTTTGGTGTAAGCAAGCACACATGAGAAAAGTACAATCCTAAAAGGCCAATAGGCCAAGGGTTTGTATACTTGGTACAGCCCACTGATATACCCTGGATTGGTGATAAACACCTTTCCTTCTCGAGAGTGGATAGCTTAGAATTTTGGTGGCATTGGCTCCCCTCCATGGCTCATTAACGTCATTCGAGCACACCAAATTCAAATTCTTGGGTAGTGACTTCCCAAGAACTGCTATCTCTACTCAAGGGGATCAGTAGTGAGTGTCTTCAGGCATGATACTATACCCTACACTATACCAAGCAATGGCCAAAGAACGGTTGGACACTAAGACAAGAGGTGTTTAATATGAGCATTTCGTTCGTGGGGCATGATCCATGCGGTGAGAGTCCCCTTTCGGATCCATCTCATCGGAACCACACTCGTGATTCTTGGGCTTTCCCCAAGAACCCACTTTTATATACTAGCTGGAAGTCCCTCGGGTTCAGGGTGCTACCGGTCTGAGTCGTCCTAGGGTGAGTACTTTTTTCAACCAGAACAGACCCAAGTTCTAGAGTTAGTAACTGTTTCTCTTACACCCAGGATCGCACAAGTGCGCAAGGGGAGAGGATACTTCGATATTCCAAATCGTGAGGGTGTACAAAAGATAAAATGGGTCTGGTTTTCTGATCACCAAGTTTTCACAAGGTGAGAGCATAATCACCTACCATTTGTTCAAATACAGTCAGACACTTGCAAACAAAATTCATTTTAGAGCACCAAAAGAAATGTTCCTAAATTAAAAAATGCAAACAAGTGGTTTGAGAGATAGATCTTCGACAAACGTAGCTGCAAAACCACATGTCAGTAGTTTGAATAAATGTCTTTGACCCACAAAAAACTTGAATGCCACATGCTTCAAAACCCAGAAAATGTTTTCCACGATTCTGCACAAAGAAAACGTTATAGACAAAAGAAAAATGTAGGTTTTAAAAGCTAAATTAAAAAAATAGTGATTACTAAAATGGACATAACTTTCTCAAATATTAACAAAATTTAAAACCGTTTGATTTTCTAGAAAGCTGAGAGTGAGATTTACAAAACCCAGAAACTATTTTAAAATATTTTATACGCCCATTTTTCTATACTCAAAAGAAAGTGACGGGCGTATGACTTCTTGGCTGTAACCTGCAAAACAGTGAAAACAAACAAGAAAACACACAATTTTTTCTACAAAATGTCGGGTTCACCAATGTAACTGAGGGTAAATTCTAAGGATTAGATTAATAAAGCATGTAATTCAAGAATGACAATAAACCCAATGTCCTATCGAGTACAAAGGAAATCAAATAGTAAAACGGTTATACCTGTTTCTTGAAACTTCCATGATTACCTCCATAGTACCTTCTTACTTGTTGGATTGTGTTGCCCTCAGATTCATTGTCCGAGCAATTTGCAAATGTCTAAGTCCCTACAACAAGCCTTGAAGGATTTGTATAAAAATGTCTAAATGCCTATGACTATGACAATGTCTAAGATTCAATCAAATGAAAATAATAATTCTAATGAGAAGCTTAAGTGTGCAAGTAAATAAGTATACGCCTATAATATGTCTACTCGTGTGTGTGTAATCGAAAAGTGAGAGGAAAAGGGTATTTTATAGAAAATGCCATTTTGAACGGACGGACGAGATTAATTCATAACGAGAACCTAAAATGAGAGGTCCAAATTAAATCTGAGAATCCCTAATTAGGGTTAGGGTAATTTTATTAATCGAACGGTCAAGATAATATCTTAGATAATTGGATCGACGGTGGAGAATAAATGAGATAAATTAATTAGAAAATAAAGATTTTCGACAATCAAGAAGATAAAGACTGCCTGGTTTGTGAGATTCGAAAAATCAAGAAGATAAGAGTTGGACTAAAGATCAGATTTGAAAAATCAAGAATCTGCCCGATTACTTGATTTTTGGAAGATTAGTTACTATTTTGAATTAAATTAATTCAAACTAACGATTTTGTGAGACAATAAATAATATTTTTCAGATTATTTACCAAAATGGACTGGCAGTTAAGAAAGTGATGACATTTTAAATAATTTCATTTATTTAAAATGAGAGGAATATTAATTTTGATAATTAAATAATTAAAGATAATTATTTAATTTAGCAGATAAGATTAATTAATTAAATAAACTAATCAATTTATTTAATTATGATAGTTAGTGACATATTAAATAAATAAATAAAACTTATTTATTTAATAATCAGGAAGAAATATATGGCAAAGGGTAATTAATTAAATTAAGAAATTTATTTAATTAAGAGAAGACTTAGACAATTAATGACGTATTTAATAAATAAATAAATTTTATTCATTTAATAATCATGAAGAATACAAAGACATGAATTAATTAAACAATTATAAATTATTTAATTAATAGTCGAATGTGGACCAAGGACATAATTAAATGTATTAATTATGCTAGGACGAAAGTGGTAAAAATGAAGCTTGCAAGCCTAGGTCATTTTTAGGTGTCTACAGGTTGTGTTGTTGATATGTGGTTGTCATTGATGTCAATACTAATATCATTAATGCATTAGAAGTTGTATATGTTGAGGATATTTAGAAAATTGTAATAAGAAGTGCTACAGGTTGTCAGTGGTGAAGTGAAGTTCAGTCTATCGGTGAACTCAGTACGTTGCTACTCAGAGGTTGTGGACTAAAGGGTTTCTTTTTTAGTATATCTAGTTTATCCACATCGAGTTCCAGAGATCCGTGTGAAGATTTGATCAAGTTATGAAGATTTGTATTTTGACATTTTTTTGTTACTACAGTTTGTGTTCCTGAATGAAGATCATGTAATTGCACTAAGTATAGTTGTTGTGGATACTTCTCTAGTGATTCATGATGTTTTTGGATGTTTCTAGATTGTGCTCTATCTATGTTTCACATCCACATTTTTCGTTGTTCTCGCAATCTGATATTTTCTCTTGCGTTTTCATGTTTTTCATGTTCTTGGCCAACAAGGTGTTATAGCGTGTTCTAGATCTTTGAGGAGTAATTAATTGAAGTGGTTCATGTTTGATGATGTCATTTTCTAGTCTTCACTATGTTGTGGCCAACCTTGGTCGATTCACATGAAAAATCTTTATTGTTTTGGGCTAACTGTTTGTATTCATTTTATTATTTCTTTGTGGCTAACTTATAGCGATGTAATTTCTTATTACGGATATATATATAAGTTATTGCTTATATCATTTGATGTAGTGGTGTGCACAAATAATGTTCTAAATCATTCGAACATAGAGCAAAGTGTGAAGAAGAGTGAATAAGTGTTCATGTGCTTAACTAGAACTATAATCAGGCATTAGCAGATGCTATTTTCTTAGTTCAAAATTTGATGGATATAATCAGAACCTTTTTGTAAGACAGTGTGTCTTCCTTTGTAATTGAGTAGTGAGCTCTAGGAAGTGTGTCAAAATGCATGTGCATTCCCCATTCATATTTCCTTATACTTTTAATAGGGTATAATCTTGTGGACTGACCTCCACTGCGATTTTTCCCCTATCAGGGTTTCCACATAAAAATCTTGGTGTTATGTGTGCTTTTGATGTGTTGTTCATTCATGATTTCATGGTTATTGATCTAATATGTGAATAAGGTTAATAAAGCTGAATAATTTTAAAATTATGTGACAACTGATTCACCCCCCCTCTCAGTTGTCTATCCTTGTGTTGCCAATAATTGTTATCAGAGCATGTTCCTTGGAAGAAGTTTAATAGCTTGAGGCGATCCAAGATGATGAATTATAAGAAGGATAGTCCTAGATTTGATGGAACAAATTATTCTTTTTGGAAGACTCGAATGGAGTGCCATCTGAGATGCATTGGTGAACCCTACTAGGGCATTACAACTAATATGTATATTATTCCACCGAATGGTACTTATGCTAAGTATAATATCAAGCCTAAGGAAGCGTTGTTGAGTGCTTTGACTAATAGTGAGATGACAAATGTGATGGATCTGAAGACTACTTATGAGATTTGGAAAAATTTGGAGACCTTGTATGAAGGTGATGCTAATGTGAAGATTTTGAAGAAGTTGAGAAACCCAACTTCATAGACCCTAGTGAACTCCTGCTAGCAATAACCTGCCTAAGGAAAGAAATATGTCTAGAACAACAAAGATGCTCCGCAAGCCTCAAGATGAAAAATACATTAAGAAAATCAATAATTACAATGAGATCAATACTTATCAACGAGATCAAGAAACCCTAAAGGAAACCTAAAAGGTAAACCCTAGTGTGCACACTTAATAATTAATAATTAATTAATTTTTGATGTGCCTAAGTTTAGCTTATGTAACTAAAGTGATAAGTGACTTAATTAATTAACCAATATAATGTGATTAATTAAGTGAAATAACTTATTACTCTAACATCCCCCCTTAAGATGAACTTAAGAAGTAGCTAAAACACTAAGGAAAAGATGCATGAAAGCAAAGATGGGTCCTAACAACAAGGCCTTATCAAGTACCCATTTACAGATGCAAGAATGAGGTAGAGAAGAAAACCCAGTGGGACAAAACCCCCCTACAATGAGATGACCTGCTGCAAAGAAGCACTGGAAGAACACTATGGAGTAACACTAGAAGCTAAATTTGACAAGCAAGGAAAGATACTTTTGTTTACTATTGAAACCAGATGAGAATCACTGATTGACTCAAGGAATCATGATAAAGCAACAACAGACCCAATGCCAATGAACACTAGAAAAGTCACAAACTAGAACAACCAGGGAATCTATGAAGCAACAATAGATTATTGAATGATGTAATACTAAAATGAAGTACAAAGATTCAAGTTGAACCCTCCCAACTGCCAAAATATCCAAGTAATATCCAAAACACACATCGGGTCAAATTTGGACTAACGATCAACCTGGGACATATATAGAAAAAAGTGCATGGATAGCAACATAGAGCTCCTCAATACCTTTCCAATTCTGCAAAGATCACAAAAATTAGAGATCGTGGAAAAAAGTTATGAGCTCTGATACCATGAAGAAGTTGAGAAACCCAACCTCATAGACCCCAGTGAACACCTGCTAGCAATAACCTATCACAAAGAAAGAAAGATGTCTAGAACAACAAAGATGCTTTGCAAGCCTCAAGATGAAAAGCGCATTAAGAGAATCAATAATTACAATGAGATCAATCCTTATGAAGGAGATCAAGAAACCCTAAATGGAAACCCTAGTGTGCACACTTAATAATTAATTATTAATGTGCCTAAGTTTAGCTTAAGTAACTAAAGTGATAAGTGAATTAATTAACCAATATGATGTAATTAATTAAGTGAAATAACTTATTACTCTAACTGATTGCTAAGCTACAAAGTTTGAAAGGGAAATATGAAAAGTTGAGAATGGGTAATGATGAAAGTGTTACTACTTTCATGGAAAGATTGAATGAACTTGTGTGTGGCATCAGATGTGCTTGTGGAAAGATAGATGAATCAAAGATTGTTGCTAAAGTGCTCAGATCCTTTCCTGATTCTTAGAAAGTCAAAGCTAGTACTATTGAAGAGCTCTGAATTGCATTTGAGTTGAATGAATTTGGTGATGCCCTTCCTAAGGTAGAATCTTCATTTAAGGCCACTACTTCTGGAAGAGATAAACATAGATATGATTCAGGTGAAAGTTCATTAAGAAAGACATTCAAGTATGAGGATGAAATGAAATAGCTCGATGAAGAAGAAAGAGAGCTAGAAGAGCTTGAAGCACTGATTGTGAAAAGCAAAGGCAGAGGACAAGGTAAGTATAAGGGGAATTTTCCTATTCAATGTTTCTCTTTCAATAAGATAGGTCATTTTGCATCAAGGTGTCTTGAGAGAGTTTCCAAGCTAAGATATAACAAGCCTAAATTTCAAAAGAAGCGTTACTATGTATTTGATGAAGGTGTGATAGATGATGAATCTAATAAAGGAAATGCAAGTGAAGATGAATTTGTATTTATTGCTATCAAGGAAAATAATTTTGTGTCTACTGAATTTGCTAATTGTATAAATGTGGAGAAATCCCTAGCTGCTCGAGTTGAAGAGAAAGATGAATCGGTAATTGACAGTGGTTGCTCTCATCATATGATAGGAGATTAAAGTAAGTTTGTGAGTTTGGAAAAATATGATGGTGGTGTTGTGAGATTTGGTGATGAAAAAACTGGTGTGATCCATGGAAGAGGATGTATTTCTCTTGATGGTAAGCATAATACTGATGATGTCCTGTATGTGGAAGGTTTGAAGAATAATCTTTTAAGTGTTGGACAAATGGTTGATAAGGGATACAATATTTAGTTCATGGATGGTAAGTGAAAAATATTGGGAAATCATGGAAATGTGATAGCATCAGGTACAAAAACAAACGGTAATATCTTTCACCTGAGTGCTGCTAGAAAAAGTTGCTTGATTGCTCAAATTGATGAAAGCTGGCTGTGGCATAGGAGAATGTGTCATGTTAACTTTGATAATATTGTAAGGATAAGTTCTACTAAGGCTGTGAGAGATCATCCTAAGTTGATGAAACCTAATAATGCCATATGCAAGGAATGTCAATTAGGAAAGCAAACTAGAATTTCGTTTCGAAGCAAACAACAAAATTCAAATGGATTGTTAGATCTTGTGTATACTAATTTGTGTGGTCTTGCTAGAGCTAGAAGTTTACAAGGATACAGATACTTCATGTTGCTTATTGATGACTATTTAAGAATGATATGGGCTACTTTCTTAAGGGAGAAATATGAAGCTCTGGAAAAGTTCAAGATCTTTAAGGCTATGGTTGAAACAGAGAAAAGTCTAAAGATTAAATGTCTGAGATCAAATAGAGGTGGTGAATTCACTTCCAATGAGTTTAATTCATTTTGTGAAGAACATGGAATAAAGAGACAATTATCTGCACCACGGACCCCTCAACAAAATGGAGTTATGGAAAGGAAGAACAAAATAGTTCTAGATGCTGCCAAAACTATGATGTTGGAAGGAAATGTACCTCATATCTACCAGAGAGAAGTTGTGATTAATGTTGTGTACACACTTAACTGGGTACAAATCAAAGGTGATACCGGTACGACTCCTTTTAAGCTATGGACTGGTCAAAATCCTATGGTTAGATATTTCAAGATCTTTGGAAGAAAGTGTTATATCAAAAGAGATGAAGATATAGGAAATTTTGATGCTAGGAGTGATGAAGGAATCTTTTTGGGTTATTCTACTAAAATCAAGGCCTACCAGTGTTACAATAAGAGATTGAAGAAAATGGTTGAAAGTACAAATGTTAAGGTTGATGGAGATATAGCTACACCATCCAAAACCTGTGGATATGATTCTAATGATTAGAATGATAGTAACAACCAAGGAAAGCAAGTTCAGACTTCAAGACAAGTCCAAATCATTCTGGTGAATCGAGAAGATCAAGAGAAAGGAGAAACTCGTGAAAGTATAAAAGAGAGATCAGAAGAGCCTGAAGTTCAAGAACACTCTAAGACTCTGAGGTATGTAAGGTTGAATCATTTAGAGAATCAAATCATAGGTGATAAGAACAAAGGTGTTTAGACTAGGAGAAAGATTGCAGAAGAATACTGTTTGATTTCAAAGATTGACCCTAACAATGTGAATGAAGCATGCAAATATGAACATTGGGTTGAAGCAATGAAAAAGGAGCTATAGCAGATTGAAAAGAATGATACATGGATTCTTGTTCCCAGACCTAAGAATAAAAATGTAATCCGAACTAAATGGGTCTTTAGAAACAAACTGAATGAGCAAGGTGAAGTGGTTAGAAACAAAGCAAGACTGGTATGTAACGGATATTCATAGATGGAAGGTATTGATTTTGAAGAAACCTTTTCCCCTGTTGCTAGAATTGAAGTTGTGAGATTGTTTCTTGCTTATGCTGCTTACAAAGACTTCAAGGTTTATCATATGGATGTCAAGTTAGCTTTTCTAAATGATGAGTTGGAAGAAGAGGTGTATGTTGAACAACCGGATGGATTTCAATTGAGTGATTAGGGAGATATGGTTTGTCAGTTGAAGAAAGCATTGTATGGACCCAAGAAAGCCTCTAGAGCATGGTATGCCAGATTGGATAAGTACTTGGTGAAGCTTGGATTTAACAAAGGTACTATTGATAGTAATCTATATTTCAAGATTGATCATAATAAATATTTGATTGTGGAAGTCTCTGTTGATGATATCGTATTTGGAGGAGATGATAGCTTGTGCATGAAGTTTTTTGATGAGATGTAGAATAAGTTTGAGATGTCAATGATTGGAGAGATGAAATTCTTCTTGGGATTGCAAATTACTCAGTTAGTTAAAGGGATCTTTATATCTCAATCCAAGTATGTGAAAGAATTTGTGAAGAAATTTGGTATGGAAGATTTAAAGATAGTTGGTACACCCATGGTGACTAGATACAAGTTGACAACTAATGATGATTCTCCGAAGGAAAATCAAACTAGATACAGATCAATGATTGGTGGATTACTCTACTTGACTCAAACTAGGCCTGATATCATGAATGTTATATGTATTGTTGCAAGATTTCAAGCTAATCCTAAAGAATCTCATGTGACTGGTGTGAAGAGGATTTTCAGATACTTGAAGGGGACATTTGACTTTGGCCTATGGTATCCTAAAGATGATGATCTTAATTTGAGTTCCTTTACTAATGCTGATTGGGAAGGAGATGTGAATGATAGGAAAAGTACTAGTGATGGAGTAGTTTTCTTGGGAAAGAAGTTGATTTCATGGCTAAGCAAAAAGCATAATGCTATTTCTTTATCTCCTACAAAGGCAGAATACATTGTTGCTGCTAATAATTGTACTCAAGTACTGTGGATGAAACAAATGTTGAAAGATATTATAGTTGTGTATGATGAGCCTATTGTTATATTTTGTGATAACTCAAGTGCTGTTAACATTTCTAAGAATTTGGTGCTGCATTCCAAGACAAAGCATATATCTATCAAGTTTCAATTTTTAAGAGAGAAAGTAAGTTAAAAGGAAGTCAGATTGGAGTATGTGCCTACTAAGGAGCATATTGTAGACATATTTACCAAGCCATTGCCTAAGTATACTTTTGAGTATCTCAGAGGGAAGTTAGGGGTGATTACCCCTCCTAATTAGAACTAAGATGCATTGATTTGCATCAATTTGTGCATTTCATGATCATATTTTGATCCGGATTGATGTTGTGGTGGCTGATACTTAGGGGGAGTTGTTAGATGCTTATATTTTTAGGTGTTTTGATATGTGGTTCAAAACTTGTATAGAAGATATCTTTGTCATTGATGACAAAGGGGGAGAAGAGTAATGTGAAAAAATTTCTGGGTGAGAAGAACCTAAGGGGGAATAAGTGTAGTAATGTTGATGGTGTTTTTCACATCATGTTTTTCCATCAATGCCAAAGGGGGAGATTGTTGGATGTTGTGGTTGTGTTGCTGATATGTGGTTGTCATTGATGTCAACACTATTAGCATTAATGCATTAGAAGTTGTATATGTCGAGGATATTGAGAAAATTGTAATAAGAAGTGCTACAGGTTGTCAGTGGTGAATTGAAGTTTAGTATGTCAGTGAACTTAGTATGTTGTTGTTTAGAGGCTATGGAATAAACCTGGTTTCTTTAGTATATCTAGTTTATCCAGGCCGAGTTCCAGAGATCCGTGTGAAGATTTGATCAAGTTATGAAGATAATTTGTATTATGATAGTTTTTCTATTATTACAGTTTGTTTTCTTGAATGAAGATCATGTGATTTCACTAAGTCCAATTGTTTTGGATGCTTCTTTGGTGATTCATGATGTTTGTGGATGTTTCTAGATCATTCTCTATCTATGTTGCACATCCGCATTGTTCATTGTTCTCATGATCTGATATTTTCTTTTGTGTGTTCATGTTTTTCATGTTCTTGGCTGACAAGGTGTTGTAGCGTGCTGTGGATCTTTGAGGAGTAATTAATTGAAGTGGTTCATGTTTGAGGATGTTATTTTTGGTCTTCATTATGTTTTGGTCAACCTTGGTTGATTCGCATGAAAAATATTTATTGTTTTGGGCTGACTGTTTGTATTCATTTTATTATTTCTTTGTGGCTGACTTATAGCGATGTAATTTCTTATTGTGGATATATAAGTGATTTTTTATATCATTTGATGTAGTGGTGTGTGCTTATAATGTTCTAAATCATTTGAAGGTAGAGCACAGTGTGAATAAGAGTGAAGTGTTCATGTGCTTAACTAGAACTGTAATCAAGCATTAGCAGATGATATTTTCTTAGTTCAAAATCTAATGGATATAATAAAAAAAAAATTGTAAGACAGTGTGTCTTCCTTTGTAATTGAGCAGTGAGCTCTAGGCAGTATGCCTGAATGCATGTGTATTCCCCATTCATATTTCCTTATACTTTGAATAGGTTATAATCTTGTGGACTGACCTCCACCATGGGTTTTCCCCTAACAGTGTTTCCACATAAAAATCTTGGTGTTATGTGTGCTTCTGATGTGTTGTTCATTCATGCTTTTATGGTTATTGATCTGATCTTTGAATAAGTTTAATAAAGTTGAATAAGTTTAAAATTATGCGACAATTGATTCACCCCCACCTCTCAGTTGTCTATCCTTGTGTTTCCAACAGAATGAGGCGAGGTAGGTGATGAGAAAGATCATGTAATAGTGAGAATAGAATTTTCTACAAATATTACATGACAAAGGTGGTTTTAGGGTCTTGCTATTCAATCACTGGATGGCAATCATTTCCATCAAAGTGAAATTATTTTAGTACTAACTTTAATGCACAATACTCATCTGTACTATGTCCAAGAGTTTTATGGTATCAATAATGTTGAACTTTTTCATTTTTAGGATATAGCACTAGTCTATCTTTCATTGGTGATAATGTTATTAGTTCTTTGTTCAAAATCAATTGCATTTTCCTTTCACTTTTAGGTGGTAGACAAGGGGGTTGTAGCTTTTGTAATTTTTAAGGTCTTTTGTGCTTGCTAGAGTCACCAACTACTACAACACAATAGGAAATTAGTGCCTAAAATAGCACTAGAATTTAGTGCATTTGATTTCATCAATTGGACACATCTCACGGTGCAAAAGTCGACACTAAATGGCATGTTCACTTTGGCGCCAAATTTTTGCCAGATTTAGCGCTGGGTTTAGTGTGACTTTTGAAGCTTCTAGTTTGGCTTCTGATTTTGATTCTATTTTTGCTTCCAAGTTTACTTCTAGTTTTACTTCCATTTTTGCTTCTAGTTTTGCTACCAGGTTTGCTTCCGGTTTTGCTTCCAATTTTGCTTCCATTTTTGCTTCTACTTTTGCTTCCAATTTTGCTTTCGGTTTTACTTCCATTTTTGCTTCCAATTTTGCTTCTAATATAATGTCACTTATTGCATCTAGCTTTTCTTCCATTTTTGCATCTTTTGCTGCTTCCAATATGGCTTCTATTATTGCATATTTTGTTGCTTCTAAAATTGCTTTCATTATTACTTCTTTGTTAGCTACCTGAATTGCTTCTATTTTTGCTTCCTAGATAATGCCAATTTTTGCTTCCAAGATTGCTTTTGATTTTATTCTAGTTTGTCTGACATTGTTGCTTCCTTTTTTGCTTCTAAAAATGCTTCTTGTTTTTCTTCAAATTTATTAATTTAATATGTTTTGTTTCAATTTAATTAGTTAAATATATCATTCATGTTAAATAACTCATATGATTACAGAGTAAGTAAATTAAATAATATCTTTTATTTCAATTTAATTAGTTAAATATATCATGCCTCTTAATAAATCATATGATTAAATAACAAGATAAATATTATAACATGATCATCATTTATAATTAAAACAAGTGAGTCAAATATGCCAGTAGTTCAATAACATGTCAAAATGATACATGTCCAACAGCTGACATAAGTCAAAATAATACATGTATAAATGATATAAATAAAAAAGATAAATTATGTAACTCAAAATGATACAAGTCAAGATGATACATGTCCAAATGATATAAGTCAAAAAGATACATGTCAAAATGATATAACTTGATAATATGGTACTGCAGGTCATGAAAATGATACATATGATAGTAACCATGAAAAGATGCATCATAACGATATATCAAAAATGATCCATGACACAGTCTATATCATGAATGTCACTATATAATACCAACAACTGCCTAATCATCATCATCACCATCGTCATCATCATCATCATCATCATCATCATCATCATCATCATCATCATCATCATCATCATCATCATCATCATCATCATCATCATCATCATCATCATCGTCATCATCGACCTCAGTATCTTTTGTATATGCGTCATCATCATCCTCTGCCATGTGATCTATACCAGAACCAACATATTTTGGATTTATATCATGAGGATCATCTTGATCTTTTGGAAGACCCATGTTGTACAAAAAAAAACATTTAAAATGAAAAGTAATATTTATTTCATGTGCAATAATTTATTTTTTTGTTATATATCTAATATTACAACATATGAAACGAAACCATAATCATATTACATCATATCAAAGTGCACATACCATAATAAAATTTCAAAAAAATTATAGCTAATATGTCATTCCAATGATGTAAAACATGCAACAATTCTAATAAACATTAGTAAAATATGCCAACATTTGGTGGAATAGGAAGAAAGATGACTAGAACTATGGAGGCCCATCATAATGGATTTTAGTATTCAACCATGAGAGCATAAGAGAGATCTGATATCATGTATCAAAACACTAAGCATGCATTCTTCCATCTAGTGGAGAATGAGATGATTACTTTGCTTCATTTTCATTTGCATAACCGTATCATGGTGTGAACCAAGAAGACTAAGGATGTCCAATTTTATGTGGAGGTAATGGATGTGGTCTAAACTTTAGGAGGGGAAAGAAGGTCAATGTAGAATCCTGATGAAATTGAGGAAGAACAACAAGAGAGGGACAGGAAAATAAAATCAATGCATAGTTTCAAGGATTTGTCAAGCGAGTAACAGAGTTATGGGAGCAGCCTCATCTAAAGGATTTTGAACTAGAGTTTGATATACCATTTAGAGAGCTTGGATTTCATGGAGTTCCTTTCAAAGCATCTTCTTTTATTGTTCCTATGGTAAACTGTTTGGTAGAGTTGGTGGAATTACCTTTCTTAGTAATCACTATTAGTGAGATTGAGATTGTTAACCTTGAGAGAGTAGGACTTGGACAAAATAAATTTAATATGGCTATTATTTTCAAAGACTTCAAGTGGGATGCACTGCATGAGCAACCAAGGCATCACATCCTACAACCTTTCAAACTTCCAAGATACGTCTATCACTAAATTAAGGCATTAAAATTTTCCTATAACCCCTCAAATGTAGCAATATATTCCATTCATGAACTTAGAAGATCTTAGTAACAGTGCTCTTATGCTATGTAAAAATTCAAACCATTGTAAGCTAAATATGTAGTCAAAATAACCCTCGGTCCTAACTACAAACTAAAAATTCAATTAATATTGTTGCTTTCTTAGTAAATTAACCTCCCATTTACTAAAATTACAAAATAAAAAATGAATAAAAATTGAGATCATAATGCATTACTTGTCTGAAATATTCTTCTATTCTGATTTTTTTTGTGTTGACAAAAGTGAATACCCATGGTCATTAAATAGACCTATTCACTTGGGTCCACAAAATAGAACTAAAGCACTAATTAAAGTTGGATCCTTATAGTGTTTTCCATCACTTAGAAGCTCTCTAAAAATAGGAAAGCTAAATGCTCCTATGCACTGAATTAAAAACATATATATATATAACATCTAAACTTAGGAAAGATAACACCAAATATGGTGTCCTAAATTTAGGAAAGCAAAATATAGTTTACTAAATTTAAGATGTTTCTGCTAATTTTCTATACCTAGGAACAATAGCTAAGTGACCCAAAAATCCAACACTTTAATGTAGAAAAAAACAAAATGAGAACATGTTAGTGTAGATCCTTCAACCAAAAAGTGAATCTAGGCATACATTATGAGTTGTTAAGAATTTTAGGAAGCTAGAGATACTAACTAGAGTCATTAAGATTAAAGAATCCACTATCTCTAGAGTGCACAGGTTGTACAAAAAGACTCTGGCATACATATCTCTTTCAATAGACTCTTAATTGATTGAGATACCGAAAAAATCATGTACATACAAAGGAAAACTATGACTTGTTTTACGTAATATACTCTATAATGAATGGTTGCATTCAAAATATGGGCCATTGTAGTTTGTCTCATGATTAATTGATTAGCTATGCTCCTTTATGAAAGGTTTCAAGTGGGTAGATTTAGCCCACAAATAGGTGCATTCACTGTCTACGAGATCCTTTCACCATGTGTCAATGACAAGAGAGATAATATGAGAAAAAAAGATAATAGAAAAGGAGTTACCTTTCTATCATATAACTCAGATCATAAGCAAAGACAATTGAAATTTTCAACCATGTCAACATGTTGCTCAATGCTGGCAGGAAATATCAATATTTAATGTAAGGAAACTCCAAGAACCACATAAAGATATGAATAAAGTCAGCTTGTTGTATTAGTACTCTTAAGGTACTTGATAATATATAATTTGAATCATGAAATAAGAAAGAAATGCTAACTTGTAACTAGGAAAATCCTAAAGATAGTCATATAGTAAGATTAGATCTTGGTAGTGTAAGATGAATCCATTTCTTTAATCAAGTTTATTCTGTAGCATATGATAGCATAATAAAAATGAATATGATATGAAATTTATTTTATTAAGCATTTCCACTACATCTTAGATCATCCTTTAAAGCACCAAATCATAATTTCATGATTGGGATTTGGCAACTTAACAAATGGATAAAATAGTTGTGGACAATAAAAGCATAGGATGGAAAACCTCAAGTTCTAACCCACCATGCCATCTTTCCATCGAGGTTAACCATTCATGCACCATATCCTTGGGGTTCCTCCTAAGATAGATCTAGTGCACTAAGATTGCATGATGGCTTTCAAGAATACAGTGTGAAGTGCTAGGCACTTAAGACTGTGAGATAGCTTTCTGAAGCTAAGGTGCTAAGGTCAGACTTACCACCAACCTTTGGATTCAAAACATAAACAAGGAATATCTTTGGCCTTCAGTACCCTACCATCTTTTGTTGGTTTCGTTTTCTATGTCATCTTCCTAAGGGAAGGCTAGAAGATCCTCGGTGATCATAAATGAAATAATGTATAACTCCAATTTCTCTCTTCCCATCAAATTGAACTAGAAAGAAAGAGTAGTCACTATTCAAAAGAGATATAAAAGAATTGATATTATACTCCAAGTCCTCACCTTAGTAAAATTTTGGTATGAAGATCAAACTACACGAAGATTGTTCTATGATTAACAAGTTATTGAAGAAATAGTGTCTTTAGATATCTAGTGGCTTCATTGATAATTTTAAGTTTTATAAATAGTAATCACATATTTCAAGTCAAAGTAATTATGTTTATTGGAAATTCAAAGAGGTTAAAGGAACCATCTTCAATTTATGTTTTTCTTCAGCTTTAATACACCCCCCATGTTCCAAATACAAACAAGTTAGTAATATAGGCTATCAAAAAATTAAAAAATGCTTCCTTGAAACTGATAGAAAAGTATGTAGTGACATTGAAAGAACTAACATTACATTATGATTCACTCTTACCTTTCATGAAAAAGGTGAGCAAAAAATGCAAGATTAATATTTGGAGACCCTTCCATAATATCTTTTGGAGACAAATATCGTGTATAGCTCATTTTTTCTACATGGGATAGAATAATCTTTTCCCTTTCCGTTGGATCCTTAGTATACAGGGTAGTAATGTTGCAATATTCTGGTGCCAAAATATTTAACAAAATAGCATAAGCTTCACCATCCCGTATCAATCAAAAAATAAATAAAATGAAGCAGATAATCTTTGGGGAAATGAATAAATTAAAAGAAAGAAAAATTCATGATCTTTCAAGTTACTCAGTTAGACAAGGGGATTTTCATATCTCAGTCCAAATATGTGAGAGAACTGTTGAAGAACTTTAGAATGGATGACTCAAAACCTATTGGTACTCCCATGGTGATCGGATGTAAGTTGACACAAAGGCGAGTCAAACCAGATATAGGTCAATGATTGGTGGATTTCTCTACTTAACTCATACTAGACTAGACATTATGAATACTATATGTATGGTTGCTAGATTTCAAGCTGATCCAAAAGAATCACATGTGACTGCTATGAAGAGAATTTTTAGATATTTGAAAGGAACAGTTCATTTTGGACTTTGGTATCCAAAGGATGATGATCTCACTTTGAGTACAAATACTGATGTCAATTGGGCGGGAGATGTAGATGATAGGAAAAGTACTAGTGGTGGTGCTTTCTTCCTAGGGAAGAAATTGGTGTCTTGGTTGAGCAAAAAGCAGAATTCCATTTCTCTATCTATTGCTGAAGCAGAATACATTGTTGCTGCAAATAATTGTACTCAACTGATATGGATGAAATAGATGTTGAAAGATATCATGGTGGTATATGAAGAACCTATTGCCATATATTGTGACAATTCAAGTGCAATAAATATTTCTAAGAATATGGTGTTGCATTCCAAGACTAAGCATATATCAATCAAGTTTCATTTCTTGAGGGAGAAAGTGAATGAGAAAGAAGTCAAATTGGAATATGTGCCTACCAAAGAATAGATTGCAGATATATTTACTAAGCCATTGCTGAAGGATACTTTTGAGTATCTCAGAGGAATGCTAGGGGTAATTACCCCTCCTGATAAGAACTAAAAGATGCATTTATTTGCATCAATTTGTGAGCTTCTTTGCTATATTCTAATCTAGATTGATGTTTCTAAGGCTGCTACTCAGGGGGAGTAGTCAGATGTGAAGATATGTGGTTTAGAGCATGTATGTGGAAATTTCAAAGGGGGAGAAGTGCATTGTGAAAAATATTTCTAAGGAGAAGAGCCTTGTGGGGAGAATTGCAGTTGTGAAGAAGAAGTCAGTATGTTGAGTTGATGGTATTTTTCACATCATGTGTTTCTATCAATGCCAAAGGGGGAGATTGATGGATGTTGTGGATATGGTTTTTGATATGTGGTTGTCATTTATGTCAACACTATTAGCATTCAGTGCATTAAGAGTTGTATATGCCGAGGATATTGAGAAAATTATAAAAGAAAGTATTCTAGGTTCCCAGTGGAACTGTGCAGGTCATGAAGGTGTCTTGTTTTTTATGTTCAAGATTAGATGGTTTGGATTAAAGGGTTTATTTTTGAATGTTTCTAGATCATCTACCAGAAGTTTCAAAGGTCCGCGTGAAGTTTTGTCTGTGTTGTGGTCTGACAGTGTTTATGTGGTCTCTGTTAGTGTTCCTAAATGAAGATTGTGTGATTCTGTTAATTTTAGTTGTTGTGGATGCTTCTCTATTGTTTCTTGGTGTTCTATGATGTCTCTAGATCATTATCTATCTTTGTGGTATGTCCACATTATTTAGAGAGCTCGTGGTTGAAGATCTTTTCTTGCGCATGTTCATTTTTTCATGCTCGCCAACATGTTGATGGTAGCGTGTTGTGGAACTTCGTGGTGAAATTAATTAAAGTATTCTTGTGTTGGAGATATTAATTTGGGTCTCCACTATGTTGTGGCTGACGTTGATGGATTCACATTGCAATTTTTGTTGTAAATTTGGGCCGACATTGAAAATATATTTTATTTTCCTAGGCGACTAAGTTGTGATGAAATCTCATGTAGTGGATATATATGTGCAATTTTTTCATCGATGTAGTGTGTGGAAAAGGTGGTCGACGTGTATGTGTGAATATCATTCAATTATAGAGCAGAGTGTGAAGAAGATTGAGAGAAGTGTGAAGAAGGTTTTCTGAGCTTAATTGGAACTGTAATCAGGCTTGTGCAGAAGCTATTTTCTTAGTTCGTACCCTTTGGATTTTAATCCTATTCTATATTGTTGGAAAGTGAGTCCCTTTTGTATATGAGAAATGAGCTCGAGGCAGTGTGCATGAATGCATGTGCATTCTCCTTATTATTTCTCATTATACTTTTAACAAGGTATAATCTTGTGGACTCACATCCACCGTGGTTTTTCCCCTAACAGGGTTTCCATGCAAAAATCTTGGTGTTCTCAGTCTCTCTGATGTGTTAATAGTTTGTGGTTAATTTCTCATTCATCATATCTAAGATTAAGTTAAGTTAAGTAAGAAAATTTTATGTTTCTGTCGCAACTGATTCACCCCCCTCTCAGTTGTGTGTGTCCTTGTTTTGCCAATAGATAGGGAGTTTGTGAAGGACCCTTTGGAATTTGTCTCTTAAGAGTGATTATGCCATTGGCCAACCTCTAAATGATCAGGTTGGTAGAATTTACTCGTGAAGGTCTACCATTTTGTAATTCCTTCTTCCATTTCCTATAGATAATCAAATAATCTTCTATGGATACAACTCTATCTTGTGCAATAGCTAAATCAGCCGCACCTCCCCTTTTAATAATGAAACTCACATATGGTGGAAGAGTGTTAATGAACATGTCTTTCAATAATTCAACACTGGGCCTCATGTTCGTAGTAATTCGGTTATGTAATTTATTAAACTTGGCCACAAAATCCATCATTGAATCGTGAATCTCCTTTTCCGTTGAACCCAATTGAGCAACTAGGATTTGATTATCTTCTCTAGACTTAAATATATTCTCAAACCTTGTTCTTAGGGTAGCCCAATTGTTAATAGAACCATTGGGAAGAGAATAAAACTAGTTGGTAACAACATCTATCAAAGATTCTATAAAGAATCTCATAGAAACATATTCATGTTGTATTGCAAGAATGGAAGAGGCAGCAAAGAAAGCCTTCATATGCTCATCAGGAGAAAATTTTCTATCCCCACTAAATTTGGGTATTATATTTCCTGAACCCTTGGGTAAATCATGGAGTTTTGTATTGGCTCCAAAGGTTAGAGTACCTATGATGGCCCCCCATGGGACCAGTTGGGGTTGTGCCATTACTAGAGGAAAATTTACTCATGTAGGAAGGGTGGTACCACACAAAAGAATAACTTGGCAAGATATCTTTGGAACCCTAGATACACTAGGTTTAGAAAGGGGAGGAGAAGATGGTCTGTTGATGAACTTAACTTTTTGGGCTGGTGGAAAATATGAAAACTCAATGGTTTCTAAGAACTCAAAATCTTTATCTACAAGCCATTTTTTCTTATCACTCCTAGTATACCTTTTAGAAGCCAGATTTTGACAGGATACTGATAGGCCAATGGAGTCACCAAATTTGTTTATTGATGGTTTCATGGGGGATTTTTTCTATTATTTACTTGATTTCTAGGAGCCTATGCAGGAGAGACTCTTATTCTTCTGACGGGAGGAAAAATATTTTCTACGAACACAATATGTTGAGAATTCTCAAAGCGCATTGCATTTTCTCTGATAATATTTTTGAGTTCCTCCTCTTCTTCCAATACTTCGTTAACTCTATGATATTGATAGTTGGTTCTTCTCTATTGCCAAGCCAATAGCCTAAGACCAGTTATTATATCTTCTTGATCACCAACTAACCAATCTATGTTAGGTTGAAGAACAGGAGCATTACACCTCTAGAGAACCATTCTTATTATCCATAGAGCAACTCATCATACAAAAATTATTTTCTTGCGTTATCCCCAATAGAGTCGCCAAAAATTTGTTGGTTGAAAAATTTATCACCTAACTCTATATTATCATGCCCACTAAGGTGACAAATGTAACCACAGTTGAATCAGTAATAATATGATTTTTAGACCAATTCTCTACTTATTTGAAAAGGTGGAAACTACCTTTATGTGATATTCAATGAATAATTGTTAACTGACGTTGCTTTTAACTGGAAAGAAAATAAAGGAAGGGGATTTTAACCAAAAAGCTTTAAAGGTATTCAATAATTTCACACGATAAAACCATAAAATACTTCATGACAGAAATTAAATCAAATATCACCACAGAGGAATCCCTACTCACAGATAAATGATACCATAGTGATGCAACTAATCAAAATATCTATCATTCTAATAATAGATCAAACACTGGCAGAACATTCAACATAAGCTGAACAAATTCATACACCATAATTTTCAAGAATTACGAATGCATAAACTCCACCATTGTCTTCTATATTAAAATAATAGAAAGCAATATTTCAAAATAACAGAGTTTTTCTCTAATGAGTAAATCAAAGTTTTCCTAAAAGATTTGAATCATATCAGCCTAACCCATATTTAAAGCATAAGAAATTATCTTTGGTAACGGTTTCTTGAAAGTACCCGCATCGAATAATAAAAAATAAGTCTTAACTTAAAAGAGCCAAATTAAAAGAAATTATCATGAACTACTAAAAATAACTATGCATCATTTCCTTTCACTTCAGCCTCTCCATCTTCCAGATTGTTGATCGCTTCTTGCTGCTACCATTTTTCTTGTGCCTTCATCCTAGATTTGTAATCTTTGTACTTGGAAATAATCGCAAGTAACTCTTTACTTCCTAGAGTTGTGGTAATCTGTAATCCAGTTCTTACTTTAGTTAGAGTTGTTTTAGACTCATTCAGAGTGTTAGCCCTCCTACTTGCCTCAACTTTAAAGGAATTGGGATAAACTTGTAACCTAATAAGCTTCAAGAAAGAATCTTTAGTCATGATGGAAAGATCTTTCATCTCCTTGTTGAATATTTCTTTGAATTTCAAAAAAAATTCCTTTGAATCCAGAATCTTCTCATCGAACTCATCAGTTATCTCTACTTTTAAGTCATGACAATTTCCTTTAATCTCCATTAGCATGTCTAGATACCTTTCAAGTACTATAGAAATCTCCTTTACCAGGTTGTCATAAATGCTCAATTTCACTTCCAATGAGTTGGGCCATGAAGGATCTAACTCCTTTGGATCATTCATAATTTGTTCATTAATTAATTTCATTTGATCCATGGAAATCAACTCTTTTATTTCTTGTGAGAGAACATAGAGACTAGTTTGATCATTTATGATCTGTCATAGTTATGCCATCATTTCCTTCCTTTTATGATCTATTTAGGATCTAGGATGATTAATTATAGAATTCTTAACTTTTCATAATAGTTAACTCAAAGCTCTATATAAATGAATTAACATAACATAAATGATTAAATGATCAAAGCATAACCATGATGATGAACTGAAAGAAAGAGAGGAAAAGAAGGAAGAGATCAAACGTAATTGATAACAGAGTTGATCTGAATGGACTACGTCTCTGGGTCCCTCTCCAACAGAGTGATTGATCTAATTATGCTCCAAAAATCAGTTACAATTGCTTTAAGACTATCTCCCTTAAGCACAGCAGCATGATGTTCCTCTGGTGTGTGAAAATTTCTTCATAATCTCCTAAGCATTCTCTCCTTCTCACCATCTGGACTTGAAAAATCAAAGGCCTACCACCCCCTTTTATACATAAAATATGCCTAAAAAGGATTTAACCACAAAACAAATAATTAACCCCCTTATTCCTTCAGTTTCAACCCCTTTGGAATTTTGTAGCTATTTTTATTTAATTTGGAGGGTTAGTTTTTAACCACAAGGCTTATTTGTTTAAGCCTTGACCTTACATATTCAACAAAAGAAACTAAGCTCCCCATATATTTACACCCGTATCGGTGGTTTTTCTATATATAAAACTTTTAATAACCGGGCGGTCAGTGGTTCCAACCTAGCTGGCCTCCCTTTTGTGTCTATGCACTGGAAAACAAGTCAAGAAACCAAACACATTGTCCTCTTATTCTTGATGGCTATGTTTGGTGCAATAGTCACCGGCGTTTTTGGTTACCGACAAGTCATGGGGTCGAGTCCCCACATCACTTTTGTTAAATTGGTTCACCAATGGCTGATGAAGGAGACACTGGCTAGGTGCCACATGGTACCTCCTAATAGGGCCATGTGGCATCCACTGATTTGTTGTTGTATACACGTCAATGTTGATGAGGCTCTTCTGTACTCTGACTAAGATGCCACTTATACTGCCACGTAATGCTGACTAGGATGTACGAAATGTATGAGATGCCACAAAGGATGCTACATCACCTGTATGGAGGGACACATGTCAACATTTAATTGGTCCATGCCAGCTTTGTATTGTATGAAATTGACATGTCAAGATTTTGACGTCATCATCCATACATCTGGTCAACCATGGTGCAAGCGAACTTTGACTAACTATATCTCATGCATACAATGTTAGATTTTGAAGAAACGAACATTGCCAAGATTGTCTCAACAAGCTCTTCAATTTGATTCCACTTCTGTCAATTTCTGAGATGATCATTTTTTTCACTTTCTGGATGACCCCTGGTACTAGTTTGAATCAAATTTTGATTGGCTGTAACTTGAGCAAAAGAACTCCTTTCTACTCTGTTCAAGTTGCATTGGAATCAGGATCCCAAGCTCTTTCTAATGGTGCTGAATTCTAGAGCATTGGAGACACTTCAAATTTCACTAAAAAATGTCTCCCAGATTAGTCCTCCCCACTGGAGAGCTTTTGGACCTCTGAAAGCTTGATTACTTAGAAATTAATTGTGGGTAAAGTTTCCTCACTTCACCAATCTCCATCCATTTTTCCTTGCTTGGATGCATCCCCTTTAGTCCCACTTTGAGGTACTCAACTGCTCCTCTTTGTGAAGTCCTTACATTTTTGTCGAGAATGACATCTTTTGGCAACTCTGACTTGTACTCTAGTGAAAGGTAGTCAACTAATGGAACCTGAATGTCTGTGACTTCATCTAGTATCATTGGAGGTTCATACAGTTTCAAATTCTCAACATTGACAACTAAGTAAATATGCATATATGGAGGAAGATTGAGGTGGAAGGCATTGGTACCAATCTTTTCAAGGATCTCAAAAGGGCCATACCTGATTGGCTTAAGCTTTCTACCTTCACGTTGCATCCTTTCCTTGCTGATGTGTAACCAAACTCAGTCTCCAACCTGAAAATGATGATCAGTGCATTGCTTGTCATGGCAAGCCTTGTATTTTGCTTGGCTTTGTTCCAACTTTGCTTCTACTACCTGATGAATTGCTTGGACTTTTTGGATGAACTTCAAAGCCTTCTCTACATCATGGAATCCATCTTCAACATCATGTTTTCCAAAATCAAAATCCATCGGTGTTTTAGGAATGTAACCAAAACATGTCTCAAAAGGAGACCTCTTAGTAGAAGAGTGTGCTACATGGTTGTAGGCATGATGTACATAATGAAGACTCTCATCCCACAACTTAGGATGCTTGCTGCAATAACCTTTGAGTAGATGCACAACTTTCCTGTTTACAACCTATGTCTATCCGTCAGTTTGCGGATAGAAGGTTGTACTCTTGTTTAGTCTGGTGTCCATGAGTCCCCACAAAGCTGGCCAAAATCCCCCCAAGAATCGAGAATCTCAATCCGATACAATAGAAGTAGGTAACCCAAAATGAACCCATACAAATTGAAATTACATCTGAGTTGTTAGTTCAACAGTGACCTATTTCTTACAAGGCATCAAAATACACATTTTGTTGAACCGATTAACTACTACATACAAATAATCATGTCCCTTCCTAGACATAGGTAACCCCCCAACAAAATTCATTGACACACTTTCCCATGGATGAGAAGGTACAGGTAGAGGTGTGTACAACCCTAATTTCATGTTACTAGGTTTACTAGCTATACACATAATAGAACCTCTAATATACTTAGTTATAATTTCTTGCATACGAGGCCAGTAACCATATTTTTGTAGTTGATTCAATGTTTTGCTTACCCCAAAGTGTCCTGCAATCAATGAGGTATGTGCTTCTCTAATAACCTGTGCTTGTTCATCCCTTGGAACACACAATTTTCCCAAGTGATATAACAATTTATCCTGCACATAATAATCTTTCTCTTCTACATGTTTTCCTTTCATTAAAGTTGTATAGATATCCTTAAAGTTCTCATCATTAGCATATTGTTCATAAAAAATTTCATGAACCATATAACTATTCTAAAGGATTATCAAAGCATTCATAATAGGAGGCCTAGAGAGCATTTCTGCTACTTTGTTATGGGTACCTTTCTTATACTTAATAACCAAATGAAACTGTTGCAAAAAACCCATCCACCGAAAGTGCCTACTTTGTTGCAGTTTAGATTGTGAGTGCAAATATTGAAGTGGCTGGTGATCAGTGTGGATTACAGTTTCCTTCCCCATTATGTAATGTTTCCATTTCTTAACACTCTGAACTAAAGCATAAAGTTCTTTATCATAAATGGGATAGTTACTTACTGCTCCTGAAAAAGTTTCAAAGTGGTAGCAAACTGGTTTACCTCCTTGCATGAGTACTGCTCCCATGGAAAATCCACTCGCATCTGTCTCAATCTCAAATGGTTGATGTAGATCTGGTAAAGCCAGAACTAGTGTGGTGCTCAACTTTTCCTTCAAAGTGTCAAACACCTTCTATTGCGGAGCTCCCCACTAAAAGGTTCTCTCATACTAGTTAACGCATGCAATGGTGATGTTATATAAGAGAAATTTGCAATGAACTTTCTCCAGTACTGAACTACATCTAAGAAACTTCTAACTTCTATGACTGTACTTGGCTTAGGCCAGTTTACAATAGCTTTGACCTTCGCAGGGTCTACTTTCAATTGACCACCCCCTACGACATAGCCTAAGTACACTAAGGATGTCTTAACAAATTCACATTTAGAAATCTTTACATAGAGTTTTTCTTTTATCAATACATCAAAGACTTTCTTTACATGAATTACATGCTCTTCCCAAGTTTGACTGAATATAAGAATATCATCTAGATAGACTATGACAAAATCATCAATAAAAGGATGAAAGACGTCATTCATGACTCTCATAAAGGTAGATGGTGCATTACAAAGCCCAAAAGGCATAACCAACCACTCAAACAACCCATTTTTTTGTCTTAAATGCAGTCTTCCAAATATCATCTTCTACAATTCTTATCTGATGATAACCACTTCACAAATCTAACTTAGTGAAATAAACTGCATGTTTTAACTGATCAATGAAATCATCAATTTTGGGAAGAGGATACCTGTTCTTTACCGTTATCTTGTTCAAGATGCGGTAGTCAATGCACATTCTCCAAGTTCCATCTTTCTTTGTAACCAGCACAATTGGAGAACCACAAGGAGATGTACTATGATGGATAACTCCTTTTTCAACCAACTCCTAAGCCTGCTTTTTGGTTTCCTCATTCTGCATAACAGATAAGAAGTACATGCTGATATTAGGAAGTGGCACATCTTGTTGTAACTAGATATCATGATGTATCTCTCTCTTGGGTGGTAACCCCTTCAGTTCCTGAAACAAGTCATCGTAAGCAAAAATAATTTTGACCATTTCAGCTTTATGTTTTGGGTCACACCCCTTGAATGCCTCAGATTTATCATCTTCTTTGGCTTTTACAAGCATTAATACAAAGTTATTACTTGAGTTGACCAATATTTTCATTTGACCAGTATTGACTAGTGTAAGATTAGTTTTACCCTTATGTGCTTGTACAATGTATTCTACCCCATATTTAAAAAGATGATACTTATTCCCCCCCCTATAGAATATTGCTTTCTTGTCATAAAGATAAGGAATTCCCAACACAAGCCCACAAATATCCAAAGGAACTACATCTACTTCTATCTCATCAACAAAGTTTGCAGTGATAGCAAATCTTAATTTGCATTGTTTAGCTACCTACAATTGAGCATCATTGCAAACCCATCCAAGTGGATATGGCTTTGGATGATGTGTTGTAGCTAAATTTAATTTTTTTACCACTTCCTTAGATATTAAGTTGACTTGAGAACCCGTATCAAACAATGTATCAACCTTAGTGTGTTTTGTTACAACATGAATGTGAAACAATTCATTTCTTTGCTTATCAACCTTAGGAGAAGATTCTTTACTTGTACTTGCACTGGCATTAGAAAAAATGCATTAGAAGAGAGAGAGATATACCTTTCCCTTTACCTTGGATCCTGACAACAGCAATCTTTGTCTCATCTCCGAAGTCAGATCCAAGATCCGCTTGAATCACTGTAGCAATCTTTTGCTTGCCTTTATTGTTAGAATTGTCAAGATCTGATTTGCAAACCTGAAAATTACCTTCCACAGAAGAGGAAAACAAAAAAGCAGAGATTGCATAAAAACATGCAATTTTAATATATTCGGAAAGACAATTAATTACAAGAGATTATTTGCTTTATAAAAGCAAAGATGAGAATACCTAATATTATCTTGAGCAGCAAGATAGCTCGAAAGATAAAGATAAGATCCTATAACCTAGGAAATAAATAATGCCTAAGTAAACTTATGCAAGCGTAATTAAATATTAATTACACTAACACCCCCCCATAAGTGCAACTTAGGGAGAAGTAGATTATTATGCAAATATGAGTCCCGGCAACAAGGCCTGATGAGGTACTCATGTACAAATGTAAAGAAAGAGAAACCCCCCTCAGTGAGATGAACTGCTGCGAAGAATCACTGGAAGAACTCTGTAGAGTAACACTGGAACTTGATATAGGCAAGCAAGGAAGTATTCTTCTGTATACTACTGAAATCGGATGAGAGTCACTGATTGACTCAAGGAATCATGATTAAAGCAATAGAAGACCCGATGCCACGGAACACTCGAAAACTCCAAACTGGATCAACTCTGGAATCTGTAAGCAACAGTAGATGAATGGACCCATAATGATGACAAATCTGGAAGTTGTGTATCTCGATGCCGATGTCAAACTGTGACTGAAACTCTTCCATGGGAAGGAGTACCAAAAATAGACTCTGGAACAATAACCATAACAAAACATGGCCCTCAAACTAAGATGGATCCAATGTGGATCATTAACCATAGGCTCTCAATCTGAAGTGTGAACCGATGAATCTGATATGTGTCAAGCAAGACAAGAATGTGGCTAAAAAGAGACAACAGGAAACCAGACAAACTCATGTGAGTTGTCACCAAAATGAAATATGGATGCAATAACCCCCCTTAATGGAACTTTATATCAGTTCGTTTATTACAATACCCAATGATTGCATAAGGAGATAATGCAAAATTACAGAAACATATGTGAAAATGCAAACCTAGAGCACGAAACAAAAATGAATGCATGCCTAAAATAAGTTACACATTTTCTATAAATGACCTCAGATCTGCATAGAGGCCGAAACCAGCTTTCCAACGTCGCAAAAATTGCGAAAATCAGATAAGCGAGTCAAGAGATATGCGTCCCGGAGTGAAAAAAGCAACATCTGACTTCCGAGGTTAAAAAAGGCATCAAAAATGAAAATCCAGAAAATATCACCAGCACCATTGCGTAGAGCTCGGAAACAACTTTCCGGCGATATCTCGTTTGCAAAAAAATGACGCCGTATGCCCAAGTTGTGCTCGTTTCCATGAAACTGCTCAAAAACTGCCCAATATGGCTCCCTGCAGCCCTCAGGGGCTAAAAAAATTGGGCCCCTGGTAGCATGCAGGACCAGGGGCTGGCGGCTGGCTCCTTCGGCGTAGCCGCCGGTCGCTAATATGACCGGGGCCAGGGCTAAGAAGGTCGGCGGGCTGAGCGAGGGCGCTTGGGCGCCGACGTGACCGTGGGCTCGGCGGAAGAAACCGGCGGGGGCTGAGGCGAGGGGGTCGGTCCCCAACAAGACCGATCTCCTAAAAAATAAGCCCTCGGGGGCTGGAAACGGGAGCGGCGGACCGGTGGAGAATGGAAGGCCACGGGAGAGCTACGTGATGGTGGGCGGTGGGCGGCGCTGGGTGGTGCGGCCGGGCTTATACTAGCCGCGAAAACCAAAATGAATTTTCTAATTTTTTGATATTTTTTTTGATTTTTTTCGAAAACGATGCCTTGAAAACTGTGCCTGGGGGCCGTACGGCCCTCGGGTAAAAAAATTTTGCTTCTCCGGTCGACAGTGTCCAAATCGGACATGCTTTATATGAAAATGGGGGTTTTTGGGCGCTCCGAATCCAACGGCAAGGTCCTTTGGGCCCAAAGTGCTCTGAAAATCAGGCGACCCCCAGATCTAACAGATAAATCATCGATCTTACAACCCTCGCAGATCTGGCAATCGGTGATGAAAATGAATAAAACGAAAGCCATTTCTGACTTTTTCCAGCGCTCTGAATCCAACGGAAAACCCCGATCTGATCCAAGATGCTGCATAAATGTACTCAAGGATTGAAACCCTCGAGGGACTCCGAACGAGCTCTGCAACAAAATCCTCCAAAAATGCTGAGAAGGGGCTGCTAATCGAGGCTCTGATACCATGTTAGAATTGTCAAGATCTGATTTGCAAACCTGAAAGTTACCTTCCACAGAAGAGGAAAACAAAAAAGCAGAGATTGCATAAAAACATGCAATTTTAATATATTCAAAAAGATAATTAATTACAAGAGATTATTTGCTTTATAAAAGCAAATATGAGAATACCTAATATTATCTTGAGCAGCAAGATAGCTCGAAAGATAAAGATAAGATCCTATAACCTAGGAAATAAATAATGCCTAAGTAAACTTATGCAAGCGTAATTAAATATTAATTACACTAACATTTATTACCTCCATATCTTTTCGGCCTCAACTCAGGATGAAACTTCCAACACTTTGAATCATCATGCCCCTCTTTCTTGCAATGGGAGCATGTGGGTTTCTCACCTTCTTTCTTAGTTGTAGCTATCTTCTTCCCTTTCCCTTTATCTTTTTCTTTGTCTTTACCCTTAGACTTACACTCAGACTTAGATGGCTTCTTGGAAAAAGTTATCACTGAAAGTGTTCTTACCCCTTGACTCTAAATGAGTAGCTTGAACAAAAACCTTGTCTAGATTGTTAGGACTCAACATCAAAATAGTGTGCCTTAGGTAAGAATGAAAACCACCTATGTACTTAAGTAATGTGTCCTGAGTATACAAGGGAACATTTAAAGCAATAGCCCATTTTCTAAACTCATGAGTGTAATCCTGGACATACTACCCCTTACCTTGCCTAAAGGTCTACCAATTCATGGTTAACTATTGCATGTAACCTAAAGGATAGAATTGCTTCTTAAGGGAAGCAACAAACTCCATCCAAGACATACTGACATGACCATGGTGAGCAATTTCTTCCTGAGTCTTACTCTCCCACCAAGTGAGAGTTGTACCTCCCAACTGAAGAGTATCTAATTGGATCCTAGAAGCATCTTCTACTAGGCCTTGAATCCTATAGTATACTTCTATTTGCTAGACCCAATTATCTAACTTTTTGACATTTAACTCCCCATAGTACTTAGGTAACTCAAATTTTACATCTAACTTAATAATAGGCTTAGACTTGCTCTTAAATGGATTTACAATAGTAGAAGGAGAAGGAGGAGGAAAAGGAGGAGAAGAAGAAGAGGGAGAAGATGGAGGAGAAGGAGTTTCTAGAGTTTTCTCCTCTTTGTCTTTATGATCTTCCTGCTTCTTGTGCTTCAAAGAACCTCCAATTTCACACTTCTTCTTTTCTGCATAAATTTCTTCCACCATCGTATTCATATCTAGAAATTCCTTCTAGAAATCCTTCACATCGAGCTCTGAACTTTTTCCACCTTCTTTTCCTTCCATCTATGATAGTGGATTAGCTCTTTGTCTTCCGATCTCAGGATTATATTCTTCAAACTTGTCTTCGCCTTGCTGAATCCTGGATCTTGTTAGCATTCAATTCTGCAATACTAGCCACACACAAAGCTCTCATACCAAACTTGATCTATTTAGGATCTAGGATAATTGCTTATAGAATGCTTAAATTTTCATAACAATTAACTCAAAGCTCTAAATGAACAAATCAACATAACATAAATGATTAAATGATCAAAGCATAACCATGATGATAAAATGAAAGAAAGAGAGGAAAAGAAAGAATAGATCAAACACAATTGATAACAGAGTTCGTTCGAATGGACTATGTCTCTAGGTCCCTCTCCAACAGAGTGACCGATCTGATTATGCTCCAAAAATTAGTTACAATTGCTTCAAGACTATCTCCCTTAAGTACAACAGCATGACATTCCTCTGGTGTGCGGAAATGTCTTCAGAATCATCTAAGCATTCTCTCCTTCTCACCACCTAGACTTGAAAAATCAAAGGCCTACTACCCACTTTTATACATAAAATATGCCTAAAAAGGATTTAACCACAAAACAAATAATTAACCCCCTTATCCCTTCAGTTTCAACCCCTTTGGAATTTTGTAGTTATTATTATTTAATTTGGAGGGTTAGTTTTTAACCACAAGGCTTTTTTTTAAGCCTCGGCCTTACATATTCAACAAAAGAAACTAAGCTCCCCATATATTTACACCCGTATCGATGGTCTATTGGTATATAAACCTTTTACTAACCAGGGGGTCAGCGGTTCCAACCCCACCAGCCTCCCTTTTGTCTCTATGCACCAGAAAACAACTCAAGAAACCAAACCCATTGTCCTCTTATTTTTTACGGCTACGTTTGGTGCAACGGTCACCAACAGTTTTAGTTACAGGCAAGTTACAGGGTCAAGTCCCCACATCACTTTTGTTAAATTGGTTCACTAATGGCTGATGGAGGAGACGTTGGCTAGGTGCCATGTGGCACCTCCTAATAGGGCCACATGGCATCCACTGATTTGCTGTTGTATACACGTTAGTGTTGACGAGGCTCTTTCATACTCTGACTAAGATGCCACCTATACTGCCACATAATGTTAGCTAGGATGTACGAAATGTATGGGATGCCACGGAGGATGCTACATCACCTCTACAGAGGCACACATGTCAACATTTGATTGGTCCACGCCAACTTTGTACTATACAGAATTGACATGTTAGCATGCTGACGTCATCATCTATACAACTAGTCAACCATGGTGCAAGCAAACTTTGACTGACGATATCTCATGCATACAATGTTGTATTTCAATGAAATGAACATCATCAGAATCATCTCGACGAGCTCTTCGATTTGTTGCCACTTCCATCAATTTCTGAGATGACCATTTTTTTCTTTCTGGACGACCCTTTGTACCAGTTTGACCCAAATTTTGACTGGTCGTAACTTGAGAAAATGAACTCCTTTCTACTTCGTTCAAGTTGCATTGGAATTAGGATCTTGAGATCTTTCTGATGGTGCTATATTCTAGAGCATTTGAGACACTTCAAATTTCACTAAAAAATGTCCCCCAGATCATTTTATCAACAATTTGAGTGTAGAAAAGCACAAACTTACTGATAAATAGGATAGTTTCCTCACACATTTCATCAATCCATTCACTGACATTTTTGGAATAGCTCAGGTTCTTTCTAAATAATTGCATTGTAGATCCATCAATAACTTATGCCTGATAACTTGAGGCTCCATTGGATATAGAAGGAGGAACTATAGAAGAGAAAGTTCTTCAAATCAAGAATTTGGGATTGCAATGCTACTTTTTCTTCCCTTTCTTCCTTAACTTTCTTAATCAAGGCATTGACTGAATAATTAGCATGATACACATCACCTTCAAGTGTTTGGGGCCCCATATCAACATGTGTGACTTTATAGTCAACTACTCTTATTTCATCCTCATTTAGATCTTTTATAGAGTCTACAATCTCCAACACTTGATTACCAGAAGTAGGTTTAGTATGCATTCTTGACATTTTTTGAGCTTTCTTTGGCCTTAAGAAGTTTGAAGCAACTTTTCAACTATATCTACTCCAATTGTTGTCGTAGGAGTGTACTTCCTCTTTTTCTCTACTCCTTTCTTTAGCCATACTGGGGAGGTTTCTATCAAAACATAATCCTTATTTCCTAGAGCAATTTCTCTATACTCACTAGGAGTGATGGGTATATTTTCCACTAGGGAAGAGAGAACTTTGGACAAAGGGGGAAAAGTATTGTCTTCAACAATTTTCTTAAAAATAGCATCAGAATCTTTAGGTGCAGGCTTCATTTGACTGACCTTCTTCAGAGTAGGAGAAGATGGGCTATCTTGTTCACACACTAACTTCAATTTAGCCATCTCTTCAGGCTTATCACCATCACCTCTAGACTATGAATTTGCACTGGAAGACCTAGTAACCATTCTCCCCGATGATGTACTCACCGCAACTACCTGAGTGGACCCCTGTTCATTTCTCTGAGATGATTTTAGTTCTTGAGTAGAACCTGTATCATGTCACCATTTTCCTTCTAGCCAGTCCTGAGTTCTTTTCAATACTGGAGCAGCTCATACATTCATATTCAAAACTTCATTTTTACCCCTGTCAACCTTAGGATGAGATTTATCAGACAATTTCTCATATTTGGGGTCAATGACCACAAAATATTCAATCACACCTTCAGGAATCTGGAAAGAAAGATCAAAATATTGTATTTGTTTGAGGGTTAACCTCGTATAATCCCTTTTGAAGACTTCATTTTCATCAACAAATTCTTCCCAAAAATCCTTAATAGAAGGTTGATTCTGATATGAACTTCCTCCATATAAATTTTGCCTCAGGAAACCCTTGCTGTCAAAAGTAGCTCCCATGAATAAATGTTGGAGATTATATTCTTTAAGAACTCCTTCAACATCTTTGGCCATCTGATTATTTTTACATGTGAAAGAAGGAGTTATCAATGGGAAATGATATTCGCGCTTCCCCCAAGTTCATGTACTTGACATTCACCACAACCATTTTCCTACAAACCTCCAGGAACACCAAAAAATCTTCAGTATATCTAAGCAATTTTAATGGGACTTTCTCAAAACCTCCTATCCTCAAGTAGGAAAACCTATCAAATTGGATATAAAAAATTCCAAACTCAGATACAAGAGACATTGACTCAGAAGAAAAATGCATTACGAGGTTTCCATCCAATTTCCTCACAACTTGCATCAAGAATGCATCATTGACAAGGCAAAAATATCCCATTCCAACTTTCTTAGTAAACTACAGATCACACTTATATACAGGCATGCCAGAAGTTAGGGATACCTATGGCTTTAATCCTGGCCAAAAAGATCTTTGACTAGCTATAATATATATTAATCAAGAACACAAATGGAAGGTAGGATTTTTCTAGAAATTGATTAATTGTTCGTTCAAATGAAAGAAAATGATCTTAGCCCAATCAATAAGCACATTCTCATCATAGATAACCAAAATAAACTGACACATCCAATCTTCAAAAGACTCAATTTGTGCATTTCCAACAATGCAATGTGATAGAGCAATGGCATCTGCAATTTCCCCTTTAAAATGGATTCTTTTAAGTTTGGAAGGTAGTTGTGACTTACCTCTTTTCTCCGACTTCAATCATCCTTTTGGCCATAGAATTATTACAACAACTCTCATTGAATTTGAAAAACTCACTAGCCATCGCAATAGACATGTTCTTTATGGGTGCTTTCTCGGGAATCTTCAACACATGGGAAACAACTCTAGGAGTGATTTTAGCAACAACAGTCCTATCCATGACTTTTATTTCTTGTGTTTCAGAAATATGTCTTCTCGTGCATGTGCCTATTAGGTCTACACTTAGCATAGCTTCTGGAAAACCCCTGACGTGATCTAATCCACTTTCTAACAATTTTGCATCAATAGGAGATCTTTTGTCACTTTCCAAATGCACCTAAAATTCCTACAACTTAAAGGATCCCAACTCCATGTCCCTTACACCGAGCCAACAATTTTCAATTCCAGACTACATGAGCTCACAATACACAAAAGGAACACTTGTATTCCTAAAGAAATAATTGCAGAAGGTTAAAGTACAACTGAAGGTTTAACCAAATAAATCTCCACCACCTTAAATCATGCAAAATGATAGGACGTGTGTTTGGTATGAATTAATATGGTGCTTTATTTTAATCCTCGATAAAGAAAACCCTAAGATTTATGTGTATTGTAAAAGTTATTGATAAGACATCTCCAGGTTGTACCGTACTCTTTATTAAATATATAGGTGATGCCTCAAAACATGTGGGATGGATAACATATAGCTTTTTTCGTAGAGCATTGATACTTTATAACTCAAATTTGGGAGTTACGCAGTTATAAGAACCTATGACTCTTCAACTACACAATAGGCCAACACACTTGACGCTACAAAAGAGAACAAGTTGGGCCATTGTGAAGTGAGGAAAAACACAAACCTAATGACAAAGGTTTAAGACATGGGGTGCTAGTGACTTGGGTTTCAAAACTTAGAGAACGTCTGACAAGGAGTTAGAAACTTAGAGGATCCCACAACAAAGGTTAAAATGAAAGCCAGGACTTTAGACTTGGGCGGAAAATGAGAAATTAAAGACCAAGGAAAACAAAATTTAAAAGTACATGATACATAGTATACCTACGGGTAACACTAGTGAAGTACAATTATAGCCATGTAAGATGTTGAAGTAAAGTAGGATTTTCTCAAAGCAACAAATAGCAAGATATAACGGAGACTATCTTTAGCTATAGTAGCCATATGTTTTTTCTAAGCTTTTATACAGAACTTTGATAACAAATTTCAAGCAATGAAAATGCATTTATATAGATTTTTTTATCATACTATCCAAGGAGTTCACAACATATGGAGGGTTTTATCTTGTTTCATATTCAAAAATCATATGGAATACACAAAGGCCGATTCAACATATGAAAAGCTTTCAAGAATGGAGATTCTAAGAGTTTGAAGCCCGCGACCCTTTGATGAGGAGTTTTTCTTTCATTTTTCTCTAGAAATGAACAACAAATGTAGAAGAAATAAAGTAGCTTGATCTTGAGTAGGATTTTAAAGATACACAGAAATATAGTGAATGGTTGCGGTCATGAAGGGCTTGAAAACCCAAAAAATAGTGAACAAAAAATGCATGAGGTTCTTCCTCTCGTAAGTCTCAATGTTATTCTACCAAGGGTCAAGCTCAAGTTGAGCTATCTTTTAAACAAAGAATCAAAAAACCAGTCAAGGTTGTGACCTATAATGGATAGGATATTCAGAAATTTTTATAGTATTCTCACAAAATAATGCAACTTGAGTTTCATCAGACAAGAAATGAAGAAAATACAGAGATTCACCAGTAGTGTTTACCTCCATTTGTAACCATGAGAATATATAGGTGGAGCCACGGGTTTTTCATTGTTTCTCTTCAAAATTTTCAACTAAGGACTCTCTAATGGTGGCCAAGGAGATGAAGGAGTCAACAAAAAAATAAAAGCACATGAAATGAATTAGATAAGCCATGGTAGTTGCAGCTTAGAGGCCCAAGAGTAAGTTGAATTGGAGTTAAAATTTCTTAGATTGGTGAAAGAAACACTTACCATCGAATTCCTGAAGAGATTCTATATCAAACAGAGGAAAATCAAACAAAAATACTAGAGAACAACTCCAAACCCTAGCAGCGGTGGTACCTTGCAGACCAATCTTCTAGAACGTTTCAAATGAATAATGAAATTAGGGCTCAAGTCTTTTGTTTAGGGTTTGCCTTTAGCCCCAGGTTGACAGGTCATTTTTTTCACTCTGTTTTTAAAATAAAATGCCTTCATTTATTCCCTCTCATGTATTTTTAATATTTTTATTAGAAAAATCAAATACCATAATGCCTTAGCTTTTATTTTGTGATTTTGAAAGAAATCATATAAGACTTAGTCTTATTTTTATGATTTTTTTATAAGAAAAATAAAATATCCATGTGTCCTTTTCGCATAAAACATGTTTAATATTTTTGCATTGTATTTGGGAAAGAACTCAAGTCCTAACCATATAACAAAATTCTAACCTTAACCATAAACCTAATGCTAACACTTACCTTAACACTAAACCCTAACTATGATGATAACCATAACCATAAGCCTAAACCCTAACCCTAACCATAATCATAAACCTAAATGATAAACCCTAATTCTAAATGGTTAACCCTTAATCTAATGCTAACCCTGACCATGATATAAACTTTAACCCTAATGCTAACCCTAACTGTGATATAAATTGTAACCCTAATCATAACCCTAATTATATTAATTTATTCAATGTATAACACTAAACCTTAACACTAAATCCTAATGCTAACTATAACCCTAATCATAAATCTAAACCCTAACCCTCACCATAATAATTATTGTAAACCAAAGTATCCTTATCCTAATGATAATCTTAACCTTAATCCTAACCTTGACCCTAACCCTAACCCAAACCATATCCCTGACCAAATATAAATCCTTACCCTACCCCTAATTATAATTCCAATCCAAACCTTAATAGTAATTCCAACCCTACCCTTAACACTAAGCAAAGCCTTATTCCTAACCTAAAACCTGTTATAATTATAATCCAAACCCTAACCCTAACCATAATTCTACCCCTAACCCTAACATAATTCTCACACTAACTATGACCATAAACCCAACCTTAACAGTAATCCCTCATGATAACAGTGCCCTAATTCGAGCTTATACTTTTATCACATTGAATTTAGATTCAAATGCCCCATTAATACCTTTGTGGTATTTTATTTACCTTTGCATATAATTCCCTTCATGCCTAGGATTTATGCCTTATTACATTTTTTATGATTTTGAGAAATCATATAGCCTTGATGCCTTAGGGGAATTTCACTACATTTGGAGGGAGAAATACAACATTTAATGTGCCTTAGATCCCTTTTATTATTCCTTGATAAAATCATTTGAATTATGTGCCTTTACTTTTTCTTATGATTTTGAAGTTCAAACATATAATTATTGGCTCCCTATGTATTTTGCTTGACAAATGTTTCAATCCCCACATTTATGCAAAACCCATCAATGCAGATGAAGAGACCAAAACAAGGAAGATTATGAAAAGGTTTATTGGCTTGACATTGGATCATTTTCTGGAAGTTGTTATGACCGCGCTTCACAATTGAACACAAAAGAAGGTAAATACCATGTGAGAGTGATAAGAGTGGATTTGCTTGCTCTGTGAAAGATGAATGTGGAATCTTCCTTCAATCCACAAAAAAAATTTGGTAGATGATGATGATGATGTCTATCATGGAAATGTTTCTTGAAATGCATTCTGCCATTATCACACTAAAATGCATAACACAATGCTCATAATCTATTATTCACAATAATATTTGGATAATAAAAATTAAAAATATTTTTTAATGAGAAATATTTATAGCAATATGGATGTCAATAATATTTGGATAATAAAAATATTAAAAATATAGATTCACCTTAAAAGATGTCCTATGACTAAAATATGACTTAAATGGTGGCTATATCTTTTAATTTTTCTTTTTTAAAGCTTGTTTAAGTCTATTTTGAAATTTTTGTAGTATATTTTTTTGATATTTTTAGACTTTTAAATTTTGAACTTCCATTTTATTTAGAAATATTTTTCATGTATTATTTATTACTAATAATTTATTAGAAAAATAGAAGGGAGAATGAATTACTAAATTTATTAAGATTTACCATAGACTTCCTAGCGAACACCTTACATTCAGACATTTTAGCAAACACTTTATGTTCCTTGTGTATGTTTCCACATTTTGGAAGCATGTTTATTAGGGCATTTACAACTGTAATATCTAACAAAATCCCACTTCAATAATTCTTTGATGGAATATCATGTGCACTTCAATAATTCTTTGAGGGTTTAATGTATAGGGTAGAGGGTAGAGGGTTTAAGGGTTTAGGGTTTAAGGGTTGACTAGGGTTTAAGGTTGAGGGTAGAGGATTGAGGGTATAGAGTTGAGGGTACAATGCATGTATATGGTAGAGGGAATAGGGGTTGAGGGATTAGGGTTTAAGGGTTGAGAGTAGAGGGTTGAGGGTTGAGGGTTTAAGGGTTGAGGGTTGAGGGATTAGGGTAGATATTTTACTTGGGTTTAAGGTTTAAGGGTTGAGGGTTGAGGGTAGAGGGTATTGGGTGAGGGTAGACTGTAGAGGTCGGTTTAAGGGTTTAGGGTTTAAGGGTTGAGGGTTTAGGGTCTGGGGTTGAGTGTTTAGGGTTGAGAGATTGGGGTAGAGAGGGAGGGATGGATGGAGTGATAGATGGAGGGAGAAGTCAGATAGAGAGGAGATAAGAGGATGGAGGGGGTATGTGCATGATCATGATGAGCTAAAAAGTGTCAATATGATGGGTATGTGGCTGACGACTATTTTGTTACCCAAAATTGATGAAAAGAAAATGGTTTTCAAAGGATATTCATAGCTTTCCACCAATATAAATTATGATTTACTTTGAAGTTAATAAGTAATTATTATTCATTTTCTATTCAAATTATGACTAAAGTCTTGATTGAGAATCTGATTGAAAAACATCGATAGCTTTCAAACCGTATCACATTTTTTGAATCCAAAACATGTGTCACATTCTATGCTTCACATACTATAGGAAATTAAAAAAAGAAAAATTGAATTTCATG
Source organism: Sequoia sempervirens (assembly GCA_007258455.2). NCBI lineage: Eukaryota > Viridiplantae > Streptophyta > Pinopsida > Cupressales > Cupressaceae > Sequoia > Sequoia sempervirens. Next base: position 21,427,478 of record VDFB02353493.1, on the reverse strand, counting down.
AAGTTTTGACCAAGTTAAGGTGGTCAAACATATGAATTTTTATATTTTTTAAAAAGTTGTAATAAAAAATTCATAATTAATTATTTACTTGGAAAAAAATTACAAAAAAATATGCATCACATCGGGGCATGAGTCCTCTACTTATATTTAAAATATTATAAAAAAAATATTATCATTTTATTGTGGTTAGGCACATGCATTTCTACTTATTTTTCCCTAAAATTTAAGTACCACTGATTGAAATTTCAAATTTTCACCAAATAGATTTTAAAAAACCTAGTAGTTTAGAAACTACATTAAAATTTCTATAGATTCTATTCTTACATATTTTTGAAATAATATAGATAACTTGTTCAATTTTTTACGTCAAGTTGCCTAACTCTGATTTTTTTGAATTTTTTTCCACTTAAGGGCCTATTTTTTCCATGATGATCCTACACATACCCAAGTGACAGAGATATATGAGGGTTGAGTATCCAATGTATAGGGTAGAGGGTTGAGAATTGAGGGTATAGATTTGAGGACCTATAGGGTTGATGGTTTAGGGTATTGGGTTGAAGGTATAGGGTTGAAAGATTAGGGTTGAGGTAGAGGGTATAAGGGTTAAGGGTTTAAGGTTTAGGGTTTAATGGTTTAGGGTTGATGGTTAAGGGTTGAGGGTAGAGATTTTAGGGTATAGGTTTAATGGTATATGGTTGAAGGATTAGGGTTGAGGGTCCAATGTATAGGGTAAAGGGTATAGAGGTTGAGGCTTTAGGGTTTAAGGTTGAGGGATTAGGGTTGAGGGTTGAGGGTGGAGGGATCTTTTGATGCAAGTGAAATGTAGGAAAGAAATTGAAGGCTAGTGAATATTGGGGAAGGATTTTTTTTTCTAACACCCCTAATCCCTTAACCCTTAATCCCTACTAGATCATAACAATTAGGTGCTAAATTAGGCACTAAAGCAGGCTCTAAAGTATGTACTAAATTAGTCATTAAATTAGGTGGAAAACTCAATGTAAAACTTGACGCAAAACTCAACGCTAAAATCGGCACTAAAATCCATGCTAATTTGCGCCTACTTGTTCTGATCGGTGCAAAAAATGCCAAAAATAGCACCATCCCAATAAATAGCACCGACATTTTCAAAAAATTAGAGAAAATACATTAAAAACAATGGGTGGAAGCAAAAAAAAAAAGGGAGCTAATAATAGGGATTTGTTGTAGTGAAATTCTCTAGTTGAAGGTCAAGGAAGAGGACCTAGGGTGGTCCTATCATCCTTATTATTGTTATGAATCATTGGTTGTTCTTTAGGAAGAAGTAAATTCATATCATGGGGAGAATCTAAGATCACTGTACCATCACTACGAAGACTTAGGTATTCTTTAGGAGCACTTATGTTACGAAGGGGATCTTGATATCCTAACACCTTTGTGTTTTCATTAGTTGGTATTTTCTCTAGGAGTTGATGAATTTCATGTTCACTTGCTGTATCACATCCTTGTTTACTCAAAATTGTGAATCCTTTTCCATAGGTTTCTTCTAGATTGATTGGAGTTTTTGTTACTTTGTTATCATAAAATGGTTGAGTATTTTCTTGTTTAGAGGAGCTAGGTTCACCTTGTGAAGGGAACTTAGGTTCAATTTTTGTTTCAGTTTTAGGATGTAAGTAACCAAACATCTCAAGAGGTGGTATTGTAGGGGATTTGGCTGTGTCATGGATGGATAAAAAGATGCATTAGCTTCAAGGTTGTTAAGACAATTGTTTAGGAACATATTCATGATGTCATCATCTTCTCCAATGATGTCAACACCATGAGGACTAAGGCGCCCTTACTATCTTATTAGTACCACTGCTATTTTTTGAGGCAGATGCAAAATCTTCGGATGCCAGAACAGGATCCGAAAGAATCTCTACAAAATTCCACTTAGAGGACTAAGACACCCTTTCTATCATCTTAGTCCTGATTTGAATTTCTAAAATCTCTGAATGTGATCCTGAGGCTTGATGATTGCACTTCCTTCTTCTCTTAAATCTCAAGTTCTAAAACTTCCAAATCTTTCCTCTAGGTGAGTTTCTGTGAACATGACAACTTTGCAATGCAACTTTGCAACTTTTCAACTTTGTACGTCAAATGATCTTCAAGTCTTCAACCTAAATCTGCAATCACAAACATGCAAGAGAAGGAAAAAAAAATTGATTGTTAGTAAATGGGGGTTTGCCTTGGTCAAAACCCTTGTTGTTAATTAAACCTTGAAATAGAATGAAATGGAGGGAAATGATGAATGAACAAAATACTATGTTGCAACTCACCAAACCCTTGTAATAAGAGGTTGTAAATACGCTTGAAATGATTGCAATGGATGTGGTTCTTGACTCTTTCTTGAATGATACATTGATCTTGCATAAAAAACTTGCTCAAATCTTAAACCCTACATCATAAATGTTAGCACAATAACAAACATGATGCAACAATATCCTTGATATGATGCTTGAATCTTGATGATGGCTCCAAATGCTTGATGAACTTCTCTTGAATGCTCTTGTGAACTCAGTTTTCTATGAGGAATGAATACTGGAATGCTTAGATTAAAAATGAGTGGAAGAACCTTGCATTTACAGTTATCTATACTTAATATCCTAAAATTACACCACACCAAGCTGACACATGAATTCATTAATTAAAGGAGGCTAAATCCTGCCAAGATTTGAAATTAAATCCTAAAAATACCTTAAGGGGACTAAGATTCCCTAGGTGGCGTCTCAGTTCTGAGCACAGACTCCAAAAAGGGCCCATTTAAGGCACACTTGAAATTAGGGTCCCAAGACCTTTGGGGGACAAAGATGCCCTAGGTGGCATCTTAGTCTCGACCTAAAAATCAAGGACACACAACTCGAATCATTAAATTATCATTTATCCATTGATGTTTGTCAGGATTAGCCATAAGAAGATACAGTTCATTAGGCTTGTGCAAAATAGGACCAATTAAGACACAAATAAGGATAAATAAAGCAAGGAAGGCCCAAACAAGTGTGAAAATGCAAGGGTATACATTTTCCTACACTACACATCTATTGTATTTATGACTTCTTGTGGTAAGCGAGCAATATTTTCTTCACAAGAGAAAATAATGCATCCTAGTACTTATCATACATCTAAGAAAGATCATATTTTATCAAAGCTTCATGCTTGATTAATCTTCATCCTCCAACATATGTAAGAACTTTTATATCAATAACTCATTTTATGCATATCATTGAGTGCATGGTCATTCCACTAATGAATGTTAGGCCTTGACTAGTAAAATATAATAACTCAATGATTGTTGTGATCTTCCATATGTTGATGCACCTAATCACTCTAAACAATAATGATTTTTATTCTATGGTGTTGCTCCTCACTAGGTGGAATTTGTAGCTTCATATGTTTACTCATTACCATTCATGGTGCTATAATATTGCATGAAACCATATCTATTTATATGGTAGAAAAATGATAGTCTCTTGCATGATTATTTTTTCCTTCACACTTTGGAGCAAGGATAACTAGTTTTAGGAGGTGTGCATTCTTTTCAAGGATTCCCTCTTCCCCTTCTTTTCCTTAAAATACCAATATAGCAAGTATGTTGAAATTTTAAGGGGGGATAACACCCCTATCCATTCCAAAAATGTCTTGAGAGAGATGGCTTATTAACATACCCCTTTAGTGATGGTGTTTTTATGATGCCCCTTGAGGTGTGGTTATCAATTTATCCCCTATGATGTAGATAATACATGGGTTTTGCATAATCAAGCTTGTTGATTCATGAACACAAGCATATTATTACATGGTCACCTAGCATAACAAACCTTTCTTGCTAATGGAGCCATATGTTTCATGAGTTATTTTGCATCCTTATGAGAGCACCATTTTTTTAAAACAAAACATTCAATGAATGATGTTTGGTATTTGAGACAAATTTAAGACTGAGGTCTTTTTTCCTTACCAACTCAAGTCCTTTTTAGTACTAACCCTTGTGTTTGTGTTTTATGTGTCTTCTTTGTGTTTTTAATGTGTTTGCATCATGTTTGTTTATATTTTTGTTGTTGTCTTTATGTTATGTTTATGTTGTGTGTCTTCATTGTGTATACTTTATGTTTTTCATGTTCTATTGCATTTCATACACATACATTACCTTGTCCTTATGTTCTCTCACCATACGATCTTAAATTTTGAGGGCTTGTGCAAACCCCTAGATTCAATGCTATCCTATATCTTCAATATTTGGATAATTGAACCTCTCTTGAAATATTCTTACTTTAGTGTGTGTTTGAGCGTAAGTTCATACTCTCACTAAAGTGTGGGCTATATGTAGCATCAAAAATTGTCACCATTGACAATTTCACTCTAGCTTTAACTCCCTCGTATGTGTTTGGGCCTAATTATGCATTTGATTTCCTAATTATACATTAATTTCCTATTTTATGAACCTTCTTGGAAGATCAAACATGGGAAGCCAAAGTATGCATTTAATATTTTTCCCCCAACACTTTTAGACCCCAAAAAGGTGGATCTAATCTAGGGCACCCTATGCCCTAGATCACCTATTTTGGATCCAAATTTGAATATGTGACCAATGTTGGTAATTTATTATTTAAAATTCAAATTTTAATTGTCGACTATGGAGATTTAATTTTCTTAAAATTAGATTAATTGCATATAAATACATAGTACATTTTCACCATTTTAATCCTAATTAATTCCTAGTAATTTTTTGAGAGAAAATATAAGATCCTAAAATAAATTAAAAAAATTCAAGAAAAGATTTAGCAAAATTATAATAGTAATTTGATCATCCAAGTTCATGTTTTAAAGATATCAAGATGAAGGAAGCAATTATGTTCAAGGAGCCATAATGATCAATCATGCCAAAATAATGAAGATGTATTGAGTTATCCTCTACATACTAGCTTTAACAATCTATAACGTATGTGAGCTAACCATTTGTAGGTCTACCAATAATTCAAGACATCCATCAATAAACTTGTATGTGGAATCTCTTCATCAATGGTTTTCACATCAAGGTAACATTATCATTTATCATTTATCAATTCTAGTCAATTATTGTTGTTTTAGCCTCTACCCAACCTAGGGTATGTTTTGTTGATCATAATCAGTCATTGTACATGGATGTAGACATTAAAAAATGGGGTTTTACTTAGGAGATCCCCTATACAACACAAATTTTTCCCCCATTTTTATGTGTGTAGGTCAAATATGAAGGTTTCAGCCAGTGATAGTCCAAGGAAGCAAAGTGCAAATTTTAACCTACAATCCAGAATTTGCAAATTTAGAAGAGAAAGATTTTAGTCTAGGGACTCCTTGCACCATATAATAGCCAATTTAAGATTAAATTTATAGTGCAATCTCCTCTTTTTGTCACTTCTCAGATCTAGATCAGTTTTGTAAGTTTCTATTTTTTGTCTATGTGATAAATTACATTTTAGATTTAGGGTTATATGTCAAATAGGCTTGTCAAATAACACATCAAATTTACCATAACATAACACATCACAAACATAAATCCTAGGGGATTGGATCTTGATTGTGGTTGTAAGCCAATCATAAAAATTCTAGTTCATTTTTGTTTAAATGTTTAGTCACATGAAAAGGGGATAATCCTAATTGACCTAATTTGATCTAGGATCACATTTCCTACTAAACAAAGAGTAGATAGGGAAGGAGGAAGTTGGAGGGAGAGGGGGAGAGAGAGGGAAGGAGGGAGGGAGAGGTAGAGAGGGAGAGAGAATAGAGAGAAGTAGATAAGGAAGGAGAGGGAGAGGGGAGAGAGAATTGAGAGGGAGTGTGGGAGAGGTATGGAGGGGGGAGAGAGAGAAGTAGTGAGAGAGAGGAAATGAGTAGGGAGAGAGAGAGAGAGAAAATGAGAGGGAGGGAGAGAGAGAGAGAGGGAAGATAGAGGGAGAGAAAGGGAGGGGGGAGGGAGGGAGAGGTAGGGAGGAAGATAGATAGGTGAGATAAATAAAAATAGAGAGTGAATGAGAGGGGGGAATGATGGAGGGAAAGAGAGGTGAGATAGAAAGAACTAGAGATGGAAGGATAAAGTGAGAGAGAGGGACAAAGGTGATAGAGGTTATAGAGAGAGAGAGAGCAAGAGAGAGGTGATATAGAGAGAAGAAGAGAGGGAATAAGGAAGGTGGATAGATTGAGAGATGGAGAGAAAGAAGGTGATATAGAGAGAAGTAAAGAGGAAAGGAGGAAGGCTGGGAGATTGAGAGAGGGATAAATAGTGAGATAGGTGAGATAGATAGTAGAGTGGGAAGGTGGGAGGTAGGTAGAGAGAGGGGGGAGAGATAGAGAGAAGTAGAGGGAAGAAGGTAGGGAGGGAGAGAGGGAGAGAGAGGTAAGATATCAAGAATTAGAGAGGGAATGAGAGAGGGAGAGAGAATGGTGGTAGGAGGGAGGGAGCTCGAGAAAGAGAGATATAGAGATAGAAGGTTGGAGAGGTAGATAGGTAGTTCTTAAGCTCAACGGAGAGAGAGAGAGAATTAGATAGAGAGAGATATGTAGATAAAGGGATTAAGATAGTGAGAGAGGGAGGTCTAGAGTGTAAGAGATATATAATGAGTGAGATAAAGAGAGAGAACATTGAAAGAGATTGTTGATTATTGAAATTTGACCTACTGATTACTAAAGTTTGACTCTAGTTTGAAAAATTACCAAATCTTTTAAAAATTAGAATTTGCATTATAACTCCTATAAATTTGAAACCATTCTCAAATATATTGAAATTATATACATGAAATAAAATTAAAGTATAAGAAAGTATATAGTTTTGTTAGAAGTGAAAGAGATAGAAAAATTTCAAAAGAAAACAATAGCACGCATGTGTTTCCTCTTTTATGGGACAAAAAAGTGAAGTGGCCACTTTGTGGTCCCCCATCTTGGTGCACATGCCCCCTAAAAAACTAAAATAAAAGTCTTGATAAGAAAACATCTTCAAACATACTAGGTTCCTTCATCTCTTCCCACATATCTATGGAATTGTCCCTAATCAGGTCACTTCAAATCAGAAGTAATGGTGTTACATCAAGAATAATCATGTCCTTGGATAGGTTAGAAATAGTGTTTATTTTAGAGTTATGTGTTTTATCTCACATATTGAGTTCTCACACACTCTTTGGGCTAAGATTTGGAGGATATTTGGAGAGTCACATCTCTTTCTATTCCCAAATGATCCTATTATGGATAGTTTGCTACTCGTTGATTATTATGATAACCTACCATAAGAAAATGATATCAAAGAGAAAGTTAATTATTTTACAAATCTTGATAATTTTGAGGGCATTGAGGCGTAGTTATTGATGCTCCTCCTATAGATATCTTCATTAATTCTTTGGATTCTATGATACCTAATCCTAATTCAAACTCTCCATCATATTTATCTATGAGTCACTATCATAAGACTAAGGATTCTTACATTCCAACATTAGAAAATTCATCTACAAGTGTTCATATTCAAGAATCTTTTGTGGAGACATCATCACATGGGATACATAGCATAATTAGATGGCATACATTGAGATCACTTTATCTTAATCTCTTGTTGTTTCAAGTTATTTTTGTAGCTCATGTGCTTCTTATTATTTTAGCTTGATACATTGGGATGGGTACTTGATAGATATTGCAAGTTTATTTTGCGATTCCCATCTTACAAATGAATTAATAGACACAGTTGGTAGCATTAATGATTTTTTTAATGGCGAATATTCACCAATTAGCTAATAGTTGAAATTTGGGAATCAAAATTTAGCTAATAGTTCAAACTGCAAGGCGACCTTAATCACCACATGTTTACAAAATTCTATTTTACACTTATTTAAATTACCAAAGAGTTTATTTTATTAAACTTTTAAACTAAAAAAAATCCACAATATTCAAAACATGATTAGATTAGATTTTCCTAAATTTTATAAGTTATTGTAGAAATCTAAATTAATTTTCTAATAATATATTATGATTATTACTTACTATAGGGTCATATTTCCATTATTACTTGTCACCATTGATTTAAAATATAATCTAAGGGTCCTCATTGTATTTTTTCAGGTAAAATTTACCCATGATTTGTAATGCTCATGGGGCCTGAAATTGCTTTCGGATTGTTGATCTTCATTGATACCAATGATCCAAAAGCAATTTTGGGTCCCATGAGCATTACAAATTATGTGTGCATTTTACCTCATGAAATACAACAAGGACCATTATATTATATTTTAAATCAATGGTGGAAAGTAAATATTATAGAGTCTACCCCTTAAACCCATCAATAATTGCCACTCTTGGACCCCTACTTTTCCATAATAATATTTTTTTTTAATGGAAGGATTCTCCATGGTTATTAATGCATTTTCCTATTATTTTCAAAGATTCACCAAGATTTTTTACAAATTTGAGTGACATAAAAAACTGCCAATAATTTTTTTTTTTGGGAAAAAATAAAGATTCGCTAATAGAAATAATTTTTTTTTCCAAAAAAAATGAAAGATTCACCAATATTTTATATCTCTTTTGGGAGGGGGGGTTTCTTAAAGTTATCCCTAGATAGCATTCATCTCCTTATTGATGATAATATATTTGTCATTGTTATTACACCATTTTTGTCTTCAGATCTTGTTCTTCATTTGTTTGCACACAGTCCTAGTTTGTCATTTTCTTTATTTATTGGGCTTATACTTGATTTGATTTTGGCGTATTTTCATACAAACACGATAAAAATTGAGAAGAATTCAAAGACGAAATCATATATCATGGTCTTTCTTCTTTCATGGAAATACATCCTACATCTCTACCTTGTTTTGTTTCTACCTAAGGGCTAGAATGTTGTTCAACATTCATGGATCTTCATCACCATCCTTTGTCAATCATCTACTATCACTACAGGAGACCATACATTTTTAGGTGTTGCACAGTCTCTCTCTTGAGCTTCTATATGGGGAACATTGATTGTGCTTTGGTTACATAAGCAGTCCTTAAGAGGTCATATTTAGTTGTCCTTCCTTCTCTCACTTGTACATGCTTGCATATTTTCTCTTTGAGAGGATTTATTTTTCCTATTTGTTTTCCTTTTTTACTCAACTTGTGAAAGATTTGTTTGTTTCTATTGATACCTAACATGAACTTATAGCTAGGACCCATTCATCATTCTCACATCTTTCTATTTTTATCATACTCTCTAAGTTGCATTTAAGGGAAAGGTGTTGGTGTGAATATTGTGTATTATCTAACTAGTTTCTTATTATGTCCTTCTCACACTTGCATACTTAAGCTTTCTTAGCTTATTTACTTTTTTGTTTTTCATATCATTTGAATTAAACACTTGTCATGATCTTAGTATGTCTTAGGGCTTCCTTATTGTACATTATACCATTTTCATTTTGTATTTATTGAACTCTTTGGATTCATAGCACTTCTATTGTTTATATCTTGTGTGGAAGGTTGTTTTGATTGTAGGTGATCCTTGGGCTAACAAGGGATTGAACAACAACTGTCATAGTAAGTATCTAAGTTGAATTTTTGAATCTAACATCAAATTTTTAGGTGGAAAGATCATCCCAACATTACATAAGTTACCAAAAGTCAAACACAATCAGTTAATTACTTTGCATAGGTGTTTAACACAACTTTAAATACAAAACATAATAAAAATCACAACATACCATGCCATCCAATATTAACATAAAACTCTAAAACTGAATACAACTATTTATTTTATGAGTTTCAATGTGTATTTGTAAATGTATTTTTGCATTATTTCGACTCTTAGAATTAAAATAATCCACTTTACATTTAATATAACCATTTATCCTCCACGCGAAGAATGGCTTCAGCAGGCTTTTAAGACTGCGCAACTTTCAATTATTATATACGCAGCGCAGTCAGATACTAGGCTGACACCAGAAATTACGCTGAAATGAAGTAGTGTCTACCACCAGTACCCATTAGCGTGCCTTGCGGAGTTGGCAAAATGATTGAAAAGGACATTATTTTCCGAGTTACAGAAGATGGGTTATGCTCGTCTTGTTCTGCTTGTAAGACAAACGAAAAAGAACAAGCACGTACCTCCAACTCCCTCTGAAATCAAGCTTTTTGTTCAAGCTCTGCAATTGCACGCACTAGCCATGCGTTCACGTGCAAATCGGGTGTCCGTAAAATGTAAAAACAATTAAAAATTAGCACGAAATCCGTGCAACGTTAAATCCAAGACGACTCCGTGAGCCTTCTGACTTGTGCTTCTCTTCCCTTCTTGTAACTAGACAATTAAGCCTTCAAATCTTCCCCCAACATAATTTCAGAAACATTAGCATTCCAAATCTTAAGAAGACACTCAGCTTTTTGGTGGAGATTCATAGTAAGAGTTATAAAAAAATTGTTAGTTTCTTGAGTTGTATTTAAGTTTCAAATCTTAAGAAGACTGTTGGCTTTTTTATCAAGATTCATAGTAAAAGTTAAGACTGTTGACTTTTTGATCAAGATTCATAGTAAAAGTTATATGCATTTCAAATCTTAAAAAAACTCTTAGCTTCTTGATCAAGATTCATATTAAAAGTTATATTGACATTCTCAATCTTAGAAAAACTACTAACTTCTTGATCAAGATTCATAAAAACTACTAACTTCTTGATAAAGATTCATAGTAAAAATTTCATAGAGTTGAAAATAATTTATCTTTGATTTCTTAAACTACTTTGATTGATAAGTATCATTAAAATATTTATTTTTCATTCAAACAAATGCCCTCTTTGTGGAATTTGGAGTTGTGCATTGTCTACTAGTTGATTTCGAATTGCTTGAGATGGCAAATGTGTGCTCAGATTTAAGCAGTGGTGAATATAAGAGAATTCCCCGGATTCTTTCAGTAGTTGCTTCTGTACTGGAGAGGCTTGTAGCCAGGAAGGGAAGGGTGAAAAAGTTTTCGAGAGAGAATATGTGTGTTTTCTCTGCACTGCAAGTTCCTGCAATGAAGATAGAAAAGTATATGGAGAGGATCTTCAAGTATGCTCGTTGCAGTCCTTCGGCATTTGTTGTGGCATATGCTTATATTGATCGCCTACTTTTCCACATTCCCGGCTTTCACTTGACATCTCTCAACGTTCACAGGCTAGTCATTACGAGTGTCATGGTTGCTACCAAGTTTCTTGATGATTTGTGAGTGTTTGTTCCTTAGATATGAATTCTTCTTGTGAGAGTTTGCTGTTTTTGGATTAAACTATATGTTAGTTTTTGAATCAACGTTTGTTGATCCTACAACTCTTTTTGTATCACAGAGAGTGATCCAAAACTTGATTCGAAAACTAACACACAGTTTAATTCAGAAACAGTGAAAATCTAATGTTTTAAGCCACATAATATATGTGATGTATGAGACTAATATAACTTGTATTATGGAATGTTATGGAAGCAGGCATTACAACAACGACTATTTTGCAAAAGTTGGGGGGCTAAAACTATCAGAAATGAATAATCTTGAAGTTGAGTTTCTGTTCATGTTGCGGTTCCGATTGCAGGTGACAGTCAGTGGGTTTGAGAGTTATTGCTCGTATTTTCAGAGAGAGGTGGCATTAGGCGGAGGTGCTCAGATAGAGAGAGCTCTTCTTTGCTTCTCTAAAACTGAAGCAGAAAATACATCCAGACAATTAGAAGGATCCTAGATTTGTCGTCAGATTCATTCGAAAAAGCTTTACAAGTTCGAATACAATGACTTCCCATGACCAAAAGAAAATGTTCCCACATATGAACCTGTTTTGGGAATCAGCTACCATATTTTCAATGGATATTTCGGATTCCCTTCATATATGAGGTAAATCGGATGATTGTGATCTACTTCCTCTTTCTATTGTTCTTGTTTTTGCTGTCTAGTACATGCTTTGGTGGTTTTGTTCTAGACTATTATCTTATTAGATTTTTAAGGTGTGACTCTTTCCACCCAACTTCTTTTTAGAATATGTGTAAACTATTTTATAAATGATGATATAGACATGTATTAGTCTGTCCGGGTAGCGGAGTTGGCTTGGACTGTGGGTTTGCTCCTCATAGGTCTCGAGTTCAACCCCCGGCTCTTGCGGTTGACCAATGGGCTTGTATGCGGACTATGGCGTCCACTTGTAGTGGGCTAGTCTCACCCCAGGTAAAAATATATATATATAGACATGTATTCATCAAAAAAAGTTCAAACTCTTTAAAATCAAATATAATGAGAAATGACCATTGTGGGGAAAATTTTAAACAATATCTTTTGTAATTTGTAATAGTAATATTGCTTTATTAAATTTGTTGCAATTTTTCAATCATGATCTTTTTGAGATAAAATTTTATTTTGAATTCATTAATGGTGATATTAAATGTGCCCCTTTTCTTAGTGAGAACATAAACATTAGGTGGTTAGTTCACTCCACTAAATTTGTATGGAACATGACTCAACCTCAATTTATAGAGGCTTGTGACCCTTTATATTTAGTAGGTTTAATCTTCAATGGATTCTTGTGAGCCATTAACTTAACCAATGAATTAAAAATCACTTCACAAATGTGTCAATTAATTCAATGACATATTTCATAGATTATATTATACATAAATATTATGCACCTTCAAAAGAACCTTTAATTTCTTCCTTAATCTAAATTGTTATCAAAATAATCAAAGAAATCAACTTGCATAAGAAACTAATCTACTTGAAAAATTAAATTAAGATTGTCCAATAAATTGTTGGAATATAACACTCCAATAGTTTAATGGAACTGTATGTGTCATCTATCATTCTTAGTTTGCTTCTTTAGTTTGCTCTCAACAATCACAGTTCAGTGTCAATAGTTTTAGTTTTTTGTCAAATAAGTTACCATGATTATAGGAAGTTGTTGAGGTCAGTTACATCTATAAATTTGCACTCTATTCATGAATAATTAGCAGTGAGTTTTTATTTATTATTTCAATTTTTAATTTGGTATCAAAGTTGCTTGATTTACTATAACTATTGCAATTATATTCTTGTCTAGGTGCATGGAAAAGGACATGCTTTTCTCTTGAATATGCTCTTTGATGAATTGATGTCAACAACTTGTTTGAGAAAGAGAGATAGAAAAAAGTAGCCACTAGTGCATAGAATAAGACATTTGAGAGTGTAAATCCAACTATTGTTAAGTAGCTTGTTGCAGTTGTAAGAAATGAGAGAATTTCAACCATTTTTGGAGAACCACCAAATGATAGTGATGATGACTTCATTGAAGATGAGGCAATTGTTCTATTTTGGAAAGGCCTGGAATGCTTTGAAGACAGAGAGGGATGTAGTAAAGGATAGATAGATGCTCAATAATCTGAGGTGCTTGTGGATCAAAGAAAGTATACCTCATTGGGGTTATGAGACATACATGTAAGGATTGGTGTCCAATAGTTCAAGTGATATCCAAACTTTAGAAATTCAGTATTATACCTTAACAAGCGTGATGAGACACTTCATGTGCAAATGGTGTCCAATGATGTTTGGAACTTGGATTATAGCTAGGTAACTATACTTGAGAGAAACTTGAAGAATTCTTACCAGTTCTAGAATTGTTTTCAAAGAATAGCTTATGCATAATGTATTGTTTAGCTTTTATGTTGATAGTTAGTTTGATGTTGTAGCATTAAGAGAGGGTGTTGGAATATAATGTACTCCAATATTTTAATGGAACTATATGTGTCATTTGTTAGTCTTAGTTTACTTCTTTAGTTTGTTGTCAATAGTCACAATTTCATGTTGTTTTGTTAGAAAAGGGATCCTATGTCTAATTACTAGATAACTAAAATCAATACTTTTTCCAAATACATTAGAATTCAAATCAACAAGGAAATGAGATTGACTTACAACCTAAAAGGTGAATCAATCAACCCCAGATCTAGATCCTTTAGATATTTTTGGATTTTGATTTTGGTATGATGCAATGATGTAACTATCTATACTATGAAAATGCAGATTTTTGTTATGAATTTTGAGAAACTAAAAATAGGAAAACAAAATTGGAATCTAAAAATACAGAAGGTAGACACAGAAGAACCTGGGATTTCAATTTAGCCAATCCAGAGTATCCTACATCCTAGACTACACACCTAATTTCTAAAATTTTCTTTCGCAGGCCTAAGGTACCTGGTATGTAGCTTCTATCTTCCAAGATTTATTGTCAGAATTTTGTCAGTTAAGAGAAAATGCAAATTTCACGACTTGACAACTTGTAGGGTTTAATTGCAAGGATGAACAAATAGCCTTCAATATTTCTTCAACTCACTTTAGATCTATAACCTACACACATGAGAGGAGAGGAAGTGTTGTGCCATATAGGGGCTTTCCTTAGTTAAACTTTGTGCTGATATTTCTACCTCCACAATGGAAAATTATGATAAAAGAGAACATATCCTTGGATGGATATCTAGGATAATTGAAAAATAAGTAATGAATTGACAACTTGTTGCAACTCACCACTCATATCTAATCTCCTTGATGGACTATATTCACAGTCATCACCTTCAAGGTTCAATTATTGTGTGATTTGTTTTGATTGGATGACCTACAAGTGTAAGTACACATAAAAAAATACATGTAAACATGAACACAAACTCACATGACATATGACATGCTACTTGGATAATGAAATGCTGCAATAATCTTGATAATTTTGCTCTCGATTTCTCTTGAATTATTTTAAGACACTTGATTTTTATCACTTGAATTCTCAATATATTTCTCCTTATTTAAAATTGAGAAAATATTATATTTATATAAAATAATTCTAATTTACCAAAAATAAAATACCAATAGCTGACATTTGAAATATTAATTTTAAATAATAAATTACCAACACCGACATATATAAATTTGGAGTCAAAATAGGTAGTCTAGGGAACCCTACGCCTTAAATAGTATTCCTACTATTCAAGGATCCAAAGTGTCAAGGGAAAATACTAAATGCCTACTTTGATTTCGCACATTTGATTTTTTGATAAATATTTTAAAACAGACAATTAGAGGCACAATTAGGAAATTAAATGCATAATAAGGCCCAAGCACATAGAGGAGAAAAACCTAGTGTGAAATTGTCAAGGGTGATAATTTTTTACTCTAAATTTATCCCCCACTTTAGTGAGAGTATGAACTTACACTCAGTCACACTAAAGTAAGAATATATCAAAAGGGGTTCAATTATCCAAATATTAAAGAGATACGATGGCATTGAATCTATGAAAGCATGCAAGCCCTTAGGATTCAAGATCCTATGGAAAGACAACATAAGGACAAAGAAACACACTTGTATGAAATGCAATGCAACATGACAAGAAAGAGGATACATGATAAAAGTGCACATGACATGTAACATGAACATAACATGAAGTAAACAAACACAAGGTAAGTACTAAAAGGATTCAATTTGATAAGGCAAAGAGACCTCAATCTTAAATTTGTCTCAAATACCAAACTTCTTATCTTGAATTTATGTTACACAAAGATAGTGCTCTCATAAGGGCTATCAATGTGCATTATGTTAAACCACTCATGAGCTACTTAGATCCATTGGCAAGAAATTTGTGTTATGCTAGGTGTCCATGCAATATAATGGGTTCCACAAGGCTAGCAAGTTGTGTTATGATAGGTATTTCATGAAACATAGGGCTCCATTAGAAAGTAAGTTATGTTATGCTAGGTGGCCATGTTAAAAGGTTCTCAAGTTTATGAATAAGCAAGTTGTGTTATGCTAAATTCATGGACTATCTTGCAAATCATTCCTAGGGGAGTGCATAAATTTTAACATGGGGAACCATTTAACATCACGAGGGATGAAAATCACCTTAGGGGGTGTACAAAGTTTAACATCATGAGGGACAAACATTAAAAGGCACGCCTCAGGGGCATTATAAATAACACCACCACCAAGAGTGCAAGTTAATAAGTCAAATATCACAAGATTTCTATGAAATAGATAGGGGTAATATGCTCCCTTAAAATATCATCATGCTTTCTATGTTGGTATTTTAAGGAAATAATAAATGAATAGGGGATCCTTGAAATGAATGCACACCTCCCAAAACTAGTTATCCTTGCCCCCAAAGTGTAAAAAGTAAAGAAACCATGGAAGAGACTATCATGTTGCTACCATGTAAAATATGGTTGCACTTAAGATTTTACCAGCATAAATAGCATTGAGGAAACATATGAAGCTACAAATGCCACATAGTGACAAGCAATGTACCATAGAAGAAAGATCATTATTGTTTAGAGTGATTAGGCACATCAACACTTGGAAGATCACCACAATCAACAAGTTATATTTTACTACTCAAGGCCTAACATTCATTGGTAGAATTACCATGCACTTGATGATATGTACAAAATGAGTTATTGTTATAAACTTTCTTACATGTTGGAGGAGGAAGAGTAATCCAGTGAGCTTTAAGGAGCCTCGACAAAATATGTTATTTATTTGATAAAAGTGTAGGAGATAATTTTTCTCTTGTGAAGAAAAGCTTTCTCACTTACCACAAGAAATCATAAATATAGTAGATGTTGGATCATGAGATGAAGATGAGGATGAAGGTTGAAATCCTAAACCCTTCTTAGAGAGGTACGGTATAGACTTCACATGATCCCTATCTCCTTGTTTTATGTTTTCAATATATCCACTTTTTAAAAGAAATTTATAGCTAAGCCCATAACACTTTTCCAACTCTTGAAATGAACAATTCCTATCTAAATGCTCATGATAAGAATTGATTTTTTACAAGAATACAAATCCTCTTAAATTTTTTTAAAGTTGGGAATTTCCAACACATGAGGGACAAAAGCTAAATAGCCTCCATCGCCATCTTGGGGTGATGTTTTTGGATTTGTTGATGTAGAACAAGATTGAGAAAATGAAACACAAGACTCCTTAGGTTGAGATTGTAAGATTTTGTACTCTCCTACATGGGAGGTTGTAAAATCAAATGAATCCCAATCATCATCTAAGAGTTTTATTATAAGTGAAATACAATCATGATCATCTTCAATATATGTATATATAAGTTCTACCTTTGAAGTTGGGATCGAAGTTTTAAAAGAGTTGGAAGTAGTATGTTTGGCTTTGTGATGAGGGCGCAGCCCGAGACTTAGAAAATAACCCACAAATAAGAGAATAATTTTATTATTCAGAAAATGGAGCTTCTTACATGCAGAGGATCTCAAATCCCCAAGTTCTACAACACATGCAAGTTACAGAAAGCTACAGAATCACCCTTTCGCAATATGCGAGCTTGTCCCCAAAAAGTTACCCAAAAATTAGAAACCCACCTATAAATAGAGCTCCTCTTTAGTTTGGAGCCAAAACAACATTCAAATTTGAGTTTAGGCAGTTTGATGCCAAAAAATTACAACTTGAAGTTCAAATTTCAAAAGAACATTTGCAATTGTATCTTCTAGAAAGTGCGCCAACTTCTCGGGGCCATAACTTTTGATCGGGGACTCCGATTCCCAAACCGTTTGAACCATTGGAAAGGTTTGAAAGTCAATAACGCACTTGAAATCTGCTACGCCAATTTTGGAAAGTTTTGGGGCTGTTCTGGAACTCTAAGTTCCTCAAATCTAACTCGAAGATTTTCATGTGCAAATCTGGGAAACTAAAACTGCAATATCTTTCAACCCATGAATAGAAAATAAAAACCGTAAATTAGGAATTTCATTATGACAAAAAGGGTATCCAAAAATGTAAAAACATCTAAAAATGAGAAAATTGAAATTTAACTATTTTTGGGTGATGCAAGATTGCCCTTACACCACTGGATGCTCCTGCATCGGACACCCGAGGGTAGTTTGAGAAGTGACCCCATCACATCTCAGATGGTGGAGGAAAACCCAAACGGTCAACCTCTGCCTTAGCAACCAGGATGAATCTTCAATAGGCCTTCCTTTCCATTTCATGGATTTCCGGTACTCCTTCCCACACGACTATCTAGAAGTTTCTTCCAATCTCACTCCTTTTACGAGTAGGTCTTTGGAATCCCACCTTTGTTCCATCGTTGGTACTTCCTGCATTGCCACCTTCGCTGATGCTCTGTCAAATCGAAATATTGAACCTGGCGGAAATGTTGAATCCATCCGGCAACTCTACCTCAAATGCATTCCCTGAATCATGCTTCTTCAAAATCTTCCAGGGACTAAATTTCTTCATCTTCAATTTGTTATATGTTCCTACCGGAAACCTTTCTTTCCTCAAGTGGACCATTATTTCATCATCAATCTGAAACTCCTTATACCTCCTCTTCTGATCTGCCTTAGGCTTATACTGCATATCCATCTTGTTAATATGTTCTCTTATATTCTCATGTATATCCTTGATGTGTTCACGCAAAATCTTTGACTTGACCTTATTTTTTTTCTTCTCTTGGTCCATCTTCCTCAATTCTAGAGCTGATACGGGACTGCCTCCATACCTGTCACGGAACGGTGATCTACCGGTGCTTCTGTTGACAAAATTGTTGTATGAAAATTCTGCCTGGGGTAAGACCAAGTCCCATCCCTTGGGTTTATCTCCTACCAAACATCTCACTAGGTTACCAAGACTCCTGTTAACAACCTTTTTCTACTCATCTATTTGTGGATGATGTGCAGAACTGAACTTCAACTCTGTCTTGATTTCTTCCATAGGTCCTCGAGAGGTACCCCACAAATTTGGTGTCACAATCTGAAACAATACTCTTTGGCAGACCATGTAGCCTCACCACCTCTTTGAAGAACAAGTCAGCAATGTGGACTGCATCATGGGTCTTCTAACATGGAATGAAATGTGCCATCTTTGAAAAACTATCAACCACCACAAAGACTGAATCATTCCCTCGTTGTGTCCTTAGCAAACCAAGAACAAAGTCCATACTTATATCCTCCCACGGCCTCTCTGGTATAGGTAAGGGTTGATATAAGCCTATATTCTGGCTCACTCCTTTAGCCATCTGACATACCCTGCAGCTTTGTAAAAACTTCTTCACATCCTGTGACAACTGAGGCCAATAATAATGCTCACTGATAATGGCAATGGTCTTATCTCGACTGAAATGTCCTGCCATTCCTCCACTATGCTTCTCCTTTATCAATTTATCCCTCATGGAACTCCTTGGGATACACAATTGGCTTCCCTTAAATAACATGCCATCCTAGATTATGAAATTCAGCCACCTTGTCCTATCCATTGTAACAGGTTCCTTGCAAGCTTTCCAAGCCTCTGCAAAATCAGGATCTTCTGCGTACAGTGTCTTAAGTTCATTGAACCCAACCACTTCAATCTACATCTTTGTCATCAATGTATGCCTCCTACTTAAGGCATCTGCAATCCTATTTGACTTCCCACTCCTATGTTTCAAAACAAAGGTATAACTCTGCAAAAACTCTACCCATTTCATATGCCTCTAATTTAATTTTCCTTGACTATTTAGGTACTGCAAGGCCTAATGATCAGTATATAGAACAAATTCCTTCAACAACAAATAATGTCTCCATTTCTTTAAAAGCTTGAACTATTGCATAAAATTCACGATCATATACATAATACTTTCTCTTGGCATCATTTAGCTTTTCTTGAAATAGGCAATGGGCTTACCTTCTTGTCCAACACTTCTCCAATGCTTCTGCAATACTAGCATCACAATCCGCCTAAAACACCTTGTTGAAATCTGGGAGGGCTAGAAGCGGGGTTGCTCTGTCACCTTTTGCTTCAACCCGGTTCAAAACTTTTTGCGAAAACTCCTTGCTCCACTTGAAAGATTCTTTTCTATCCCCTCTCATTGTTTCAATCGGGGTCCACAAAATACTCTTGATGTTTCTAATGAACTTTCTATAAAAACTAGCCAAACCATGGAAAGATCTCCACCTCGGTAGTATTTATTTCTTGGGAGTGGAAACCATTCCAGAATAGCCTTCACCTTCTCTGGGTCCATCTTGAGACCTTCTGGCGAGACAACAAACCCCAAGTACACTAACTCCCTCTTCACAAAACTACACTTCTTCAAATTAATCAAAAAATTCTCCTTTCTTAACTTCTCAAAAGGCTCTGCAGATAGCCATTTAGATGCTCATCCAACATCTTCTTGAAAATAAAATATCATCTAAATACACAATAACAAAACTTCGGAATTCTTTTGGTATCGTTCATGAGCGCATGAATGGTAACCGGTGCATTGGTTAGCCAAAGGCATGACTAACCACTGTCTGAGGGCCCTCTTTGGTCTTGAAGGGAATTGTTCCGTTCATCTCCCTCTGAATCCGGATGAGGTGATATCACTCTTGGATCAATCTTTGTGAGAGGAAATCTTGAGCTCCACTCAAATAGTCCATCAGGTCATCCATCCTTGGCAGGGGGAATATGTACTTGATTGTTATCTTGTTTATGGCTCGGGAATCTGTATACATCCTCCACTCCCCATCCTTCTTTAGTTGCTGATGCTGTAGTCTCTTTATGGACTCAAACTCTCATGTATCAAACCCTTTCTCAACAACTCTTCTAACTTGTATGAGCTGCTTGAGTTTCTCTACCATGCGATCCCATGCGGTGATATTTCCTTTTCCTCTTTGATTTCTTTTCAAGCTGGACCTCTTTCCACCAAATATTGGCATGGCCCTTTAGCTTCATTTTTCTAGAGCTTAACTAGATCCCCGGGTCTCTATTTCCTCATACTCAAAGATATTCTTCCCTGGCTTCGTTGATCCGATTCGATCCAGCTCTTCGAGGGTTCAACTTCGAGATAACTAGGGACTTCTACGGGTCTTTTCGATCTTTGAAATGGCCCTTATCAGCCGCATCTGATCTTGATCAATTGCTTCTTCTTCCTCTTCAATGTATGAATCTTCCACCTCTTCTTCATCCTCACTTTCTCCTCTCCTTCCTGGGTTTAACCCTCTTCTCAACTACTCTTGTAACGCATCAACTTGTCTTTGGAGGGCTGCCAGTGCATCTCTTCCACCCGCATCTCTGCCACCTCGAAAACCTTTGGCACCACCACGCCTACCAGGTATCACTCTTGGAGGCATCTTTCTTGACCTCGACCCACAACCATGGTCCTAGTGTGAACTACCTCATGATCGATGATCTGTCCACACGCTCAAGAAAACCCACTCTGATACCACTTGATGAGGGCGCAGCCCGAGACTTAGAAAATAACCCACAAAAGAGAATAATTTTATTATTCAGAAAATGGAGCTTCTTACATGTAGAGGATCTCAAATCCCCAAGTTCTACAACACATGCAAGTTATAGAAAGCTATAGAATCACCCTTTCGCAATATGCGAGCTTGTCCCCAAAAAGTTACCCAAAAATTAGAAACCCACCCATAAATAGAGCTCCTCTTTAGTTTGGAGCCAAAACAACATTCAAATTTGAGTTTAAGCGGTTTGGCGCCAAAAAATTACAACTTGAAGTTCAAATTTCAAAAGAACATTTGCAATTGTATCTTCTAGAAAGTGTGCCAAATTCTCGAGGCCATAACTTTTGATCTGGGACTCCGATTCGCGAACCGTTTGAACCGTTGGAAAGGTCTTGAAGTCAATAACATGCTTGAAATTAGCTATACTAATTTTGGCAAGTTTTGGGGCCGTTTTGGGAACTCTAGGTGCCTCAAATCTAACTCAGAAGATTTTTAGGTGCAAATCTAGGAAAATAAAACTACAATATCTTTCAACCCAGGAATAGAAAATAAAAACCATAAATTGGGAATTTCATTATGACAAAAAGGGTATCCAAAAATGTAAAAACATCTAAAAATTGAGAAACTTGAAATTTAACTATTTTTGGGTGATGCAAGATTGCCCTTACACCATTGGATGCTCCTGCATCACTTCGACTTGTAAATTATAAAATTTTTATCTTATTTTACCATATATCATGTTATTATATTAATACTTCATCTTGAATGGTGAAGAGTAGACGAGACCCCCTTCATGGCATGAATCCACAATCTACCTAAGAGAAATATTATATGAAAGAGATCCCAACATGATATGGATAGGGGTAGGTAAAAAAATGAGCCCTACCTTAATGGGTAGTGTGATTATCCCTAATGGTTTCTTACTAACATTGTCAAAGACACTTTAATAGAAATATCATTAGTTTCTATGAGATTCTTATCCACACCAATTTTATCTAGAAGATTTATGCTACAAACTATAACATCGTAAATTATCACCCTTGATAATTTCACACTATGTTTTGTCTCCCTTAAATTATTGAGCCTATTTAAGCCCTAATTTAACAAATTTATCATTTTTTAAGAAATTGGTAGCATGGAACAAATTCATTTATTTAATGTTTTTCCATCGAAACCCTATTTTGTGGAAAATAGGGCTAGGATTGGGATTCCATTGGGTGTTTGATTCCCCTTATTTTGTTGGGATCCAAATTTGAATATGTCAGTGTTAACATTTTTACATTTGAAATTCAACTTGTAAATGTTAGCTATTGGAATCTAATTTACGGGAAATTGAAAAAGCACCTACAAATACCTAGTTATTGCATTATTTGAAATCTAAAAAGCATTAAGGATAATTTATGAGAAAATATTATTGTCAAGAGCATTATCAAGCAAGTCAAGAGCAACATTTCAAAGCTTTATTGCAGCAATTCAATATCCAAACATCATGTCAAGTCTTGTGTGAGTTTATGCACACTTATGCTATCATTGTTTGTGAAGGCTAACCCTTGTTGTAGGTCTCCAAGCAATTCAAGAAATCAAGCAAGAAAATATCCAAGACCATGATGTAATGTTCACCCCAAAAAAATTAAAGATCCTCCCCCCAAAATCTCATCCCAAAATGAAAGATAACTTGAAGGCTTTTGTTTTCAAAAACAAAAAGCAAAAAAAAGCAACAAGTTTCCTTTTCCGACCCTCAGCTCGAAACTCTGCATGCACTTGCATGCAAAACCTTCCCTCCTTTTACATTATTTCAACTAGTTGTTCATTATCGCTTTCCTTTTAATATTTTATTTTAGTATTTTATTTCCTTTTTAATATTTTCCTACCTTTTGAATTTATTTAGACATAATATTAAAAATAAAATATTTATTTTTAAGTGTAAATAATACTTTATAACTCAATAATTTAATATAATAAATTAATTATCCAAGAACATCATAAAAATCAATTTATCAATATGATTTTATCTAATAATTTATTTAATTCATCACTAAACGACAACATTATAACCAATTAAATTCCAACATCTCAAAAACAACATTTAACAAACATCCTGAAGGGGCGAATCATGGAGGGGCACTACATCCTCCCACCCTAATAGTGGACTTACTCCTAGAAGTTGCAAGGTAGAATAAAACATGCGTAAATAGAAGCAACATCAAATAATCAAGCAACCAAATATTAAACAAGGAAAAACGATGAGAATCAATTGACCATAAACATAAACACAACTGACGAGTGACTAACGGGATACACATCCTCTCCGAGGATGATGGCAAGGGTAGGGGACCCTTTTTCATCTATGTTTCAACATTATTTCCATTGTGTTTTAAGGCACACTCAGACCTAATAGTGCAGGTGGAGTCGATGTCTAGTACCTACAACCTACTTCAAACAAACTGTTGAACACATATATACATATATCAAACAACAAACACACCATGAGAGGAAATTGCAATGTAGCAAGGTACTCGTGAACCAGTAATGCTACATTGTCCCTCCCACCAAAACACTTCAAACATTTAACCACAACAGTCAGAACAACCCTAATAATCAAATTAACTTGTAAACAATCTGCTACTTAACAATTAGAATAATAACCACCTAATGATCATAACCATGAATCTATATCATGTGTTGTATAAAAAATGGATCACCGCTTGAAATTATTAGTATCTACATATAAATATCCTAATTACTTTACCTTCTTCACTGAGTTTTGAAGCCAACTACCTAGAAATCACAAACTAGGGTGGAAACATAACACATTAGTACCAGTCATTCAAGCCAATTCATTGCCTCAGAATGCTACACTTCCATAAGAACACAACGTAATTATATACACATTTACACATGAAATTTTCCACTTAATACATTTTACAATGCTAAATCTCATAACATATGTGACACAAGATCATAGATTTTACACCTTTTATGAAATAGAAAGTACAATTCGTCACTTCATAAGCACAAATTTCTAGATTTAATACTCATTCTTCACATACACACAAATTCACATCACTGAAAAATACATCACAAGGCTACACAAGGGTCCATAATGCATCTTAAATGGAAAGAATATTGATGCATTGCACACTACACCGAGGGTCTGATCCTTTCCACTGGTTTTCTCCACCATTAAATAGACACTACCTAGGGACAAACCTTGGGTTGCTAAGCGAGGAAGACAAAAGGGTGAGAACACAAACTCAAGAGTCCAAACACAAGGTTAGCATAATGGGATCAATTAACCTAGAGTACCTAATGTTTGATAACCTGGCTCTGATACTTGAAGTGATGTGAATGACTTCAATCCTTGAAGGAAGCCATTGAAGGGTGGTGATTTGCAACACTTTGTGATTTCATCATTCCTTCCTATCATTTATCCATTTATCATTGATATTTCCATTGTGGAAGTGGAAACACTAACACGGGGTTTGACTAAGTCTAGCCCCTAAATGGCACAATATTTCTTCTCTCTTTGAATGTTCAGGTTTCAAGTTTGAAGAGGACTAAAGAAAGTTTGAAAATCATTTATTAATTGTTTCATTTGAAACCCTACATATTTTTAAGCTACAAAAACTCACAAAATTATTTGATAGTGATCTGACAAGTCTGTAAGCAAAACTAGGGATCTCAGATCTACCATCAGAGGATTGCAAAAGTAAAGAAAGATGCCCCTATAAAGACCCAGACACCCTTGGGAGACTTTTTCCTCCTACAGTGAATGGCATCAAACTTTCAAGATAGGTACACATCACTCTACCCTTCCCATATCTTCCTACAAATCTTTGTTTCAATATGTTAAATATTAGAACCTTACATTTTTCATATTAGGGAACATAGTCTAATTAGGTCAATCAAAGCAAATCAATTCCAATTCATTCCAAGACTCTAAAAGATGTGGATCCAAGTCTGATTGGCTCACCTTCATGGTTTAAAGTCAATCCAATCACCTTTTTGATCTCCATATTAATGAAACAATAGAAAAAGACACCACCCCACTATCACACGTGCATCAAAATTTGAATCTTAGGTTTACACATTAGACCTAGGATTCCATTTTTTCTTTTTTTCATTTTGGTGAACCTGACTTGTTAGCATTATATACCTTTTGAAATTCACCCTAGATTTAAGTTTTGTATTGCATTGTTTTGCATTTCTCACTTAGGGTTTCATTTTTTGCATCATAAAAGACATAAAATTCAAAAAATTGCATATCATATTACATCATAGGTTGCATTAAGGTTTATTTTAGTCATTTAGGTCAAATCTACATTAAAAACTATATTCATAATTGTCATTTTTTGTTCAATCATTGTTACACATTGGCATTTGAGTCACATTGTCTTAAATTGAGAAAAATTTAGAGAAATAGTGATTTTTAGATTTGTTTACACACAGGAACAAAGCACTTAGACCGTCTAATAAATATTCAATTTTTTAGTTTTTAGACACCTTATCAAGGATATAAATTCCCTTGGGTGCCTTTATCCTTATACACTTGGATCAACAAAATTTTTCACACTTCTTTATCTTTGCGTCTTTAGTATGTGTCTATTTGCAAATATTTGTTTTGGAATTATTAATTACATGTATTTAGGGATGTGAAGTAAGGATCTCAAATATCAATAAACAATCCATAATTGGAAAGAAAAATAATTATTTAAAAAAAATCAGGAGGATTATCCTCAATTACATGGCATGTCACCATTTGACTTTACATTCTTACATAGGTCAAAAATACATAGAATATGCAATACAAAGATTGACTTAGGTAGACCCTCACAACAAGTCATCAATATAAGGAAAGTATAAAGAATGTACAAATACATTGGATTCAACCACAAAAAATGTACAAACTAGAAGTACATATGCCAATACCAAGTTCATTATTAATGTGGAGATGCAAATAATTGAGTCTCTGACTGCCTTCAACTCTAACATAGTCATTTGCAAATCAGTAGATGAGAGCATGGTCTATAAATTTTTTCTACCCAACTAGGAATCTTATGCTTCCCTAAAGAGTTCTTCTTGACATGAAGAACCACTAACCCTACATGAGATGCTTAGCAAAAAGAAATCAATTTACAAGATGGATTTTGGTGCATGCGTAGTATATATATGCATTTCTAACATACTAGAACATGCTATGATCGATACTAGGATATGGTAGAGAGCAATAATATAAATTAATCCATATTTTTCAATGGTCTACAATCACTTGGCCAAGCATATATATGTATACAGATAAATAATAGTAGAACTAGAAATAGCAATCTATGCTCCTTGATACCCATATTCGGCACCCATCCTAGAAGGAAGCTTTCTATAGAAACGGAGAAAAAAATCTTTCCCTAACTAAGCATTTAAATATAATTGCATGACTAATAACTTGAAAACACTTAAAATTTAAGACCTTAAAAATTCATTAAAATTAGATTTAACACAATTCAGGTAAAATAGTGATGACTTTTTCATTTGGTGATGAAATTTAAAAATTCAAAATGTTATGGAAAGCTGGAAAATAGATGCATAAAACCCAAAAAATGTTCAGAGATATTTGCATTAATAAATGAGAAATTCATAATAGATCTAGAGACTAGAAATTTTTATCATATAATTACTCATTTTTCTTAACTAACAATAGACCTATCGGCAACATTTCCTACCTCATGCATTTAAAAATGTTCATACTCTTCTAAATTCTTTGACTTGCAAAATTTAATGTAATTTTAATAGTATTTGTCTTAGACGAATCTATGCATATATATTCCTATCTTATTTAACACATTGATTTAAAGGTAGCAACTCTATAATAATGTTTAAGAGTTAAATACATAATAGAAAATTTTAAATTCATATCAATTTTAGAACTCAAGCTTGTCAAGAAGAAAATAAAAGAAAGGGTGATCCCACAAAGTTGGTTTACAATTTTTGGGAGATTATGATTTTTGTTGAAATCACATGTTTTTAGAAAATATAATGATTTAAGCCTTAAAAATTTCCATTTAAATCATTCCAATTGAAGAGGGTTTGATCAAACTACCTTAGATCAAACCCCTTTGGATAGAACCCCGCTAGTTTTAAACCATACCTTTAATGGAGTTTCCTTCACACCTATCAAAATGCCGATAAAAATCGACTTTTGATTTACCTTTTGGGGGATCAAATGAATTCATTTAAAATTTATTTTTTGCAAGTATGTACTTATTATAAGCTTCCCAAAAAGTATAATTTTAAATAAATTTAATTTTATTATTATATTTATTTTTTATTTCTTGTGAATGTAGGTTTTTCACTGAAAATAAAGCTCTCTATTTTGCACATGTGAAAAATAGAATATTGTTAAAAAAAAGAATTAATATTAGTGCACCAAATACTGAATTCCTTAATCCAAAAAAAAATAAAAATTGATACATACAAAAAAAGTTATGTTATACAGTCCACCTATTTCTGAATTGTAATTGGTTTGACTTCAAAACTTGATTAAGGAAAAAATATTTAATAAAACACTATGAAACCAATTGGAAGCACTAGATATCATAGTTACAAATCTAAATTTGAAAAAAAATAGAATTTTATCCTTCATGGAAAAAAATTTGTGTTATACGGTGAGAGTTAGTCCTTAAAAATGGTGTTCACTGAGAAAACTAGTTTTTGAAGGAGATGGAAAAAGAAGTGCAATCTGATTCCAAAACTTTTGAAAAAAATATTTTTAGAATCTATAGACAAAATTTCACAAATCACTAGTTTGCATCATCTTCAAATTCCTCATGGTTTAGCCGCTATAAGTGCTCGAAAGTGAAGATTTAGTTAGAAAAACTTAGTTCAATGTCTAGTTTGGCCAAAAATTGTAAACCAGTATTGTGCGATCACCCAAAATATAATACAAACCATAACTCTTAGGAAGGCCAAGACCAATAACATTTAGGGATGCAATAGTTCAATATGATTGAAACAATAAGTAAGATATATAAAAAGGATTTATTTTGATTTAGTGATTTTCTCATAGATGGATAGGAAGTAGCAACTTAGGTAATCAAAAATAGAATAATGGGAAATAAATTCCCTCATGATACATTGAGGAAATCACTCATTAGCAATTTTTTGATGACATAATGTTGTTTGGGAAAGCATACAAAAGAGAGGATTGAGTGATAAAAGGGGTTATTGATGAATATTGCAAGGCATTAGGATGGAGTGTGAATTGGAAAAAAACAAAAGTCTCTTTTTCATTAATATCCACTTGAGTATTCAAAGAGATGATGCAAGGATACTAGGCTTAAGATGTGCCAAGCTTCTAGGGAAATTCTTAGGAATTTTTTTGTTTGCAAGTAATAACAAGAACGAGCTATAGGAACCACTAGTAAATAGTTGTAGGAAAAAGATGGAGTTGTGGAAAGGGAGGTGGCTATTGTCAACGGGAAGAATCTTAATGCTAAAAGAAATGTTATTGTCTATACCCATATATTCTATCTCCTATTTAAAGCTCCCCAGGAAAATAAATGAAGGTATTAATCATCACATGAGGAGGTTTGTTTGCAGTGGGGTGGTAGAAGATCAAAAATATCAATTGGTAGCATGGGATAAGGTTTACAATCCAAAGGAAGCGGGAGGAGTTGATCTTAGACAATTATCGATAATGAATCTAGTGATGGGGGCTAAGTTAGTGTGGAACATGTATAATAGGACCATCCAAAAGTGGGTAAGGATACTACAAAGAAAATATTTGGATTTGGTAGAACCAACTTAGATCTTAACATTAGACCCACCGAGAGGATCAACAATTTAGAATTTCAGCTTAGATTGTAGGGATATAATTTCCAAACATATGATATGGGATGCCAAAGATGGGTGTAAGACCTCATTTTGGACTAACTCATGGGATGGGAAAGAATATCTAGCACAAGATGTATCCTTGGATGAGTTAAGAACAACTTTGAGTCATGAATGGGGAATGAAGGTAAGGGATTATATGGAGTGGTACTGGAGGTGGAAATCAATGTTAGGAAGTAGAATCCATAGAGGAACAAAAATTGACATTGCAGCAAATTTTGAATGAAAGGTATGTTGTCATAGCAGAGGACGAGGTAAGGTGGTATGGGGAAAAATTTGGTGAATATAAAGTAAAAATAGGATATAAACTTAAGGAAAATGAAATGAAGAAATAAGAATGGACAAATCATCTCTTTTGGCATCAATCATGCCTCCTAAAGGAAGGAGTGTTTGCATGGACAATAGTCCAAAAGAAAATATTGACAAAGATAGGCTAACTAGAATGGGAATTCAGGACCCTAGCCATTGTGTTCTATGTGAGGAGGGTGAATATGTGAATCATTTATTTATTGACTATGAATATGAAAAATTCTATTGGAAATGGATGATGTGTAGGATGGTTTGTAAAATCCCATTATCGAAGGATCTCAAAATCATCTTTTAATATGGCCTAACATCCAAAGAAATGCACTTTTTCACAACATTTGGATCATAAAACCTTCGATCATAATATGGGAACTATGAAAGGAACATAATAGGAGGATCTTCTAAGAGAAGGAAATGTCTAAGGAGCAGTTGGAAAGAAAAATGGAAATTGCAATAATAGAGGTGGTTAATAATGTAGCCCAGAATAAAAAAATTAAAAGAAATGGCTTCACAAGTTGGGACGAGGAGTTGATGAATGCATGGAAAGGATTGGTCATTCATCCCATTAATAGGGTGTTGAGGGATCATCCTATAGATAATCCAAGGCTAGGAGTGGTGTGGACCGCACTTGAAGAGGGATGGGTAAAAGTTGACTTCGATCGAGCAACAAAAGGGAATCTAAGAGAGAGCAGAGTTGGATGTATAATCAAAGATCACAATGGTGTGATCCTACTAACAAAATAAATATACTTGGGGAGAGGAACTAACAACAAGGTGGAATTTAGAGTTGCTATGATTGGGCTCCAATGTGCAAAGAGGGAAGAAATGAAAAAAATCCATCTGGAAGGAGACTCGCTTATAACGATAAATGTGATAAATCAAGGTTGGATGCTAAACTAAAAGCTCAAAAATGGTTAGAACCTATAATGCAAATATTAAGTGATTTAGAAGAATTCAAAGTGTCACATGTATTTAGGGAGGGAAATGATGTGGCTGATGAGCTAGCCAAAAAGGCCATAATGGTGGGGGTGGCATCATGAGGGTAGCACGATCTCATATAGAAAGTAATCCAAAGAATAAAGTGTTGGTCACGGGTATGTGCAAGATCATCATGGAAAAAATAGGCCCTTAAGTGGTAAAAAATTCAAAAAAATTAGAGTTAGGAAAATTGGCGTAAAAATTTGAATAAGTTATCTATATTGTTTCAAAAATATGTAAGAATATAATCTATAGCAAATTGAATGTAGTTTCTAAACTACTATGTTTGTTTAAAAAATAAATCTATTTGGTGAAAATTTGAAATTTCAATGTAAATTTCAGGGAAAAAATAAGAAGTAGGTGTCTGTCTAACCA
Organism: Sequoia sempervirens; assembly: GCA_007258455.2. Classification (NCBI taxonomy): domain Eukaryota; kingdom Viridiplantae; phylum Streptophyta; class Pinopsida; order Cupressales; family Cupressaceae; genus Sequoia; species Sequoia sempervirens. The sequence continues at coordinate 21,396,766 of VDFB02353493.1, read as the reverse complement.
CCCTAACCACAATAAAATGATAATATTTTTTTACAAGATTTTAGATATAAGTAGAGGACTCATGCTCCGATGTGATGCATATTTTTTTGTAGTTTTTTTCCATGTAAATAATTAATTATGATTTTTTCATTACAAATTTTTAAAATATAAAAACTCGTATGTTTTACCACCTTAACTTGGTTAAAACTTCATGAAATTCATTTTTTCTTTTCTTAATCCTATAGTATGCAAAGCATAGAATGTGACACATGTTTTGGATTCAAAAAATGTGATACCATTTGAAAGTTGTAGATGTTTTTCAATCAGCCTATCAATCAGACTTTAGTCATAATTCAAATAGAAAATAAATAATTATTAATTATTAAATTCAAAGTAAAGCATAATTTATATTGGTGGAAATCTGAGAATCTCCTTGAAAACCCTTTTAGTTTCATCAATTTTGGGTAAGAAAAAAGTAGTCAGCCACATACCCATCATATTGCCACTTTTTGGCCCATCATGATCCTACACATACCCTCATGAAGCTTGTTTGAGCATTGCATACAAAACAAGACCTCAAATGGGCCAAAATATTAATGGAAAAATATATGGATGGAGATGTGAATAGTATCTTTACCTCTAGGTCACTCCCAAGTGGGTCAAGGATTTAGAACTTCATACAAAATTGTAGAGATCTAATATTAGATCACTTAACTTGGGAGATAAAGGATGGGTGGCTAGCATTATTCTAGGAAGATTCTTGGAAAGGATATCATAAACTTGTTGATAGAGAGGATTTAGATCATGTTAAGATGATAAAAAAACATGTGTGGGGGAATAAGGTAAGAGATTACATGGTGGTCTCAATTCAACATAGATGCTATAAGTATCATTGGAAGAGCCCTTGGGATCTTGGGCTTGATGCAAGGGTTGTGGAAGCTTATGAGGAAGCTATGGGTAGTTGAAGTGTTTGTGTCAGACAGGTTCAAGATATTCTAAGATGGAATGCTTTGCCAAATGGAAATTACAACGCGAAGGAGGGTTATAAAATGTTGATTGATAATAGAGATGGTGTTGCTAGAATTCCCATTAACCTTTGTTGGAATAAGGCATTTATTGAAGGCTGGCATGTTCACCTGGGCAATGTCACAAGGTAGGGTCCTCACAATAGACAGGTTTGTAAAAATGGGTTGCAATGGTCCCTCTAGATGCATTTTATGTAAACAGGAAGATGAAACTAGGGATCACCTTTTCTAAATTGTCCATTCATGTAAAGTTGTTGGCATTGGTTATTTGCTAAGCTTAAATGGCAGAATGTACATCCAAACAATCTTTTGGATATGCTAAATGGTTGGCCAATCCTCCAAAATCAAGCAATGTTTAATTATCTTTGGATAACAAGTCCATCGATATTAATATGGGAGATTTGGAAGGAAAGAATTAGGTGTATCTTCCAAGAAAAAGAAATGACAAAGCAGTCACTATTGAATAGGATCAAGGTAGGTTTAGTGGAACTAATCAATTGTAGAGTTGGGGATTCCAATTCTAGAACAGTTAAATTCACTGATTGGGATGCAAAAATGAGGAGAAATTGGCACGAGTTGAAGATTCCTCCATTTTTTAGGGATGGTGGCTCCTAGACTCATAAAGAGAGAGGAAAAGTATGTTGGACCCCTTCAAAAGATGGATGGTACAAGCTTAACTTTGATGGGGCTTTGAGGGGAAGTTTGGGAACCTCTGCGGCTGGATGCATCATTATAGACTGGAATGGTAAGACAATGGACAAGTTGGAAAAGCCACTCCCTGTGGGGACTAACAATATGATAGAGATGCATACTTTGATCCTTGGTCTCTATATTCGCCAAGATTTAAAGCTGAAAAATGTGGTAATTGAAGGAGACTCCTTTCTGGTGATCAATGTGCTTCAATCTAGATAAGTGTTAAATTGGAAACTTGGTGCCAAATTAGAAACAACGCTAAGACTTGTGGATAGTTTTGAATTGGTGATGTTTAATCATATTTCGAGGGAAGGAAATTCTAAGGAAGATCTCTCCAATATGGGAGCAAATGGCATTGTAATTTAAAACAAATCAACAATTGACTCTATAAAGTAGAGTTAGTGGGTGGTTGGGCAGGTGACTTTCCACACTAATTGGTGTGGAAATTTTTGGGCAGAAATAAAGGTGGTGAATGACTAGTTAATGACCAATTCACATCATCGACATTGTAACCCTAGTTCTAACCCTAACCCTAATTGTAAGCCTAACCCTAAGTCTAATCTTAACCATAATTATAACCTTAATTCTAATCCTAGTTTTAATTCTAAACCTAACCTTAACCTTAATTTTAACCTTATTTTTTGAAGTGTGATTAAGAGGATCATTATTTTTTTTTTATAACCCTTATTCTAACATTAATTTGAATTCTAACCCTGACTCCAACCCTTATTCTAACTTTATCCTAACCCTATTTTTAATTCTAATTCTAATAATAATCCTAACCCTAACTCTAATTTTATCTCTAATTCTAACCCTTACACTAGTTAACTCTATTTCTAAACCTGATCATAATTATAATGAATTTAGAATAATTATAATAATTAGTAATAATCAGGGCTCTAGAATTATACTTTAATTAATTTATAAAACTAAGGTTATAATTAATTTATTTGATATACAAACTCTAACAAATAATTATTTAATTAAAAATTTAAATAATTATAAATTAAGATTATGGCTATAATATAATTGATTAAAACATCTATAGTTATTTTATAATTATTTTAAATTTTAAAATAATAATTAAAAACTAGAATTATATATATTCTAACCCTAAATTTAAATAATTATATAATTTCAATTCAAAAAAATCACACTAAATTATTTAATTCAATTTTAATTAATTATAACCTTAATCATAATTTAATTAAAAAATTATATTATTATAATTCTAAATTAATCTATATAATTATAATTATAATAAACTAATTCTAAACCTAATTCTTAATTATTAATATTTTCAAATTATATTTATATTTATGTAATATTAATTATAACATTCACCCTAATAAACTATTTTAATATATTAGATTATAAATTTTTTATTATATCTCAATATATTTTAACTTTTAAAAATATATATTTTTTTATCACTATTTCTCTATTATTTGTTATAATATTTTAACTCTTTTTAAAAAAAAATTCTTAAAAAATTATAACTCAAAGGTTAACTTTTGGCATTATTATTGCACCGTGTACAATTATATTGAAATCAATTTAACCAATATATTTAACATATATCATAAAATTTATTTTTTATGAAAATTTACTAATACATTAGCCTTCGAAAGTTGTTTTTCTAGAAGTGCCAAGGTAATGAATTAATAGTTTTTATTTTTCATTGGTAATTGATTTCCTTTTGAATAATTTGGGGTCCACTTTTCAAGATCATGTCAGATTGTGTCTCACTTTGTCAACAATTCATCAAGTCAAGTCATCATTTGTGAAACACTTATAATTCACATTCCCAAAAATTAATGAAGCCTCTAATTAGAAGTTTCAAAAAATTGCTTCAAATGAGACGAGGAAAAATAATTTCAAAAATTAGAAAAGTAAAAAATCAAGCATTTTACTTTAAGAAAATTAAAATATAATGAAATTAACTATAAAATAAGTAAAATATTGTGGAGAATATCTTCAAAAAAATTAGTGCAATCATGGGTCACTTTAATATAATATTTTCTTTCTTATAAAGTAAAGAAATCATTAGATTATATATGTTACATATTATATAGTATATATATTATTATAATATGATGTTAAAATTACTATATTACATATTAATTTAATATATTAATATAATATATAATCAAATATAATAGAATTAAAATAATTTAAAATTTTAATTTTAACTTTTAATTTTTATATTATAAGATTGTAAAATAATTTATTTAATTTTTATGATTTAAAATAAAATTTATATTTTGAATAATTTAAATTTTTAATTTTAAAATTAAATTTATAATTTATTTTTTATTTTTTAGAATAATAATTATATGATTTATATATAATAAAAATAATTTAATATGATTCTAAACAAAAATATATATAATATTTAAATGTAAATTAGTTAAACTTAAATATTATAATATAATATTTAAAACATGATATAAAATAATTAAAAAATTTCAAACATAAAATTAGAAGTGGGAAAAAATTGTCTCAAAAAATTTCTTAAAAGTCGTGATAAAAAAGTTAATGCTCGTTATTCCTTTAACATGCAATTTTGTAGGGAGAATAGTCACATCCTTCCGTTATATCGTATGTTATTCTTTCTCTATAAATTTCAATTAATTTAAATAATATTTGTTGAAACATATGAAAAAGGGGGAGGTGACCCCCAAAATGTAGGACAAAGTGGATCACCTCTCTTTTTTCACTCTATTTCATTCAATATGAGGGTTACAATATGCAAATGAGTTACATAAATCAATCCTAACCTAAATACTAATAAAAAGGCAAGTTTTAAGGTCAAATGCTATGTACTTGTTGCAAAAAGTGCTTTTTTGGGCATCATTGAGGACTCATTCACCCTATGGCGAATGGGTCCTAGCTAGGGTTCTACAAAATAAATTTCTAGGTTTTGTTCTTCAATGTTTGCAATCCCATATCCTAGTTGGAGATTTTCAGAAAGCCAAAAATAAATCGTGTAGCTTAGTTTCTGTGATTCGACAACTTTCTTAGCAACTTCGATAACATTGACAACTTTTACAATTTTGCTCTCCAAATGATCTTCAACCTAAAACCTGCAATCATGCATCAAAGGAGAGAAAAATGTTGTTTTGTTAGGGAATAGGGGTTTTCCTTGGTCAAAACCTGTTTTGGTAATTAAACCTTGAAATGAAACAATGCATAAAGGAATGATGAATGAACAAAATGCAATGTCACAACTCACCAAACTTTAATTGAAACCTTAGAGTACAAATCAACAATCTAGCATGAACTAACCTCAATGAATGTAGATCTTGATCACAACACTTGATTGGAAACAATGTCTTGAACACTTAATTAGATCTTCAATGCTACATCAACACATTAGCTCAACAACATGCATGATGCATTATGCCTTTGACATGATGAAATGACTGTTGATTGCTTCAATAATTTTCTATGAATCTACCTTTGAATGCCTTCTTGAATGCTCTTGAATACACTATAATTCTCTTATGAAATCTTAGGATGCTTGAATGAAAATTTCTAGGATGGTTAGATGAAACTTAGTGAAATATCCTTATATTTATACATATTTTATCATTAAATCCTGAAATTCAAATAACACAAGCCGACATCAGATCTAGGATTTTGAAATCATTAAAATACAGTCAAAAACATATCCCAAGGGGGGGTCCTAGGTCTAAGTGAGGACCCATTCGCCATGTGGTGATGGGTCATAGCTTACTTAGCTAGGACACACTTCGAACAATGTGTAATGTCATGAGAAATAGGGTCCTAGGACCTAGTGAGGACCCATTCGCCAGGTGGCAAATGGTTCCTAGGTCACTAACCTAGGACACACACCTTCAAAAATTAAGTGTTATGTAATATCATTTATGAATGTCAGGCTTTATCCCTCATAATCTATAATTAATTAGGCTTAGATTTGAATTAAAGGTCCCAATTAAGGAAAATTAAGCTCAATTAATTAATAAAGCCCTAGATTAGTGTGAAAGTGTAAAGATACACTTTATAACACCCTAAATAAGGCATCATTAAGTTCATTTTATTAAACAGGGCCCTAAACTTAATGTGAATGTGAAAAAAACATTACAAAACTAAATTAAGACAACATTAGGTTCATTTGCATATTAATTATGATTTGTTGAAAAAATGGCACTCTATGGTTTAGGACATAAAACGTCAAGTTTCTCCCAAAATCATTCAAGGAAAACCCTAGAGATCTCAATCCAAGGATAGGAATGGAGGAAAGAGATCTATAATAGGGGTGTCCTAGGGTATGATTAATGACTAAAGATGGGTTCACCACCAAGCTAGGGCTTGGAAAGACTAATGAAATGCAAGATCTAATGTTAAAACCTAGTGCAATGCAAAACTTCACTAAATGACCTAGAAATGCATGTAAATCAAAACAAAAAGCTAAGAAACTAGAAGTGTGTACTTGGAAACTTGTAGCAGCTTGAATGAAGTCCTAAAATGCCAAAAAAACTAATTTTAATGTTGACTGGGAATCATACACCGTGCTGGGCAATTTAGTCCCAGATTAGGGTTTCTGGGCAGGAACAAAATTTTGACAAAGATATGCTTAGAACTCATGAAAACTACAAATTTCACTATACTGGGACTCATACGCCAAAAGTGGCATATCAGTCCCATTAAGCTTTTCTAGAAATTCAAAGTATGAATCTACTCTTCAATCTCTACTCTATCCTTTCCACCTAATTTTCAGGTTTGAAACTCTAGTTTGTAACCTGTAGATGTATTTTTGTGATCTTTCAAGCAAAGTGACAACTTTGACAACTTTTCTCCAAACTTGCTCTTCAATATGCCTTCAACCTAGATTTGGAAATCACACACTAAAGAGAGGGGAAAATTTTGTTTTGTTAGTGGAAGGGGGTTTTCCTTGGTCAAATCCCATTTTGCTAATCAAACCTTGTAATGAAATTAAATTAAATGAAGGAATGATGAATGAACAACATGCAATGTTACAACTCACCAAACCCTAGCAATAAAGTGTTGCAAACATGTATGAAATGGCTCCAATGGATGTAGATCTTGATTATTTCTTGAATGAAATAGATCTTGACTTGAAGGCTTGCTTGGAATACAAAACCCTACATCAGAAATGTTAGCTAAAAAACAAACATGATGCATGATGAATTTGACATGATGCTTAATACTTGAATAATGCTCCAAAACACTTGATAATCAGCTCTTGAAGACTCTTGAATGCTCTTATAAACTCTTGAATGCTCTTGTGAACTCAAATCTTCTATAATGCATGAACACTTAAAAGCTTGGGTTACTTGATTGCTTGTTAGGATGAAAATGAGTGAAATAACTTTGTATTTATACTTGTTTATGCCCAATTTCCCAAAATTACAACACTACAAGCCGACATAAGATCTAGGAGGATAAAATCTCACTAATAATTTGAAATAAATTTAATTTTGGGCCACACAAGAATCGTATGCCAGAAGTGGCATATGAGTCCCATTAGGCTTAACTATGGGACACATTTTTAAAAAATGCTTAGAATGATACAAAATTAGGACAGGGGTATGAGTCCTAGATCATTAAATCTGGGCCACACACTTCAAAAACACCTAAATTATGATGGGATCTTGGTTCATGTTGGGATTATCCTTGAAAAGATGCAATAATTAAGGTTTGTGGATGCAAAATAAGGCCAATTAAAGCATAAAGAAGCCCCAAATAATAATGAAAACCCTAGATTAGTGTGAAAGTGTGGTACAACAATTTACAAAACCCTAAATAAGGCACCATTAATTTCATTTAATTCACTAGGGCCCAAGTCCTAATGTGAATGTGTTGAACACATTGTAACAACACTAAAGCAAGGCCATGTTAGGGAGTACTTTTTTTGTCTTTACATCTAGCCCCCACTTTAGTGAGAGGAAGAACTTGCTTCAAACTCACACTAAATTAGACCAACACACATCAAGAGGGGTCCAAATGTACCAATTCTAGTAAGATAGGATGACAATGATCAAGAGAGTTGTGCAAGCCCCCGTGACCAAGATCCTATGGAAACCCAACATAGGAACAAAAGAACACGCATGAAAAATGATATAAGGAAAAATAACTAGGCACAAGAATACACTGCCAAAGATAAAGAGAGAGGAAAAACAAAATAAAAAGGGTGGATCAAGCTTCAACTATTTTTCTAGCACAATGTGGATCGGATCTAGGCTTTTTGTCTGAAAAATGTACACTCACTTTGAGGCAACAGAACTTCAGGCTATCCTCTGGGTGAGTAATGTAAGAGGGTGAGACACATACACACGTGGTTGGTATGTGCTCACAAGCAAGCAAGTGGATATGGGAATTCATGCCTAAGCTAAGCTCTTGTACAACCTAACCAAAGCTATACCTCCTAATAACTTTGATAAGGTGCCACACAAAAAATGAACTTTGAGCTAAAACAAAGCTTCGTATGCTTGAAACTCATGAAAAAACAAGATGGCTCCACAAGAAAGAAAAGTGTATTATGCAAGGTGGTCATATAACCAAAACTACAAATGCAACATAGGGAATGTTCAAAGGGGTTTTTCTTAGTTCATGCAAGGTATTAACTTAGGAAACATTGTGCCTAATTTCTCCAAGAGAGGGCCAATCAAAGAATAGAAGATTCACAACTTAGGGGATGCATTATGTTGCATCAGGCCACTAAGAGGAATATACTATGCTAAGAGAGATCATGCTCTTGAAGGACATCACACCCAATGTCACCACAAAGTGGAAGAAACACATCGCATGAAGTAAGATGATTGCACAGTGAAACATGAAATGCAAAAGAATAATGCCAATGTATGCACCCGCTTTAAAGAAATTACTAAACAACATGTTATGAGAAATTACTTTAAAGTAGCAAATGATCAATGTTAATAGTAAAGAGGACATGAGAGCTTACTTGGAAAGCCCTATGCCAAGTCATATGTTTCCAAATGAAGCTATGTCATGAAAAGGATAAGGGGTTTCCCCTAAACTGAAACTCCAAATATATGAGGGATCCATAGATTTGGGGTCAGTATGTTCTTGATACAATATTTTTAAGAGAGCTCAAAACTATCATCATTCCCCAAATACTCATAGAACTAGAAGAATGACACAAAGAGAGCGAAAACAAAGAATTTTTTTTTGGGTCAACATGGAAGAGACATGAATATCTCGATGCCTTGTGTCATCCCCAAAAGGAAAACAAAAGACAAATGAAAAAGATAAAAGAAAAATCCTTTGGGTCAACATGCAAGAGACATAAATATCTTGATGCCTTATGCCATCCCCAAAAGGAAAACACAAGACAAAGAAAAGATAAATGAAAAGCTTTATGACATAGAGAAGAATGTAGGTACAAATAGAATAATGTCACAAAGAGAGAGAACATCAAACAAAACATCACAAGGGATTGCATTACGCACATGCAATCACACATAGAACATGAAAAAGAAAATGAAGGAAAGACTAGTAAGGCACATGTGAATCAACCTAGAGCAGGTTGTCTGCATCCCAATCTTGATCAATATAAATGAAAGAAAGACAACTAGCCAAAAGGATAATGAAAAATGCATTACTAGGACAAGGCTATCTAATTCTTTCCCCCATTAAGTGCAAGACAAGAATGAGCTGAGGTAGGTGATGAGAAGGAGCTCTGCATTTTGAAATGATTTACAATAAATGCAAAGCTTGTAATAGTGAGAATGTTTGGATTCTACAACCATTACATGGAAAGGAGAGAAAGGACATGCTTTAAGGGATTATGATATCAAACCTTTTGAAGATTTGTTTTAGAGCATGACACTCTTTAATAGTATGTCATGTAGAGAATGGGTATCACTACTCATGAGTCCCTTTATTCACAAGAGATTCCCAAGGGGCGAACTACCCTAAACTACCTCAAGGAACAAAGCGAGAGTTCTAGAATCAAAAAGAGTAAATCACAAAGGTTTTCTAGACAAACTAATGAGATCGTGGCCAAAGGATGGAAATGCAGAATAAGGATGACAGTGTGGTGTGCTAGCATCCCATATGTGTGTTGGCGTCTCGTATGGACCAAAAATCAAGAATATCATAGAAAATAGATAAATGATCACTAACAATTAGATTGCTAAGAACTTATAGAATGAGGAAAAATGACAAAATGTAATGGAACTAAAGTATAGTAAAGTATAAATAATGAAGTAAGAGAATAAGAGATAGATACTTCTCACAACCCAAGTAATGAAGCCTCTAGCAAACGAATGTCTTCAATGCCTGCATGCATAAGATCTGGAGAAAATGTTTAGGTTGTATAGTGGTTTTCCTTAGACAAACCCTCATTTTTTTGTTCCCATCTCCATGGACAGCCAAATAGATAGAGAGAAATAAAATATGTGATGAGTGATAAAAGCAAACCTTGCTCGAGGAGGAGAACCTGTATCACAAAATATAGGTGATAAAAGCAATCCCTGCTTGAGGAGAAAAACCTATATCACAAAATATATATGGAGGGACATGTGAATCTCAAGATTCTCAAGGGCACAAGATAAGCAAGGTATCAACTTCAAGGCTTAAGGAAGCCAAAGGGAGGGAGCAAGATAGTTGCAAGAGCCAAGAGTGATGTAGAGGGTGTTGTGAGAACACAAGAGTGATGTAAAAGCTTAAGAGCTTGAGGTTTCTATAGCAAGTTGTAACGAGAGCTACACAAACAATATAGTAAGAGAAATATAGGAGAATGTCCAAGATGGAAGCCAACGAGGAGAAGAAGGTCAAATAAGTTGAAAAGACAACTTTTAAAGAGGGAAAAAAAGCTTCCCGAGCGGTTACAGGGTGTCCTGGATCGTTACCACTAAAAAAACTTGCTGACGAGTGGCAAACATGCATGGAAATGGTTATTTGAACATTGAGATGTTACAGGATGCTAGTACGGTGATGGAACCCCTCAAAAAATTCTTGGTTCGAGTCTATAATTATGCAAAATTTGACTCAGACCCTTATGTTTGGCTTTGGGTTGTGTTCCTCATAAATGTTTTAGGGTCTTATGATTTAAAACCCTTCAAAATTGGCCTACAAGCTTTGAAAAAACCTTGGTCATTTTAAAATTGCATTGACTTGATATTTTTGGTCGTTGGTTGTTTAAGTTAGCTCTTATGGCATTGAGGTCATTGTTTTTACCAGCCCCCTAATTTTAGGTCAGTCAGTCACCTTAGTCCTCAGTATTGAATTTTCCTATGGTTGAGGCTTACTTTTATAATATTTTAAATCCCTTTAAGTCCTCATCCTATATGGTTCAAGTTTTCGTCTTCCTAGAGGTGGCCCATTTTTTAAAAAACTAACTTTAATGGGATGTGCAGAATTAGGATTTTGTGCTAGCCATTGGATCGTTAGGAGTTGATCCAAGTCATTCCTTGTGCGCTCATGCTGATTTATTGCTTATTATTTTATTCACATGGGTTGATAGGCTTTAGCCACATGTCTGGTATGTTGGTGGGCCCGGTCTCCTTGGTGAAGATGATTGGCGCCATTCAAATAAGATCAATGATTGTATATTTGAGATGTGGCCACATCTTGACCATTCCCTGTGCACCCGTGTTGGTTTATTTTACATTATTTTAAACAAATGGGCTATCAAGTGATGGCCATGTGTTCTCTAAGATGGTAGGACTAGTGTCTCCACAAAGATAGTGAGTGTAGTTTGAAGAAAGATTAATGATGGATGTCGCAACACATGTTCTCACCAAAAATTGTTCCCCACACACCCATCCATATTATGCATTAAGGAAGGATGATCACACGAGCTAGCAGGTTGAGTGACACCTATCATTTATGTGGGACTAGCCAAGCTCTGATGATCAAGATTTTTGAGTAAGGAAGGAAATCAATGGTCGATGATGGATGATGTAGGTCAATCTTGACCACCCCCCACCATCCTGTGAGGGCCCTGCTTGAGTACCATATTATGCAATGGGCGAGCATGCAAGTGACACATTGACATTCTAAAAGCGCTTTGATGGACTTTAATGGAGTTGGAAGGTTGCTAAGTTTGACCGAGAGGTTACTATTTCCAAAAGGTTCCATTTTTCAAGTTTATTCTTTGAGGCACATGTTTGGGAATTTGGCTATCAGTACTGACAATTATTGATACGTGTGGGAAGGTGAAAATAAAGCAGGGTAGTGTACGAAATGATATTTTGAGATCAGATCAGGATCAATCCCCACTATTTTTCTATGAAGAAATACAAGTGAATTAATTCCCACGAGTAAGCGGGTGATTATAGCACCAAAAAAATTAAATAATGCTAAGTATATGGTTGAAATATGTGTACAGAGTGGATGTATATCTACTTAGGGAATTTCTGATCAAGAAAAGAATTAAAAGTATAATTAAAATTGGTTCATAATTAGTTGCACCCGTAATCTATCTGTTGATTTATTTTTAAAAACATAATCAACGGTTGAGGTTAAAAAGGATCAAAGTAGACTGTTGTCAGCTCTCATGCTCAAGCTTTCTTTGAGTATTAATGGTTGGCATACTTGCATGGCTTGATATAAGGAGGACCGATGGCCATATTGTTCATTCTAAAATTGCATCTAAGAGAAAAATTGGTGAAGGTTTTCTAGTTCTTATCACTAATAAGATGAGTAAGTCAGGAGAGTTTGTTAGGCCAGTTTGAAGGTCTGGGAGATTGAGTTTGCTTATGTCTAAGGAAGTTGCTCCAGAGAATGAAATTGATACACAAGGAGCTCCTGATACACCAAAGAGTAGAAGGGGATGTAGGAAATTCAAGAAGTATGGTGTTAGGAGTAATTATCGCCTCAAGAGCTGAACTGTTTCAAAAGAGTTGGTCAAGTTCAAAGGGAAAAAACTAGTTGAGTATGAGAAGAAGGTGAAGAAAAAGCGTAAGTATTCTCAAGCTTATCTAAGACGTAATTCTCCTAGTGAGGTTTCTAATAGCCTTTCAGACAGTGAGGGTGACACTGACCTAGAGGGTGATTATTATCCCCCTCTCTCTAGTGCCTTCTGAGGAATCTCAGAAGGAGATGGTGACGGTTCCTCCAGTTCCACCATGAACAAGACACAGGCTAGTATCCTCTAAGGCTGATGAATTAGAGTGATGACTCTGCCCCATTTTTTTTTATGACACCATGGCCCTTTTGTTAGGATTGTCCTATTCAACATTCATGTGATTTCTTATTTCTAGTGCTGATGTGGAAATTTTTCAAGCTAGTGTGTTGGAGAAGTGCCAAACTTCCTCACATTGGTGGCATGTAGGTATCTTCTGGGTAGTATGTAGGTTTTTGCTAGGGTTACAAGTGGAGAATCTTCTTTGGCCAACAAGGACAAGGATTCAACGCTACTACAAAAAACTATGACTTTTGAGGAGCTAGCATTTCTTCATGCAAGGGATGTGGAATTTGGTCTTTTACTCTTCCATTTTCTCCAATGAGTGCATGTAACTAAGGATGTCTCAAATTATGGTACAAATGATATTCAAACGAAATGAAATGTAAATGTAATTGAGTCTGATGCATGTTGCTCCCTTGTTCTTTAAAAGGGATTTTAGGGCTCATTACAAAGGGTCATATTTTTAAGTCTCAAATGGGTTTTAGGTGAAAGATAAGTTCAGGGAAGGAACTTTCATATAGAATATGGATGAATAGAACAATATTTAAAGAGATCCAGAGAATATTCTAAATATAGAAACCATTGATCGCGCCGATGGCTCCGCCAGTCAAGTACTAGCCGGATTACAAGTTTGGAAATTTTTTATTAGATGAGACACATTAGCAGATGACACCTCACCTCAGTGATCAGATTATGGTATGACGAAAATTTAAAATGACACCATTTTGGGCACAGCCAAGAGATTTCTGACCATGGAAAAACTGATGGCACTGAGACAATGTCATGATTTTATGTAACAATGATTTGGACCTTCATGCTAGTTAGAGGTTGAGGCTTTATAAAAAAGTAATGAAAATCATTGTTGATGAGCTCCATCATCACTAGATAGAACAGACCAACAGGTAGAGATAATCCACTCTTTGTTGAAGACTCGATGATACACAGAGTGAGAATATGGCCTTGAACAAACAAAGCAACACATTGATAAGATTTTGGAGGATGTTATATATGATGTTTCACATTTGATACAAATGTTGCAAATGAAGAAAGATGAAATGATGTTGATTACTTGAAAGAATATGAATACTTTTAGTTCCCTACCAGTTGGTAGATGTTTTAGTGGAGGATGACAATAAAATATAGAGAAAAAATATTATTTTCAGATAGAGATATGTCATGTGATGATAATAATTTTCAGAGTTTGTGCCTAATATATAATTACAAAATGACCAAGATTAACAATGATATACTCAAAAATTGGGAAAAGTGCTAGTAACAAAATTTTGTACTAATGCTCAAGGGTATCCATATATTCTACTTATAAGTAGAAGGATATACATGCTGCAATGGTATGGTAAAGATAAATGTGGGTTGAAGGAAATCAACTCTTCAATAGATTGGTTTTTGACAAGGAAAATTAGCTCTAAGCTTCAGTGGCCTAGTGCCACCAAGGTAGAATTGAAGCTTGGTTGAATTAGTGCATGCTCAAAATTTTCACCCAGAGAAGTGAGATTGATCTCCGCTTTTTAGGTTTTGGGGCCTCGTAAAAATTGTACATATTTTGGTTTGTTTTGTTTTGTTTTTTCCTTTTTTTCTTGGTCTACTTCAACCAATGATTCTAGGATCTCTCCATGCCTATGAGAGGCATGTGTCCCCAATAGGAGCCACTGATGGAAACCCTCAAAAAATTCTTGGTTCCAGTCTATAATTGTGCAAAATTTGGCTTGGAACCTTATGTTTGGCTTTGGGTTGTGTTCCTCATAAATGTTTTAGGGTCTTATGATTTAAAACCCTTCAAAATTGTCCTACAAGCTTTGAAAAAACCTTGGTCATTTTAAAATTGCATTGACCTGATATTCCTACTTGCCGGTTGTTTAAGTTAACTCTTATGCCATTGAGGTGGCTGTTTTTATTGGTCCCCTCATTTTAGGTCTTTCAATCACCTTAGCCCTTCTTAGTATTGAATTTTTCTATAGCCGAGGCTTACTTTTATAATATTTTAAATCCTTAAGTACTCATCCTATGTGGGTCAAGTTCTTGTCTTCCTAGAGGTGGCCCCTTTTAAAAAAAAAACTAACTTTGACAGCATGTGCAGAATTAGGATTTTGTGCTAGTTGTTCGATCGTCAAGAATTGATCCCAGCCATTCCTTGTGCGCTCGTGTTGATTTATTGCTTATTATTTTATTCACATGGGTTGACAAGCTTCAACCATTTGTTTGGTATGTTTTTGGGCCTGGTCTCCTTGGTGAAGATGGTTGGCGCCATTCAAAGAAGATCAATGGTCGTAGATTTGAGATGTGGTCACATCTTGACCATTCCCTGCATGCCCGTGTTGGTTTATTTTACATTATTTTAAACACATGGGATATCGAGCGATGGCCACATGTTCTATCAGATGGTAGGACTAGTGTCTCCACAAAGTTTTTGAACGTAGTTTGAAGAAAGATCAATGATGGATGTCGCAACATGTTTTCTCTCCAGAAGCCATTCCCCATGTGCCCATTTGTATTATGCATTAAGGAAGGATGATCACACAAGCTAGTGGGTTGAGTGACACCTGTCACTTGTGTGGGACCATCCAATCTCTGATGACGATGATTGTTGAGCAAGGAAGGAAATTGACGGTCGATGATGGATGACGTGGGTCAATCCTTACCACTTCCTGCCATCCCATGAGGGCCCCACTTGAGTACCATATTCTGCAGCGGGCGAGTGGGAAAGTGACACATAGACATTCTAAAAGGGATCCAGTGGACTCTAATGGAGTTGGAAGGTTGCTAAATTTGGCCGAGAGGGTACTATTTCCAAAAGGCACCATTTTTCAAGTTTATTCTTTGAGGCACATGTTTGAGAATTTGGTCGTCAATACTGACAATTATTAATATGTGTGGGAAGGTGAAAATAAAGTAGGGCAGTGTACGGACCGATATTTTGAAATTAGATCAAGATCAATCCTCACTATTTTTCTATGAAGAAATACATGTGAATTAATTCCCACGGGTAATGGGGTGATTATAGCACAAAAATTTTTAAATAATGCTAAGTATATGGTTGAAATATATGTACAGAGTGGATGTATGTCTACTTAGGGAATTTCTAATCAAGAAAAGGCATTAAAAGCATAATTAAAATTGGTTCATAATTAGTTTCACCCATAACCTATCCATTGATTTATTTTTAAAAACATGATCAATGGTTGAGGTTAAAAAGGATCAAAGTAGACTGTTGTCAGCTCACGCACTCGAGCTTTCTGTGAGTATTAATGGTTGGCACACTTGCATGGCTATATATAAGGAGGACTGATGGCCATATTTTTCATTTTGATATTGCATCTAAGAGAAAAATTGGTGAAGTTTTTTCTAGTTATTATCACTAATAAGATGAGTAATTCAGGAGAGTTTGCTAGGCCAATTCAAAGGTCTAGGAGATTGAGTTTGCTTATGTCTGAGGAAGATGCTCTATAGGATGAAATTGATACATAGGGAGCTCATGATATGCTAAAGAGTAGAAGGGAACACAAGAAATTCAAGAAGTACGGTGTCAGGAGTAATTATCACCTTAGGAGCTGAACTATTTCAGAAGAGCTGGTCAAGTTTAAAGGGAAAAAGATGGTTGAGTATGAGAAGAAGGCACAAAAAAAGTGTAAGTATCGTAAAGCTTATCTAGGAGGACATAATTATCCTAGTGAGGTTTCTAATAGCCCTTTAGACAATGAGGGTGACACTGACCTAGAGGGTGATTGTTATGCCCTCTCTCTAGTACCTTCTAAGGACTCTGACAAGGAGGTGGTGATGGTTCCTATAGTTCCACCATGAACAAGATGTGGCCTAGTATCCTCTGAGGCCAATGACTCATAGTGATGACTCTACCGCATTTTTTTTTATGACATCATGGCCCTCTTTTCAAGATTGTCCTATTCAACATTCATGTTATTTCTTCTTTCTAGTGCTGATGTGGAAATTTTTTGGGGTGGTGTGTTGGAGAAGTGCTAGACTTCCTAATGTTGGCGGCATATAGGCTTCGTTTAGGTAGTATGCAGGTTTTTCTTGGGGCTACGAGTTGAGAATCTTCTTTGGTCAACAAGGATGAGGATTCAATGTTGCTGCAACAAACTCTTCCCTTTGAGGAGCTAGCATGTCTTTATGCAAGGGATGTGGAATTTGGTCTTTTACTCTTCCATTTTCTAGAATGAGTGCATGTAACTAACTAAGGACGTCTCAAATTTTGGTGCAAGTGATATTCAAATGAAATGAAATTTAAATGTAATTGAGTTTGATGCTTGTTGCTCCCTTGTTCTATAAAAGGGATTTCAAGGCTCATTATAAAGGGTCATATTTTTAAGTCTCAACAAGGTTTTAGGTGAAATCTAAGTTTAGGGAAGGCACTTTTGTATAGAATATGGATGAATAGAATAGTAGATGGGTATGAGTCCTATATGTAATAGTCTTAAAATAGTTTTATAGAAACTACTTATATCGAAACAAATATTAGTCTGGAAACAAACACTCTCATATGTATTTTTCTCACAAGTTATGAATGAAAATACTAATTGTTTTATCATTTATCTTCAATTGTTCCATTGAATGTATGATTTTGTTTTAGCTTTAACTCAAATAGTTGATTAAAACACTTAAGGAGAGTTATAAATTTTGTAAGGAATTACACATGATTTGTAAGAAGTGAGTGTTTTTAAGCATTGTGAGTTTTCATAAATGAAAATCACTATGAAAATAGTCCACCAATCTCCAAATTAAGTAGTTATATATTATGGGTTTTTATATATTTGACTCTATTGATCCAATTGATGAAACACTAGTCTGTTTGTTAGAAAATCTTGCATGAAAATGAATAATTAGCATAGCAAGCAACAAACTTAAAATATGAATAACATTCATTTAAAATATTTTCAATTATAGTATGGGTTTGAACTACCCCTGTTTCTTAGCAAATAGGTAGTCATCTGATTAAAGGTTTGCCAAACTTTCAGTGAAATACACTATATGCAATATATAGGAATAAATCTATATATAAATGTGTTATCAAATAGATATACCTCATGTAAACACAATATGGAACACCCTCCTAGGTCACACAGAGCTTAAAGTGTAGGAGTATGGAACTCAAAATCCTTTACTCATTGTGTTGGCCACTAATCTTGTAGTTTCTTCATTATAGTAGTTGGCAACTCTTTAGAGAGCTCTAAGGTTTTGCAGGAAAAATCACCAATAGAAATGGTGACTCTACTAGGGAGTAACTTGAGAAACCTTTAATAGAAGATCTAGCCTTAAGAGTCAAGAGTTTGGTGATTCTGGACATCTAGTTCGTACATTAAGAACTTTTTAGATCTAGAATTAATTTTATTGTAGTGATTTCAAAAAATTTATGTGTGACTCTGTTGCAGGAGAGGACCCAGAAGGAAATTCATTCCTAAAAGGAGCTTCATATCGCTTGAAGTTCACTCCTTTGTAAAGAGAGGTGGTGACTCTGTCTAAAAACCTATTGAAGGTGTGAAGAGAATTTCAGATCTACAATATTTCCAATCACGAAGAAAAATCTACATCAACTACAATATATCTAGGTGAACCATTGATTTTTGGGTTCCTATGTACTTCTCTAGCTCTTCTAGGGTTTTTCACCTAAAAGGAGAGAGATAGGGCCCAAAAATGCTAAGGGTTCATTCAAATAATGTTATGTGTGATGTTTTCTAAGCTAAATGAAGTTAACTAAATGCAACTAAGTGATTTATATGAATGATTATGAATGCAAAACTAAGATCTATGCTATGCTAGAAAATACATTGTGTAATGCAAAATAACATAAGAATGTATAGTAAATTGCAACAAAAATGAATCATACTAAAAGTGTGCACCTAAAATATGGATGAGGACTAGAAATGACTTCTAGAATGATATTGATGCTAAAATTTAGGCCTGGTGGGACTCATTCACCATTATGGGCGAATCAGTCAGAGTTATGAAAAACTATATAGTGGCCCATTTTAGCCAAAAGAGTACTCAAAAATGTAGAAACTCAAAATTGACCCTACAGTAGGAATCATTCACCACTCATGGAAAATGAGTCCACTTTTGAATTTCTATATTTTCAAAAGTGGATTCTAAAGCTTTCGATCTGTACTTTGACTTCCTATAGGTGTTTGCTTCTGAAACTCTGATTTACGGGTTTGAAAATGGATTTTTGTTGATATTTTGACTTGATAAGTGAGGAAGAGACTTTAGCAACCTTACAACTTTATCTTTAATGATTTCCAAGCTTCCAAGAGACCTAAATTGGCAAACACACAAGACAAGAGAGAGAGATGTTGAATGTTAGGACATGGGGGTTTGCCTTTTTCAAACCCCTTTAGGTAATTAAACCAAAATGATGAAAGAATAGAATGAAACATGTAATAATGGAATAGATTACCTTACCATGATGTTGATCTTGGATTTATGTAGCGATGGAGGAAGATTCATCCCTTGAATGTCCTTAGGAGCTTTCTTAATGACTTGCAATGACAAAACTCTAAGTTTCTTGACTTGAGATGGAAGATTGGTGGATGAATATGTGAATTAAGTTAATGGATGTAAAAATGAATAAAGAGAGGTGATTTTATAGTAAATTCACCTTATTTTCCCATTAATTGGATCCCTAAGGCTGACATGGAGAAAAACTAAACTTAATTTAACCTAATTTTTCCCACTCAAAACCCCGAAAATGGCTCAAATGGGACTCATTTGCCACTAATGGCGAATGGGTCCCACCTAGATGGGACTAATTCACCACTAATGACAAATGGGTCTCACCTAGATGGGACTAATTTTCCACTAATGGTGAAAGGGTCCCACAAGGGCCATTTTTGCTAGCTAGAATGCCGAGAAGTAAGAAAATTAGGCTTATATGATGACTATGTTAGTTATTTGATCAAATTATGCCTCGAGATGCAAAATATGGGTTAATAGGGGCTTATTAGTAATGATGTAAAAGTAAATTGGGGCTTGGGACACAAAATTCAATGTGAAAGTGTGATTAAGTACACTTTACAACACTAAAATGAGGTCCACATGGCCTAGGAAGGAACAAGAACCAATGTGAATGTGAAAGACACATTAAAACACTAGTTTATCATTAATTTTAATTAAAAATCCTTCTACATTGATGTAATAATGTTATTAAACACATTTTATAATGTTGAATTAGGGGGAAATAGGTTCATTAAGTCTAGAAAAGCGTGAAAGCATCTTACAACACTTTACAACACCTTTACAAGACGCTGTTAAAAGCATGCTATTCAATTTACAAGGGCACAAGACCTAGTGTGGATGCATAAAATGCCTCACAACACTAGATTAAGACCTCATTAATCCCATTTTATCATGAATTAATCCCATGTCAAGCAAAGGGTACTTTTTTCTATGGCACACCAGGGATTCTTCATATTTTGGGTTTTCAAGAAGCATACATTTTGTTTATGAAGACCACATTTGAAAGTCAAGAAAGATCTGATTCTATATTAAGTGATTAAGCACTAAGAGAGGGAATGATAGTGATTTGTTCAGTATACTTCTATATTACTAGATTGCAAAATATATTATGAGGTGAAGTATTAATTATTTTTGAAGAATTTTATTTAGAAGATCTTAAGCAAATCAAGATAGAAATCTGCATTATAAAAGCTTAATATGGTGTTGTAAAAGAACTTGGATGTACCCTTTGTAATTACAATGTTGATATGAAAAGCTTGTAAGGGTATAAGAAAGTATATCATTCAACATATACACCTTTATATGGTGCCTAGTGCAACCATGGTTTGTAATCAACTTTAGTCAAGTTGTAAGAGAAGTTTTAACTCTGAAAGATATAGAGCTATTAATTTCATTGGAATTAATGGTTACTCAGATGTCATTCCATCTAACATCAGAAAATACTTACCAAAATTCAGTGGTACAAAGTGTGAATCAACAAGTAAGCATTTGCAACAATTCAACAATTTAATGGATGAATTTGAGGTAGATTATGAGGATGTAATCACGAGGTTGTTTGTTCAGTCTCTAAAGGGAGATTCTAGAGATTGGTTCTCTGATTTACTAGCATGCTTTGTCTACTCTTGGGAGGATTTCAAAGTAGTGTTCATGGAGAAATTTGGTGAAAGAATCAGTGCTAGTTCTTTGCTACATAAATTCATGAACATTGAAAAAGAGAAGGATGAGCTAGTTCTAGCATTCAATATCAGATTTGCTAAAAAATTGAGGGAAATTACTGAGCTCTTAAAGTTAAGTGATGTAGTATGTTTGGTTGTTTATTTAGGAGCTATTGATAATAATATGAGCTATTTGTTGAGATATAAAGATCCCAAAACCTTGCATTAGGCATATGGAATAGCCATGAACATTGAAAACAATCAAAATTATGGAATGCACAAGGGTCATTTGAATACAAGTGTTTGCTGCCCTAAGACACCAAATGTTGATGAAAGGAATGAATATCAGAGCACTTACACCCTATTGTTTCAGCTTATACATCATTCCATAATGTTGATCACACTAGCCTTGTTATGGGCTATGATTCAAATAATGATGTAAGTGAAGAAGACTTGTCCCAAGCTGTGATTATTCCTCATGTTGATAGGAAATAGTTTAGTGACCATCCAAATAGTGTGATGTATGAACCTATGGATTTCATTCATGAAGCTTCAAATGCACTACATAACATAGTTGATAAAGAGATAAAAATAGTTTCAGATACTTCGCATATCACACCAAGTAGTGGAGCCACTAACTATTCTAGTGATGAGACCATAGAGAGGGTGCATTTGCAGTCTTATGGTTTAGTTGAATCTAGTAATGTATTTGAAGATAAGAGTGATAATGAGATAATGCATTCATAATTCAGTGTGCTAGAACCATGTAGTTCTGATTACAATATTTCCAGGGTTGAAATTTTTGTTAGTAGTGAGCTTGGTGTCATGGGACCTATTCATACATATTCGACTCATTAGGTTGATCATGTTGATTATTATTTTGTTGGTCATACTAGCTTGAATGAAGTAAATTTGGAAATCTTTATATCATATGAGGATAACATTAGCATGCAAGATGTGGATGACATAATTTCACTCTCAGGTGATCAGATTATGCATTATGATGGAAACTTGAGTAATAAGATGCCACCATTTTTGGGTAACATTGCTATGAAGCTTAAAGAGATTTTTGACCATGATATCTCAGATTATGTGGATATGGCAAAAATTTTAGATGTATGTACTAAACAATTTGAGGATGGGAATGGAGTTGAAAATGTGTTTATCTTCTCTTCTAATGATTATAGTGATTTTGAGTGCAATGTTGATTTGGACCTTCATGCTAAGTAGGTTGAGGCTTTTATGTCAAAAATAAATGTAATGGAAAATCCATTGTTTGATGAGCCTCCATCTTCACTAGAGATGAGAAATTGTGACCCTTATTGGTACAGAGATAATCCACTCTTTGCTTAAGACTCTAATGATACATTTGATACAAAGTTAGAATATGGCCTTGAAAAAACAAAGCAACACATTGGTAAGCTTTAGGAGGATGTTACATATGATTGTTTCACATTTGATACAAATGTTGCAAATGAAGGTGAATATCATGATGTTGATTACTTGAAAGTATATGAATGCTTTTAGTTCCCAGTTCACTTGGTAGATGTTTTAGTGGAGCATGGCAATAAAATACAGAGCAAAGAATATTATTTTTAGTGTAGAGATATGTCATGTGATGATAAAAAAATTTATTTTGTACTTGATAATACAATACAAAATGACCAAGATTACACTGGCAATGATATACTCAGAAAAATTGGGAAAAGCGGTAGTAACAAAATTTGTACTTAGGTAGACTCCAAGGGTATCCACATATTCCTACTTAGAAGAAGAAGGATATACATGTTGCAATGGTATGGTAAAGATAAATGTGCATTGAAGGAAATCAATTATTTCAATAGATTAGTTTTTGACAAGGGTAAAAATTAGCTCTAAGTTTTAGTGGCCTAGTGCCACCAAGGTAGAATTGAAGTTGGGTTGAATTATAGAGTGCATACTCAAAATTTTAACCTCAGGAGAAGGTTTCAGATGAAGTGGAGATTAGATCTCCCTTTTCATGTTTTTGGGACATGTGTAAAAAATTGTACATATTTTGGTTTGTTTTGTATTGTTTTTTCCCTTTTTGTCTACTTTGCTTCACCCAATGATTTTGGGATTTCACCATGCCTACAAGAGGCATGTGTCCCCAATAGGACCCACTAATGGAAATCCTAAAAAAATTCTTGGTTCCCATCTATAATTGTGAAAAATTTGGCTCGGGCCCTTATGTATGGCTTTGGGTTGAGTTCCTCATAAATGTTTTATTAGGGTCTTATGATTTAAAACCCTTCAAAATAGGCCTATAGGATTTGAAAAAACCTTTGTCATTTTAAAATTGCATTGACCTGATATTCCCAGTCGCTAGTTGTCTAAGTTACCTCTTATGCCATTGAGGTCGTTGTTTTTACCGCCCCCCTGATTTTAGGTCTACCGGTCACCTTAGCCCTTCTCAGTATTGAATTTTCCTATGGTCAAGGCTTACTTTTATAGTATTTTAAATCCTTAAGTCAACATCCTATATGGGTCAAGTTCCTGCATGTCTAGAGGTGGCCCCTTTTTTAAAAACTAACTTTGATGACATGTGCATCATTAGGATTTCGTGTTGTCCGTTCGATCATCAGGGGTTGATCCTATCCATTCCCTTTGTGCCTGTGCTAATTTATTGCTTATTATTTTATTCACATGAGCTAACAGGCTTTAGCCACATGACTAGTATGTTGTTAGGCCCAGTCTCCCTGGTGAAGATGGTTGGCGCCATTCAAAGAAGATCAATAGTCACAGATTTGAGATGTGGCCACATCGTGACCATTCCCCACACACCCGTTTTGGTTTATTTTATATTATTATAAACACACAGGCTATTAGGCAATGGCCATGTGTTATTGTCAGATGGTGGGACCAGTGTCTCTAAAAATTTGGTGAACATAGTTTAAAGAAAGATCAATGATGGATGTCACAACACGTGCTCACTAGAAACCATTCCTTGCATGCCCATCTGTATTATACATTAAGGAAGGATGATCACACGGGCTAGCAGGCTAAGTGACACCTATCACTTATGTGGGACCATCTAAGCTCTCATGATGATGATTGTTGAGTAAGGAAGGAAATCGACGGTCGATGACAGATGACATGGGCCAATCTTGACCACTTCTTGCCATCTTATGAGCGCCTCACCTGAGTAACATATTCTGCAGCGTGTGAGTGGGAAAGTGACACATATACATTCTAAAATGGCTTTGATGGACTCTAATGGAGTTGGAAGGTTGTTAAATTTGGCTGAGAGGGTACTATTTCCAAAAGGTGCCATTTTTCAAGTTTATTCTTTGAGGCACATGTTTGAGAATTCAACCGTCAGTACTAACAGTTATTAATATGGGTGGGAAGGTGAAAATAAAGCAAGGTAGTGTATGAACTGGTATTTTGAGATCAGATTAGGCTCAATCCCTGCTATTTTTCTACAAAGAAATATAAGTGAATTAATTCCCACGGGTAAGCGGGTGATTATAGCACAATTTTTTTTAAATAATGCTAAGTATATGGTTAAAATATGTGTATAGAGTGGATGTATATCTACTTAGGGATTTTATAATCAAGAAAAAGCATTAAAAGCATAATTAAAATTGGTTCATAATTAGTTGCACTCATAATCTATCTGTTGATTTATTTTTAAAAACATGATCAACGGTTGAGGTTAAAAAGGATCAAAGTAGATTGTTGTCAACTCGTGTGCTTGAGCTTTCTTTGAGTATTAATGGTTGGCACACTTGCATGGCTTGATATAAGGAGGACCGATGGCCATATTTTTCATTCTGAAATTGCATCTAAGAGAAAAACTAGTGAAGGTTCTCTGGTTCTTATCACCGATAAGATGAGTAAGTCAGGAGAGTTTGCTAGGTCGGTTCAAAGGTCTAGGAGATTGAGTTTGCTTATGTCTGAGGAAGATGCTCCAGAGGATGAAATTGATACATAGGGAGCTCCTGATACACCAAAGAGTAGAACGGGATGCAAGAAATTCAAGAAGTATGGCGTCATGAGTAATTATTGCCTCAAGAGCCAAAATGTTTTAGACGAGTTGGTCAAGTTCAAAGGGAAAAAAGTTGGTTGAGTATGAGAAGAATGCGAAGAAAAAGTGTAAGTATCGTAAAGGTTATCTAGGAGGACATGATTATCCTAATGAGGTTTCTAATAGCCCTTTAGATAATGAGGGTGACACTAACCGAGAGGGTGATTATTATCCCCTCTCTCTAGTACCTTCTAAGGACTTTGATGAGCAGGTGGTGATGGTTCCTCCAATTCCACCATGAACAAGACGTAGGCTAGTATCCTCTGAGGTTGATGACTCAGAGTGATGACTCTGCCCCCCTTTTTTTTTATGACACCATGTCTCTTTTGTCAAGATTTTCCTATTCAGCATTCATATGATTTCATGTTTCTAGTGTTGATGTGGAATTTTTTTGGGCTAGTGTGTTGGAGAATTGCTAGACTTCCTAACGTTGGCAGTATGTAGGTTTCTTCTAGGTAGTATGCAGGTTTTTGTTGGGGTTGCGAGTGGAGAATATTCTTTGGTCAACAAGGACAAGGATTCAATCTTGCTGCAACAAATTTTACCTTTTGAGGAGTTGGAATCTCTTCATGCAAGGGATGTGGAATTTGGTCTTTTAATCTTCCATTTTCTGCAAAGAGTGCATATAGCTAACTAAGGACGTCTCAAGTTCTGGTGCAAATGATATTCAAATGAAATGAAATGTAAATTTAATTGAGTTTGATGCTTTTTTCTCCCTTGTTCTATAAAGGGGATTTTTAGGCTCATTACAGAGGGTAATATTTTTAAGTCTCAACAAGGTTTTAGGTGAAAGCTAAGTTCAATGAAGGCACTTTCGTATAGAATATGGATGAATAGAACAGTAGACTATCTTGGGTATAAGTTTTGTATGTAATAGTCTTAAAATAGTATTATAGAAATTATTGATATCAAAAAAAATATTAGTCTAAAAACAAACACTCTCCTATGTATTTTTCTCACAAGTTATGAATGAAAACACTAATGGTGTTATCATTTATCTTCAATTGTTCCATTGAATTTATGATTTTGTTTTAGCTTTAACTTAAAGAGTTGATTAAAATGATTAAGAAGAGTTATAGATTGATGCAAAGAAAATTAGGATTCAAAAACACATTTCACAAATGTTCAATAATAAATCAAAGCAATCTTTGTATAACACATGCTATTAGGCATTCTATATCACATTGGAAACATAACTATGGCAGCCCACAATTTAATGCAACGGAAAGTCGTTAATAACTTTGACAAAAAAAATAATGAAGCCAATCGCTCTAGTGAGATTGAAGAAAACACAGTTATAGACCTTTCCTCCAATTTTTGTGAAGATCCAACGATGGAAAAGAAAGTTATTGTATTTTCCCCAAAACTGCAAACCCTAGGTAGGGTTCAGATCTGCCCTCACAAAACGTCATAAATTATTCAAATCTTAATGAAATTTGATGAGACTTGAAGAAAATGAAACTAGATTCACATGGAAAAAAAATACAATTTGTTTCAAATCCAAAATATAGATTTTACAATCTGTACCATCACATTTTTCATACTGTAAATTCTGGACAATATTGTTAGAATAGTGAAGTCTCACCAAAATAGTCATATCTTCCACAAAAGTCAATAAAATTCAATGAGACAAAAATAATTGGAAACTAGAAACAAAAATATTTCCATCCATATATGATACTCCATTATTTTTTTCCATACCAGGCCATACAAAGCACAACTTCAACCTGGAAACAATGTAAAAATCAGAAAATGCACACAAAATTTGAGGTTGTCATTCATCAAACTTCAAAAATAGTGTCTCCAACCCCCAATTCGAGTTTTGGAGGGTGTATTTATACATTTCCAACCAAAACAAACTATTTTCAACCACCTTTTGATTAGTTTGTTGACAAAACACCTTAATGACACTTCATCTACCTAATTTTGCACTTTTGGCAATTTTTTACAATATGGAACAACTTTAAACATTATTTGACAAATGACTTACAATATGACTTCCTAATACTTAAAAACCTCTAAAATGGTTTTATAAACCTTATTATAAGACCCAATACACAAAATAAAGCAACTATTTACAAATGGCCTCATGGAGGCAAGAAATCAAACAAGTGCTCCTACACCATAGATTTTGTAAGGAATTGCATAGGATTTGTAAGAAGTGAGTGTTTTTAAGCATTGTGAGTTTTCATAAATGCAAAGCACTATGAAAATAGTCCACCAGTTTCCAAATTAAGTAGTTATATATATTACTGGTTTTTTATATATTGGACTATGTTACTCCAATTGATGAAACACTAGTCTGTTTGTTAGAAAATCTTGCATGAAAATGAATAATTAGCATACCATGCCACATACTTAAAATATGAACAAAATTCATAAGTATAGTATGGATTTGAACTACCCTTGTTTGTAGCAAATAGGTAGTCATCTAATTAAAGGTTTTCCAAACTTTCAGTGAAATACACTATCTGCAATATATAGGAATAAATCTATGTATAAATGTGCTATCAAATAGATATACCTCACGTAAACACAATATGGAACACCCTCCTAGGTCCCACAGAGCTTAAAGTGTAGGAGTAAGGAACTCAAAATCCTTACTCATTGTGTTGGCCACTAACCTTGTAGTTTCTTCATTATAGGAGTTGGAAACTCTTTAGAGAGCTCTAAGGTTCTGCTAGAAAAATCACCAACACATGGCGCATAGAAATCCTCGTGGTACACTAGTGTCTAAACACATCACACTATAAAACGACACGAACGTGAAAATCACAAGGTTTGACACGAATTCGATGCACAAGGGTAGTTGTTGAAAAGAGGTGTTGAGCATCCTAAGAAGGGGAAAAGGTTGATGCAGGGGCTAAAATGAGCCTACACAAATGCTAAGGTAGTGGACACTAAAGAGGATGTACAAAAATGCATGTGAAATTGCAAGGGGTACAATTGTACGACATTAAATATCCAAAAATTCTATGATATTTGCAATGAGATGTGCTTTTGTTCTTAGGATTTGGAAATTGAACTTTGGGCATGTGTGGTGATGTATTAAGTCCTCTATGTAGGAGTATCTATAAGTGTCTTTTAGTTTCAGATGGCAGATAAGGGAATTTCAACTTCTTTAGTTTGTAAGGCCTTTGTTGCTTGCTAGATTCACCAACTTCTCTAAGTGGAATTAGGGCAGGAGGACCTGAAATGTCTTTGTCATCTTCATCATTATCATGAGGCATTGGTTGTTCTTTAAGAAGGAGGACACTTATGTCAAGAGGAGGATCTTGATATCCTAACCCTTCAGTATCTTCTGTTGCAATTTTCTCTAGGAGTGAATTCCATGTTCACTTGTTGTATCACATCCTTGTTTTCTTAAGATTGTGAATCCTTTTCCATATGTCTCTTCTAGATTGATTGATGTGTTGGTTACTTTGTTCACATAGGATGGTTGAATGTTTGCTTGACTAGAGGAACTAGATTCACCTATTGAAGGGAACTTAGGCTCAGCTTGTGTTTTAATTTTAGTATGTAAAAGGCCAAACATCTCGAGTGGTGGGATAGTAGGGGGTATTGGTTGCATCATAGAGGGGTAAAAGGATGCATTTTTTTCAAGGTTGTTAAGGAAATCATTTATGAAGTTGTTCATGCTATCATCATCTTGTCCAATGATGTCATCATAAGGAGGACATGCATTAGGAGTTGAGTGAGCATGAGTAAGTTCAATTTCATTAGGGTCATTTCCAAAAGCACAACTTGACACATCCACTAATGATTTCAAGGACATTCAAAGCTTACTAAAGCACATATCCATAGTGAAATACAATGCAATGACTTAAAATGCAAGGTTCAGATTCTAAATAAGGTAATTTACTAATAATCTAAAAATGAAATGCAATTTTGAATTTAAGCAATGCACAAAATGGATCAATTTAAGCTAAATGCAATGAAATGGATATAACAGAAACTTTATAAATTGAAACAAAAAGTTATCAACAACAAATAGAAGCTCAGAGAGAGAGTTTTGAATTTTGGAAAATGCAATTTAAAATCTGTACTAGGACTAAATCGCCTAGAGGGGCGTATGAGTCCCAGTCAAGGGTTTTTTCACAAATTTCAGAAAATTTTAAGTGATTTTTAAGCTTTTTGGTTTGGATGATCTCTAGACTAAATACAAATGCAGATTTAAAATTAAATTCAAGGATGAAAGATGCAAAAAAGCAACCTATATGCACTTTCACTAATGCAAGATTTAGAAACCCTAGATGCAAATTAACTAATGCAAACCCTAATGCAAAGTTAATGCAAGAAAGATTTAAGACTATGATGCACTCCAAATTAGAAATGATGTGTTCTAAATGTAGGTTCACTAAAATGATTTGTTTAAAAAATAGTGCTTTATGATTTAGGACATAGAACATCAAGTTTATCCCAAAATCATTCAAGGAAAACCCTAGAGATCTCAATCCAAGGATAGGAATGGGGAAAAGAGATTTGCAATAGGGGTGTCCTAGGGTATGATTAATGACTAAAGAGGGGTTCACCACCAAGCTAGGGCTTGGAAAGACTAATGAAATGCAAGATCTAATGTGAAAACCTAGTGCAATACAAAACTTCACTAAATGACCTAGAAATACATGTAAAGTAGAATAGAAAGCTAAGAAACCAGTAGTGTACACCTGGAAACTTGTAGCAACTTAAATGAAGTCATGAAATGTTGAAAACACTAATTTTGATGTTGACTAGGACTCATACGCCAGGCTAGGTGATTTAGTCCTAGATTAGGGTTTCTGGGAAGGAGCAGAAATCTGACAGAGATATGTTCAGAACCCCTAAAAAACTACAAATTTCACTATACTAGGACTCATACGCCAAAAGTGGCATATCAGTCCAATAAGGCTTTTCTAGAAATTCAAAGTCTGAATATTCTCTTCAATCTCTGCTTTGTCCTTTCCACTAGATTTCTGGGTGTGAAACTTTCATTTGCAGCCTATAGATGTCTTTTTGTGATCTTCCAAGCAAGGTGCCAACTTTGACAACTTTAGACGCTTTGGTCCAACTTTTCTCCAAACTTGCTCTTCAATATGCCTTCAACCTAGATTTGAAAATCAAACACTAAAGAGAGGGGAAAATTTTGTTTTGTTAGTGGAAAGGGGTTTTCCTTGGTCATGTTGGATGTTGTTGATAAGCGGTTGTCATTGATGTCAACACCATTGGCATTAATTTCTTCAAGGCTATATATGTTGAGGATATTGAGAAAATTGTAATGAAATAAGTTGCAAGTGTGACAAATGATGAATCTAATAAAGGGAATATAAGTGAGGACGAATGGGTATTTATTGCTATCAAGGAAAATGATCCAACCCCTACTGAATTTTCTAGTTGCTCAAATGTGGAGAAATCTCTAGTTGCTCGAGTTGAAGAGAAAGATGAATGGGTGATTGATAGTGGATGTTCTCATCACATGATAGGTGATAAAGAAAATTTGTGAGCCTAGAAAAGTATGATGGTGGTTTTGTAATATTTGGTTATGACAAAACTAGTGTAATCCATGGCAAGGATCCATTTCTCTTGATAGTAAGCATAATATTGATGATTTCCTTTATGTGGAAGGTTTGAAGCATAATCTATTAAGTGTTGGATGGATGGTTGACAAGGGATACAATCTTCAATTCAAGGATGGAAAGTGCAGAATATTGAGGAGTTCTATAAATGTGATTGCATCAGGTACAAAAACAAAAGGTAATATATTTCACCTAAATGCTACTAGTAAAAGTTGTATGATTTCTCAAGTTGATGAAAGTTGGTTGTGGCATAGGAGAATGTGTCATGTAAACTTTGATAATATTATCAAGACAAGTTCTACTCATGCTATGAGAGATCTTCCTAAGTTGATAGAACCTACTAATACCATATGCAAGGAATGTTAGTTAGCAAAGAAAACTAGAATTTCATTCCAGAGAAAAAAACATTGTTCAAATG
Organism: Sequoia sempervirens; assembly: GCA_007258455.2. NCBI lineage: Eukaryota > Viridiplantae > Streptophyta > Pinopsida > Cupressales > Cupressaceae > Sequoia > Sequoia sempervirens. The sequence continues at coordinate 21,365,773 of VDFB02353493.1, read as the reverse complement.
AAGTGTTGGAGCTTGTTCATACTAATTTGTGCGGTCCTTCTAGAATCAAAATTTTACAAGGAGACAAGTATTTCATGCTACTTATTGATGATCATTCTAGAATGATGTGGGTTACTTTCTTAAGGAAGAAATTTGAAGCTCTAGAGAAGTTCAATATTTTCAAGGCTATGGTTGAGACAGAGACAGGTCTAAAGATTAAATGTTTGAGATTGGATAGAGGAGGTGAACTCACTTCTAATGAGTTTAATTATTTCTGTGAAGAGCATGGGATAAAGAGAAAATTATCTGCTTCGCGAACCCCTCAGCAAAATGGAGTTGTGGAAAGGAAGAATAGGAAAATTCAAGATGCTGCTAGGAATATGATGTTGGACATAAATGTTCCTCATATCTATTGGAGAGAAGCTGCAAGTACTGCTATTTACACTCTCAACTGGGTACAAGTCAAAGGTGATACTGGTAAGAATCCTTTTGAGCTATGGTTTGGTCACAAGCCTACTATTAGGTACTTCAAAATATTTGGGAGTAAATGCTTTATCAGAAGAGATGAAGATATAGGAAAGGTTGATGCTAGGAGTGATGAAGGAATCTTTCTTGGTTATTCTACTAAAATCAAGGCCTACTGGTGCTACAATAAGAGATTGGGGAAAGTAGTTGAAAGTGAAAATGTCAAGGTTGATGAAGACACAACTAGACCATCCAAAACTTGTGGATATGATTCAGATGATCAAAATGAAAGTTCAAATAAAGGAAAGAAAGTTTAGACTTGAAATCAAGTTCAGATCATTCTAGTGAATCAAGAAAATCAAGAGGAAGGAACTAGTGAAAGTGCAAAAGAAATATTACAAGAGCATGAAGTTCAAGAACATCCTAAGACTCCAAGGTATGTAAGATTAAATCATTTAGAAGATCAGATCATAGGTGATAAGAACAAAGGTGTTCAGAATAGGAGAAAAATTGTAGAAGAATATTGTTTGGTTTCAAAGACTAAACCTAATAGTGTGAATGAAGCATGCAAAGATGAACATTGGGTAGAAGCAATGAAAGAAGAACTACAAAAAATTGAGAAGAATAATACATGGATTCTTGTTCCTAGACCTAAGGAAAAAAATGTAATTGGAACTAAATGGGTCATTAGAAACAAACTGAATGAGCAAGGTGAAGTTGTTAGAAACAAAGCAAGACTGGTGTGTAAAGGATATTCTCAGATGGAAGGAATTGACTTTGTAGAAACTTTTTCTCCTGTTGCTAGGATTGAAGCTATGAGACTATTTCTTTCTTATGCTACTTACAAAAACTTCAAGGTTTATCAGATGGATGTCAAGCTAGCATTTCTAAATGGTGAACTGGAAGAAGAGGTGTATTTTGAGCAACCTGATGGATTTCAATTGACTGATCAAGGAGATATGGTTTTTCGATTGAAGAAAGCACTATATGGACTCAAGTAAGCCCCTAGAGCATGGTATGCTAGATTGGAAAAGTATTTGTTGAAGCTTGTATTTAAAAAAGGTAATGTTGATAGTAATTTGTATTTCAAGATTGATGATGATAAAGATTTGATTGTTGAAGTCTTTGTTGATGATATTTTTTTTAGAGGAGATGATAGTTTATGCATGAAGTTTGTTGATGAGATGTAGAGTGAATTTGAGATGTCAATGATTAGAGAGATGGAATTCTTTTTGGGATTTCAAATTACTCAACTAGATAAAGGGATCTTTATATATCAGTCCAAGTATGTGAAATAATTGTTAAGGAAGTTTGGTATGTGGTTCAGAGCTTAGTTTGATGCCAGGGTATGTTGCCGAGCTCAGTACGTTGATGTTCAAATATGTGGTTCAGAGCTTGTGTGGAGAAATATAATGTATATCTTTTTCATTGATGTCAAAGGGGGAGAAGAGTCATGTGAAAAAAATTGTGGGGAGAAGAGTCATGTGAAAGAGTTGAGGAGAAAAGAGTCAAAATCTAAGGGGGAGAAATTGATAAGAGTTAGTTGCGTTGATGGTGTTTTTCACATCATGTGTTGCCATCAATGCCAAAGGGGGAGATTTTTGGATGTTGTTGATATGTGGTTGTCATTGATGTCAACACTATTGGCATTAAGGTCTTCAATGTTGTATATGTCGAGGATATTGAGAAAATTGTAATGAAATAAGTTGTAGGTTGGCAGTGATGAAGTGAAGTTGAGTATGTTGCCAAGCTCAACACATTGATGATCAGAGGTTGTGGATTAAAGGGTTTTTTTTTATTATAACTAGTTTATCCACGTTAATTTTTAGAGATCTGCATAAAGATTTGATTGAGTTATGAGCAGTTGTGTTCTGAGAGTTGTTATGTTGCTTCAGTTGGTGTTCCTAAATGAAGATGATGTGATTCTAGTAAGTTTTGTTCTTGTGGATGATTCTATGGTGATTCATGATGTTTGCGAATGTTTCTAGATTATGTTGTATCTGTGTTTCACATCTGTATTGATCATTGTGCTCGCGATTAGTGATTTTCTCTTGCGTGTTCATGTTTTTCATGTTCATGGCCAACAGGGTAATTGTAGCGTGTTGTGTATCTTCGTGGAATAATTTTTGAAGGTGTTTCATGTTTGAGGATTTTATTTTGTGTCTTCATTATGTTGTGGCTGACATTGGTCAATTCACATTGAAAATTATTTATTGTTTTGGGCCGACAATTTGCATATGTTTTATTATTTTGTTGAAGCCAACATGTAGCAATGTAATCTCTTGTTGCAGATATATATAAGTGATTGTTTATTTAATTTGAAGGAATGCATGTGTATGATATGTGCAAATAATATCCTAATCATTGAAAGGAAAAATTAGAGTGTGAAGAAGTGTTCATGTGCTTAACCAAAATTGTAATCAGGCATTAGCAAATGCTATTTTCTCAGTTCAAAATCCTGCTGATGTAATCTGAATGTTTCTGTAAGACAATGTGTCTTCCTTTGGGTAGTAAGCCTTGTTGTAATTGAGTAGTTAGCTCTAGGTAGTGCACCTGAATGCATGTGCGTTCCCCATTCACATTTATTTTATACTTTTAATAGGGTATAATCTTGTGGACTAACCTCCACCATGGTTTTTCCCCTAATAGGGTTTCCATGTAAAAAAATCTTGGTGTTATATGTGTGTCTCTAATTTGTTGATGGTTCATGCTTTCATGTTTATTTATTAGATATGAGAATAAGGTTAATAAGTTTAATAAGTTTAAATTTCTGAGATAACTGATTCACCCCCCCCTCTCAGTTGTTTGCCCCTGTGTTGCCAACAGGTCAAACCCCATTTTGGTAATCAAACCTTGTAATGAAGTGAAAATGAAATGAATGAATAATGAATGAACAACATGCAATGTTACAACTCACCAAACCCTAGCAATAAAGTGTTGAAAACATGTATGAAATGGTTCCAATGGATGTAGATCTTGATTCTTGCTTGAATGAAATGGATCTTGACTTGAATGCTTGCTTGGAATAAAAAACCCTACATCACAAATGTTAGCTCAAAAACAAACATGATGCATGATGACTTTGATATGATGCTTGATACTTGAATAATGCTCCAAAACGCTTGATAATCAGCTCTAAAGACTCTTGAATGCTCTTGTGAACTCAAATTTTCTATAATGCATGAACACTTAAAGCTTGGGTCACTTGATTACTTGTTAGGATGAAAATGAGTGAAATAACCTTGTATTTATACTTGTTTATGCCCACTTTCCCAAAATCACAACACTGCAAGTCGATATCAAATCTAGGAGGATAAAATCCTACCAAAAATTTGAATTAAATTTAATTTTGGACCACACGAGACTCATATGTTAGAAGTGGCATATGAGTCCCATTAGGCTTAACTATGGGACATATTTTTCAAAAATGCTTAGAATGATGCAAAATCAGGATGGGGCCCCAAAACCTATGTGGGACTCATATGCCCAAGGTGGAACATGACTCGCAAATCACTAAATCTAGGCCACACACTCCAAAAAAAACCTTAATTATGATTGGATCTTGGTTCATGTCAGGATTATCATCGAAAAGATGCATTAATTAAGGATTGTGGATGCAAAATAAGGCCAATTAAAGCATAAAGAAGCTCCAAATAATAATGAAAACCCTATATTAGTGTGAAGTGTGGTACAACACTTTACAACACCCTAAATAAGGCACCGTTAAGCTCATTTAATTCACAATGGCCCAAGATCTAATGTGAGTGGTTAAACACATTACAACACTAAATCAAGGACATGTTAGGGAGTACTTTTTTTGTGATTACAAATTATTCCCAAATTAAGTATGAAAAAGGGATACTTTTTTTGACACTACATTTTTCCCCCACTTTAGTGAGTATGACCCCATGTCAAACTCACACTAAAGTAGACATTCAAGACACTTATGCATGCAACAATGACAAATATTCACAATCATACAACATCAAAGACCAAGAAGATCAATCCTTAATGGTCCAATGCGACGTGGAACACATCTAGACTATCAGTTTTGCACTCACTCCAGGGCAGTGGAACACTATGTTGTCCACTAGGTGACTATCCCTTGGGAAGGTGGCTTAGTGAGAAATTCATGCATGTGTGTCAACTCTCACTATACTTACCATACCAAAGCTATCCCTCTAACAACTTTTATAGGGTGCCACTCAAATTCCTATCTCGTGCTTAACAAGCTATGTTATGCTAAGCACCTATGCACATGGAAAGGCTCCACATGAAAGCAAGGTGTCTTATGCTAGGTGGCCTTGAATTTAGGGTTTCAAGCTTCACAAGGTTAGCAAGTTGTGTAATGCCAAACACTTATGAATAACAATGTATATAGGTTTTTGTTCAAAGGGATTTTGCTTCATTCGTGTAAGGTCTTCCTCTTAGGGAACATCGTGCCTAATGTCTCCAAGAGAGGACAAATCAGGAGTAAAAGTTTTGCAACTTAGGGAATGTAGTGTGTCACACCACCACTAAGAGGAAAGTAGTATGCTAAGAGATATCACACTATTGGAGGACATCAAACCCAATGACACCACGAAGAAAGGGATGCATCACAAGAAAAAGAAAATCACACTATGAAATATGCAAAATGTCGAAAGATATTGTAGATGTATGCCCCCACTTTAAAGTAGTTGTTAACATCATTATTATGAGAAATTGATTTACAGTAGCCAACATTTACTCCTAAGACATGAGAGTTTTCCTCAAAAAACCCTATGCCAAGTCATATGTTTCTAAAATAAAGCTACATCATGAAAAAGGAGGGAGGAGTTACCCCAAAAATACATAAGGGATCTATGGATTTAGGGTTAATATATCATTGCTACAATGTTGTTTAAGAGTGTGGAAATGTCATGATTCCCCAAATACTCATAGAACTAGAAGAATGATACATAGAGAGAAAAAATAAAGAAAAATCCTTTCGGGTCAACATGGAAGAAACCTAAATGTTTTGATGCCTTGTGTCATCCCCAAAAGAAAAACACAAGACAAGCAAAAAAGATAAAATGTTTATGACATAGAGAAGAATGCAGATACATATAGAGGAATGCACAAAAAGAGAGAGAGAGAGAGAGAGAGAGAGAGAGAGAGAGATACACCAAATGAAACAACATGGTGGATCACATTACACACATGCAATCACATAAAGCAACATGGAAAAGAGAATAAAGAAAAAAACTAGTAAGGCACATGTAAGTCAACCTATAGCAGGTCGTCCACATCTCAATCTCGGTTGGTATATATGGAAGGCAGACAACTAGCCAAAGGGAAAAATTAAAATTCCAAAACTAGGACAAGGCTATCTAACCCCTTGCCCCCACTAAGCATAGGACAAGGATGAGCCGACATGGGTGATGAGAATGAGTTGCTTACGATAAAGAGAATGATTTGAAATGAATGTATAACATGTAATAGTGAGCATACTAAGATCCTACAACTATTACATGGCAAGGAGCAAGATGCATGCCTTTTTTAGTCAAGTTTGGTTCTTAGCAGGTGTAAACTTCTTCAATACTCTCTTTAAAGGATGATAATTGTCGGTGTGATGACCAAATAATCTATGATAGGCACAATATGGTTCATTCTTATTATTTTTTCTTTTGGTCATGTTTCCACGTTTAGGTGGTAATTCAATCAATTGCCAACATAAAAGAGTATAGAAGATTGTCTCAGTTTTAGATAGTTGTAATGAGTTATAAATAGATTTAGGAGGTTCATACAACTAGTGTAACTTAATCTTTCGATGTTCATGCATTCTAGGTTTCTTCTTCTTTGGTTTGATCACTATGTTGTCATCACTTTCTTCTTCTAACTGCAAACCCTTTCCTTTTTTAGAAAAGGATGTGTTAGAAGTTGTAAAGTGATCAAAATTTGTTGCTTATTTTCTCTTATGCATGGGAGATGTATTGAAAGGTGGTTGAGGAGGAAAATTGTGTTGAATGATATGGACTAGGGAACACATGAATTCTATCCCTTCATTATGTTTAATCATTGTTCTTACATTTCCTATAAGGGGAATGGCATTACCAACAATAGGTTTGGTTCTTATAAAGTTTTGTAAAATATTTAATTCTTCGTCTAGCCTCCTTATGTTTTCTTGTGGGATATTAGCAATATAATGCACATCGTTTGTAGGAAGGGAAGTCATGGGAAATGAAGTATGCATGCTATGATCCATAGGAGGTTGTTTATCAACACTATTAGAAAGAGATTTAGAAAACCCAAGATCCACAATGAATGGTGTATCGTGGGATGACATGAGTCTCAAACTATTCCTCACAATAGTATTGCTAATAGGACACCAAGTTGTAAATCTCATACAAGTTTCACAAACTTAGTGTGCAAACCCAAAATGGAAAAAGGCTTAAAATTCAATACAATGACCTAAAATGTAATGTGTAAATGCAACTCTCAGATTCTAAACAAGGTAATTTTCTAATTATACTATACAAAAATCTAAAAATGAAATTTTGTATTAAATGCAATTTTGAAAGCACACAATGCACTAAATGTTCCAAATTAAGCTAGATATGATGAAATTGATGAAACAGAAACTCAACAAACTGTAACAGAGATTTGAAAGTAGCAAATAGAAGCACAAAAATGAAGATTTTAATTTCTAGAAATGCAGATCATGACATGATCAAGGACTCATTTTCCCTATGGAGAATGGGTCCTAGATGAGGTTTTTGAAACTGATTTTTATAGATTTTTAGGTGTTTTCCAGTGGTTTTTCAGATTCAGGTTTGCTATAGTAAGTTTCAGGTTGATTTTTTGTAGAATGTACTGTGAAATTTAAGTGCAAAATGTGACAAAAGGATGACCTAAAATACCTAGTTTGATATGCAATTTTGTTTCAATTTTCAAATAAAAATTTATATGATATAAATGATATGAAAGATGACTAATTTTTTTGTATTTTTTAGATTTAAAGAATGCAAGCAATACAATCCTAAAACCCTAGATGAGATGCAAATTTGAATGCAAAATAAACACCCTAAATGAGATCTAATTCAATGCAAATGAATGCAAATGAATAAAAGATCTAGATCTAGGATGAAAATGACCCCAAATTTAGAAAACTACAATGCTCAAAAGATCGAATTCACCAAAATGAAACATACGAAAAATGAGAGGGGGGCGCCCAAAATGTAGGACAAAGTTGTTCACCTCTCTTTTTTCACTCTATTTCATTCAATATGAGGGTTACAATGTGCAAATGAGTTACAAAAATAAATCCTAACCCAAATACTAGTAAAAAGGAAAGTTTTAAGGTCAAATGTTGTGTACTAGTTGCAAAAAGTGTTTTTTCGGGCCTCACTGAGGACTCATTCACCCTATGGCAAATGGGTCCTGGCTAGGGTTCTAGAAAATCATTTGTTGGGTTATGTTCTTCAATGTTTGCACTCCCAGATCCTAGTCAGAGACTATCAAAAAACCAAAAATAAATCATGTAGCTTATTTTCCATGATTTGACAACTTTCTTAGCAACTTTGACAACTTTTACAATTTTTCTCTCCAAATGATCTTAAACCTAAAACCTGCAATTACACATCAAAGGAGAGAAAAATGTTGTTTTGTTAGGGAATAAGGGTTTTCCTTGGTCAAACCTTGTTTCCGTAATTAAACCTTGAAATGAAACAATGCATAAAGGAATGATGAATGAACAAAATGCAATGTCACAACTCACCAAACCTTAATTGAAACCTTAGAGTAGAAATCAACAATCTAGAATTAAGTGACCTCAATGAATGTAGATCTTGATCACAACACTTGATTGGAAACAATGCCTTGAACACTTGATTAGATCTTCAATGCTACATGAACACATTAGCTCAACAACATACATGATGCATTATGCCTTTGACATGATGATATGAATCTTGATTGCTACAATAATACTCTATGTATCTACCTTTGAATGCCTTCTTGAATGCTCTTGAATACATTATAATGATCTTGTGAAATCTTAGGATGTTTGAATGAAAATTTCTATGATTGCTTAGATGAAACTTAGTGAAATAGCCTTGTATTTATACATATCTTATCATTAAATCCAAAAATTCAAATAGCACAAGCTGACATCAGATTTAGGATTTGAAATCATTAAAATACATCCAAAAATATATCCCATGGGGGGGTCCTAGGTCTAAGTGAGGACCCATTTTCCATGTGGTGAATGGGTCCTAGCTTACTTAGCTAGGACACACTTCAAACAATGTGTAATGCCATGTGAAAATAGGGTCATAGGACCTAGTGAGGACTCATTCACCAAGTGATGAATGGGTCCTAGGTCACTAACGTAGGACACACACCTTCAAAAATTAAGTATTGTGTAATATCATTTATGAATGTCAGGCTTTATCACTCAGAATCTGCAATTAATTAGGCTTGGATTTGAATTAAAGGGGCCAATTAATGCACCATTAAGTCCATTTTATTAAAAAGGTACCTAAACTTAATGTGAATGTGAAAAACACATTACAAAACTAAATTAAGGCAACCTTAGGCTCATTTAAATATTAATTATTCCCAATTTAAGTGTGAAAAAGGGATACTTTTTTCGACACTACATTTATTTAATTTTAAAAAATGTAATTTATAAATTAATAAATTTAATAAAATTTAACTTTTTAATTACTAAATGTAAAATATAGTTGTTTATAAAAATTAATATTTTAAGCTATATTAGTTATAATTTAAACTACCTAAGTTAACTAAAATTGAATTATCACATTTAATATAATTAATTTTAAATTAATCAAAAGTTTAAAATAATTTATAATTTAAAAATATTGGGTAGAGCATTAAGCGGTTTTCGAATATGTTGAAATCTGAGAAGGCTTCAGGAATTTCTTCTTCTGACGATGTAATTTCAAAGGTTTTTGTGGCTTCCCATGGTGGATTGAATGGAACAACCATGCTTCCATTTTTTCTTGAAAATCAAACTCTACCTAATTTCGATGAAGGCTTTGCTGGTAAAAAAAAATCTCCCACCAAGTCTCCTCAAGTCCATGTGGGGGGTCCAATGCCATGTTTCAAGGATGCAAGATTGTCCTCTAAGCCTCTAGAATTGAACCCTAGTTTGGCTAGGGTTTCATAATTTTGATGCTTAGAAAATTCTATATTGAGTGAATCAATACCTCTTTGTCCTACTTCTGGGTCTTAAGAATTGATAGGCTCTAAGCTTGGTGATAGCCTTACATTTAGGGACATGCTTATTGGTTCAAGTCAAGAGGAAAAATTTAAATTTGTAGCATGGGATGCTCGACCATTGAAGGACAACTAGGTCCCCATAGGGTACAGGATCTCTAAGAGCTACCCAAAAACCCTCATAAAAAAGGTATCCTCCTTTTTTTAAAGAAGCTAAAAAATGAGGTTGATTCTAGTGAATAGTTTTTGCTAAGAAAAAGAAAATCCTCAGGTTAGAATTGGATAGGATTAAATAACAATTGTGTTCTCATACCAATTTTGGTGCCCAGATTACAACTTAGAATAAGCAATAGATGTGTTTGTACCTCTTTGATGCAAATTTTGCATGCTAGTCATGGCTGGCAATTTATGTAAATTTTAATTTTAATCAATAAAACTCTCTTACGTATCAAAAAAAAAAATTACAATTTAAATTATCCAATCTAATTGAAACATCTAATTATTTAAATAATTTTTTAAAAATGAAATGAGTTTTTTTTTAAATCATCAAAACCATAATGAATTTTCTTTTCCAACCCAAATCTACATAAATTTTATGGATTAATGATTCAACTTCAACAACTTTTGATAGAATGAATTATCTAGAATACACTACTGATGAAAACACAAACTAGCCCTTCACTGCTATAAACAATCTCAACTACAGCTCACCAAATCTACATTGACAAGTATGCAACCAATACAAGATTTAGTTTTACAATTATATTTGTCAATTATCTCAAATTAATATAGAATGAACAATTGAGAATAATTTAAATTTAAACATTCAAATTTGCATTCATTACTCTAAACATTACACCATTTTATATCCTATTTTACATACATAAAATTTCAGCTTTCCTAAGTAGATTGTTCTCAAATTTCATAAAATAATTTAAATACATTTTAAATATTTATTGCATCTCATATGGCGTTGCCCATTACACTCTTCTTGCATAACCTCTCTCTCAAATCTGCACACCCAATATTTTTCAATTTGAATTCATTTAATTCATCATATGAATTGCTCTACGTTGCCATCCCAACGTGCTCTTTCCTCACGTGTTGTGCACCCCTCTAATTACCTATACATCTTTTAAAGTTGATTCAACTATACATAGCCTCCATTCATTAAACCATTTTCCCTTTGGTGGTGCCAAACTTCTTCTTGATCTGCATTGTATTCATTCCTATGCCCCAAACACTCTTACTCAACCTTTCCTCCTCTGGTTTTCCATGCAACCCCTTGAATCAGAAAATTTACTTCTTTTTTTTTCTCTTTCTGAAAATATTTGGCACCTCCCTCATTCTTGACTTGCATTATCTTTTAACCCTCACATAGTCTATCTTTTGGTCTTCTCTTTTTATCCCTATATTCAGCTTCCAATGCCCTTTCAATTTTTCCACGTAGGCATTCCCTTGCATTGCTTATAATTTTTTATTTATGTGTTTATTTAAATCTTTGTATCCTTTTACAAAGCTCGACCCCTTGTATTTTATATATTATTTTTCTTTCATCTACCTTTCACTTGGATTCCATAAGGCTATGTGACCTTCCATTTCAACCCCACAATCTGCCATTTCATCTTTGACTACATTCTTTTTATTCAAAGTGACAATAATTCTCTTTCCATAGCCCCCATTAAAATTTAATACAAAATTATATGATCAAATTTAATCACAAGAAGTTAATTGATAAGCATATCCGATCTCCTAGGATTAGGAAATGAATATTCAAATGCATGATGATAAATGGTGTTTTTCAATATATGAAAAAATGTCATCAAGTTAAATTGACTTCCGAGGACAACAATAAATTGAAGCAAAACTCAGATGAAATAATTTTGGTTGATGCAAATTATGCGAATACCCGAATGCTTCTACATCAGACACGTTGGGTTGAGAGATTGTGAGCATAGTCTCACAATGGCAGAGTTGAGTGATAAATCACTCTTTGAGATTGCAAACAATCTACAGTGAACTCCATTGTTGTATCAAGTGCACGAAAAATATTTCTTCCTCTTCTTCCAACACCTTTCTGGAACATATGTCATCTTCCTCCAATAATATTGAACCCTCTTCATCCTTCCCGTCATGGACTCATGTCCACCATGAACTGAACCCCTCCACAAAATACTCTCCACACTCCTCTTCTCATTCCAGGGATTTATTCCACTATGGATCGACCACCTCCACCAAGCGTTACCTGCAATATCCACTACAATTTCTATATGAAAATATCTATTATTTGAACTCCAATCTACAACTACATCATAATCTACTTCTACTACCTCATGGAAATAAAAAATTTCCATCTGCATGCTTTCTTCCCTCTCTACATCCTCTTCTACTTTCAGTAAAGAATATAAATACTCACCACAACAAAAAATTACCTCATTTCTTTCTGCTAGTGCAACTTTTCCCTCCTCATCATCTACTGTAACACCTTCAAAGTTTATTGTTGCAATCTCAACTATAACTTCATTCTCTATAGGGGTTACTTTCACCTCTTCTTTCTTCCATCTCAAGATGTTGTCCTTGCTCTTCTTCTTGCTCCTCTTTATCATTTTCCTCTCACCTTTACCAATATTAGATTCTCCAAATTCTCTATCCTCACTTCGATCTTTCCCACTTCCTCATGAACCATCTGTCCTATCTTCTCAAACTTCTCATATTCTTCCTTCTCCTAATATTGTTCCTGAAACAATATTCTCATGGGTCTCCTCATGACCCACCCCATCTTGTCTATTGCAATTTCCCACAACTCACATTATTCGTGGCTTTAAGCTTCAAGCTCTCTTACTGCTCTAGATTCCTCACACACTTGCAATAGCCCTCATGAGCTTCTTCTCTACCACCTTCTTTCTTCTACTCTACCCACCTGTCCTAGCATAAGCTGCCTCACATTCGGTGATCTACTTATGCACTTAGAACTCACTTATGCACTCAACACCCCAGGCTCTAATACCAATTGACACAAACAAAAAAATTCAATCCTCATCTTGTCATCCCACTCAAACACAATTTATTTAGACAATCTCACAAAATAAAACCAATTAACGATGAACCAACAAACTCCCTCTTCTTAGCCAAATGATAACCTGATTCAATATTCCAATTCTAGAAATTTAAATTGTCTCTTCCAATTCAACTTCAATTTCAAATTGAAATTAACATGAAAACATAATACACAAATAACCCATTAATTTATTTACTTCACAAATAAATATAATTAACAAGCTACTATTTTATTTGAATAATAATTTCCTTTGATTTGACATTTCTTCTCTTCTTCTCTTTCAACCTTCGTTTGTAGAAATTACCTCCATTCTTCTTATTTCCAATGCACCACTTCATTTGTTCTTGTATTTGTCATCATACATTATTTACCTTTAGCGTATCCATCCATTACTAGCCTTTACACACCTATTCTCATTTAATTTATTGATTTGCATTCAAAATGTTTGTCTTGCCTTGTTGATCATTCTTTCTCTCTCCAACTTTCAAGAAAGTTAATGATCTCCGATATGGGCGACATGGCTGGTTGTTTGTTCAATGAACATTTCTTACCTCCAACACCTCCCTAGTTATCACATGGCGTGATTTCCCCCCTACTATATGTGCAACCCCTTACTCTCAATCACAAAACCCCTATCTTTGTTTTTCTCTATTTTCAAATCTACAGTCTATGTGAATATGAGGCTCGACCCCCCTCATTGTTATGCCTTTGTAGCCTCTTTCTCATTTTTTGTCCCCAAATGTGCCCCTTTAGTTACTTTTCCTTAGCATTGATCTCAATGGTTTTAATTTATTTTTTAATTATTTCCTTTTCAATTTTCCACACCCCTATGTGTATATCATATGACTACACTTGATTTATTTTCATTATACATTTGACATTGCATTTTAAACTAATTTAAACTATTTTTCCTTGAGTTCAACATGAAAATCAAAGGGAAATTTTGCAACCACCAATATGTAAAACCATTTTTTATGATATGGCAACAGCGAGAGAACTATGCAAATCCTTCTTTGATGATTATTTGTGCTCTTCAAAACTTTGCCTTTTCCAATAGATTTTAATGTGACTTGATATTTTATCATTGAATGTCTTTGCCTCTTCCAAGGTCACATTCATGTTTCCCTACCAACAAAGAACATCAACCAAAATTGAAGCAAAATGAGACATCTCCAACAAAATTGAAACACTATTTTTTGGTTGACGCGAGATTGCACATTTGCCTGGGATGCTCAAGATACATCAACTACTCATTATGATACCTTAAGTCTTCCCTTGTTCCTTATTCTTTCTCCAATTCCATGTAGGCTCCTTGCCAATTCTTGTTCTCTTCTCTTTCTTTTATCCTTTAAAATATTCTCTACTTTTTTAAAATTATTTTATAGTTAATTTTTGTTTAAAACTTATTTTAAATCTATAAAATAATTTCAAGATAAATATAAAACATTTTTTTTATTTAAACGTATTTAAACATTTAATTTCTAAAATATTTCTAGGATAATCCAAAAATATTTGTTAGAATAATAATTTAATAAAATATAAAATTTAAAACAAAAATAATAATTAAATTTGATTGAGGATAATTTCAAGATAAATATAAAACAATTTTTTTAATTAAACGTATTTCAACATTTAATTTCTAAAATATTTCTAGGATAATCCAAAAATATTTGTTAGAATAATAATTTAATAAAATATAAATTTTAAAACAAAAATAATATTTAAATTTGATTGAGGATAATTTCGACACTAGTAGATGATTATCTCTCTTTTTTAATTTTTTTCATATAACTAAAAGAAAAAGCCAAAAATTCTTCAATTTAAAATTTAAAACAATCTTTATCCTTTATTTTAATTTATTTTATTTTTGAATTCTAATATTTTAATATTTTTAATTTATCTTTAATAAAATATCTATTTAATTTTATTAACATAATTTTAAAAATTAATTATCATTTTTATTTAATAAATAAATATTTTTAAAATTAACTATTATATATATTTTTAAAGTACTACAATAAAATCATCATGATAGATATGGATAGAGCATATGATAGTTTCATGGTCTTTTCTAGGTTTGATCCTTTAAATTTTTGGGTTTGTATATGACTGTATCAATGGGAAAAGGGGTGTATAAAAATAGTATCTTATTCAATGCTCATTAATTACATTCCTATTCTATTCTTTTATATAGATCATGGTCTAAAGTAGGTGACCCTATCTCCCCTTTCCATTTCCTAATTGTGGTTGAAGCATTGGATTAGACTCTTAAGCATAAGTCTATTGAGGGGAGATTGAGAGGGATCTAAACTATCTCCAATATTGATAATATTACCCATCTCTAGTTTGTTGATGATACTATGGATTTAAATTTCCTCGAGCTCCGTTCGGGTTATTTTTATTTTTATTTTGCTAAGTACAGGCCCACACCACATCTATTTGAATATTTTGGACCCCTTTTTTATGAGCTTCATCTACTACCGCCACATGTCTGCTAGGTGCTCTCCGCAGGGATTTCTTCCTTCACTCTTCTACCAACCCCCACCATGCTGCCACATGTCAACACTGCAAGAACTTGAAGACTGCTTCCCTTCACTTTTCAACTGGGCCCCATCCATGTGCCATGTAGCATCTATCCATGTTCACTTTTTGGTGGACCCCACGATTAGTGCTAGTAATGAAGACTTCTCCATGCGTCTTCCCTGCACGGGTTTTGATTGCAAGGAGAGAGGAAGGAACCACAAGCTCCGACTTGCCGCCATGTGTCTCCTCTATGGGGATTCTATCGAGTGGAAGCAAGGAACGAGCAACGAGCCCTGCTAGATTGCCACATGTTCTAATTGCCTCCATGGGTGAGTGACACATGTTTGAGTGAGGTTTGCTGGGACCACCACCATCATCACAGGGGATGCATCTAGTTCAAAAGTGACCACATTCCATGGCTCAAATCTTTTTATGTTGCAATGGCTGTCAAAAATCATTGCTCTAGCCATCATTATTCATGATAAGGGAATATTTTATGTTACTGGCTTGCTAGGTGGTGAGATTGTTTTCTATATATACTACTTCTTCCCTCCAAAAAGGAGTTTGAAAGATACAGGAAAAACTATGAAAGACACTAGGGCTTTTTTTATTATTTTAGATTATTGTATGAGACTCACAGATTGTGCCATTATTCAACCTTTATGTTTTCTTAAGCTATTTGATAAAACATTATACTGTGACATTATTGTATTGAGTTGTCTATTTGTAGAACTTCTATGATTTCAATATAAGTTTGCTGATTTAGACCATGTCTTTGACTCTTCTTTTTAGTAAATGCATATAGGAATTATTTTATGTTATTAGATAAATTATTCAGGTTTTCATCTTTAATTTATGTTATTATGGGACTTAGCAGATTGTTGAATGGGCCCTTAAATCACATCCAAAAGATATATTTATCGTTCCTACATCTACATCTTGGTGCATCACCTTAGTTAGGTCTTTATTTTTATATCTCCTTCCTTTTCTCATTCCAAAACCCCAAATACAGAAGACGTTGGCTTCTTAAAAAACTCGAAGGTCACTCAATTTAGCGCAATTGGTCCCCCCATTAATTGAGTTTCCCATAAGGTTGTTACCTTGTCAAATTTTGGTATAAAAAATTCCTTTTTCTAGCATGGGACTGCTTAAATGTACCTAAATCTAAAGAGGGTGTATGAACCATTGGCCCGTTACTAGATCCCAAATAGTGAATAACCCTGGTTTGTTAGTACCACAACTAGGAACAATACAAGTTGGAACCCATATAGTGAATGTTCCACCCCCTCAGCTAGCCATGTTGTCAATCAGTAATAGAAATTATGTTGCATGGGATGGTAGAAGTCCCCTTGTAGCACCAGTAGCACCTGTCATTTGGGCCCCTATCCAGGTCTCTGCTTTAAAAGTTATACCTACATTTACCGAGGATGGCTCAACAAGACCATTTGAACATCTGCAAGATGTGGCAAACATGTGTTTGGTGCATGAAGTTTCTGACTAAAATATAGTGCTAAGGTTGCTCATAGCCTCTTTCAAGGGTAAAGTGCTAGATTGGTACCACACTTTGCAAGCTAACACTATTGGTACCTAGGATCAACTCGGAGACCCTTTCTATGAAAGATTCTCAAATGATGGGGATAGATATTTGTAATATCATCAGCTATCAATCATAAAGTAGGCCCCATATTAAGCCATGACTGACTTCAATGCCTGGTTCCATATAACTTGGTAGAGAATTTAGGTTGCTATCCACCTACTAGCTGAGTTGGCATTCATGTTCTACTTCAAATCCATCAACTTCAAAATCTCGATGATGATACAGTCTCTTGGTGGAACAACTCTACCAAATGCATACAACATCACTATCAAGGTGGAGAAAAATTTGATAGATGCTAGGAAGTTACCACCTTGGCCCATTATGCCTATATTTCTTGAAATATCAGTTCTAGCCTAGGAGATGCCATCTACTAGTGCACTCGTTCCTCCTCAATCCATGTACACATATCTGAGCATGCCATAGAATGTCACTTCCATATCTAGCTCTTCAAAATATGAGATGAAATATGTCAAGGAAATTTTGCGAACCATCGCCAATGAAATAACTACCATCAAGTGGAACTAATCTATGCCTCCAAAGCCAACCTACCAAAATTATCAAGGCGGATGATCTCCTTACCAAAAAAACTTGTTCCAAGGAGGCTAATGCACAAATCTATAGGTGCAGACAACTAATCAAATAGTACTAGTGCATACTCCACTGCAAAGTGCTCACCCAAGCTCGAGTAGAGAGTTGATGACAAGGAAAAACAATCTCACCAATGAAACTAATCCTTGGTGCTTCCCCTGTGGTGATGCACATATGCCTCAAAATTTCCCATGTGGATATCTACAATAAAAGATGGTAGAACAACGTAGCCAAGGCATGGCATTATACCATGGAGGTTCTGTATATGCCTCTCCACAAATGGAAAATGTGGTACTCACCACACAAATTCAAGGAATGTCCCTGGAGCAAGAGATGGATATAGTTCCTAATCATGCACTCTCCTCATGGATGAAATAATAAGTAGTGTTTGCAAATGATGCATCCACATCGAAAGCCCCGCAAGTGCAGTTTGATTACAATAGTCACTCAAAAAGGAGATTCACAGGTGAACTGGTCATCCTACAACTAGTCAATCTGCAACCTAAAAGTGCTTCTAACCAAGAACCTAGTACCTCCATAGTTGTATAGCAATGTTAGCCACGAAGGGAAATTGTTATAACCAGAGCTAAGTAGCAAAAGCCTTCAAATCTGCCATAGTTCATTGTGGTGGAACAATTGAAAAAATCATCCACTATAGTGTCCCTTGGGATATCTTAGCTATTTCAAAGTAGAAGACCTTGTTGTAGAAGGCTCTCTAGGAAGATCCAATCATTGACCCAATGAAGCATTCACTCAAGGGAAAGGCCATTAATCAAGCACCTCCTGCCAAAGTTCTTACAAATAGCTAGAGGAGGCCTCTACTGAGGTTAAAGATAAGCTAAAACCCAAGCACTTTTTACTAACTATTATTGTAGGTAAAAAAATATTGCATAATTCCATGATTGACTCTAGCGCTAGCACCATAATCATGCCCAAGTAGATAGCTGAAGCCTTAGGACTTAGCTATGAACCTTTAAAAAGGGGGCTTATGTAGCTTGATGGGAACAAGGTTGAAACCATAGGTGTCATCAAGGACTTTCCCTTAACTCTGTTCTCCTACCCTAACATCATAGTTAAGCAAGATACTGTGATCATAGACATTCCCCCATGTTTGACTTCTACCTATCCTGGGAATTCACTTCAAAGATAAGTGCATATCTTTCTTTGGATTGGTCACACTTGATCCTCAAGACCAAGCATGGAGCTAAAATGAAAATAATATCTGAACCTCTACATTCAGAACGTGTGGCCAACGAAGCCATGATCAACTTTGAGGCTGCCCATACCTCTTTCACAAAGAGGAAATGTATTACACCAAGTTACTAGAGAATGAAAAGTGACCGTAGATCAAACTGGTCAAGATTTCCTCTTGAGCAAATACATAGACACTGATCCTTTCAAAAACTATAATGCTACCGAGTTAGGAACCTGTGTCATCTATGATGAAGATCCAAGAGATTTTGAAGGTCATGAAGGAATCTGAAAGTGGTCAAGCCTTAGATCTATGGACGTTGCACTTCAATGGAGGAATCCGAGATATGTCTGACATTACCATCCAATGGAAAAACACTGTGGTCCTTCCACTTCCAGTTCAGTTGATCGAACAATAAAGTTTAGTATGAAGGCCTAGTGCAATGTCTAAGCCTTTTGGAGCGGATGGGCATTAAGAAAATAATGGTGTTTGGAGATTCCAAACTAGTGGTCAATCAAGTCAGAGAGATCTCCATAGCCAAGAATGTCCGCATGAGATCCTATAGACATAGAGTCTAGGACCTGATCAAGGGATTTGAAGCTTTCAATATCCAAATAGTGCCTAGAGAGAAAAATGCAGAGGCGAACCACATGGAAGCAACTGGATCTCAATTTGATCCCATTTCCAACCTAATTCATAACATACACTCTATGCGAGTGATCGTCTAACTGACAATTCTAGATAATGATTAGAGTTGGAAAGTGTTCGAAAGTGATGAACACATCACCTCATTCATCCAACAGTTGGGAGAGTTTGTTGAGAAACTTCAACCAAAAATTGTTGAGGAATATGATGGATAAATCATTCAGCTAAGGTCCAACAAGCCTCCAAAGGGACTAGTCACTCTCAAAAAACTATTCGATTGTGACGATGCAAGGAATGACAAGAGGAATTTTGTAGTGGATAAAAGAAATTATGCAGAACTTCAAGTCGGAGATGGAAGGAAGTTCAAAGTCAGGAAGGATGTCCCACATCATGATAAAGAAAGGCTCATCAACTTCTATGAGAAGTATGGAATAGTTACCTGGTCATATGATGACCTCAAGGGATATGATCCCAAAATCATCTAGCATACAATAAAGATGATGAAAGGTGCAAAAGAAGTCTGCCAAAAGAAGAGGCCAGTGAATCCTAAGATTGAGGCACTAATGGTGCAAGAGTTGAAAAAGCTAATTCATTCTCAGATCATCTTCTCAATCAAGCATAGTACATGGGTATCCAACCTAGTTCTAGTCCAAAAAAAAATGGAGATATCCACCTATGTGTTGATTTTCGGGACCTGAATAGAGCATCCTTGAAGGACCACTACCCATTGCCTTATATGGAGTCAATCTTGCAAATAGTGGCAGGATTGGAAATGTTTTCCCTACTAGACAACTTCTTTGGGTACAACCAGATCTAGGTCAAAGAAGAGGACCAACACAAAATGACGTTCACTACCAAGTGGGGAATTTTTGCATATGCAAAAATTCCTTTTGGCCTCTCAAATGTAGGAACTACCTTCTAGCAAGTAATGGATATTGCTTTTAGCGAATTGATCAACAAGATTATCTTAATCTATTTGGATGATTTGATTGTGTTCTCTAAATCTAAGGATGATCACTTTGATCACCTTGAAGTGGTTTTCAAAAAAAGCTAGGAGTTTGGGGTATCCTTGAACCTGAAAAAATGTGTTTTTAGAGTACCACAAGGAAAATTATTGGGACATGTAGTTTCCAAAAAAGAATTGCAATCAATCCTAAGTGGGTGAAAGTAATCAGATAACTTCCCCTACCACTCAACAAGAAAGGATCAACTATTCAAATGGACAAAGGAAGCTCAAGAAACCTTTGAGAAGGTTAAGGATGTTATTTCTTCAGCTCCTATACTGGTCAATCCATACCTATCAAAGGACTTTATAATGTATGTATTTAGTAGCAAGTCAAGCATCACTACTATGCTGACTCAAAAAGATGATGAAGGAAAGGGAGAGCATCCGATAGCATTTCACTCTCAGACCTTAAAGGAATATGAGATGAACTACAACTTTGTCAAGAGGCAAGTGTTAACAATTGTTAAGGGACTCAAGAAGTTATGACACCTCATATCTTGCAACAAGGTGATGGTTTATGTTGTGCATTCCAGTGTGTGTGAGTATATCATGGAAGGGGAAATCACCAAAAAGAGGGCCAATTGAATCACTAATATCCTTTAATATGACATTGAGGTTAGGCCTACAAATACCATCCAAGGAAGGGGACTATGCAAATATTTGGCACGCAACAAGGAAATGACAACTGAAGAGGAGCAACCAGAGCTAGTTCTAACAAATGAGTCTGATTCCAAAGGCTGTTAGCTAGGAAATAGATTGAGATTCATGCATATTGGCAAGTATTTTTTGGGCCTTCCTTCTCAAAATAAAAGATTCTACTAACTGCAGAACAATGGATACACACTTATTGAAGAGGTCCTCTTCAAAAGGAACTTCAATGGAATTCTAATGCGATGTGTCACCACAGAGCAAGCAAAGAGAATTCTTGACACTTTCCACAGTAATCCCATGAGCGAACACTTCTTTATGAAAAACACTGCCATCAAGATCATGTGTGCTAGATACTTCTGGCCTATGCTATTCAATGACTCATACTTCTTGGTAAAAGCCTACAAATAATTCCAATTCTTCACAAGAAGAACAAAAAATTCTACAATGCCTCTCAATCTGACAATGGTTGATGAGCCATTCACACAATGCGGCATTGATTTCATTGGGATGATTAATCTTGCTTCTAGTTTCAAACAAAAATGGATCCTCATTGCCACATACTACTTCACTAGATGGACCGTGTGATGCCCTTGAAGAATGCAATAGAGGTAGATATTATGGACTTCCTTGAGGAAGTGGTGGTGAGATTCAGCCTACCAAAGACCATCATCTCTGACAATGCTAAGGGTTTTCTAGGCTCTAAGGTATGTCAATTCATACTCGTGCATGGAATATTCTTGAAAATGTCATCAAATTACTACCCATAGGGGAACAACCTGGCCAAGTCAACTAACAAATATTTAGTACGACTCATTAAAAGAATCGAGTTAAAACATTAGAGAGAATGGCATAAGAACCTTTGAGTAGAGCTCTGGGTAGACTGCATAACTCCCAAGAAAGTCCTCAAAACTTTTTCGTATGAGTTAGTGTATGGGAAAGAAGTGTTGTTGCCCATCTCCATGGAGATTCTTGTGCTACAACTGCTTAAATCCCTAGAAGTTGAAGAAAATAGAACCATGGAGGTTCAGTTTCCTGAGTTGTTGGAAGTACAGGAAAAAGGGAAAGAGCCCTAATTGCCATGTCTAACCACCAACAGGTGGTTAAAAGATGGTTCGAAAAAAAAACCTTGTACTAGAGCCTAAAATGTGGAGACCTAGTATTTAAATTCAATGAAAGGCTACGAAGCCTGGCCAACACGAAAAATTTGATAGCCTGTGGGAAGGCCTTTTTAGAATAATTCAATGCAAGCAACACAACGTGTTTGAATTAGAAAATATGGAGAAGGAAGCATTGGGGATTTCAGTTAACAAAATCCACTTAAAATTGTTTAATTAAGCTTCATTATTATTCTGCTATTGTAAATATGTAAATAGTGTAATTATTTTTCCTTCATGTTTTTTTGGTCGGTCTTTCCACAAACTCATCAACAACCCATGAAGTAGGAAAACAAACTCATGTGCAAAAAATTGAAATGAACCCATATGTGTAAAATTGAAAAGGTACTCAAAGAAATGAAGAAAAGAGAACCCATATTGCAGAATCACAAGAAAAGAGACAGGAAGTTGATATAAGTTGTATATTCATTATATATATACTTTGATAAATACATTTTCAAAATGGCTCTGAGGCCATACTTTTAAAGTGTATCTATACATTATGTAGTTTATTCATATATATATATATATATAGGGTAAAGGCCTTTTTCAGGCATATATACAAAAAGTAGATTAAGAGCAATTTTATTTAAAATGGAGAAAGAGGAAGTGCATCTCAAGAAGGAGCATCATTATCAGCAGCAACATCTCGGACAACTTCATCGACAACATCAGTAGGAGCAACAAGACCATGAACATCAACAAAAATATCAATAGGAGCAATGGCGAGTGGTAGAGGGAACACCAGGTTCTTGAATTCAGTATACCAATCAACACCGTAAAAGAGCACCGCATTGTAGCAATGAGGTAGGAAGTGGCAAGAACAAGTCACCCTTTGATGATGCTATTCATTTGACAAGAGGTGGAACCCACTCAAGAATGGTACCCATGGCACTACTACATCTTCTTCAATATGCTTACGAAGGTCACTTGTTGTTGGAAGGCATATACCATACACAACATTCACCACCACCTCTCCAAGTCCGCCTAAGTAGCGCTTCAGAAATATTTCAAGCGTAAGGTGTAGGATCATTGGCTTGGGAACCTAGATGTCAAGTAGAGACATGACAAAATGAGAACATATGTCGATATTGACTCTATACTTATCTTCATATTCCATGTAATCTTGACCTAACACCCACTTCATGGCTATGATATCCAGTGAATGCTTGTTTTTTGTCATTCTTTTCAAGCGCTTATTAGAGATTTCACCTAGAAAATTCGTTTGAGACTTGTTGAAAACTAGCCTAATGGGAGTATTCATGATGCTAAGCTCTATGCAACTGTCTAATGCAAAGATCTACACAACTACTAATGCTAAATTCTACCTAAATTCCCAATACCAATTCTTCCCAATTGCTATGTGTGATTTTTCTACTGTCTTAGGGCATATTTATAGAAATATGTGAGGTATTTGCATGCCATAAGCATGATGCTAATTGAGTACCAACTCAAAAATCCCACTAGAATTCAACTCAAATTTCCCACCCAGTTACGTCTGCCATGTATGAATTGTTGCATGAAAAATTAATAAGAGGTAATTAAGTAGCACAAATTGGTGGCATTCCCAAGTGATCTTCCATACAGTCTAGTGTTGATGTGTCTTGCTATAGACGCTTCTCAAATTCCAAGGAGGAACTCATATATTTTCAAGTATTCATTATGTCTTTGGACTAATTGTTCTTTTTTAGATATTAATTGCTAGAGCATTCGAAAGCTTAAATTGCCTTCAATATCTGGCTCAATTTCTAAGGAAATTGTGTCGTACGACATGATTATCAATTGTCATTATGAATTCTTGTCTTTTTAAAATACCAAGAAATTCATTTCACATGAGAAAAGGAGTTGTTCGTACATTCCAAATTAAATTTTAAAAGGAAACTGCTGTCTATCACTCCAAGAAATAAATTGCTAAGTGTTGCATGTGAAAGGATAACATTGTAAAAGCTTCCTGAGTACGCTATCCAAAGAAAGGATTTTTGAGCATAGATAGAGCTAAAGTGAATTGCAGAAAATTTGAATGTCAAAAAAATTTATAGTACCCTGAAATTGCTAAGAGTTCTCAGATGGAAGCATAGGTCGAGGAAACCCAAAGCTTGTTTGATGCCATGATAGAAGCACCAGTCACCAATATCTTTGATGACATCTCTTACGCATTGCTTGAGATGCAAGAAAAGTCAGAATGGATTCACATGTGGGTCATGGACAAGCAATAAACCCACAGGGACCAGAGAAAAATAAAGGAGGAATGGGATAACATTCATGATCCTGTCCTTGCGAAGAACCCTAAGACTCTTAGGGAAGGATCTTGTGAAAGAATGAAAGTGATTGATAATGCATGAAAAATGGCATAAAAGTTATGGTTCAATGACCTTCCATAGTAAATGGTTCCCTTTGTGCATTACTACCCAGAGATCATTCACGAGGGAATTGAACATTTCAACCTAGATACCAACACCATTGAGGGTTGGGAGCTAAGAGTTAACATCAACCTAGAAGGTATCTAGAGCATGCTATGCATCCCTATAAGTCACTCTAAAGTGGAAAAAATGGAGTCATTCACTCCAAAAGATGGGTGTACCTTTTGGAGAGGTAGAGACAAAGTTATGGAATTTTATAATCAGGAAATGCAAAGGCCCCAGGAAGATTGCGACAATCCACCACAAATTTTAGTTTCCCACAATGCTTTTAAAAAAGATATGTAGGATGCGCTCTCTATGATGGAATTTCTTTACGACATGGATGAGGACAAATGAGTGCAAGAATTTCAACTAGGTTTGGGTTTTTAGCTACGTACTACGTAGGCAACAATCCTTTTTTTGGTATGACTTTGTAGGAGTCATGTACCATGAAATGATAAGCCAAAGCAAGGAATACTGCATGCAACATAAGTTCAGGTTTCCTTCTTTCCTTTCTCATATTTTTTTATATTAGAACCCCAACTTTTTCAATAAAAGGATGTCGCTATCTATTTTTATTGAGAAGGGAGCCAAAAATCCAACTTTTGTATGGACTCCCCTCCTTCCTGCAACACATGATTATTATGCATTTTCAAAAAAATTCTTAACTCCAATTCTGTGAGACTTGAGTAAGGATGGCAATCTCTATCAACTTTCCACTAACTAAATGGAGTGGATGCAGAGTTTCACTCCTAAATGTGACTAGTTCCTCGAGAGGGATTTTACATTTATTTGCATGCATGGCTTTTCTGAGGAGCCATTCCAGCTCCAAAAGTGTGTCACAGATAGGGTATTGGCCATTGAGATGTTCTGGCAGATGGTAGTTATTGACAATAAATTTTGTGGAGGAAAGAGAAAGCTAGGATTTTTCAAATGCCCACTAACCTTCAAGTGGGTGGTAATAGTGAAAAATTAGACACATAAGCTGCTTGAAGCAAAGCTGGCTCATCTGGGGTTAGTGTTGATCTATGACAAATGACAGTACAACCCCTTCAATGACTTAGGAAACACATTCATCAAGGTAACCCACAACCCCTGGCCTTACTAGCAAAAGCGGCGAAGTCCCATGGAGGATTAGGATAATCTATTGGTAGACCTGGCTCATATTCCTACAAAGGATATGAGAGTGCCATGGCTCAAGTTCTATTTTCCTTTGGTGAAGTATGATGAGAAGCACCAAATGGGGGGAACCCTCCACAATGATTTTATAAGGAATTTCAAATGGAGTGAGGAAATGATTAAAAGTTTTTGGATTTATCACCAAGAGATCAAATGCCCTGATGGCCCTTATCAAGAATTAGAATTAGATGACCAATTTGATAAGCTATGGAATGACGAGCATGAAGATACTAATGCAAGCGGTGATGAAGATATTGACCTAGATGAGGCTAGAATGTATAAAAGGAAAGGAAAGGAGAAGGAAAAATAAGTACAGATGGCCCCAACATAATAGAAAGAAAAGGTGACGAAACAACGTAGCAAGGCTTCTTCAATGTGCGGGTGAATATATCATGGTTGAGAGCCTTGCATACATGTACTTGGACCACAAAAAGGTCCAAAACAACCCAACAAAAATGATTGAAAACCATAGATGTGGAAGACTCCTTTCCCAAAAAAAGGAATCACATGGATTCAACTCCTGGAGAGGGTTCGCAGAAGCCCACAACAAGCACAGAGCCAACAACAAGCCAAGGGTTGCAATCATCTGCACCACTGGTAAATTTTCTCCCTCTTTTCTTACTTCACAATCTTTGGTGCCTCCTGCTATCTCTGCATGACTTGTCACTTCAAATGTTGGACCTTCTTTTTCCACTTCTATCGCAATGGTCATGGGAGGTTTCTCCCAATTCACTCAAATAGGACCCTTTTTCTTTACTCCTCCATGGACCTTTCCACCTTTTGCTAGAGCCCAGTCTGCATCTACTATTGCTTCACTTTTTTCCTCTGTAGCCACTATTAATCCCCTTCTTGCTACTACTGTGTTGAACTCGACCCAGTCCACCCAGCAGATGGAATCCGCCATGACTCTTCTACTATCACCTCACCTAATGAGTCCTCTCACTAGTTCACAGATTGGGATTTGGCATATCAATCCATTCTCCCTGCAAAAAAAATCTCTTCCAAGGAATAAATCACCTGGAACCACGACACTCTCATTCCCTTTTGCTCTTCCTCTCGATGCACCTTTCGTATGTGAGCTCATTAAGTCGCCAACAAAATATTTTTCAGAGGGAGATAAAACAAAAAAAGCATGAGATCTCATGAAGATCTAGAAACCAAAGGAAAAAGATGCTAAAGGGTCGGCCAAGCCAAAGGTATAGACTATTTTCAATGAGGCTCAACAATCACTGCATTTTGTGACCATGTATCAAACCGTCATCAAAACACAAGGAGAGATGCAACCCGATTATTACAACCTCTATGCTATGGGACTCAATCTGAGCATAGCCTGGCTACAGGATAAGGTTGATCTCATGGAGGAGACACAACGAGTGGTGACCACCAACTTCCTCAAGTCTAGTCGCTAGCTAAAGAAGAGGGAAGAAGAGCTGAAAAATTTTAAGGAAAGAGTCGAGGTCCTACTAGTGAAGGACAAGGAAAAGGATGCAAAAATTACTTGCTTATCATAGCAAGCATAGAAAGAGTAGGCTAAACTCTGGGAGGAACTTGCAAAGTTCCAATCCTATAATCCCAACCTGGTCACTAAGTTGAAGCAGAGAAACCAAGAATATCAGGACTAGTTGACTCGGGCAAAGTAGCAGATGCGATGAAAAAATGAGGAGTTTGAGCATCAACGTGCTCAATTAGAGCAAAAAATGTAGTAGAAGGATATGGATTTCTAGGGGTGATGGGCTCAATTGGAGAAGGAATTCCAAGAGATGAAGCTTTCCCTTGAGAGGGAATCAATAAACAAAAGTTAGGCCAAAGAAAATTGGCTTGCAAAATTGAGAAAACTGCAAGGACAACTTTTCTCCATGAATAAAAATATTATGGAACTGACACATGATGTTAGTTCAAGGGATGTGGAGATTAGCTTGTTGAAGAATCTTCCCCAAACCCCTACTGCCTAGTTAGACCTCCTTCAAATAGCCCAATGACTATATATTTCATACTAGGAAAAGGTCAAGGCCTTCTTCCTAACTCTTCAATTAACACTCCAATTTATGGTGGAAGCAACAAGTTTAGGTAGGAAGACCTTCATGGAACGATTGAGTAGCTCCTACAATTCATCACAGAAAAGGTTCCTAAGGCTGAAAAGTTGCTAAATAAGATATACACAGTATCGGATGAGGACTTAGTGAGCACAGGGATCAAGGACTAGAAGGTTGCTAGCAAAATAGCACAAGAGTTCATCAACTGCCACACATCCATCCTCCATGCTAGCGAGTGTGCTGCCACACTAGGCCAAACTATGAACAACATGTAGGCAAATTTTTCCCAACTAACTTATATGGGCTTACCCTCCCCATTTATTTTGGATGAATCAGTGGCCATAGTAGAGTAGACTGCGGTGAATATTGAAGAAAACAACAAGACACATCCACTTTTTAGAGCTTTAGTCAACCCATGACTATAAAGGATATTGAGGGAATCACTCATCAGATAGCGCGACTGCTCTTCCAACTTGAGTCCAGGGCCAGTATGTCCATGATGATACCATACAAAGAAGTGATCGATTTGCATGGAGCATAAGAGAATTTGTGCAACATATTGATGCCATCTGAGGCCAATTGGCTACCTCTATAGACTACTCTCTCCAAGCTTTGATTGTGTTGCCCCATGGATAGGAATCTGGTTTGCGAACCAAAAAATTTTGGGTTCTTTGTTCCACAAGAGAAATGCCCCAGATAGTTGTCAAAAGCTATGGATTTAAATTTCCTCAAGCTCCCTTCGGGTTATTTTTATTTTTATTTTGTTAAGTACCAGCCCGTGCTCCATCTATTTGAATTCATTGGTGCCCTTTTTGATGAGCTTCACCCATTGCCACCACGTGTCTGCCAAGCGGTCTCTGCAAGGATTTCTTCCTTCACTCTTCTACCGGCCCCTACCATGTCGCAAGGTGTCAACACTACAGGAACTTCAAGACTGCTTCCCTTGGCTTTTCAATCAGGCCCCATCTGTGTGCCATGTAGCATCTATCTACATTCAATTTTTGTTGGACCCCATGGTTAGCACTAACAATGAAGACTTCTCCACATGTCTTCCCAATGCGGATTTTGATCGCAAGGAGAGAGGAATGAACCATAAGCTCTGATCGGCCGCCACGTGTCTCCTCTATGGGGATTATGTCTAGAGGAAGCAAGGAAGGATCAATGAGCCCTGCCAGATTGCCATGTGTTCTAATTGTCTCTATGGGTGACTGACACATGTTTGCGCAAGGTTTCCTAGGACCACCACCATCATCATAGGCAATGCATCTAGTTTGAAAGTGACCATGTTCCATGGCTCAAATATTTTTTTGTTGTAATAGTTGTTGAAAATCATTGCTCTAGGTATCATTTTTCATGATAAGGGAATATTTTCTATTACTGGCTCACTAGGTGGTGAGATTGTTTTATATATATACTGCTTCTTCTTTCTAAAAAATAGTTCAGAAGATACAAGAAAAATTGTGAAAGACACCAAGCCATTTTGTACTATTTTAGATTATTGTATCAGACTCATAGGCTATGCCATTATTCTACCTTTCTTTTTTCTTAAGCTATTTGATAAAAAATTATACTATACCATTATTGTATTGATTTTTTTATTTGCAAAACTTCTATGATTTCAATATAAGTTTGTTGATTTAGACCATGTCTTTAACTCCTTTTTTCAGTAAATGCATATAGGAATTATTTTATGTTATTGGATAAATTATTCAGGTATTCATCTTTGATTTCTATTATTCTAGGACTTAGCAGATTGTTGAACATCAAAAGATAGATTTATCATGCCTACATCTACATCTTGGCACATCACCTTAGTCAGATCTTTATTTTTATATCTCTTAGTTTAATGTAATTGGTCCCCCCATTAGCTGAGTTTCCCATAAGGTTGTTACCTTGTCAATTTTTGGCATCAACAGATATATTATTGTTTTGAGAGGCTATTGTTAGAAAATTTAGAAACATCAAGAAGGTTTTATACTTCTACGAATTTTCTTTGGGATAAAATATTACCAAGATGATGAAACAACCCTCATTGGCATACTCACAACAATCTGAAAACACAACTTAGAAATGGTTTGAAACAATACAAAAATCTACATGAAGTATTCTTCTTTGTTCATTCAAAATCTCCTTCAATTACACAACAAGAAATAATTTCTAAAAATATATTATTTTACAGCCATATGGGCTGATGAAAAATGTTACAAATCTAATATGATACTAAAATATGACAACAAAAATCAAATACAAAAAGGTTTCCCTCAATCTCTCTTCTTTCAAAAGGTTCTAGCTCCTTTAGCCTGCAATCTTCATTAGAAATCACTACTACAATCAAACCATGAAATTACCAATCTTCTTGCTATTGTAGTACACCTTCAAACCTAGAAAAAAATGTCTTCATGGTCTCTTTCAACCCTTCTTAGACTATTGAAGCTCTCAATCTTCCTTCACATGGACTTCACTAGCTCACTATCTCACAAAATGTGGAGCTCACTAGTTCCCTAAAACATGGGATTCTATGCAATTAGAAATATGTAACAATGGAGTCTTCAAATCCTCTCTTCAATCTAGAAAAATCTCCCCATCTCACCTACAAAAAATCTCAAAGTCATCTTCCCAAATGACAAGGCTTGAATCTAAAGACTTGTGAAAAAGAAAACCCACTATGGTTTTCCAAAACCACAATAAAAACAACTCCTTGGAAAAGCCACACCCCATTTGGAGAATAATTCATAAAATAATAAAAATCACTCAATTATCACATGTCCTTCACATGGACACCTATACCATGGCCAATCAAATATGGTCAATCTGGTGTGCTTCATTATTCTCTAATGGCTTTGATAAATACATGAAAGAACATCCACCAACATGAAAACTTGGGCACCCAAACATGCAAGATCATGCAAATAATACAAATCAACATACAAGGACATGCATTGATGAGTGGTCCCCACCTTGAAATGGACGCCTAGGCTAGAATATTCCTCCAAGATGCCTTTGTAACCTTCACCTTAGTATATCCACCTCCAAAATTATAATTAAAAATTACCATAGGGAAAATTATAATATTTAGAAATTAAAATAATTAATTCCCCACACATTATTCCTTATTGAAAATACAAAACAAAGCAAGGAGATATTTTTGGTTGATGCAAGATTGTCGGTGACCTTAGATGCTCCTGCATCAGACACCTGAGGTAGGAAAAAAATTGTGAATATGGATTCAAAAATTAGAGTTGAGTGGTAGTAGCACCCTTTTGGATTGCAAGAAATCTTCAGTAAACTCCATCATTGAATTTGGTACTGCCAATGAGTCCTTTTTCCCCTTCTAGCAGCTAATCATAACAAGCTTCCTTCTCTGACAACTCTACTCTTCACTGAACCTCCTGAAAGTGGAATCAATTCCACCATAAAGTGGCCACATCCTCCAAGTGTATATCACACTCTCCTTTGATCTTGTGGGATTCACCCACCATAGTTCGGCCACCTACCAAGTTTTACTTGCGCTAAACTCTACAATACCGCATAATCCCTTCTTTGCATACCATACATCACTAGCAAAATCTTCCTGAACTAGCCCATCCATAACTTGCAAATCATCATCATTCTCAAATTTAATAAAATATGATTTATTATTCTCTTTTACTTTAACCTCATCACACTCACATCCTTTATTAGAATAATATTTAAAAAAAATGAAATTTACCTTGGTTCCATTCACTATTGTAACTTCAACCTTGTCTTCAACATGATATGTCACTATTTTTTATTCCTTTATAAAGACATGTTTATGCTGCAAACTGATCTTCCACATTCAAAATAGCATTAGAAAAATAATCCTGAGATTCATCATCCATATTCTCTAACAAATAATTAGGCTCTCTAACCAAGGAATCTTCATCTTTAATACTTTCAAACAAAGAATCATTGGAAAACTCCTCTTTTACCTTCACCTCCTATTCCTCAATTTTAACCTTTTCAAATTGATTCATTGCTACAACAAATTAAATTTATACATTCTTATCATCATCAAAACATACATTAAAATCTGATTTTACCTCATTACCTTTTGCTGCAACTTTCACTAATGTAATTTTTTCTTCACTGTCACTTGTCATATCATTCAAACACAAATTAGATTTGGTTCTAACCTCATTGAAATCTTATATTCCTCTTTTCCTTACTATTGCAACAAAAAATTTAGTGTCCTCATGTCTATCCATCCCATTCATATCATTCACATGCAAACTAGAATCATCAGTGAACTCACAAAATGCAAGTTTTATCTTTTTTTTAACTATTGCAACTTGGTTTTCCTCTTCTTCAATGTCCTCATTTTCTCTCAACTCTTTTTTTGCTACACCTTTTTTTTCCTCTTGACCTATGTTTCACTTTTCTTTTCCTTCTCGCTCTCTTTCTCTATGTTGTTGAACATCAAAAATACTAAGAGGGGGGTGAGGGTGAATCAATATTCCACAATTGATAATAAAATCCACTTAACCATTATTACTATTTTGACTAAATCAGCAAGAGTAAACATAAAACAAAGTCAATGTAACACACACAAGAACACCAAGATTTTTACATGGAAAACCCAATGAGGGAAAAACCATGGTGAGGGTTAAATCACAATATATTATATCCGGATACAAAAAATTACAGTGCTCACTGCCAAGACTCGCTATCCTTAAAAGGCTCATAGCCTGAATACAAAAAATGGATCATTGCCAAGATACAATGATAGTGGCTCATTGCTAAAGAATGAATTGATGGAATACACCTTTAATGTGCAAGGTTCAGTTCCACTGAATCTTAGAATAAAATCACTACATTTCTCAACAAATCTGTACCACTAATAATGTATTTAAGCTCTGATCTTCTCCTATGTTCACTTGCTTACACATAACACACTCACACCTTTTCCTTCTCTTCCCTTTTTTTTCTTTCTCTTTCTTCCTTCCTCCCTTCCTTCCACTTTTCCATCTTCAAAGCATCTTGTATATATACGTGTGTATACAAGCATATCTTCTTCATCAAATAGGTTGAAACCATATAATATTTAACATTTTATCCATGTAGTGAATTATGCCAAGTTGGCTATTAGTCTTCATAATATATTGCATTCACTGAGTCAACCAAGACTAAACAAAATTCTTCAAACCAAAAAATAGTCCTCAAAGAAAACACGTTCCAGATCTAAGAACACATTAATTTCCCATCACACTACTAGTAAAGAGACTATTAGCTCAACCATAGCATAAGAATGTTCACATTAGTAGAATGCGGAGTCTCCCACATAGTACACCATTCACATAACAATAGTAGGATACAAAGTTGAACTCTATCAGAGATAAATTTCTATTCATAGATAAAATAACATCTTAAGATCCAAGAAAAATAAGTCTAAATGAGTTAAAAAAACATGGTTAAGAGATTAGAGTCATATCAGATCTTATGATGAGTTCCAGACTCAAATTCCAACATACTAATCCATCACAAAGGAGTGTTACCGATAGAGAAAAACTTCTAGTAAACAAAGAAAACTTCCCATGTAGTCATCATCATGTAGTTATTACCATGTTGACATCAATGACAACATAACCAACATAACCATCCATACTTCATGCTCATGTTGCAAGGCTTTCAATAATCTCCCCCTTTGGAATTGATGGCAGCATGCATGACAAAAACCAAAAAAAATTCAAGTAGACCACAATTGAATGTTTTGACTTACTCCCCCTATAAAAACTGATCTTCATAAAAATATTTTCCTCTAACTCTCCATTTGTTTTATTTCTCCTTCTCTTTATCTATCCCCCTTTGGCATCAATGACAAAGGAATGGGTCCGATATAAGAATGTGTATCAAAAGGTAGCCAAAAATTGTTGGAATATGGATTGGGGAGATTGTTTATGGCTTCTAGTGTTGTCATTGATGGCAACTGAAGTCATTATCTTGGTTTGTAGATCAAGATCTACTTATACCTGAAGGAAGTGTAGAAGATAGTGTGTTACTGGCAGAAAGCATGAAGAACAGGGTATTCAGACAGTTAGTCAATCTGTATGCTTCATCATATAATTATTTTGTGTTGTGGATCCCTAGGAAATTTTTTTAAGCATGTATGTTACCTTATTGGTGATTTTTGTGGTGTTGCAAAAATCGGTGTACGAGTTAGGAGATTCGGTAGAATGATTTTATGTTTATTTGCTCATTGTGGCCGACTCAATGAATGTCTCATGTTGTGGATGTATAAGGAGTAGTTGTTTAATTGTTTCTAAGTTTGAGAATATTGTTATGGGTCCCAACTATGTCTTAGCTGACCTTTGTGGGTGCGCATTAAATATAACTTGTGATTTGAGTTGATTGTTGGAGAATATTTCATGTTTTGTTGAAGTTGACTTAAGTAATTAAAATCTTTGCTAGTGGATATATATATGAGATCGATAATTCATTTTTAAAAAGAGGAAAAAGTAGGGAGAAGGTGTGAATGTGCAAAAAGAGAATAAAAAATGTATGAGTGAACATCAAAAGATCAGTTGAGTAAATTTTGCTTGAGGAGAAGAAGATTATTGTGAATTAAGGTAGAGCAGAGTAGAGTGAGTTGCAGGTTCAGAAAGAAGGTTCAAAATCTATTTTATGTGCTTCACCAGAACTAAATCCAGGCATTTGGAGATGTTATCCTCTTAGTTCAATTTTTTTTTGTAATCACAAACTCTTTTGTAAGGTAGTGAGCCTTCCTTATTTGAGTAGTGAGCTCTACATAGTGTGCTTGAATGCAAGTGCATTCCCTTTTATTCATACTTTTAATAGAGTATAAATTGTGGATTAATCTCCACTGTGGTTTTTCCACTAATAGGGTTTCCACACAAAAATATTGGTGTTATGGTGTTTTGATCATCTTGTTCATGTGCTTGCATCTTTATTTATGTTTATGCACTGAAAATGGTTTAAGATTTGAATTGAAAGTTTAATTTGTTGAACACTGATTCACCCCCCCTCTCAATGTTCCTTGAGTCCAACAAAAAGATATGAACATGGATTTAATCATGTCTCTAAGTGCCACAAAATTTTTGATGACATCTATTCTTCGATCATGTAGAGAGAAAAAATTGTCTTGAAGTTGCATAATGTAGGACCATGTCTAATTTTCTATATCTTCTGCTAGCTTGTATGTATGTATCTACCTAAGTGCTCAGTCGAGACTTACTCATTCCTATTTCATTTCTCATATTCAATGTATTGCTAGAAAAATCTAGACGAAATGAAAATAGTTCCTCTGATATCATTCAAATCTTCTTCATTAGACCTAGTTCCATTAAACTCTTTAAGTCTGAAGATGTATACTTTCAAAGAATTAATCATGCCATAGAGATTCTCCATGAAAAAAATAGATGAATCAAAATTAGCATGAGGAATAATCTTCTGCAGATCTTCCAAAGCTCTCTTAATGTTTATTTTTTCATGCTCATGTTCAAGCTTGCTTTGTTTTGCACCTTCTTGCTTCACTATAGTCTCCCTTTTCTCCCCTATTTTGGTCTTGCTACCAGGGTACTTTCATTGAGATCCTTAGGTCTTTCCAAGAGAATTTTAGCATATTTAACAATTTAAGTCTCTAACACTTCATAACCCAATTCATATATCCAAACTAACCTTGATTTAACTACTTCTATGTGATAGAAATCTATAGAAACAAGAAAATTTATGCTTCCAAAGTATCTTTCCATAGCACTTATTGGAATCCTAGACCTTTTGTTCATCCTCATTTGAAATGTTCCAAAGTATGTAGCAAGGGAAAACTCTTGTGCATCCAAACTACCAAGATTTATCATGAAATTCATGATTTGATAGGAAACAGGATTTGCATTTGACCATTCTAACTTTCCTATTACCAACAACTCATTCAAAAAGTAAAAGAGTAGAAAAAC
Organism: Sequoia sempervirens; assembly: GCA_007258455.2. Classification (NCBI taxonomy): domain Eukaryota; kingdom Viridiplantae; phylum Streptophyta; class Pinopsida; order Cupressales; family Cupressaceae; genus Sequoia; species Sequoia sempervirens. The sequence continues at coordinate 21,330,175 of VDFB02353493.1, read as the reverse complement.
AATCAAATTAAAATAACAAAAAATATTCTTCCCATTCTTCTTGATTTCCTTTAAATTCTTCAAAAGATGTATGTGAAGTAGTTCACACAAGTCATATTCCATACCTATTAACACCATGTCAACAACAACATTCATTGCAGTAGTAGAAACTGTAGAGTCATTCTTAAGGATACAAAATTTATGACCAATGACCATAGTAGCATATCTCATTACCAGATCAACAATAGATCTTAACCCAATTTCCTTTTCTTTTGAACTCGTACCTGTAACCTCAATTATTTATTTCTCATTCATAGTCTTTAGGTTAGAAACTGGTCCAGAGGAACATAGACTAGTTACATTTCTAATTGCTTCTCAGGTAACCAGATGTGCCTCAACAATCCACAAAGATTCATCATGAATTCTGCTCAATACTATTCGAATATATTTATTTTCAAATTCAAACAAAGGAAATTTCTTCCAAACATCCAACTTTTTGTCAACTAATACTCTGTAAGAATCATAATTCAATTCATTTTCCTAAAGCATATTCAACTGAACTGATGACATTTCTTCAATCTTAATATAAACAAATTCATAGATATCTTCTATAGGTAACACTCTCAGAGGGATGCAAGAGAATGCACCAATAGACTCTTCTGACACATTCCTCATATATCTCTTTAATCTAGCTTTATCCACACAATTCACAATCTTTGAATTATCCATCAATAACAATAAAATATTGTGCAAGAAAAAATACCTCTAAAAATGTATAGATGTTTTGTTTTCAGAGCACACTTTGAATATTTCTTTCTTCAAACTATGAAACTCTGAATTCCCTTCAAAAATTCCTTTGCACAATTCTCTAAAAATACATAGGTCTTTAATGTTGTCTAATCTTATTCCTTCCATTTTGAATGATTTTGCAATAAATGTTTCATCTTGTAGGTAGATTGCTTCAAAAGCTATGTACACCTCCATTCTTCCAAATTCTACAGACCTCATTCTTCACACATGCCAAAAATACCTTAATCTTGTTACCACATTAAATAGACTTCTGTCATGATATGACACAAGTACTAATAAGGGATTTATTATATTTTCTAATGATTGCACCCCCTTAGCCACTTCTTTCATTTAGAAATTGATGGGAGTATTTGTACCAGAGGTCGGCATAGACAAAACTGATGAATCCCTTCTCCAAATCTTTTCCATTTCTTTTCTTATCACTTCTGAATCAAAGATTCAATCATTCTTCTTCTCTAGATAGATGTTCTTCTTCCTTCTACTATTTTTACTAGGATGATCCAGTTTTCTGCACTTATAGTAAGTAACATTCTTCTTTCCATTTTCCTTTTTATCCTTACATCCATTCTTCTTTCCCTTAGAATTATTATCATTGTTCTTACAGTCCTTTGCTTTATGACCAAATCTCTTGTAGGAATGACAAACACCATTGAAGTATAAATAAATTTTTGCATCATGCTGTTTTACAAGAGTTTTTCTGGATTTGCTTATTCGTTCCTTGACTTGTTTATCCTTGTACTACACATTCATTTTAGTGAATTTCTTTGCTTTAGAACTTTGACCTCTTTCAAACCCTAAACCTCTCTTATCCCTTTCCAATCTTTGAGAATTAATCAAGTCATCAAGCATCGCCGAGCTTATCTTAATTTTGTCTTCAAAGCTCTACCTTTTTCATATTAGATCTCAATATTTCTTCTTCTAATTCAAGCTTCACACATTCATCCATCTTCCAAATTTCAATTTCCTAATATTATTAAAAAAAATTATTCTCATTCAATTGTTCTTGTAGGATAGTAATAATTGATTCTCCTTCAGTCAATAGGTCACATGCATTCATACATGTACTTTGTAGCTTTTCAATGTGCTCATTTTCTTTTATCAACTTGTCCTTCAAGGCTTCCATTTCTTCTAAAAATTCAGCAATGGAAACTTCCAAGGGAGAAATTTTTTTATATTCAAATTCTAGGGCCTCCCTCAAGCTGGTAGGCTTCTTCTAAGGAACCAAGCTCTAATACAAATTGTTGAACATATTGAATACTAAGAGAGGGGTGTGAATCAATATTCCACAAACTGATAATAAAATCCACTTAACCATTATTATTATTTTGGCTAAATCAACAAGAGAGAACATAAAACCAAGTCAATGCAACACACACAAGAACACCAAGATTTTTACATGGAAAACCCAATGAGGGAAAAACCATAGTGAGGGTTAACTCACAATATATTATATCTAGATAAAAAATATTACAAGGCTCAATACCATGACTCACTATCCTTAAAAGGCTCATAGCCTAAATATAAAAGATGGCTCACTAACAAGATAGAAAGATAGTGGCTCACTACCAAAGAATGAACTAATGGAATACACCTTCAATGTGTAGGGTTCAGTTCCACTGAAGCTTAGAATAAAATCACCGTATTGCTCAACAAATATGTACCACTAATAAAGTATTTAAGCTCTGATCTTCTCCTCTATTTACTTGCTCACACATAACACACTCACACCTTTTCCTTCTCTTCATTTTTTTTCTTTCATTTCTTCATTCCTCCCTTCTGATTTTCCATCTTCAAAGCATCTTGTATATATGTGTGTATACTAGCATATCTTATTCATCAAATAGGTTAGCACCATATAAGATTTAACATTTATCCATGTAGTGCATTATGCCAAGTCAGCTATTAGTCTTCATAATATATTGCATTCGTTGAGTCGGCCAAGACTAAAAACATTTCTTCAAACCAACAAATAATCCTTAAAAAAACATCCTTTGGATCTAAGAACACATTAATTTCCCTTCACACTACCAATAAAGAGACTTTCAGCTCAATCGCAGCATAAGAATGTTCACCTTAGTAGAATGCATAGTCCCCCACATAGCACACCATACATAGAGCAATAGTAGGATACAGAGTTGAACTCTATCAGAGATAACTTTCTATTCATAGAAAAAAAACGTCTCAAGATCCAAGAAAAAATAGTCTAAATGAGTCAACAAAACATGGTTAGGAGATTAGATTCATATTAGATCTTATGATGAGTTCTAGACTCAAATTCCAACATACTGACCCATCACAAAGGAGTGTTACCAATAGAGAAAAACTTATGATAAACAAAGAAAAATTCCGATGTAGTCATCATCATGTAGTTATTACCATGTTGACATCAATGAAAACATAACTAGCACAACCATCCATACTTCATGCTCATGTTGCAAGGATTCCAGCATATGCCATCCTCAAAGCATACTTTTGTAAGATTTCCTCCTTCCTGTTCACCTACATACACAACTATGACAATTTTTTTTCCTTTCTTCTTTAGAATTTTTTCAAATAATTTCCACAAACCATTCAATGATCTCTCTACACACCAAACACACTCTATGTTGAAATGTGCAAGGCAATTGAGAGGGGGGGGTGAATCAATTGTCACCAAAATCAATCTCAATTCTCAAACACTTATCAAATTCACAACTACTTTATTCTATTACTAAGTATGAACATGAAATGCAGATAACAAAAAGCAATATCAACACAAGAGAAACCAGATTTATGTGGAAATCCCAATAAGGGAAAAACCACGTTGAGGATTAACTCATATTATAAAGTAATTCCAAAATTGAATACAAAGAGGTTCACTTCCCAAAATACAAGACTCATTTCCTATAGAAAGGACTCACTATCCAACAATGAGGCTGTTGTGCAATTTTTGCACACACACCCCACTGGAGGCAGGGACCCTCTTTTTTCTTTTGCATCTTTGCCTCTTGGCTTGGCCAAATTTTGGGTTTTCTCTTCTTGGGAGGTTATTTTGGGATTAAGTCTAGACTGGGTTTGATGAGGACAATATTTTGAGGCTCTAGGGGAAATTTGCAAGTGTTGGAATTTGAAAATGGGGATTTTGAAGTGAATTTTCAATGTTATATGTAAATATTTTTGTACTCGTGGATAGAGGATGAAAAATTAGGCAGTGTTGCTTTTTGAACTTTTTGAAAATTTCTTCTAGAAAAAAAGTTGAGGTTTAGGGGATTTCGACCCTGCAGGAAATCTGGGAAAGTCCGCCTCGGGATTTTCCAAAATTCTTGACCCCCTCAAAATCCCGAAATTCCTTAAAAACCCAAAATGAAAAAATGAAAAAATTCAAATTTTTTTCCAAAATGGATTTTTTTTCAAAAAATGATTTTTTTCCAAAATGCATTTTTTTTCCAAAAATGGAAAATTTTTCCTTGAAATTTTAAAATGTTTCCAAAAATGAAATTCTTGAGATGGATATAAAATTTTGACATGTGAGCTACTAATGATGATATCTATTTTTCAGGATTAAATAAATATTAAAAGTGAAACTTGCATATGGATTCGTGCCAAAGGGGAAATATGGAAGAGTTCAATTCAAATTTTAACAGTGGGGCTTGCATATGAATCCGTGCCCAAATTGTCTATAGCTGGAAGGAGATTCTAGAAGACATGTGAAGCTGATTTCATCACTCAATCAAAATTTTTATTAATGACAATCTGGCATAATATTGTTTTCTCATTGTTCCATGATGTAACTGCTTTTATGCAATTGGATGATGATGTACCATGAGCTCTCAAATTAAATGTAATAGCTTGATGCTTCTAGAAGTGCAATTGCAGCCATTGGATGAATTAAATCATGGCCATTGATTCAAAACGTAATTTTCTATAAAAGGCCAGTGCCTTCTCATTTGTAAGGGGGTAAGACTAGGTTAGAAGAGCTGATTAGAAGCCAGAATTGGCTAAGTTAGGAGTTAGATTCTGCAAGATAGTAGCTTTAGGAGAGAGGAGAGACTGGAAATTGTTATGTAATGCTGGAGAAGTTAATGCAATTGGATTGTTGATTTGTTAAACTTTGTGTTACACTTTGACAGTTTATGGTTTCTTGTTCTCAATTCTCAATGTTAGATGTTAGATTTTAGTTCTTTTGCAATAATGGTAAAATGTTAATGATGTTGATCGATCTCCAGTCCATACTTTTAGCAATTTTTTGATTGTAATTTGTTGTGTAAAGTTATTCTGGGCCTTATTTTTTGCTAAGTTCAACTATGGATGCTTGTTTACATTGCGCTAGTTATTGGGTATGTGAATGAATGTTCAAAGTCTGAAAATCTTCAGTTTCCTTAGAAGATTGCACCATTTTTGTGGAGTTGTAGGCTTTTACTTGATCAAACAGAGATTGGTTTCATTGGGGATCTATCCATCTGCAACATTCATCATTGTTGTGATTGATCTTAGGTCTTAGTCTTAGAAATCTCTCTTAACCCTTATCTATTTTGCTATTTATTTTGAATATAGGTTAATTTTAGGATTGAAAGCATCACCATATTGTTGCATCTGATGAAAGTACGCTTCCAACATTGTTCATTTGTAAGGCCCCTTGTGATTACCAACATTTTCACATTATCACTAAGTTGTTTATGCATTGTCAAGACCTGACATTAGAGACCTTGGGGTTATCTCTTGAGGCTTGCTAATAGAGATTTACCTTTCAAGAGAGATAGGATTTCCATATTCTATCTGAGTTGCGCAGAAAAAATCAACAAAGGCTCACTACCTATAGATACAAAAGATAATAGAAAAGATCAACCACAACAAGTTACACACATCCCCAGCCTTGATAAGAAGATTGCAAACACCATCAACTCACTACTTTTAGGAGTCTAACACATTAAAGTACTGCTGCCTCAACTCACTTTCACACACACTTTGCTTCTCAAACTTGTGGCATTCTGATGTGTCAATTCATAACATCTCGACTTGTATTTATACCATCTTCAACCTTAGAAACTTTCTTCAAGGTTGGCTACACATGCTTCAATTTACAAATTCAAATTAGGTCGACAACTCAAAATTCTTGTGATGGAAGAGAATGAGATCGGACCAAACCAACACTTAACCAAGACCCAAAACAATGTCTCAAATCAATCACATGCTTCCTCAATTGATACTTATCCTTCACATGAAGTGTGAACACCAGGTCAACCAAACCTAATGAAAAAGTACACGCTTCCACAACAAGAAGATATCATGCAGACCGCATAACACGCTTCACCATGCATAAGAGGACATCTAAGATACCTTCAAATTCATCTGAAACAAGTGCAAAAACCTTCATACACATAATAATTCCCATCAGTCCATCTAGACTATGCAGACACACACAAAAACTCTGAGACACAACTTCCAGAGTGCCAAACCATGAACGCCTTTTCCAGAACATAGATAAAATCATTACAAACCTTCTACTAGATCCAAAAGACCTGAAACAAACCAATAAAGGAATACAAAGTAGAAATATTTCTCCCAATCCACTAACAAACAACTCTGCCAAACCAGTTCACACAACTTTCACTCTCCATCAATCCAAAAGCTCTAATCCAAGAGATATCACCAATAGATTCCCATGAACAATACTTTAGATCCACAAAAGAATAGGATCAACATAGAAGAAATGTGGAGCACAAAACGAAGCACATTTTGAACGCATACTCAACTTTTTCTTCACTATTTTTCAAAAACACTTGGTAATTCATCAAATCAGCACACCTGCAACACCATAAAGATAGATCCATGTACCCACAACATCTCTACAGTATCTCAACTATACATGCACAACCTACAATCACTTGATTCTTTTCTCTGTAACATTTTGTATTGTGTTGACATCAGTGACAACATTAATGACAACACCACCAAACTTACTCATACTTACAACACTCCACCCCCAGGTCCTAGTGCAAACTGCCTCACATCAACACTTCTACCTACACACTCAAGAATTCCCGCTATAATACCACTGATGAAAGTAATCCAACCTTCATCGACATACTCATAGAAATATGAAAATGCAACTTAGAAATGGTTTGAAAAAACACAAAAAATTGCATGAAGCATTCTTCTTTGTTCACTCAAAATCTCCTTCAATTACATAATAAGGAAGCATTTCTGAAAATACATTATTTTGAAGCAATATGGGTTTATGAAAAACATTAAAAATTTGATTTAAGACTAAAATATGACAACAAAAATCAAATACAAAATGGCTTCCCTCAATCTCTCTTCTTTCACAAGGTTCTAGCTCTTTCAACTTGTAATACTCATTAGAAATCACTGTAGCAATCAAACCATGAAATCACCAATCTTCTTACTATTGTATTACACCTTAAAAAATGCAAAAAAATATCTTCTTGGTCTCTTTAAACCCTTCTTTTTTTGAAGATCTCAATCTCCCTTCACATGGACTTCACTAGCTCACTATCTTGTAAAATGTGGAGCTCACTAGCTCCCTAAAATATGGCCTTCTGTGCAAATAGAAATATGCAACAATGGATTCTTCAAATGCTCTCTTCAATCTGGTAGCACCTCCCCATCTCACCTGCAAAAAAACCTAGAGCCATCTTTCCAAATGATAGGGCTTGAATATATAGACTTGTGAATAAGAAAAGCCAATATGGTTTTCCAAAACCACAATAAAAACACCTTCTTTGAAAACCCATGCCCCATTTAGAGAATAAATCATTAAACAATAAAAAATATGTAATTCTCAAATGGCCTTCACATGGGCACCTAAACCATGGCCAATCAAATTAGGTCAATCTGGTGTGCTTCATTATTCTTTGATGGTTCTGACAGCTCCATGAAGGAACATACCACAACATGCAAACTTGGGAACCCAAACATGCAAGTACATGCATTGATGAGTAGTCCCCACCTTGAAATGGATGCCTAGGCTAGAATATTCCTTTGAGATGCCTTTGTAACCTTCACCTTAGTAAATCCACCTCCAAAATTACAATTACAAATTACCATAGGGGAATTACAATATTTAGAAATTAAAATAATTAATTCCCCACACATTAGCCCTTATTGAAAATACAAAAAAAAAATAAAAAAAATATTTTTGGTTGATGCAAGATTATTGATGACCATGGATGCTCCTACATCACAAGAGTAAGTCAAAAATACTTTTCCAAAGGATTATGGTGAGGATTACTTTAATACTTATAGAATTTTAAATTTTAAATATGTAACCCTACCTATCTATTATCTACATATGTCTTTGTTTGGATAAAAGGGTATCCTTGGAAGACTAAAAAATATTTAGTGGATTGGTTTCCAAAAAAGTTCTTCTTGGAAGAGGAATTGGCTAAATTTTATTTTTTATATCCTTATTATTAAAACATCTTTCTCTATTGTTTCTATTTATATTATGTCTATCTTTTAGATACCTAGCAATATTTTTAAAGTTATCTTAGTTATGCAAATTAATTTTTTAATTGGTGTGAATAGGGTATATTACCCATCTAATTTACCTCCTATCTCTACTCCCACTAGTTTATTTAAGTTACATAATATTTAGGTTATTTAATTTTTGTTTCTCATGTCATACGGCTAAATTATTTGTCATAATCAAGTGTTTTCCTATCATCTCACCTTGTCGGTATAAAAAGGCCCCTTATACACCTTATTTATCCTTGATCATTATTTCATTGATCTATTTGATCAATATCATTTTTCACCATAATCAAGAAATTTATCTTCTTGCTACTCTCTTGTGGAAGGTCCTTATTTGGTGATGCAAGTGACCCTAGGACCTTAAGTCCATAATAAAATCTCATAGAGTATGGAAACTTTAGATCTACAAGCCCCTTCTTAAATCACTCCTTGATTTAGGAAGGATCCCTTTTTAGTGCATTTTTGGGGAAAAAAAACCTCACTATTAAGTCAATAAGCCAAACCTCTATTTTTATAAGGCACTCTATATTTTGGAGTAAAAAAATCACCTATTTAAGGGATTTTTTTTAAAAAGGGTCCAAAAAATCTATAGGAATTCATATCCATATTATATTGGTAGGTTGCATTGTAATTCTTAGTGTTCCCAGTTTTATGTGGAATATTCCTTGAAATTATATGTTTTCAACATCACTTCTAGCATAAGAAATAGGTGTAGGCATAATATATAGGTTTTATTTTAAAAAAATAAAGAATTGTAGGATTCTTAGCCCCTAGATGTAGGTAGTGGAGTGGGAAATTTTTCCCAACCCATAAGGGTGGAAACCAAATGGGTGGTGCACTTAGCATTACCTTGTAGTGTTGCTCAATCATGACTCATACTCTATGCCCATCAAGCCATGTAGCACCTTCACCCAAATAAATACCTATTTTGTAGATTAGTTAGTTTTCATATTCTTCTAGTGATCTCCACTTCACCTAGATGGTGCTGCCTAGATCTATTACCCTCTTACCACTAGAACAAGAACCAATAGCCAACAACTACCTAGGAAGGACCCCTTGTCCAATTTCATTTCCTAAGAAATCTTTTTTTTTAATGATATATAATTTTTAACCAAGCTATTATATTTTTTTCTTCTTATAGTCCCTAGAAATATGACTATGAGAAATTTACAATGGTGTAAGTTATTTCTTCAATAAAAATTCAAGTATTTGATAGTGCTTATTAAAGTCTAGATTATATTTCTAGTTTTTGAGATCATACCATTTTCCTAGTTTCTCTAATTTTAGAAAATTAATAAATATTGGAAATGCCTTGTGAATCTCTACATAGCCATTATTGATCTTTTTAGAATCTACCCTAGGTATCTTTTATTAATTTTGTGAATTTTTTGCATTCTAGTTGATTACATGAATATTTTGGTACTTGGAAAAACTTTTTTTAGATGAATTAATTTAAGCTTATTGATATGTATTGAGATTATTGATATCCACTTTTATCATTTGAGGAGGATTCATAGGTTTTTCTATTCATCCTTTAATGGTAATTTTAAATAAGGATAATTATGCATCTTGGTTAAATAGCATCTTGACACATCTTAGGAGGCTTAATGTTTTGCCTTATTTTTATCAAGTCATACCTAAACTAGACACACTAAGAAGGAAATCAACATGGAGTAATAATATTGATCATTATCTAGGATTGATTTATTCTAGTGTTGATCATGAAACTATGTTATTTTTATCTACCATTGATTATCCCCTCACGCTTTGGACTAATATTTATGAGTGAAACATAGAAAAAATGGAATTTGATTAAAATGAGGGGTTCACCAATTTCACTATAAATATAAAGGACCAAACGAGGTATCATGCACCTATTTTCCTCTATTTCATTAGGAAAAAGAGATCCCTTTAGCCAATGTTGACTTTCAACCCTTAGGTGAGTCGACCTTGAAGGAAATATTATTGTTTCCCTTATGATCTAGGATGGGGTAGATCTACTGAAACAACACTTTTGGGAGAAAGACTAAAAATATTAAATCAATGTGAAAATTCAATGCAACACATGAAATTAGAAGATTAAACCTTAATCTATCAAAACTTGCAACTTTCAGAAAGATCTGAGATGGTTTAGTATTTTTGTACCTTTCATCAAAATGTTGTTGTAGAGTGTCCTCTAGGATAGATTCACCCTAGGGCAAATGGGTCTTTGTAGGGCTCTTTGAAGTTGGTTTTTGGGTCCTCTTGTCCTATGTCTACACTCTTGAATTATCCAAATTTCATAGTCGAAAAGATAGAAATAATTTTTGTAAGTGAGTTTTTGTGGCTTGATGACAACTTTGACAACTTTTCCAATTTTGTTCCTTTAAAATATCTTCAATCCTTCTTCAACCTAAGATCTGAAAAACATGCATAAGAGGGAAAAATTGCTTGTTTTTGGTGAATGGGGGTTTACCTTGGTCAAACCCCATTTTGGTAATTAAACCTTGAATTGAAACAATCAAACATGAAAGGAATGATGAATGAACAAGTTCTATGTTGAAACTCACAAAACCCTTGATTTGAAACCCTTGAAGGATTGCAAATTAGTAAATATTGCATGAAATGGCTTGATTGTTGATGTGATCTTGATTTGAAACATGAAACCTACATCACAATTTTAGCTCCAAAAACATGCCTGATGCTTGATAACTTTGCATGATGCTTAATATATGGAATGCTGCAACAAATGCTTCAGAAATCTACTCTTGAACACCTTTGATAATAATCTTAGCTATACTTTTTGCTCACTTGAATTTCTAGGATCTCTTAGGATTTGAATTTGACAAAATAACCTTGCTTTTATAGATGACTTTCTAATTTCCTGAGAATTAAACATTACAATCAAATGCATGAATATGAATTTGGTATCATGAAAATATTGCCAAAAACATATTTAAAATTTGAATTTACAACTTAAAGGGGGCCCATTCACCCAAGGGCGAATGGTTCCTGGCCTAAATAGTCAAGATTTTTAAATTTTGAGGTGTTAATAATGATAAATGAATTAATTAAAACACAACTCCCCCTTCGTAAATTTCAATTAATTGGGCTTGTAAATAAAAAATTTAGGCAATTAGAGGTTTAATTAAGTCCATATAAATTAGGGGACCCAAACATAGTGTAAAATGTAAAGGAGTACATTTTTTGACACTACAATGAGATATTTGGAGAGCCTCATACGTTTCCATTCCTAGATGATCCTTCAACAAATTTAATTATTTCCCTTGATGATGTAGATATTTTACCCTTTAATAATGATTCTTTAGAGGACCTTGAGTATATTGTAGATCTTGGATGTTTTGATGGTAGAGATACTTGTCTTCTTGGTTCTTCTCCTCATATCAAGATCATATATTCATCTTATAATTTTCTTAATGATATTGGTATGAATATATCTATGGACCCTATTGATTTAGTACAACAAGACACTCATATTCTTCTAGATTACAACTACTTTGGATTCTTATCTATCAGAAATTCATCCCTATTTTTTAAGTCTCATATTTTTTATTTGGAGGATCCATTTGAGAACATTTGTATCCTCTTTGATAAAAAATAATGAGATAAATGGGGGGGTTAATGGTGACTCTTAAACACCCCCAAGAATAGTTACTAGACCAAAATATCTTCCACAAGAGAGAAAATGGCAAGAAATATTACTTCTATAATGCAATTTAATATGATTGAATAATGGTTGAATATATAAATGTACATTAGAGGCATTTCTTAAAAGGCAAGGTGATAGATAGGATTAGCCAAGGTCATGGCAAGTGTCTTAATCCTATAACATGTGACAACTAGCAACCTAACTACTTAGGAATCAAGTATTACAAGCTAGATAAGATATGTTCTAGAAAAGCCAACTAATACTTCTAGAAAGAATATTATATCCTAAGTAAACTTAACATGTGAAAACGTCTCATAATTCCCTAGTGAGTGAATTAGCTAGGTACAAGATATTTATTCACAAAAACATCCCCCCCCCCAAGTGCAACTTAGGGAGAATATTATTGTGCACACTATGCAAAGACTATGAAGATGGGTCCCAACTACAAGGCCATGTGAGGTACCCATTTACAATGCAAATGTAAATGAAATGAATCAATGCAATATCTCAAAGCCAAAGAAAAGGAGAAAACCCAGTGGGACAAAACTCCTCTCCAAAAGAGAGGAAAAAAAAACATAAGATTCAATGTATGGAGGACTCAATGATACCCACCAAGGACTAAATACATCATGTATATACAATCAATGACCCCCCATAAGAGGGAAAAAGAGAAAAAATATCTTCCACAAGAGAGAAAATGGCAAGAAAGCTTGCTTCAACAATGAAAGTTGAATATGATTGAATAATGGTTGAATGTATAAATATACATGAGAGGCCTTGCTTATAAAGTCAAGGTGATAGATAGGATTATACAAGATCATGACAAGTGTCTTAATCCTATAACATGTGACAACTAACAACCTAACTACCTAGGAATCAATCATTACAAGCTAGATAAGATAAGTTCTAGAAAAGCCAACTAAGACTTCTAGAAAGAATCTTATATCTTAAGTAAACTTAACATGTGAATATGTCCCATAATTCCATAGTGAGTGAATTACCTAGGTACAAGACATTTATTCAAACCAAAAATAAATTTTATTCCATTATATTTATCTTTGTAGCTTGGTCTACATTAGTATTTAGAAGACTTTATATCAATATTTCTTGATTCTAACATGTTGATGTTTGAGCAGTTTTCAGAGGAACCAATTTGAGAATTATTCCTTCATCTATCTTCTTAGGGATTGAGTTTCTTCAACATACACCTTTGTGTTTTTAATTCCAAAGAGAAATGTTGTTTGTAGGCTATGAATTATTTTTTATCATAAAGCATTCTCCTTTGACACATGAGCTACTTCTTTATGGGGGATCTATTGTCTCACTCTTTCTGTCCTATGGGGGGGTTATTGACCACATATTTGTGTTAGATATAGTCCTTTTAGGGTCATATTGAGTCTTCCTTACATCACTTATTCATTCACTTTATGAATTCTATCATTTGGAGAGCGGTTTTTACTATAGGTTTTTCTCCTTTACTCTATTGTGATAGATATTTTGTATATGTATACCTAACATGGCCTAGTAGTCAAGACCTCCCCATATTTATATCATTTTAATGTATAATTTTTCTCCTTAATTTTCACTTAAGGGGGGTGTTTCTTGAAATTATGAAGGTTTTCTCATTGGAACCAATAGGAAGTCTACTGATCGGTGTTGCCATTGACGTCAACTATGGGATGAAGATGTTGAGGATATTGAGAAAATTGTGGAAAAGAGGAAAGAATGTTATGCATGTGTAGTTGAGACCTCGAGGAAGTGTTGTGAGTACATGGAGATATTATTTTCTTGTAGAGTATGAAGATTAGTTGGAATGAAGTAATGAGTTGAGATGATGTTTTTGGTACTTGGTTTCCAAGTGCTTTTGAGAATATTTAATAAATAGAGTAAATTGTGTTGTGTAAATATTCATAGTGTGTTCTAATATTGTGATCTATGTTATTTTTGTGTTGATGTTATGCTTGTATGGATCTTATAGGTTATTCAAGGATATCAAAGGTTGTTATATTTAGAATTTGGGTTTTTGGATTGTTCTACACTGTGATATATTTTCACTAGTGTGTGAACTAGATTTTAGTGATGTTTTCTATGGTCTGGGAGAAATGTATTTGCTTCACATTTCTCAGGTGTCCGGTTCTGTTTCCGGAGTTGTGCAGATTTGGGAAGTTGCTTATAATGATTTTATATTTCTATGTTCAAGTTTTTACTTGATTTGATGTAGTACAATGAGAGTTTCATTTATCAAAATGCAATTAAGGGTTACTAGTTGTTATGAGTTAAATTATTTGTTGATGTGAGCTTGGATGAAGTGTTTGATGAATATTGAGTGGTTCATGGATTATTCTGGATTGATTTCAAGTGAATTATGTTGTCTAAAACTTTCAGCTTGATTTAAGGAAGCATTTACTTAATTTCTATGGTGTTTTGCTTGGGTGTTGTCCAACCTTGTGTTTAACACTACATGTGAGGCTTTTGGAAGTGTGTTGAAGTGTGTTGGGATCTATTTGGGTCATAATTAAGGATTTATGTAGGTTTCCTTTCATTTCTAACCACTGTGGGAATGTTTAGGTGCTGACCTATTTTGAATTTGAATGTACAACGGCTAGTGGTTGACATTGGAGAAATTTTTTGAGGTAAATTTTGATATAAATATACGGTGTTGATGCAAGAGGATGTATGAAAAAGAAAGAAGCAATATAGATACAAAATTTGTGTTAGTGTTCTTGAAGGTAGTGAGTTGAAGGCATCTGAAATCTTTCATGTGAGACTATGACAATATACAAGAAATTACGATAGACTTTGTGTTGCATTGAGAATTGTTTTCACTATGTAACATTCTTCTTCTATCTTCTTGTATTATTTCTATGATAGCGAGCCTTGGTTGTGAGCCTTTTTGGATAGTGTGTCATATTCTAGTAATGAGCCCCTTTGTACTGCTTTTTCTATTCCTTATATTGTGAGCTAATCCTCATTGGGTTTACCATGTAAATCTAGTGTTCTCATGTGTATGGTATTGTGATTTTAGTTTATACTGTCTACATTTCATTTTTAATCAATTTAATAGAATAAGGGTTTAATGAATGCTTGTGGATCTATTTACTATTGAGGGTTTTGAAGGTTTAATTTACAACAATTGATTCACCCCCTTTCAGTTGTCTTGTTCATTTCAATAATTGGTATTAGAGTGAGGTACCTTGAAGAAGATCTTAACCACTTGAGGTAGATCTAAGATGGAAAACAAGATTCCTTTGGAATATCCTAGATTCAATGTCTCAAATTATGCTTTCTGGAAGACAAAGATAGAAGGATATTTGTGTGCTTAGGGATATGATATTGCAAAGGATTATTAGAATACATACACTCCACCTATGAATGGCCTGAGTACAAGTGTAAAAATCAAGGTGTATGAGATCAATGCTAGGGAAAGGTACATTATTGTGAATAGTCTTTCAAATACTCAATTAGTTAAAGTTATGAGTTTGAATATTGCTAAATAAGTTTGGGATAAGTTAGAAAGCATTTATGAAGGAGATCCAAAGGTCAAACAAGAAAAGTTGTAAAACTTGAAGGCATAGTTTGAAATTATGCATATGTCTAAAGATGAAACAATAAAAGGCTACATACAAAGAGTTGATGAATTGGTAAGTAATATGGGAGGTCTTGGTACAACTGTAGACACGTAAAATTTATTGATTGGAATTACATGCTTGATCCTGATTACTAACACTGTTTCAACCTAAATCATCCCTCAGTCTAACCATTTAATCAAATAACCTTATTTGATTAAATTCATCAATTTTCCTCTCTTAATTAAATAAATCATTTCTCTAATTAAGTCATCCTCTCTTGTTAATTAAATCAATCAATCTGATCTGATTAACCCTGTATCTCTATTTAATTAAATAATTTATTTTATTTGATTAAATCTCTAAAGTCTATCTATTAAATTAGAAATAGAATTAAACCTTGTTTTAATTTAATCTAACCATCTCTTTTGGATTAAATAAAACAAAATATTTATTTAACTATCTCTAAAGTCACATTCTTCTCATCTTTTGATTTAAATCAACCCATAAATCTAAGTCAAAATTGTCACATCATCTAATCCCTCATTAAATTAATTAACCCTTGATTAATTTAATCCTAATCCATGTCCCATCCTCTGGCTTTTGCCACTTGCACATGAAAATAGATTTAATTCATTTATTAAATCTCTATTTTCTCTCAACATGGCATAAAAGGGGAATATTCTTGCAAATTTGAAATCCTTCCAAGTGGACTTTTTCCTTCCAACAAGACATTTATTTCATCTTTTGCATTGAGCCAAGTGACATTTAATACATTCATTTTCCCTCTACATGTCATTTCATTATTTTCAAATTCCACCTAATTGCATTTATGGGCACATTCATCAAAATGTGCACATCCCTCATCCATTCGTACCTTAACAAATGGCACTTGGCCATTGGTTGAAAGTTGGTTCCACATTGCTTCATTTTGGGCATTTCTCCATCTTGTCTTTCTATAAATAAGAGGTTTCTTTCCTCATTTCATCATCCACAATTTGAGAAAACTTACTATACTCATTTTCACCTTCAAGCATTAGCATTTTCATCAATTTCTTCAAGGCATAGCTAGGTTATTGCAGGTTTTCTCCATGGAGTTCATTTGAAGCAATCACCAAGTGGATCAATCATCACCAAATCATCAAAAGCTTGCATAGGAGTTGGGAAATGGCCAATTTCCACATCAAATTGGCACCAACTCCCCCATAAGATCAAGAGTTTGCATGTTTTTAATATGATTTAATCTATTCCCTTGCTTTTCATTGTGTTCTACTTTTATTCCTATTTTGAACATTGTTAATGGATTTTATGGGGAACTTTGATCTTGGCTTTCATTTTAATCTTCTAATGTGTTTGTTTGTTGTATCTTGTAGGTACTAGGATCTTGGTTCTACATTTTGGTGCTAGAAGGAGGGAATATCTCATTTTCTAATCATGTTTTTATCAAACATTATGTGCTTTTTGTGTTGTTTTGGTGTCTACAGGAAAGTGCACCACTAGCAGACCAACTTCACTATTCAAAACCACTACCCCACCAGCATTGCCATATAGCACCACTTCAAATTTAAAACTATGACTCTCTAGTGTTATCACCCAGAATTCAAAATTTTAAATTGCACCACTAGTTCTATTTTCAATTGCTGGAATTTTAAAATTCCAAATGAATTTTAAAATTCCAAATAGCACCGCTAGGCAAAACAATGATGCCATCACCCTCTCTGTTTTACTGTAGAGTGATGTGTACAGAATTAGCAGTGCCATATAGCACTGTTGGGTCCTTCAAACTGTACCACCTATGTAGGTTCCACCGCTGGAGTAAAGGAAAAAGTGAAATCTTAGTTTTTATGACATGTTTTTTTTTTAATTATGATCATTTGGGTTATTAATTGATTTCTTGACCTCTTTTTTGCAATTCTAACTAGTTTCTTGGTAGGTTGGCTTATTCAAGGTGAAGAAAGGAAATCTAGTGGAGGTCTCATAATGACATCATTAGCTCATGATACCAAGTGTTTTTAAACACTTTAGTGTTTGATTAACACTCTTAGAGAATTCACAATTTCTCTTAAAAAATTTGTATCTTTCATGATCATAGGACCTACTAAATTTCTTTTGGGCTCTATAAATAACATTTCAATTTTTGCTAGAAAAAGGACTTAAAATAAACTTTAGGACAAACTCATTAGATTTGGTTGAGGATTAACAATTAAATAAAACAAATTCCACATTTCATTTTGGTGTTCTACAAAGAATCAAAATCATTGCTTTGTGGACATAAAATGAACAAGTGCTTCTTTGTTTTGTAATTACTTACTCAAAGTAATATCATTAAATGGATGTATGCACTTCTCTCACACCTCACGATGATCTTGAGAATCAAAAGGCCTTTTGGTGACATTAAGTTGCGTAAGTAATTACCCACACACTTTAATTTGGACTTTAAAATTGAACAAATCTTGTGAGTGTGAGTGGAGCATATTGTATACATTCTCTCTCTTTGGTTTGCAACAAAGATTGATCGAGTTATAGATATGTTTGCTCACTTTTGTTTATCTTAGAGGGTCTTCCTTGGAAAAATTACTCACCCAAGGGAACAACCCAACCGGGAACACGCTAAAGCCAAGAAACTTACACTTGTGATATAAGTGTGGATATTGGAACAAAGGCCAATATCACAAGGATTATTTTGATGAGAAGGGAAACAATGGTCTCTCACTACATGGATAGTCCCCCATGAATGGAATTCCCACATTAAAATCCTTGTGTAGAAAGACCAAAATACCTATCTATTTGTTGGTGCAAGAATGGTCATTTTGAAGCCGCCCCACACTTTTATGGATTTTAGTAGAGATGGAAAGTATGCCATGGGAGATTCATGGGTATTGATGTTTGGCTACCCTGAAAGAAGTGTTGAGCTATGGAGGGGAGCCTATGGGGTCAAGCATCTAACCATCCACTGAAAGTAAGCGTAGCTAGACTTTTCCAAGTGGGGACTCAACAAATATTGTCTCAAATATCCATAGGGTTGTACATGTCCTTGAATGAATTCACATGTTTTTGCTTGCCCTTGAGATTCATATCCTTAGAGGTTTCTAGGAATTTTAATTTCATCTCAATTTTCTCCTACTAAAGTAAAAATTAGGTAACTCTTGCTTTGATTTCCTTGATTTCCACATGATATACTTTGTGGGATGAGAATAAATTAAAACATTAGACATCTAGATTCAAAACCTAATCAAGAAGTGTTTGTGGTAAAAAGAAGTCATTAAGAAAAGACTAAGAAAAATTAAACCCCACATGCATCTCAAATGATTTCACGCAAGATCAAGATCCAAAAACCAAAGTTAAAAGCTCTTAGTCCAAAATATCACCAAAAGTGTCTCTCAATGCTATATGAATTCAAACAAAGACTGCTTTTTAACTTTTATAGAAGAGCTTCAAGAAATAATCCAAATTTGTATGAATTCTTTTGCCAACAAAATCCAAATCTTTTTCAGGAATTTGAACACCTTGTCTAGAGGAAAGATTGTTCTTCAAAATTGAGGTCTTGTAAGCAAGTGTCTTTTTAGGTACACATAGGATCAAAATCAAACCTTCATTCATCTTTCAAACATCAAATCAAAATCATCTCACCATCAACTCTTGAAAATCTTGGAAAAATCCTCCATGTTAAACTTTGGGAAAATCATTCAAAGCAAATCCAAATCATCTTGTTTGATTAGATGTGTGTAGATACATCCTTCTCCACATATAAAATCAAATTATCAAACCTTGTGGACAAGTCTATCCCTTGATAACATCTAAGATCTTGGGGTTTAGGAGTTCATTATCCAAAATCAAAATTGAATAAAAAAAATTATCTTGTTTGGTTAGCCGTGTTTAGATGAATCCTTCTTCTCACACTTAGTCAAATTAGCATCTTGAGGAAAAATTTACTTTAGGAAAACATCTAACCTCTTAGATTCTACGAGTTCACTATCCAAATCTAAATCCAAATCAAATTGATGCAGAGGTGGTGGAGACCCAGGAAACAAATTGACACAACTTCTCTCAAATATGCCTCTTTGACATCAATCCACAAACACACAATAGGGAAACTCAACTACCCAACACAATCTGATTACACAAAGACCTATCTCAACATCTTTTAGGAATCTACTTAGACCCAATACAATATTCCAATAAGATTCATCAAGGTTCATTAGGCCAGCACCTAGTTTCACTAGACTACCCTGCTCAAAAGGCTACAAGAACTAGCCCTCTTTTCCAAACAAAGTATCCTAAAATCCTCTTGTTTCTACAAAAACTCTTTGGATAGAGTTTTTTTATGATGCAAAACCACCAATTCACTCTTCAAAACTCAAACAATTGACCTCTAGACTGTAAGTTCACCAAACCCTCCTTTTACATGTAAAAGCCTAGGGTTTTCAACATTTTACCCTCACAAGGCCTTACAATCCCAACCAAAACATCAAACTACTTGTTTAGGGTTTGCACAAGCATTTCACACCATTCCCAAGTTGTTTCCATCAATGACTCACAAAAACCACCCTTGAACCCACCATTTTTTATATAAAATCACTATTACCAGCCCTTAGAACACTACTCCATGAAAAAACCATGACTCCACAGCCTACCCAACCATTTGAACACGCAAAAAAATATTAAATATGTCATCCCACTGAAACACAGAGTTTTACAATAGGTGGGATGAATGGTATTTTATTTTCTTCCTCAAACTGTGCTTTCATTGCCCCAACAAACAGTTTTAAGAAAAAAGAGGTTTCTTTCCCAAAACCCGATGGAAAACACTCAAATTTATTCCAAAAGAGACTTAACACATGCTTCTATACAAATAAAATAATTCTAATTCATCACCTTGACTATATGGGCCATACAAAAGAGAATAAAGTTCTCAAAATTAGGAAAAACTGTGATGTAGCAACAAAATGCACGTTGTTTCTCTTATGAAATCCTTCAAAAATCATACAACAAATTTTGGTTTGAGCCTTTTATGGCTTTAAATACATTTTTGCATCAACATCCAACTACCTAACTCCTTTTAACTATCTTTTAAAATCCTAACTCCTAATTACCCCTAAAACCGTGTTTTGACAACTTAATTGTGCACTTAATAGCATTATTATGCAACCATTGACATTTAGGCCTTTATGACTCCCAATCACCTTGAATTCAATCCCATGACACCAAAAATACCTCACTCTTTTCCACCTACCTACAAATTCTAATTTTTTTGCCTCCAAGGCTTATAATGTCAAATTTGATACATGAGTGCACTTGTGCACATTTGATCATCAAAACACCAAAAACCCTTTAAATACATGAAAGAGTGGTATTTTTAGACCTTATATTCAATACCTACTAAGATAAAACACTTGGAACTTCAAGATTCACCTAAAGTCCCTCAGGACAGACTGCTACCAAAATGAACTTTGTAACATGGTTGTAGGTGCCCCTACACCACAAATCTAATCCCAAATCAAAATCAAACATCAAATCCAAAGTCCTAAAGTTTCACATATCCTTCAATATTTCTCAAGAGTTTTAAATCATTCATATCATTCACCTTTCACACATTTCACCATCATACTTTGATCTTTAAATCATCCTAAATTTTCTTTGTTGTACCTAAAGTTGGATCAATCCAAAGAATTAGAGATTCATTTCCCACATTCTTAAAAATTGATCCCTATTTTATGGTGCAAACTAGATCTCAACACAAGAGGAATATGGAAGCCAACAAAGAAACATCCACTTCAAGTGACCTAAGCCAAACAAATTCTGAGATGAATCTCGTTGGATCAAGCATCATCTAACTAACTTTTCT
>VDFB02353493.1:21263976-21308753 GCA_007258455.2 Sequoia sempervirens | reverse complement strand
GTACATGGAGCTATCCTTATGATGTTGCAAATGTGCTAAAATGATGGGTTACCAAGTGCTTTTGAGAAAATTAGTAAAGAGTGAAGTCATAGTTATGTATGTGTTTAGAATGTGCTCTCGTATGTGATATGTGTTTCTTCTATGTTGATCCTATGCTTGTGTGGATCTAAATGGTTGTTGTTGGGGATCTATTGGTGACATCTCATGATTTGTAGCTTTTGGTTGTATGGAGTGTGAAAGTTATGTTCACTAGTGTGTGAACTGGTTTGACAAAGTTGCTTGTCTATGGACTGGGAGAAATGTTTCTGCTCCACAGTGCTCCACTAATTTTTTTCATGTATGGTGGATCTGGAATATGTCTTGTAATGATGTTCTCTAGGTTTTGGAAGAAGTGTTTGTGGTTTGGTGCTTCAAAAGTTGAGTTTCATAGTTGTTGTGTATGTTTGCACAGTCTGGATGAACTGTTGGAAAGTATTCTATGTTCAAAGAGTTGTTGCACTTATATGTATGTATCTGAAGGTATCTGAGATGTGTTCTCATGCATGATAAAGTGTGTTACACCATCTACATGCTATCTTCTTGTTGGGAAGTGTGTACTCCAATGCTCATTTGTGTTTTCATTAGGTTTGGCTAGCCTAGTGTTTACACTTCATATGAAGAATTGAAATTTAATTAAGGAAGTGTGTGGTTGATCGAGACATTACTTTTGGTCTTAGTTAAGTGGTTAATTGGTATAAATGCAAGTTGAGATGCGAAGGAATAAATCATACAAAGTAATGAAGTAAGCCACAAGTGAAGAGAAGATTTGTGTGAAAGTAAGTTGAGGCAACAGTACTTTATTATGTTAGATTCCTAAAAGCAGTGAGCTAAAGGTTTCTACAATCTTCTAACCAAGGCTACAAATGTGTGTAAATTATTGTGGTGGATCCTTCTGTTATCTTTTGTATTTGTAGGTAGTGAGCCTATTAAAAGGAATAGGAAAACTAAGAGGGGGGTGAATCAATTATCAGCAAAATTAAACTCAAATTTCAACACTTATCAATTTCACAACCACACTATTTTATTATTAAGTATGAACATAAAATGCAAATAATAGAAAGTAAAATCAACACAAAGAACACCATATTTTACATAGAAAAACCAATAAGGGAAAAACCATAATGAGGATTAACTCATAATATAAATTGATAGCAAAACTAAATACAAAGGCTCACTACCAAGGGCTCACTGCCTAGAAGAGGACTCATTGTCTAGATTCAAAGGGTCACTACCTACATAAAGGACTCATTATCCAATAGGGAGGCTCACTGCCTACTGATACAAAAGAAAAAAAAAAGATCCAAAACAACAATTTACACACATTCACAGCCTTGATTAGAAGATTGCAGAAACCTTTAGCTCACTACCTTTAGGAATCTAACACAATGAAGTACTACTGCATCAACTCAATTTCACACACTTCTACTCTTTTATTTGTGGCTTACTTTGTTGCTTTGCATCATACATGATGGAACATTAGTTTTCCTGTTGCATTTTTAAACCCTTGTCACCTTTAGGAGAGTTTAGGATTCATTTTTCTTACGCACTTGAATGTTCTATTTTGTCGTTGACTCCCTATTGCCTGCTGCTAGTCATTTTTTATTTTTTTTAAAATTGTGTTTATCATTATTTTCTAGCAACCGGTTCTCAAATCCTAGGTCTAGGAATTTTTAATCTTTATAAGGATAAGATAAAGACTTGCTTGGCCTTTTATATCCTTTGTATTATTATGGCTTAGGTGTCCTTAGGTCCTTTCTATCATATCATCCTAGAGAGTCCCCTCCATTAAAACAACTTTTGAGCACATGCCTAAAGGCTTTCACTTAAGTTTAAATAGCCTTTTATCTTTATTGCTCATCACTGATCACTTTTGAAATGTATGTTTTGAATCAGTGGTAAGCGATGAGGTAATACCTCTTTGATATCGCTCATCGCAAATAGCTGTTGGAACTTTTTATTTAAATGCACAATGAGCAAGGTTCTTAGTATTATTGAAGGACCACTTATCATTGATAGTTTTTGACCCCTCAATATTGTACACTAGTAGAATTTGACAAATAAATAACTACGTGACTAAAAATTTTAGTCACGTGACTAGAACTTTTACTCACATGACTAACACTAGTAGAATTTGGCAAATAAATGACTAATTTGGTCATTTATAAGTGACTAATTTGGTCATCAGGTAAAATCACATCTAAATGACGAAAATGACTAAATAAATGATTAATATCAGACAAATAAAAATGACTAAATATATGACTAAATTAATAACTAAATAAATGACTATTACTCCTATATTCTTTTTCTTTCAAATTTGATCATAATCCATAGAGCTTAAGCCCCTCTTATGGGACCCCTACTTAAGCGGGCCATTTGGCCTCCTAGGTTGTTTGGTGCACCAAAAATACCTATTGCATGGAAGACATTGCCTCTCGATGTAGTCTTAAGGCCTTCACATATTTTATAAAAAAAATTAACATTTATATTCTTTAACTTTTATTACTCATTATGTTAATAAATCATTAATGTTTTTAACTATGATTTGAAGCTAGTTTGAACATATAATTCTATCAGTGATTCAATAAGAGTTATGGTACATATAATACATATATATTATCAATTATTTCATTCCATTTGAATAGATCATTTAAAGAATCAATAAGTAATAGTGCTATTCCCATAGTCCACCATGATGGGGTCAAAGAGGAAGCATGTTAGGGAGCCTTAACTTCACTACATCTAGGCCCAAGAGAACGAAGTATGTTAGGGTGCCTTAATCTAGATTTATCTAAATTTATTTCATTCCATTATTTAGCACTTATTATTAATTGTTTAAGCTAGCCACATACAACTAGAATTTGTAGCACATCCATGCACAAACACATACTCTCTAACATATTAACATACATATAGTTTTTTATTGGCACAATCCTTGAACCTCCTTTAGGTGCAAGTGTTAGTATATATTCCTCTCTATATAGAATTGTCTCCCCCTCTATCTCTCTTTCTTTTTTCTGATCTCTCTAAAGATTAATTAAACTATCAGATTTTTTATATATTAATTATTAATTATAATAATTTTATATTTATATTTAGTAATTTTTATTATAGAATACTATATATATTAATTATATAATCTATATATACTATTAAATATAATAAGAAATATAATTATACTATATATAATTTAATCTATTTTACTATTATATTAAATATATATTATATATTAATTATATTTTATATTATATTTATATATTATTATTTTTTTCATTATATAAAAAAATAATTATACTTTGCCAAGCTCGAATTTCAGTCATTCATCATTTTTTGGCATTTTGTTTTGGTTATTTTCACCATTTTTTGCTGCTTTTCCTGCCACTATTAGTTCCCGCTTAGGTCCAAACTCTTCCTTGCTAGTATTGACCTTTCACTTCTCCAATTTGGTGAGCTGCATCTTGAAAATAAGGTTTCACTAAGGGTTTTAGAGTACAGGTCACCTATCTCTAGCACTAATACAAAGAGTGCATGACCACCTAACCATATGCTGGGAGAAATGCCTAGATCCGATTCCAAGTATATTGGATGAGTCTAGCTAGGTAGTTCTTTAAAATTATTTGGTTTGAATTTCTAGTGTTTACCACATTTTGCATGATTAAGGTAATTTCAAAGTGTGTGTAGGGGCTTTTATGCCCTGATTTATCATTTGAGAGTTGGTGTGTAGGGGCTTTCATGCCCTAGTTTTTCATTTCAGAAAAAAAGAACTGAGATCTGTGACTGTTAATTGGGTTGCATTTAATTCCACTCCCAAATTGACATCTAGAGAACTACTCCAATAGTTAAAGGTTGAATTCTCCACTGGGTTGTGGCTTGGAGAAACTTTACAACTGTTGTTCCCAGGTTTGATTTCAGTGCACACCCAGCTTCCAGGTTCTTCCAGACAATCCCTTTAAGTGATACCATTCCCTCATGTTTCAACCCTCTTTAGACAAGAAAATGCAGTTCACCCAGCAAAAATAAAAGGGTTGAATTGTCTTAAACTTGTAAACCTGGCTTAAAATTAATGATTTTAAGATACAATGGGAGTGAAATGCTAAATTCATGCTTAGTGTTTTCTCTATTTCAAATTTTCAATTTCTAATAATGCCTTTATTCCTTCATTGCACTTGCACTAAGCTTGAGGATGTCATGGGGAATATTTAAAGAATTTGTGGTGTCTACACTCTATTTGTGTCTAAGAGCTTCATAGGATAAAATTTATGCATATGTTTAGGGCTCATGTGGATTTTGTCTTATAAAGTTAGAATAGATTAAATAAACAAATGTAATTTTTTTCTCAATTTAGTTGAACTAGACATTAACAACTGGGAATTGGTTCATTGCGGTGGAAGATATATTTTTGAACCAGTTTGATTTCTCAAGATTTATGTTATTATTTGCTTACAGATTGAAGGCCCATCGCAATCAGATGGGACAAGCCAAAGTTTTTGGTGTTGGCACAAATTTCTTTTAGTGACAAGATTTCTTCTACTAGCTTTTGTTGTTGGAAACTTTGTACTTTACTTGTATAAATACACAAGTATGATATTCACTACTTTCCATCTTTTTTTCTTTTTATTCTTTTCATATTTCCTTTTTAGGCATGACATGCACATTTATTTTTTCTTTCCCATAGCCAGTATTCAACACACACAAGTTACAAATATTTACAATCGAGTCATTTTGTCCCATAAAGATGGTTTCACTTGTTAGTTTTGGCTTCTAAATTTGGGATATAAAATGTATTAAAGAATCACCTATAACAGTTGAACTACCAGATGCACCTTCATCCATAGGTTGTTTCTCAGCAATATTTTCATCCTTAGTCACTAATGAAGAATCGGTCAGAACATTTTCAACTTCATCAATTAGTTCAATCAGTGCCTGTGATATTTCAAAGAACAATTAAAATCTTCAAAACCAAAATTCTCTTCTACAAAAGAAAAAAGCCTTTTTGACAAGAGTTAATAACCTCCTAAGCATGGTTGTCATTCAGTTAATAGCTTTACTCAGCACTATAATTAAACCTTGATTATTATTATAGATCCAGTGGATAAAATAGGAGATTAACAGAAAGAATTCATCAAAGTTAAGGTAATTTTTTGTACCAGCAACAAATAGCAAATAGACAAAATCCTAATCAGACCTTTCTATTGTGCCTTGCACCTTTCTATTTGAATTTTTTTTTTTTAATTGGAGTCTGAACAACTTGCAAAAGGAACTCAAAGAATTAAAGGCATAATCAAAAGGTAGTACACAACAAACTGTAGAACAATTTCGCGCTTTAAAATGGCATTTGAATCATCTACTATGTAATCATTATATAAGTTTTAGCTATTTGAAACATCATAGAGTTATAATCAATTAAAAAGATTGAAATAAGTGAAAATTTTGAAACAAATTCCAAAGTTATTCCATTTTAGTTAGACTTGAACAAATTACCTGCAAATCTATATTGACATGTGTCAAAATGTTCTCTTTATTTTTATAACTTAAATCTAAGGAGCACTCTTTTAACAGTAATTTGGATGTCTCAAATGCTCTCATTCCAGGACTAGAAAGCCACTGCTAAACTTTTCCAGCAAGACTTGAAAAGCTCTGTATATTCCAACATAACTTAATTAGCTGTTGTTTCTCCACATCATTTAAACATATTGCTCAATAACAAACTGTATACTCAAATGTGTGTCTGTATGCTTCACATTAACAATAGGAACAAAAAGATTATTGCTCACTAGCTTGGCCAAGCATGTTACTTGTAGAAATTAGTCTTTGAATAATTAAATTTTATTGCAAGGTATTTCTACTATGAAAAAATTAATTATACTAGATGTTCAACTTCCTTGTTTAAAATGTAGAAAAAAATTTGTTTATATATTGAAAACATTTTCCAATTGCACTCAATGTTTGAGTAAAGCATAAACTTATAGTGCATCCTTAAATAATTCAATATATAGAATGATCATCTACATTATGAACCTCTTGCAATATTCAATAAAATGTCATAAAACTAAAAAACATGGTAGAGCTACTGGCAGTAACGACAGTTAGAAGATCTTTCCCCATTAATGGGGTAACTATACAACTCATAAGTGGAAATTATACCCTTACATGCCCCTAAAAGTGATTATTTTTAAATGAATTGTGATGGTACAACTAGAGGTAACTTGGAATTGGCAGGATTAGTTGTAGCAATTCACTCATCTTTAGGTTTATTTATTACAGGGGCTTTTTTGTTTTTAGGTTCCAATCTAACAATGAAGCAAAAATTTTGGCTGCTTTGGAAGGGATCAATGTTTTTTGAAGAACCAATTACATGACTCAACATCAAACAGCTTCTTAGATGTTACCCAACTCTTGTGTGGACATTTTTATTTGGTTGTTTTAATCATTGTTTTTAGATGGTCACTGATAAGTTGGCTGACTCTCGGATAGACCAGTCTCCCTTTTAGGCCAAGTTTAGTATTGATCCAAAAATTAATGGAGCTTAACACAGGTTTTGACAAACAATTCCAATCATAGTTGGAACACTTAGCGAGTACTCACCAAGTCAAAGTACTCACTAGTTTTTTTTGTCTCGCAAGTAACTCGTAGGGATTTTTGCTGAGTTTTTGGCAAGTACTAGCCAGGGTTTTGGTGAGCACTCACTGAGTTTTTGGTGATTTTTTTCATAAAACAATTTTTTTGAGAAGGGTTTGAAAACTACTAAATGTTGTTATGTGGATATTACATGAACAAACATTGTCAATATGGCAGAGCTCCAATGAAATACAGGAGCATTTATCTATAGACCAATGATATACAGAACCCTATGCCCTTTGCTATGGCACTGGCTTCTAGTCTTGTGGAGGAGGTTGTCTCTAGTCCTTTGTAGCATCCTACCCCTAGTACTATGCAGAGGACTGATTCAAAAGATCTTAAGGTTTAATTTTATAATTTATTCTTGTAATTGATATGAATTGAAGGACTATTAAATTGAATCTTCTTTTTCACTAACTTTTGGCTGGTCAGGGCAAGTATGAAGAACAATGTGTTGATGGAAGTGGAGCCTTGCCAAAAGCAGTAGTGTAGGAAACTTCAGACCTTGGGATGTGATCATTGTGGGGTGATCCAATCGAGGAGGTTAGTTGAACTTAACCCGCCTAATATTCACTCTTTCAATGATATTAGTCCATAGTTTAGAGAATGTAGAAATTGTATGTATGGGAACTGTTTCAATAAAAAAATTGTTGTGTGACTTGCAGAAGGATGTATAAAACTCAAGGTGGTCACATATGCTTTGAAAATAGCACTAGACCTCCTTGTACTAGGTAAGATATATGAGTGAGTTAAATCCTTCTTTAAAGAGATTAGTATAGCATATTCTTCTAGTGATACTCATTTACATTTTAATAATTTTGATGGTAAATATATACTAATTTGTTGCAATTTTTCTACCTTTCACTTAGATGGGTAGATATGATGGCTCCTGTATTCTCAAAGGTTGCATGGTGTTGTTCATGGGGAATGATCTAGGTACACATCTCTAAATATTTGATTTCACTAGGAAGAGTGCCTTATTTTGTTTCACTTGTTTATTTTTTATTGATAGTTACATCAAAAATAAATGATAATTAGTGCAAGAAATCTATAGGAATGTTGCCTTAAAGTTTATTGCTACTGATTTGTATCAATGAAAGTCCTGGAAATCCCTATAAATCTTTTGGAACTTCTCCACTAAATTGATTATTTTCTAGTCTAAGCCTCACAATACTTGAGCAATTCCTAAGTTCTTGACTTTCTACCATTGAGCATATTATTGAACACATGCAAAGACCACAACTTTCCCCAATTACAAAGTTGGGATGGTGATGACCCACTTAATTGATTGCTTGATAAATCAAAAATGGAAAATTGGGTGTTACTTCCAAGCTTATGAGGAATTTTTCCATGAAGTGAATTATTTAACAGAGACAAATCACTCAACATAGTTAGACCTTCAAGACTGGCAAGAATCTCATCAGACAAATCATTATCCATTAAATGCAAAGATTTCAATGTACTTAAATTCCCTACACTCTGAGGAATATGTCCTGTGAGTGCATTGTGCAAAGCATCAAGCCATTCCAAGGAGCTCATCTTCCCAATATTTGTTGGAATCCCACCATTGAGCCTATTCATGTAAAGCTGCAAGCTCTTTAGCTTCATAAGGTTGCTAATGAATCCATGCCAAGAACGAGTTAGATTATTCAATTTATTCTAAGAAACATCCAATAGTTGAAGCTCTTAACAGAGCTAGGGATTTCCCTGTGTAGATTATATTGTATCAACCATCTATATTGCAGTTTGAAACTACCTGTCTACCAAAATTTTGAGGTAGACAAGTAAAATGTTTCACTCTCCCATGACCTCCCAAAATTTTGAGGAAATCCCCATGCACTGTTTCCATGTAGAAACACCCCATAAATGTTTCTAAGCACTGACCTGTAAGGATTCCAAATGGTACTAGACAGGCAAAGTCAATCACAGGGTAGAGTGGCTGGCATTTCCAGTAAGGTAGATTTTAACTTTAAACAGTGACCATCAAGCAAAACTCTTTCTCCAAATTCAGCATCAATAGCCTATTTTTATCTACTACTAAAATGCATTATGGAATAGTTTTGAATTTTCAATGACTCACCTTCATATTCATTTTTGAATCTATAGTAGGTGCTGGTGCCTTTGTAATGGGTAAATCATTCACAGTTTCTTAGAAAATACTCCTCCCATGGGGCAAGCAACAAAATACCCTGACCCTCTTTACCTTTGCGTTTGGTTCTACCAAGTCTGTGTATGTACTGCTCTCGATCAGAAGGTATACCAACCTGCACAAATATAATTGTTTTGTAACTAGTACATGATCAACCAATCTATTATTTTATACCCAAATCATGCAAAGGGAAAATAAACTCATTGAATGTAATTAACTCAGTTTCAATCACCATAATCTTATTAACCAAATGGCACTAATAAAATAGGGGTTCATCCATGATATTAAATTTCTCCATGAGATTCTGCATATGATTTTCTGAAATGTGGCAAACCCTCAGACAAAAATTCCAATTTTCTAGACAATGTTAGTAACTTTGTATACAACCCTACAAAATTACATTTCCTTTTTCATGTATTTCCTTTGAAAATAATATTCCAGAACTTCCAAGCTTTAGATATAACAAAAATTACAGAACTAAAATTGAAGTTAGCTGGCTATAGCAGACCGCAGAGGGTAGAACTGAAATAAATATTAGTCTTCCAACCAAGTACACCCAAAAAGGCAGTGTTGATCGCCTGAAATCACTTTTGCTAGCTGAGGTAGGAAATTTAATTATTTAAGGCATAAAGGAGCAAACCCATACATCTGAAACTGCAGTGATTTCCTATTTCATCATGAAAATGTCAAACTAGTATCACCACAGTTACAACTTTTTGGCCAAATCAAAGACTTTTAATACTACACTTAAAAACTTGAAAGTAATCCCAAGTAATCATGACCTGCCACATCTGCCATGCATGTCCTGAGTTTTTCAAAAAGTGGTTCTGAACTTTTTTTATGTATTTCTATCCTTTTTGTTTCATTTTGAAATTAGTGGAAGAAAACCACAAGTATAGGAAGACTGGAAATTTTTAGTTTAGGGTCAAGGCTAGAGCATTTTAAATTTTCTTTGTAATTAAAATTATAGTTTATACATATTCAATGTTTGAATTGTAATGCTTCTGGTAGAAAACTGAGTAGATTTTTGTATAATTAATCTTCTCAGTTTTCTACCAAAAGCATTACAATTCATTTTCATGGACTGAAAATACAGTACCTTTAATATTCATGAGGGTTTTTCTTATAGTTAATACCCTAATGAGTGTTAGGTAGAAAAAATCGGACTGCCTGTAAAATAGTTTTTTCAAACCCAATTCTCATAATTGGAAAAAATTTATGTGCTATGTTTATAATCTCTAAGAATTATATTTTGGCTTGAAATAACAAAATCAAAGTTCTCTATTTCTATAAACATTATTAACATTTTTTTAGTTTCCCAAGTTATATCCAATTTAAACCCACGTAACTGAATTCCATTTACACTTTTACCACACCATGTCAATGCCATGTAAATGGAATGCTAATATGATACTAATTCAAAATGTAGATTACACAATAAAATAAACATGTCTTCTAGAAATATCAAAATATATAAATGCAACAATTTCCACATTAAATAGCTAGAGTCCACAACCCTTCAACCTGATAAAAAGTGAAGCTTGGAGTAACTAAGGGTGGACTCTGCATATTTCTGAGTTGATTGGGGCCAGAAGGAGATTGATTTGGCTGGATGGTATATACTTGATCTATACATTAAAAACATAACCAATTAGCCTTGAAAGATTTTGTTCCATCTGCTGCTACATTTTTCTCAGGGTATATGCTCAGTGCTTGTAGAGAGTTACTAGATTAGACCACAAAACAGTTTCTACATATAATTTTAGAGTATGATGTTCAAGGTGATTCAAACTCTTCCTTCAATAAAATGTATCTCTATTGAGTCAGAAGAACGTGAGTGAAGTTTGGATAATTAGGCCTCCAAATGGGGATTAAGAACAAATACTTTGGTTGGAGTTAGAAATTATGTGTAAAGCCAAGAGTCTTATGGCTAGAGCCTTGAAGCCCACCTCAATCTCCAGCATGCTACAAAGGATTTGGAAACAAATGACCCCTCCAATGAATCAAAGCAGAGAGCAACTTATAAGTTAGAATCTCAACTTAGCTGTCTTTATGAGTACATGGAAAAAGGAGTTAGAATCAGGCACAGTGTGCTTTAGATTGCAGCGAGGGATTGCCCTTCAAAATTCTCCAGTTCCTAAAAGAGGAAGAACAAATTAGAAAGAGAGTTATCCCTAAGGAACCTTAATGGAATTCATGCAAAAGATGAACTATGAATTTGACACATTATTCCAGATTATTTTTGAAAATATTCACTTCAGTGGCTACTGCCACTCAGTCATATGCTTATATGGACCTTTTAAAGTAAGTAGTTTCCCAAAAGGTTCAACAACTTTGAAAAGGTGTACGTATTAGCATAGAAGATGACCTTACAATAGGTATGAAATCTAAGAAGAATTAGATGTTCCTAGATCTAAATGATCTCCTTATGTAGTTCTACATAAAAATGAAAATTTTTAGAAGGCCATGACTAGAATTTGGATACTTATGCCTCCAAATGGGGATGAAGGATGGATATTTTGGTTAGACTTTGTCATTCAGTGTACACTGTAAAGCCAAGACTCCTACAGCAAGAGCTAAAGTCTTAAAGTCCACCTCAAGCTCCAATAGGCTACAAAGAATTTGGAAATAGGCAACCCTTCCAATGAATCAAAAGTAGCTAGCAGATAATGAGTTAGAACCTCAACTCAACTATTTTTACGAGTTCATAGTATAAGTAGCTAGAATCAGACACAGTGTGCATTGGACTACAGAGAGGGATAAGCCTTCAAAATTCTATTTCAAATTCATGAGAAAGAACAAATCATAAAGGGTTTTAGCCCTAAGGGACCTTAATGAAATTATTGCAAAAGATGAACTACAAATTCAACACATTATTCAATGTTATTTTCAAAATAAATCACTTCAGTGGCTGCTGCCCCTCTGTCGTGCTTATATGGACCTTTTGAAGTAAATAGTTTTTCAAAAGGCTTGAAAACTTTGAAGAGGTGTCCTTATTAGAGTAGAAGACAACATTAAAGCAGCTACAAGATTTAAGAACAATTAAATGTCCCCAAGTCTAAATGGTCTCCTTATGTAGTCACCAAACTAGCATAACTTCTGATATACCATTGTAAAACACCGGATGGTAGAACTATCAGTGGGTTTTCCATATGCTCAATGATTTATAAACTCACCCCACTAAATAAGTGGAAGGGTTTTATATTTTCTTACCCCACTGAATAAGTGGAAGGGTTTTGGATTTTCTTACCCCACTGAACAAGTGGTTTAATTGTAATTTTCTTACCCACTACATAAGTGGAAGTACTTTTTGTTTACCCACCGAATAAGTGGTTACTTTGCCATCACACTCTGCTGAATAAGCGTGTAGTGTTTTTTTTTCAGTTGCATAAGCACTCAACTGAATAAGTGAGTTTGGTTGGCTGGCCGTCAAGTGCATTTCTTTTTAGTTGCAAGCATTCCTATTAATTGTATAGTTTTGAACACCATATGCTCTCACCTTTCCCATCTCAGGAACTAGGTGATCAGAACGTGGAAAGGATACTACTTTGTATCTCATTTCAATTGAAAATATTCAAAAATAATCAAGGGTAGTTATTACAGACATGATTGAAATAGATTTCATTTTGAACAATTTGGTAATTTCTTCCACAAGGATGTAGCAACTCTCTTTTCCAAGCTGGCATAGGTGTTGGTGCCAATGGAAAAACTTCAGATCCTATCCACCTACAAAGGTCTATCTATGAGGGTTGATTTCTTGTTACCTAAAAGTAATTGTTGCTAATATATCAATTTATCTCCTGGAGGTCAAAAAAGTACAAGGACAAATTAGAGGTGTTTCACTTCAACATTTGGCAAACTTCTCCTGGGCTTATGCAGCAATCAGTCAAAGGCAGTGCTTGGATAGCTTTGGCGAAAATGCTGGAGCAGTGATGAGTGAAGGAAAAACTGAGGTTATGATCATTTGATCAGGACAGTTTTTCAGCATGGTCAAACTATAACTCAAAACTTATAAATCATTAAACCAGGCAAAATTAAACTAATTATAGCTTATATAAGGGATTTTTGACAAGTCGTGATTCCTGAATAGAATCAACCTTCCATTTGCTCAAAAAGTTACAACTGTACGCAATCACATAAGTTAGCAGTAGGACACTTGTACTCTTTGTCCTAACTTTTCCCTTGGCCTATAAAATGATAGAAAACCATTTTATGAGCTTTCAAGCCTTCTTTGGGTCAAGCAAGAAGGGATGAAAGAGCCCACATTGGAAGCTT
Organism: Sequoia sempervirens; assembly: GCA_007258455.2. Taxonomy (NCBI): domain Eukaryota; kingdom Viridiplantae; phylum Streptophyta; class Pinopsida; order Cupressales; family Cupressaceae; genus Sequoia; species Sequoia sempervirens. The sequence continues at coordinate 21,295,672 of VDFB02353493.1, read as the reverse complement.
GGAGTGTATGCACTCTTCCAAAGAATTAGGGAGGTCTGGAAATCCTAGACAATTGAATGCAATGAACAGCCCAGACAGAGAAATATAAATTTAAAGCATTGGAGAGTGAAGCTCTATGGAAAATTTATTTGCACTACAGAATCCTACATGCTCAGCATATAGGTGTTGTGGGTTTCATAAAATCTTCAATGATTTCACAATATCGAGGCTCCCATAAGTTGCTAGATTCTAAGACATGATGGATCTATATTTACTAGTTTCCTATTCTTTCAAATGGTTGTTTACAAAGCCATTTTTCAGATCTATTTTGCTCCAAATGTATTATAGGGTATCAATAGCTATATGTTTGGGTTGCAAATAAAAGGGATGTGTTTTGTATAGCATACAAAAGGTTTTGTATTATGCATATTTTGCAATGGATGTATCCATGGTAGTTTCTAACGATTTAGGAAACTATATAGTTGCAACTATATTTTCCCTTTCACCATATTTGTTGGTGCATCTTTTTCCAAAGCACTTTGCTCGTGTCTTCTTTATTGCTGAATACATCTATCTGCACCAGTTCCCACCGAAAACATCTTCTATAAAGTGATAAATGGGAAAACTTTGAAAATAATACAACATCAAAATGTTTTCTTTGATTATTGGTGATTGAGAGTTCCTTGGTGGAACCCACAAACTTTGGAAGATAAACTGTGGCCCATTCAACAAACATGCAATATTTTTTTTTTGTAGTATGTTATTTAATATGAATATATAGTAACTCCAGCAAGCTTGGTTTAATTATAACACGTGATTTCCACAGTCAAGAATTCTTCTGCATTTGTAAGTTGCTAAAAAATGAAATGGTTTCATTTATAGAGACAGAAGTGGGATTTAGCTATAGAAGTCCAAATTTTTGTCATGAGTTGAAGGGCGAAAGTTTTGGATTGAAATGATGCTTTTTAAAAGAATGTTGCTTAAACTTGGTATCTACCTTTGGTTTTTATTCTTCATTTATTTATGTTTTTCTTGAAAGCCCACATTTTTGCATTGGGAAAATAGTAATAAGCATTGCTTATAGGAATTCTTCATCATATTGATCTTGTATTGTTTTTAATAACTTTATTAACTAGTCTGGCTTTGTATAATGATCTTGATGGGTTCCTAAAGTATTGAGCAACAAACAATTATGCAAAAGATGGTAAGCACCTGCTCACTTGGGATGGATTGCAGATACAAATTTGGCTGACACAAGAGTACTCACACAATGGTGTCTCCTTGTATTGCATTAACAAAAATGATTGAGAAAGATGAATTTTTAGGGCTTTCCCTCACTCAGTGGGAAAGGAATCCTAATTAACTGATATTAATAATTTCAATGTGTTGTAAGGTTTTTAATTATTTTGTTAACCAAAAAGAAAAAATTGAGCAACAAATAAATATGCAAAATATGGGAAGCACCTGCTCACTTGGGATGTACTGCAGATACAAATTTAAATGTAACACAAGAGTACCCATATATAGTGTTTTCATGTATTGCATTAACACATACTATTGAAAAAGATACATTTTGTAGGGCTTTCCCTCACTCTGTACTCTAGTGTACTCATATTAATCTATGACTTGAATAATAAGACTTAGACTAGGGAATAAAATTATAAGTGTTATAATATGTTGTGCCTAGGAACCAAATAGATCTTTAGGTCATGCTATGGATTTCCATGGTAGCCTAATAGATGACATAGTAATTCAAATTATAAAACAAATTTGTCTATCATGTTACTATCTTAGGATTCTTGAGCTGCAATGATTGAAAATTTGGTTTTGTAGGTGTTCTTGTAATATGATAATTTTAGTAAATGTACTTTTGTATCTAAATGAAGCTATGGATGTTGCTCATTACAATACTATTTTTTCTAGAATCAGCTGCATTCATTTGGAATTTTATATTTAGACAGATAAAATGAAGGTTTTAACAATTTTGTAAGGCAAATTCTGTATAGTAAATTATCATTCAACAAAGTTGAATGGGGCTATGTTGGAAGGTTGGTTCTCAAGGAGTAATACACAGACCTTGATCTATTAATGCTTAAAAAATACCATATGCATTTCTTTTATTAAATATTATAATCTTATCATTAATAATAATTGATACAAATTTTAGTGGAAGGACTAAGGTTCTAAAAGTTTGAGTATATTGTTGTTTTTCAAGTACCATTTGTTGACTGGAACTTTCATTATTTCTCCATATATTTACTATCTTTTATAGTTTCCTACCTGCAGTATATGCTAAAACAACTAAATTTACTTGAAGGCAATATTAAAGATCGCTCAATTCAAGCAAGGCCAAGTAAGATTTTTTCTCAAGTGCTTGTGTTTTTAAGGTCTAACAAAATTATGGATCTAGCTGCTTCCTTTCAAAGATCTTTAATCCTATAGTAGGATTCCATAAGAAATTGTTTTTCCAAATTCTGACATTTCCTTAATTATTTTACTTCAGAAAAGGAAATTACAGTTTATTCACAGGGAAATTTGTTCCAAGATATGTGTTGTATAGAAAAGTAGTTTCCAAATTTCAACATAGCCAAACATGCAACTATATCAACATTACTGCCACCAGATTTGCAAGAATACCTAGCAGGCAATCAAAAAAATCTATGTTAATTAATCCACAAGTCTATGTCAAGCCAAATATATGTTTTTAATAGATAGCTTACTCTATAAATACCTTGTAGCTGACCAGGGTTCAAAATTTCAACTCTTCTTGCTAACCTATCTTTCTTACAATTATAGATACACAGTGTTGAATTGCAATCCATATTATTAGCCATCCTAAGGAAAATGCTAAAATAAAATCATTTCTTCATCCATCAGTAATCTGTTGCATAATATCTGTTGTAATTACCAATAGAATTACTATTAACAAAATCTGTTAGAGAAACAAAAGTAAGGTAGATTAATTGAGCCCATCTACAAACCCTTAAACATAAACCATGAAAACTCAAAATAAATTGTAGTAGTATGGATGGCTACTTCAAATAGAGTGGTGGTAAAAATCTATGCTATGCACCATAACAACTCCATGCCATGCATGAGAATACCAAAATGATATGGCAAAAACATGAAAAGAGGAGGGAAATAATATTTCAGAGTTGTAGCCATAGAAACCCATAAGCTTGAGGTTTTCCTTAGCAACATTGCCTAGTTTATAGGATCAAATGGCCAAATAGATGAGATCACAACATTTTGAATGGACTACCACCATCCCCAAGGGTTAAATGAGAAGTTAAACCCATTATCACAACAATTTTCACCTCCTGCAGAGTTGTCTCAAAATGTTGATTAATGTCAACTTTGAAGGAATTCTCTAGTGCATTTCAAAATCTAATAGGCACGCATATTGGGGATGGGGACGAGGATAGGAGGGAGGCCAATTTTTAGGGGATGGCAAGGGACGGCTATTAAAAAATAGGGAAAATTTTAAAAATATAGAAAAATTTCAAATATTCATATAATAAAAGGAGATGTATCAGGCCTAGAGGTATCACATAAAATAGATGCAACCTGAGCTTCTGCCTAAACACAATGTCATGTGTGTGTGCACACATGCACATGTGGGTGCACATATGAGTCTGAAATAATCAGACTTGTTAGAAAACAAATTGAAGATTACATATACAAACACAAAAAGTTGATTACCATCCCAATCTGAAATGTGAAATAAAGTTTAAGCTATAAAGCACATTTTTGGCATGAAATCCTGACCATTGTGACTGTTAGAACTACAAAATTTGATGTTTTTTGGTATTGATGATGCTCATAAGTTTCCATATTTTCATCATTTTTTGCCTATATACTCATCTATGTCTGCATTTCTCACATTCTGGTTTGTTTCGGCTTGTGATGGTTAGGGGTTCCCCGACCTGTGTTGCATTTTCTTCTTGCATGAGTCTGTGTTGCCTATTGGAAAGACTCATCTGATGTCACGGTGATCATAGGTCTTTTGCATTTTCATTCTGCATGATTTTTGCATTGTTTCGGTGATAGGATCATAAACATATCAGCGTGAGATTGGTCCTCGGGGTGAGCTCTTACCGAACTCACTATGTCTCGCCGACTGGTGCCAAAAAGACTTTTTGGTGAGAGGCTTTGTCATCAAGGAGAGGTCATAGCGAGGGGGTGTGTGTTATGCTGACCATGTGCACTTGGATATGTTTTGGAAAAGGATCTTTCCCATTGGTGTAACATCACAGTGAACTGGAGGGGTCTCGCCGACAAACACATTGAAAGTTTCACTTCAGCAAGACTCATCAGCTTCGATGAAAGGTCTTGGTGAGCCCGTCAGGTCTTGCCGACGATGTCTAGTGAGGAGCTTTCGGTGGAACATGGGGTGTTCTATATGATGTTTCCCCAATAGTTGCAAGCTACAGTGAAGCACATAAGACAAAGGGTTTCTGTCAGTGTGAGAACATTGTTGTCTTGGCGAACTGGTATGTGATCAAGATGCGATATTGGCATGGATCAGGATTATCGATATGAGGTCTCGATGAGCGACCTCTGGTCTCATTGATGGAGCACAAAGAGGACCTTGTTGGCATAAGAAATTTTTTTGTCTCAGTGACACCTGAGAGTGGTTGAAGTATTTTGGTATAACAAGGTGCATTCTATATGATGTCTTGCCGGTAGTGGAATGTCACAGCGACATGGGACGGATGGACTCATCGGCAAGATAAAGCATGTGTCATGGTGACTCAGAATGCATTAAGACTTTTGGTATAACGAAATACTGTTGTATGACATCTCACCGACGACAGAAGGTTACGGCGACAGGTTTAACCATGGGGCTCTCGGTGAAACAAAGTGTAACCTATACAATATCTCCCCGACTCCAATTGGTCATGGCGAACATGAGCAAGGGGAACACGGGCAGGAAATTAAGGTAATGATCATTGATCATTGATGAACTTGGCATATTTTATTATACATGTGTGCTTGCGTGTATGAAGACAATTAAGGTAATGATCATTGATGATCTAGGCATATTTTATTTTACATGGATTGGGGAATTATCGTGTCAATTATGGTTATAATTGGCTAAATTGAACATGTATGAATTTATTTATGACTAATCTAGACTAATATTTATTTGTTGAAATTTGAGATGGTATAAATGTCAATCTTGCAGGTGTTAGGGTGCAAGGTGACATAGACTTTGTGGTTTTGTTTTTGATAAAGGTTATATGGCCAAATTGGTCCTACACCCACTTAAGTGTTTGAGATCCAAGTTAAGGTTCAACCAATTGTAAGTAGATTGTAGGAAAAATATCATTGAGACATAGTTTTGATCTTATACTTTGTTTGAGTTTAGAGGTCTTGTCAATTTGTGTAGTACTTGGAAGACCAACTTGAATACATATATTCAACACACATTGGTTGGTGATATATATAGTCAAAAAATTTAAACATCTTTTGGCAATATGTAATATTTACTATTGTGTTATCTTCCACAAGTTAATCATTTATTCCCCAACTTTATATGAGTTTAAGCAAAATAAAACTACAAACTCGTATAGTAATAATTTAAAACAAGAATAAGAGGCTACTAGAAATAAATCTCTTGTTAGACATAAAGCTAAGGCATTATAAATGTGCTCCAAACAAAATTGTTGTGTGCATATTTGCACCTGATATGTTAGGCTGGAAGCTCTTTTTTAGGAGCACCATATGCATATTTATTAGGCACAACAAAGGAGAAAGGGGAAATATTAATGTGAAATGATGGAATTTGGGTAGTTGCAAGAGCTTGAAGAGGGAAAATATGAATGTTGCAAGAAAGGAAGTCAATAAAATGGAGATAGGGTAGAAAAGTGCAAATAGTAGGCATGCACAAGAATTTTTAAAGTTGTAAGGATTTTAGAGGTTGAAAGTCAAATCCTAGAATACTAGGTAAGTCCTCAAGGGAAGTTTTAATACTTCTATTGCTACTTTCATCTATTAATCTCAAACTAGAGTATTCATTGAGATTTACTTGTATATTTGAGCCTTAAGTTGCTATTGAATGCAGTGTGACAAGTTATTTGTAAAATGAAATAAATAATTTACTTAGCAAATCCTTGCCCGTATGCCTTAATAATATGAAATTCCATATGCACATTAATGGATTTGCATACTAGGTTTCTCACTCGTGAAATTGTAAGGATAGACCTTAAATACTAGTGGTGTTTCTTACTCATGAAATTGTAAGGATATACCTTAAATCCTAGTGTTGTTTCTCCGGTCTCCTTGTAATTATAATTTGTTTCAGACATGCATTTCTAATTGAAGGAACTATTGCATGAGGGAAATCTTATGTGCTTATGCATATACTAACTTAAATATTACTATTTTGCAGTGCTTACATTTGAAAGCAATTTGAGCAATCATGACAAGGCAATGGTGCATCAAGTGAGTGCAAAAATGGGTTTCAAATCCAAAAGTTTTGGGTGTGTATCTTTCAGACCTTTATGATTTATTCATTAGTATTTTTCTCCTATCATTTCTCCATACCAATAACATTTATTCTAGTAGGTCATGGGGAATGTTTGGGTTACAAATATGTAATTATAGCATGTGCATGAATAGGTATAATCTAACATTTTGAATCTTATATATCATCAAATTCATGTTATAGTTTCCCCTTGGGATCTAGTGTAATTTGTAGAAATTAAGATGTGTACCTCAAGATGTTGTGGTTTTCATAATCGTAGATTATAACAATTATTCATTCTTATTCTTAATATAATTTATTCTAATATCCAATCATGATTCAGTCTAGTATCAGTGACATTTGATTATAATGTTCTTATGTTCCAAAAAAAGAAAAGACTACACTCTCTTCGTGAAACTTGTGTTATTTTTGATACAGATGTTTTAGAGAAGAACATAAGTTGCAACATTTTTAGGATCCAACTAAAAAAGCAGTGTTGTTGGAAATACTCAACCTATATTCATATATGATCCACATGTACCACAAACTTAACTAGCATCCTAGTAATAATGTTTAGGGTGTCCTCAATATAGCCAACACGGGCACAAAGGTCAACCATGCACACCTAATGATCATCTATTTATGTAAATTGTAATGCATTAAGGGTTACTGATGTGTGAAGTATGTGCAGCCCTCATCCACTAAACCTGCATGACTGCATGCACCTAGAACCCAATTTGAAATTGATTCCATTAACTCTCTGTCATAGCTACAACATTGGAATATAATAGAGTTGGAGGTTTAAATAAGCTCCCTGATTCCATTGGAAAGTTGTCACAGTTGCAACACTTGAGCATAAAAGGGTGTAAAAGTTTAAATAACCTCCTTGATTCTATTGGCAACCTGTCGCAGCTGCAACACTTGAGCATAGAAGGGTGTAAAATTTTAAATAACCTTCTTGATTCTATTGGCAACCTATCACAGCTGCAACACTTGATCATAGAAGATTGTAGAGGTTTTAATAACCTTCCTTATTCCACTGGCAACCTGTCACGTCTGTAGTACTTGAAAATAGTAAGTTGTAGAGGTTTAAATAACCTCCCTGAATCCTTTGTCAACCTATCAAAAATGTAGAACTTGAACATAATAGGAAGTTTCAAAAGTTTAAATAATCTCCTTGATTCTATTGACAATCTATTGCAGCTGCAGCATTCAAAACTAAAATATTGTCATGGTTTAAATAACCTCCTTGATTCTATTGGCAACTTGTCACAACTGCAACCTTGAACATAGAAAGGTGTGAACATTTAAATAACCTTCCTGATTCCATTGGCAACCTGTCACAACTACAACACTTGAACATGGTAGGGTCTATAGATTTAAATAACCTCCCTCATTCCATTGGCAACCTGTCACAGCTGTAGCACTTCAACATAGAAATGTGTAAAAGTTTAAATAACCCCTTGAGTCTATTGGCAACCTGTCACAGTTGCAACACTTGAACATAGAAGACTGTAGAGGTTTAAATAACCTTCTTGATTCCATTGGCAACCTGTCACATTTGTAGCACTTGAAAATAGAAAATTGCAGAGGTTTAAATAACCTCCCCAATTCCATTGTCAACCTCTCACAGCTGCAACACTTGAATATAATAGGAAAATTTAAAGGTTTAAATAACCTCCTTGATTCTGTTGGCAATCTATCACAACTGTAGCACTTAAAAATTGATGCAAGAGCATCCAGTGGTGTAAGGGCAATCTTGCATCACCAAAAAATAGTTAAATTTCAATTTTCTCAGTTTTTAGATTTTTTACATTTTTGGATACCCTTTTCGTCATAATGAAATTCCCAATTTATGGTTTTTATTTTTGATTTCTGGGTTGAAAGATATTGTAGTTTTAGTCTCCCAGATTTGCACCTAAAAATATTCTGAGTTAGATTTGAGGCACTTAGATTTCTTGAATTGGTCCTGAAACTTGCCAAAATTGGTGTAGCAAATTTCAAGTGCGTTGTTTACTTTGAGACCTTTCCAACGGTTCAAATGGTTCATGAATCAGAGTCCCGGATCAAAAGTTATGGCCCCGGGAAGTTGGTGCACTTTCTAGAAGATACGATTGCAAATGTTCTTTTGAAATTTGAACTTCAAGTTGTAATTTTTTGGCACCAAAACCGCCTAAACTCAAATTTGAATGTTTTTTTGGCTCCAAACTAAAGAGGATCTTTATTTATGGGTGGGTTTCTAATTTTTTGGGTAACTTTTTGGGGACAAGCTCGCATACTGTGAAAGGGTTATTCTGTAGCTTTTTGTAACTTGCATGTGTTGTAGAACTTGGGGATTGAGATCCTTTGCATGTAAGAAGCTTCATTTTCTAAATAATAAAATTATTCTCTTGTTTGTGGATTATTTTCTGTGTCTCGAGCTATGCCCTCATCAAGTGGTATAAAATTATTCTCTTGTTTGTGGATTATTTTCTGTGTCTTGGGTTGTGCCCTCATCAAAAATAAAATATTGTCATAGTTTAAAATCACCTCCTTGATTTCATTAGCAACCTATCATAGTTGCAACACAACAATTGAACATAGAAGGGTGTGGACATTTAAATAATCTCCTTGATTCGTTTGGAAACCTGTCACAGCTACAACACTTGAACATAGAAGGGTGTGGACGTTTAAATAAGTTCCTTGATTCCATTGGCAACCTGTCACAGCTGCAACACTTGAACGTGGTAGGGTGTATAGATTTAAATAGCCTTCCCGATTCATTGGCAACCTGTCACAACTGCAACACTTGAACATAGAAGGGTGTAAAAGTTAAGTCTAGAAGCATCATAATGGATTTTTTATGCTAGAGTTTTCTTCCCATGGTGGGTTTCTCTAGGTTCAATAACTATATTATGGGTTCTCTTGACTACACGAATTGTTTCAGAGTATTCCTTAAGTTAGTAAATTGAATCCTTGTTGTGGAGCATGCTAGATAGAGCTTTATTGTTGTAGGATGGTTTATAGTGTGAGGACTGATATTCCATCCTTTTTTCTTAAGTAGCTGTTGAATATTGAGTCATTGGGATTGCTGCAAAATAGCTATAAAGAAATTCATTGTTGATGAGAAGTGTGTGGAATTCCCACCACTTTTTACAAATCAAAGAACACACAAGTGAAGGGAAGAGCCCACTGCTTGAGCAATAATGAGAGTAAGATCTTAGAAATAGAGAAATAAATGCAAGTAAAAGTGTTTTATTCCTATTAATTACAAGAAGGCTGCAATAAGGAAAACCATCTAAAGAACAAGAGATCACAAGGGATGAATAAGCCAAAAAAGACCAAAACTAGCTATTGAGGGGTGCCCTAGATCTACAGATGCATATCAAGTGGTGGCACCACACCTTTTTGAAAATCAACAATGGATACATAAAAAATACCATGAGTTTTTTATGAAAGAAAAAGTGAAACCACTGTAATCTCATTACTTGGGGTTGGTCTCTAATCAAATCAAGAAATATCTATTATAGTATCCAAAATCATCATAGGACCATTTAACCTGTATTTACTAGCAATTGCACCTTGGTGTGCAATGGGTACGCCGAATAGGTGTGGAAGGTTCATTGAAAAAACTGGGTCATTTTTTTGATACCATTGTGTAATACATGAGATCTAATGGTAGACTATTTAACAAATATGCATTCACTGACAGTAATTGAAACATAACTAAAACAAAAACTTTGAATTAGGAATATTATTAGGCTCCATGATTAATAGGCAAGATAATATTTAAAAAATAAATATTACACATTTTCAATTAGAAAAATCAAACATTCTTTCATATATTTAATAAAATAGCATAAATTTGTGAGTATTAGAAATAATTAACATTTAAGAATTGCAATAGTCAAGAAACAACCCATCATTTTATGAAAGACCTTTAATATCAACCAAAGAAAATAAATGTTTAGTCACTCCAATCAGGGCCTTAAATGGAATTAGTTAGAAGATAATGTTCTTGACACTAATTCCATTCTAACAACATCATTGGGTCATTTCTTATGCTTGTATTAGTGTCCTAAATGTTTTCAGTTCAAAAGGTCACTTCACGCTAATTTCTTGGTGTTGGGTGCTCAAATTACTAAAGCTATGAACAATAGAAGAAATACTATACTTATTTTTCTAGATCTATTGAAGGAGACATAATCTATTGTAAATTTAAATGTCTCTATGTAAATGCTTAGAGAAGACAACAACAAGCATAGAGTCTGAAGTAGTCAAAATAATCACTAATCAGACCATTAATCTTGAGGAAAAGGTCAATGAAATAAACAAGCCAACAATATGGTGTAGTAACCACTAGGGCCTTACTTCTGAACTAATGAACTTTCTATCTTTTCTAATCAGCCAATTAAGGTCATCTGTGTTGCAAATCTTTCAAAAATTACATCCCTGCTACTAAGTCTTATAATCACTTCTAAAGTCTGATCAATTCTCCCTCACCACATTATTGACTTATCTCACATAGAACCTCCTACAAACAAATACCATGCCACTTCAACTTTTCTAAGACAAGTATAATATTGAAAACAGTAACCCTATACAACTCACTTGTATTGTATTAACTTTCTTATTCTTATGCTAGGCATGCATGGCCATTGCTGTATATATGCAGATAATTTATAAGTAATAATTATGTTGCATAAAAATTCTTGAGGAAAAATATTCTTACAGTTGAAGGTTTGTCCATCTGTCAAACCTTTTGTCCCTATGTCTTGTCTCTCGCACCACATTTTGTATACATGCATAATACTAAATAATGAAAGATACGAAGACAAGCTGATATTTAGTGGAGAGCTAAAGTAGGAGGACATAAATACCATGGTGGGCAATGGAATTAGTGATACACCAGCATTAGGAAACTTTACAATGTCAAGTTATGTTCTAGAGTGCTTAATTAATTCAAATATTTTGAGAGCAACTTTGGAAATTCCATGTTGTGCATATCCTGAAATCATTGCATTTGATGAGATGACATATCTTTGGACCATTTTGTCAAACAATGAACATGCATTTTCTATGCTTCCACATTTTGCATAATGTCCACTAGGCTAGTTGCAACTGCAACAACTGATAAAATTCCTCTTTTCTTTATGCTTTAATGGATGTCCATACCCTGTTCCAATGCTCCTATTTTGGCATAGGTAGGGAGGGAGAATGCTGGAAAAATTTGTGGTCTTTTACACCTACCAATAGCATTTTCTTGAAAGTTTCTAATTTTTTTTTAAAAAATACATTTTGTGCATATCCTACAATCATTGCATTCCATGAGATAATGTCTCTCTGAGGCATTCTATCAAACAGTTTACGTTCCTTTTCTATGCTTCCACATTAATTGAAGATGAATTTTGTTTTGCACAAGCAGGTTGATGAGAATGGGTTTGTAAAAAGATCAACTGCTAGTATGTTGAGTGGAAAGCAGCTTGCTTCTCCAAACACGGTGAGTTCTGTGATGACCTCAATGAACACATTTTATCATATTTTCTGTGCTCTATGGTATTGAATATTAAATCTTACAATTTTTTATTTGTCTGAATGATATATTGATTGAGTTGCATGTAGCTGCTGTAATCTAAAGAGAAAACTATACAAGTTTATTAGTTTATGTTATTCATGCATAAAAATTTGTTGGAAGCCTTTATGCAAGTTTAGTAGGAACATGGATGAAGTGCAACTTTTGAACATAATAAAAACTCAACATATCTTCCAAGGATTGTTATAGATCAAATATAATATAAGTTGAATGTCATGCTTTAGATTTATTTTTGGTTGCCTTGTGCATCATTTTTTATGAATCTCCTTATGTGTGGATGGAAACCAACCCTATGCCTTGTCAAATCATTTTGTTAAAATGTTAACTTTGATTTTATAAGCTGAATTGAAATTTTGAACAAAAATTAACTATCATCCATAGGTTTTGGATAAAAAATTCTTTTTTCCTAGTTTTTGACTCCTCACACCTTGGTAGAAATGTATGTTTTGTAATTTTCTCTTTTTTTCTATGTCATAAGGAAGGTTTGCAATAAGGTTATTGAACAATAGTTAATATGGAATGCTTTTTGATATTTAAATTGTTGATGTGTATGCACAAGCAGGCTTATGAGAATGGGTTTGTAAAAAGACTAGCTACTAGTATGTTGAGTGGAAAGCAGCTTGCTTCTCCAAACAAGGTGAATTTTGTGATGACCTCAGTGAACACATTTTATCGTATTTTCTATGTTCTATGGTATTGAATATTAAATCTTACAATTTTTTATTTGTCTAAATGAGATATTGATTGAGCTGCATGTAGCTATTGTAATCTAAAGAGAAAACTATACAAGTTTATTAGTTTATGTTATTCATGCATAAAAAATTGTTGCAAGCCTTTATGCAAGTTTAGTAGGAACATGGATAATGTGTTATTTGTTGGAAGCCTTTATGTAAGTTTATGTTAAAATGTGTTATTTTTTTCTTTTTGCAGGAATGTATTGATAAACTCAAAGAAGGAGATAAAGTTAAGGTGTTGGATCCATTAGATGGTGATGTTGTGGGCATTGGGCGGATTCACTCCCTATCTATTGTACATGGAGTCAACTTGAAAGGAACAATGGATGCAAATGTAAACATTTTAAAGGTCACAAGTAACATACCCCTTGTTTATGAAGACAAAATAGATGGAGTTGTTCGTCTGAAAGAGAAAGAGGGAACCTTCACATAGTGGCCACTAAAATATTTGCAAAAAATGACATAGTTGAACATATTTATCATGTACTAGTTGCTAGACATCTTGGCTCACTACTTTATGCAGTATTTTGAATATGTTGTTTAGGGATCTTAATTATCATGGTGTATTTGAAAGACTTGGAAACTCTTAGACAACTTTGACATTTTTTATTATATTTACATATATACTCTTAGACATATTTGACATCTTATAACTTGATATATCTATTGATATATATTTGCATTAAATTTTTTTATTGTAGATTACCTTTATTTATCATGATGTTGAATCAATCTTTTAATTTTAGTATGTTGTAGTTTGTACGCATATGTAATATTTTTATTTACTTTTATGTTTTAGTTCAAATTTAATATTATATTAGTTTTGCATTATAAAATTTATGGTATTTAATAAATTATTTATTTCGTGATTATATTTACTACCAATTAATGAAAACTAGTAAATAAAATGACTAAATTAATGACTAATTGTATGACTAAAGTAATGATTAAATTAATGACTAAATATGACTAAATGACTAAATAACTAAATATATGACTAAAGTAATGACTAAAATTGTAAGATGGGGTTAGAGAATCAAATAGAATAGATAAAGTGACAGCCAACACTTCTAAACTATTAACCTCATCCAAACAAGAGAAAACAAAGTAAGCATAAGGAAAATAAAACATTAAATTAAAATACTCCCCATGCTTGAACTTGAATCACTTCTCTTGCTCTCCTATTTCTCCTTTTGCAAATATGCCCTTAGGTTTGTAGTGTGACTAGTGCAAATACCTGCAAATTATATGTAGAAAATTGGAGAAGAATAGTTGTTAAGCTGAAAATGGAGAAGGAAGGTTGCTTTTATAGACAACCATTCGAATGGATGGTTGCGATTAATCTTCTAGAAAGATTCCAAGATCAAAGGATGGGAATTCATGAGAGGGATGTTACGAAATGGATGGTTGAGATTAAGTCTCAGAAAAGATGCCAAGATCAATGGTCCATAATTGATGCACCAAGAATATGCCATGCATGAAAAATCTATGACGCTGACGGCTATGACGCCTGACAGCTATGATAGACATGCAAGACATGTAGGCTATGACAGAAATGAATGTTATGATAGGGGATTATGACAACATTTTTTTTTTTTTTTAGACTGCAGGAATCGGGTAGGATTATGACAACATTTTTGACCAAGTGGTGCATAAATAATTTATTTTAAATTATTTATTCGAAAATGGAGGAAATGGACAAGTGGAAAATAAATAATTTATCCAAATTATTTATTTAGAAAAAATGACAAGAGGAGTATTTAATTAAATTAATCAATTTAATTAAATGGAGAGATCAAAATTAGACATGGGATAGTTAAATAATTTAACTATAGAAGAATTAAAGGACCATGAATAGATAAATAATTAATGGTAATTATTTAACTATAGATGAAAGGTGACAAAATAATTAAATAAATAATAATCTATTTAACTATTGAAGAAGAGGGAGAAATTGGTGACTCAATTCAATAATTTTAATTGATCAAGATAGAATAAAGATGAGGAAGTGAATTAATTAAATAATTAAAAATTATTTAATTAATAGAGGAATATGATCAAACATAATTGAATAATTAAAATTATTCAATTATCGAAGGACAATGACCAAGAAAAATGATGCTCGCAGACTTAGGACATTTTTCAGTGTCTACAAAAATAATGACTAAATAAATGACTAAAGTAATGACTAAATTAATGACTAAATATGAATAAATTAATGACTAAATATATGACTAAAATAATGACTAAATATATGACTACCTTGACTAAATAAATGACTAGTTAACAACAATTAATGACTAAATTAATGATTAAATATATGACTAAATTAATGACTAAATAAATGACTAGTTAATAACAATCAATGACTAAATTAACGATTAAATCAATGACTAAATTAATGACTAAATTAACGACTAAATCAATGACTAAAGTAACCACTGAATTAATGACTAAATCAATGACCAAATCAATGACTAAGTTAATGACTAAATGAATGACTAAAATAGTTTAGTCATAAATTTGGTCGCATTATAAATGATCGGCAATAAACTACTAATGGTCACGTGACCAAAATTAGTTATTTATATGCAATTTTTAGTAGTTTATTTAGTCATATATTATTGTTTGTGTACTAGTGGTAATAGAAATGAGCGATGCCCTTTGGCCTTATGATCTTATTTTCATCACCTATTGTGAGTATGTTATGAAATTATTTTTCAAATCAACAATGAGTGGGATGAATTTCCATTGCATCACTTCTCGTGGATTTTCTTTTAGCGCTAAGTTCTTGATTAGAAATATGAAATATGTAATGGCATTATTATAATCTCTCATCACTTGCCTAAAAATCTTATGAGGAGGATTGGTGATGAGCGATGGCCTGATATTTTATCATTTATCATTGATCCATTTCAAAGCCTTAGTTTTGATTAGAAATGGGTGATAAAAGTTTATTATTCTCAAAAATGTTTCTTTCGCCAATATGGGTACATCTTATTTGTGATACCTTTTGTGCCATTGATTTTTCATGCAGGTGTACATGTCCAAATATGATGCTTTCCCTATATCTCCCATCACTAATAGGATCCCAGATGCAAAGTGGGATCAGCGAGGAGCGATGAAAATGAATGCGATAAGGGGAGGGGTCGCAGATCCAAGGGCTGAGATTTCATCGCATAAAACACTTACATCGCTGATAGAGCTGGATGAGAATGAAGTAAATTAGTGACAAGCAACAACCACTACATGTAGAGACAACATGGAAAAATCCTGAGGACTTCGTATAAAGCAAAGAGGAAGGTGGCAAGATGGATTAATAACCATTGATATAGTTTTAAAGTTGAAGGATCAACAATCAGGGTTTAAACCTGAATGACTAATTGTCAGTTTGCTCGTGCGAGCTTATTACCAAGTATTAATGGTGGCATGCCTATCTCTCTTGGTCGTAGCTGAAAATAGATATCTGGTTGATTATGCATTCAAATTCATTGGCTAATAGAAGGGGTACTAGAAGCTGAAGAAATTGTGGGGCAAGCTCCAAAAGCTACTAGTAACCAGAGTGGCATAATTTTCATTCGGGTAAGCAAAATTGATACTTCCTTCTAATTGAAGTAGTGAGGTGAATTCCTTAGAGAATTGATAGGAAGTCAAGGGAATTTTCTATTTGTTCATTATTGGTAATTTCAATTTGGTGATTGAGCACTGTATAAATTTTGAAGAAAAGTGTCTTGTTCAATAGTAGTGTTTTGTTCTATCATAATTGTGAAGGGTTTCACTTGGTTGTAAGAAATTGTAAACCCTAGTTCCTTTTGAATTGCAAACATGAGTGACCCAAAGGATAGTGAATCTAGTGTTAGACTAGAAAGGAAACTAAAATAGAAGAGGGTTAAAAGACTTAAAAATCAGGATGCTTCAGTTGAAGTTAAGTCTAAGCTAGTGACAGTGTCCAACCCTTCACCAAGTACTCCTGCAACATCCACTAGGTCCAGAAGTGCAAAGAAAGTAACGAAAAAAATTATGCAAGAGGCATCTAGAGGTGTCAAAGAAGGAGGCTCACGAATTAGTAAAAGGCCCAAAGTTCAAGTTGTCGTGACCACTAGGTTGATTGATAGTGCTGGAGAAATTAGTGAAAACCCCAACTCCAAAGTGGATGGAAATTGTTCTGGTATGCTTTCAATAGGTGACATTCTAGCAAGCCTGCATGCTATTTATGGGGGTTGAACCTTGGAAAGTTGGTGGTCCCAAATGTGTTTGTAGAAGTTGATTTAATGATGGAACAAGCAAGACACTATAACCCTACTAACAAGACAATTAGAAGTGAAAGTGGTGAGCTAATTCTAGAGGTAACGAAGGATAAGATGATATACTTATTTGGGTTAAATCCTAATTATATTACAAAATTTAGACATGTTGAATTGTATGCTGAGTATGAGAGGAGAAAATTTGCATATAAAGAAGCACTGCTTGTGTGAAACAAGAGTAGGGAGAGATTCATTGCTAAGGATGCTAAGCCTTTTGAGTATGAGGAGTTCGAAAATTATTTCAAAAACACTTATTATTACTTAAATCAAGTATTGGCTTAGGATTTTGAGGTTAGGATAGCTCCTGATTTATTGGTGATGGTGGTGGATATACAAAGTCACAATCGAAAAACTGGTTTTGATTATGCTAACTTTTTTATTGAACAGATGCATGAGGATTTTCTCAATCTGAAAAAGGAGATGTTCCCTTTGTGTTTTCCCCATTACTAATTGTTGATGCATATGCTCTTATGGGAAGGTGACTATGAATGGAAAAGGAAATTAAATTTGAAGCTCAAGGATAGTGAGAATAATGTTCTACCTATACAAATATGGACATATATCTGGGACGAGGATTGCTCCAATTCCAATTAAATCTTGTTTGCAAATATTGTAAGATGTGGTATTCTAGAGACATTGGGTGTAGCGACTATCCATATACTTTCTCCAGAAATCAGAGGTATCATGAGCCCAAAAGATGTACTAGTCTCTAAAGCAACAAATAATTGGGCTGATTGGTTTCTACATTCTCAATATACTTTGATCAGGGCCTATGGAGCTAAGGTGGCATCTCATTGTCTACCCTTGTATGTTTCAGACAGACTAGATTTCATGGAGCTAATGTGGAAAATTGATGTAATGGATTATGAAATGTTTAGAAAGGTCAGAAAAGGCACTGTGATACATCCCCAATGTACTTTTTCTTACTTCACAGTCACTACCCCTTAAAGATATGAAATGATTGGCATTATGGTAAATAATCTTAGAATGATTGTTGATGAGATTAGAATTTTTGATCTAGAGGGGTTTGTGGCAGGAAGAAGATAACAAAAAATCTTAGGTATCATATGCCATGAAATCTTATATAGAGATGATGTACTAAGAAATCTGATAAGTGATGAGGCTATCATGACTAGGAAAAGAGAATGGACAACTATAATGAATATTGAAGAAAAAATCATGAAGAGGAATGCCTTTTACATGAGTCCATACAGTTTAATTGTAAACCCCTTGGAAAGAGCCTTCGTTATGTTAACGAACTATCAGTCTGGTGAGTTTAAGGTAAAGGTAAAGGAGGCTACTGACAAAGCACAAGTTCTCCTGGAACAACAATAACAACAAGAACCTATGGATATCCCAGAACAACCTGTAGACGTTGAAGAAGTCAAGGAAGAAAAAATGGTAGAACATGTGCCAGGAAATGAGGAAGTGGATCTGAAACTTTCTCCCCCCCATATTGAAGAAACTCATAGTTTAGATGTTCCTCCTGATAGGATTGTCAAATGGCAATATGACAGAGAAAATGATGATGATCCTAGGATTAGGCAGTGTGATGAATTTCTAGTTGATGATATATTTGTGTAGAACAAGGAATTTTAGGATTTTATGATTCAATAGTGGAGTAAGGAGATAAAAGAGATACTTGAATCATCTTGAGCTAATGTTGAACCTTCTCATCAGGAGGAAGATGAGAAAGTAGAGGAAGAGAAAATCAGGGCTGAAATTGCAGCTATTACTCCTATTGAGGCTCAAAATATTGTCAAGGATAGTGGAATCATGTTGTTACTAGGATGTAGTATCACTATTGCCATATCATATGATGTAGTTAGGAGAGATCCTCAAGCTTTGATATTTGAAGACCAATTTTAGGATAAAGTATTTGGTTCTATATATAGTCTAAAGTTGCATACTCTTGCAATTCGGTCTATGGCATCTAATATTAGTGAACATGGGGTTGCTAGGCCTATTGAAGAAGTTATTGGTTCACTACTGGTCAAAATAACTACTAACATAACTCCTATCCAATGAATAGCACATGTTGCAATGCTTAGTGTAGATACTACACATATTTCTCAGAAGAAATATGAATCATTGGTTAAGGAGTATATTAAGGCCTTGAATGAGTTGAATAAAATGAGAGCCACTATTCAGGCTACTTAGAAGACAATAACTCATCCATCTTCTTCCTCTTCTTCATTTGATATGTCTACACAAGATAGGGAGACATTGGCCCTAAGAATTGATGATTTGAAAGGTAAGTTGATTGTTGAGAAGGAGGCCTTCATGAATGAATGGAATAATTGGATTACTAGGGCAAATGCTTTGAAAAAAATGAGGCCCAAAATGAATGAAGACCTTGAGGGACCCACCAATATTCCTAACATTTTGCAAATCATTGACTCAATAAATGAAATAACTACTTTCCATGGGATGTTAGGTATACAACTCTAGATCAAGTTGAAGATATTCAAAGAACTGGATGAACTTGGTATGCCTCAAATATTGATTCCAAAAGGTGAATTATATCCATTTGACACTTGGAAGAAAGATTTGGGAGGGATTCTTGGAGCAACTATGATGACTTTGTGTGTCACCGATTACATCTTGCTCAATTCAAATATTGACACAATGGTGGAAATTGAATCAAGGATGGATATATTTGTTAAGAAAGCTAGGATTTTAATTGATGCTAGGTACTCTCAGTACATTACTAAGGTGCATGATTTATTGAATGTAAAATGGACCACTGAGGAGGAATACACCACTTGGTTGGAGAAATACATAGAATGAATTTGTGTAAGGATTAGTGAATGAGAAGAATAATGGACAGGAGAAGAATAATACATAGCCCGAATTAAATATAGATTAGGCTTTTGGTATAACATTTTAGAATATTATTCTCTCCTTAGATTCAAATGAATAGAATGTGGTGCTAATTTGGATTAAATAATTTTGACATTTTTATGCTTTTCTTGTCTTGCTTTGTAAGTTTTGTTGTTTTGATTCTCCCACGGTTGGAATTTTGAACACATGGGGAATATCTTGAAACTATTGTAACAAACCAATGATGCTTTTTTGGAGGTGGGACCTATTTTCTGTTGGAGTTAAAATGACACTGAGAGGGGGGGTGAATCAGTGTCTTAACAGATTTGACCAATTTTTATAAAATTTCCAAACATGTCACAGATTTGTTCTCAATATTACTCTGATTAATGCATTCATGAGTTGAATGTAATCATTCATAAACAAATTTGAGAAAAGTAATAACTCAACAATGAATAGAAACAACAACAACATAGTAAAACAAAGATAACACAGAAGAACAAAGAGGCACAATATTTTGCCGAGTGGAAAATCCTCCTGGGGTATAAAAACCACTCCCTAAATGCCTTCCTGGCTCAATCTTATAATCAACTATTCACAATGCCTTATAGGCTGATTTTTGAGCACCCACTCAAGGAGCACCAACCACTCATTTAGATATATCTATCTCAAGGAGTACCAACCCCTCAAATTATGTTTTGAACAATAATAATGATTCAGAGGGTTTCTCTATTTTTAGTTAAGCACATATCTCTTTGTTTTCTCATCTACATAATACCTTAAAGATTCAATAACTGAATACCTAAAATACCTCATAAGGAAGAAACTCACAAACTCTGCATCTTATTATACATATTTTATTACAGAGTTTTATCCATATATTTTTATACAGCCAAGGAATGATAATCTCAGAATTACATCAACAGTCGAACAGAAAACTAAGTTTTTTGCTTCTATATATACATCTTGATTTACATGCCAAATAGGTAACTGTGTTCAGGAGTAACGACAGAACAACCAACCCAGCTAAGAGCCGTTCTCAACAAAACTGTAACATGTGAGATCATTTCTCTACATAAAACACACAACTATCCACCACAGAAAATCATGACCTCTAATGCATGAATGACAATACTCAGTCAGGGCATCATATTGACTAAGATGCAGAGAGAAGTTAAGAAAAAATGGTGATAATAAATTAATATGCACAGTATGAAACACATAAATAAAAATACCAGATAGATCTGTAACTCCCATGGCTCCATTATCCACTTTCGAGCTTCTAGTCAGAAATGCACCAAATAAACCTTCCATAAACCTCTGTAAGAACCATTATAGTCAGCAACAACAAAAATGTAAACACTCATGATGGTAGCTAGGCTAGGGTTTGATACCCAGCTAAAAGAATAAACTCAAAAAAGTTTTCCCTATTCCTTTTTTTATTTCCATCGATGACACGTTATGCCGAAGGAAAATTTAACGTTGCCAGACAACCTTATGTTTGTCACTTTCGCCAAGACCCATTAGAGTAGGGAGAAGTCATACCGAATACAAAATGTTACGCTGAGAGCTCATAACATCCTTCTGGTCGGTGAGACAAAAAGGTTCTTTCACTAAAATGAAACCATCATTCTATTGCTATAGCTTTTGATATCAGAGAGACATCATATAGATCAACTTTGTTATACCGAAAGACATTTGATACACATTGTTGCTATGACAATTCAATACCTATGCCGAAGGCCTTTATCATTTTCAAGTCGCCAAGACAATACATAGTCGGGGAGACACTATATAGACTGCCCCTTGTTTTGCCGAAACATCCCAAGCTCACAAAAGATCGCCAAGACATTAAAGATCTCACACCAATAGAAACCTTTTTCCTGATGTGCATCGCTATAACATTATGATATCGGTGAGACCTTTTGTAGAAATTTTGAGTCATACCAAAAAACTTCATTCACTCAGAGTCGCTAAGACCTCCCTTTGAATATCACAGGCTCTTACCAAAAAGTATCCATCCACCAAGGTCGGTGTGACATTGCACATTCGATATAACATTTAGTTGAAGCAGTAACCTTATGCCAATAAGACATTCAATGCAACAATCGGTGAGACTTAAAATATTTAGAGAGACAATATACCGAATACATTATGTTTGGCTGAAGAAAACTTCTCCATGTGATGTTCGGTAAGACAAAACCACTTTGCCAAGACCTATTCTGAAACCGCTCAGCTCTTGCTGATGAAACTTCATAAGCACTAGTCAGGGAGACAATATGATTTCGCTATGACCTCAACCCGATGGCCAAACTCATGCCGATATACTTTATTTTGAAGTGGGTCGGGGAGACATAAGGAAATTGATAAGACCTTATCCCGATGGTATTACATATGCTGATAGAGAACACATTCTATTGTCGAAACAAAAGAGAAGTCTTGCTGACAATAGCCTGTAAGATAAATTCAATTGCCATGACATCTGAAATGTCTTGCCGATAGGCAACTCAGACATTTCAAAGTGGATCAGAGAGACCTTGCCATACTCATGCCGATATGTGTAAGCCCTAATGAGAA
The DNA here is from genome assembly GCA_007258455.2 of Sequoia sempervirens. NCBI lineage: Eukaryota > Viridiplantae > Streptophyta > Pinopsida > Cupressales > Cupressaceae > Sequoia > Sequoia sempervirens. The sequence goes on along the minus strand of VDFB02353493.1, from coordinate 21,273,214 downwards.
ACAACCAATACCTGTGATATGCAAAAAGAACCATCCTGACAAAGAAACCATCTTCCAAACTCTGTTAGACAAAGAACTAGCATTCATAACATGAACCAGAAATCTCAACACCATGAATTTGAAACATAATAGATAACTTTCTGTAAAAGCCAAGAGACATCAAAGAAATGCCATTATAAATCATAAGGATAAGAGATTTTGTCATCAAGGACAAACCATAAACACAACTGAAATCCAACAAACTCCCCCTTTGTCCTTGATGGCAAAACATAAATGACTTTCCCCTTTTTTGCCTCAATGACAAAGAATAGAAGAGAAGAATGTGCATTGCCATGAAACACAACTAAGAAGCCAACCAAAATATCATGAGAAACAGCTGCAAAAAAAAAAAGTAGTAGTGCAGCAACCAAAATTGTAGGAGAGTTGTAAGTGAATCAAAACATATAACATGCTCCCCCTAAGCAGTAGCTTGGAGATTCAGTATAGTAATGATTGAGAGATAACTCCCAATCAAAGTCTCAGCCTTTCAAATAACTCTTTTGCTAAGGGTTTTGTAAAAATATTGGCTACCTGATCTTGAGATCCAACAAACTGTAAGCAGACTTCATTAGCCAAAACCTTTTCTCAAAGAAAATGAAACTTAATAGCAATATGTTTCGTGCAAGAGTGCATAACATGATTTTTTGAAATATTTATCACACTAGTGTTATCACACAGAATGGAAATAGGTTTAGAAACATCAATACCCATATTTGAAAGAGTCTGACTCATCCACAGAACTTGAGTACAGCATGAAGTGGCAGCAATGTATTCTACTTCAGCAGTAGAGAGAGAAACAGATACTTGTTTCTTACTGTGCCATGCCACTAAATGATCACCAAGAAAGAATGCAACACCACTTGTGCTTTTCCTATCATCCAAACAACCAGCCCAGTCGGCATCAGTATAAGCAATCAAAGAGAAATCATTGCTCCTAGGATACCAAAGACCATAATCAAGAGTACCCTAAATGTATCTAAAGATCCGTTTAACAGTAGTAACATGAGAGTCTTTAGGTGATGCCTAAAAACGTGCAACAGTGCAAACTGCCTGCATAATGTCAGGTCTAGAGGCAGTTAAATATAAGAGACTGCCGATCATTGATCTATATTTCATTTGATTTGTATCAGGAGAATCATCAACCTTGGTAAGTTTACAACCAATAACCATTGGAGTGCTAACTGGATGGCATTCATCCATCTGAAATTTCTTAAGCATCTCTCTAGCATATTTGGATTGAGAAAGAAATATTCCATTCTCACATTGAGAGATTTGAAGACCCAAAAATAAGTTTAATTCTCCTAACATTGACATTTCAAACTTAGATTCCATTATCTGAGAGAATTTTTTACTCAAATTGACATTATTGCAGCCAAAGATAGTATCATCAACATAAATTTCAATAGCTAAAATATCAGAACCTTCAGTTTTAACATAAAGATTACTATCTACACCTCCTCTAACAAAGCCATTATAAATTAAGTGACTATCTAGCCTAGAGTACCAAGCTCTAGGTGCTTGTTTTAAGCCATAGAGAGCCTTTTTCAACTTGTAAACATGGTTAGGATTATCTTTGCATATAAATCCTTTAGGCTATTCAACATAGACCTCTTCATCTAAATAACCATTCAAAAAAGAAGTTTTGACATCCATTTGATAAATAGTAAAATTTTTGTAAACAAAATAAGCTAAGAATATTCTGATAGATTCTAGTCTAGCAACAGGTGCAAAGGTTTCACCAAAATCAATACCTTCTTGTTGAGTATAGCCTTTGTAGACAAATCTTGCTTTGTTGTGAATAACATTACCATTTTCATTAACCTTGTTTATGTATATCCATTTGCCTCCAATGACATTCTTGTCATCTGGTCTTGGGACTAACTCCAAAGTCTGATTTTTCTCAATCTGATCAATTTCTTCCTGCATAGCATTAAGCCAACATGAGTCTGTGAGAGCTTCATTAAAAATTTTAGGCTCAAACTGAGTAACTAGATAAAAATCAATTTGTGCTTTTTCATTAGATTCTGCAGCCTTTCTTCTTGTTTGAATTCTTGCATTTTTATCCCCAATAATCTGATCTTTGGGGTGATATATAGCTAGAGTTTTCGAAGGAGCATTTGATGCAACCTTTTTAGGACTTTCATTTTCATTTTTAGGGCTCGCTGATTTAGCAATAGACTTTGATGTTCTAGTTCCTTTAGAAATTATTTCAAATTCAAGTTCTTCTTCCTCATTATTTTGCAAAGATTCAGCATTCAAATGTGGTCTTTCATCAAATTTTACATTAACAACTTCAACAATCTTAATAAGCCTTTTTTTGAGACATTTATAAGCTTTGTTGTGAGTTGAGTATCCCAAAAAGATACCCTCATCACTTTTGGATTGAAAATTTCCAAGATTATCATCATCCTTTTTGATAAAACATTTACTTCCAAAAAATTTAAAGTATTTGACAGGAGCAGTTTTTCCATCCATACCACAGTTCATAAGGAGTGTGTTTAGATTTCACCCTAAGCTGCACTCTATTCAAAATGTATACAGTTGTATGAACAACTTCTTTCCAATACATATCAAACAACTTAGCTCCATCTAGCATGGTTCTAGCCATTTCTTTTACAGTTCTGTTTTTACGTTCAACTACCCCATTTTGTTGAGGTGTTTTAGTTGCAACATACTACCTTTTAATACCGTGTTGTTCATAGTAATCAATAAACTCTTGAGAGGTGAAATCACCTCCTTTGTCTGATCGAAGGCATTTGAGTTTCAGATTAAATTCCTTTTCAACCATTTTATGAAAGATTTTGAACCTTTCAAAGGCTTCTGATTTGTGCTTAAGAAATGCGACCCAAACCATTCTAGTATAATCATCTATAAAAAGCATAAAGTATTTTTCACCATTAATAGACCTTGTTCTAGTTGGTCCACATAAATCAGTATGCACAAGCTGTAAAGGTTTTGAAGAAGAATGTTCTTTTGTCTTGAAGCTGATTTTAGTTTGTTTACCACTTAAGCATTCTTTGCACATAGAATTTTTTGGCTTGTTAAGAATTGGTAAACCTCTAACATTCTAATTCTTACTGATTCTAACCAAATTTTCAAAGTTTATGTGTCCTAATCTTTTATGCCATAACCAACTCTCTTCAATTTGGCCCATTAGACACATACCTTGAATATTGTCATTGCAAGATTAGTCAAGGAGATTGTACACATTTCCTTTTGTCCTCCTTCCAGTTGCAACAACCTTTCCAAGCTTGTTCTTAATCTCACATCCCTACGAATTAAAAAGAACATGATAACCACTATCACATATTTGACTAACACTTAGAAGATTGTGCTTGAGACCTTCCACATAGTACACATTATAGATAGGAGTGTCTTCATTTAGAAGAAGTGAACCTCTACCTTTAATTTGAATACCAAAGTTATCACCAAACTTAACATATCCACCTACATAATCTTCAAGTTTTATAAACTTGTCCTTGTCGCCAGTCATATGGTTAGAGCGACCACTGTCCAGGACCCATAAGTTCTTTTTCTTGGAATGAAAAGTAGTTTGAACCAACATAGTTTGTTCAATGTTGTTGATAGTCTTAGGTTTCCAAACCTTTTTAATTTTCTGTTGTTTAGATTGCAGATTAGTTCTGCACTATTTGACAAAATGTCCTAAAGTATTGCATTTAAAACATCTGATCTGTCTAACAAAACCATAGTGTTTCCTAAGACCAAACTTGGGTATTCTAGAATTCATAAGCCTACAAGTGCTCACCTTATGACCAAATTTGTTGCAGAAAAAACAATAACCATAGAAAAAAGAATTGTCTTTGTATGAAGGTCTATTACCTCTAAAAAACTTAACATGATCCTTACCAGATTCTGAGTGATTTGAACCTGAGCCTTTGAATTCAGTAGAGGGGTTTTGTTTTGATTTGTCAGTTGAGCATTCACCCTTTTCAAAACAAACACCAAATTTATCTTTATACACCTTTTGTTTGTTGAGCATCTCATTCAGTTTTATAGTGCTTTCATATTTTTCAATTTCCTTCCTAAGAAGGACTACTTCTTGTTCTAGTTTTTGAATTTCATGATCTTTGTAGCTTATAGTCTCTCTAAGACAAACTTCAGCTCTTTTAGCTTCTTCAAGCAGAGTTTTCAGAGAGATCAATTCTTGATCTAGTTTATGTTCTTGAGTAAGAATTTGTTTTTTGAGTTTTTTGATCTCTTGTAAAGCACATTTCAGTTCACTTTCAAGATCAACTTCACCTTCTTCAATGTCAATGATGTTAGAATCATTTTGCTAAGTAATTTCAGCCATGAAGAAAGTTTCAACTTCATCAGCTGATGAATCTTCAGACTCAATATCAGATTCATCCTTACTAAACAGACTTTTCTTCTTTTTAAAGTTGAAGTTTCATTTAGGTTTGAAGGCCGCCTTCTTAGGCTGTATTTCAGTTGTCTCATTGTCATAGATTTGATCATCATAGGGACACTTTGCAGCAAAGTGACCTATTTTGCCACAGTTAAAACATTTAAAGGGAAGTTTTCCCTTATATTTTCCTAATCCATTTTTAAATCTTCTAACAAAATGAGATTCTTTAGAATCAAAAAACTCTGATTCACTGACTTCGACCTTTTCTTTCTTTTCAATGTTAAAGGCAGTTTCTTTTCTGGTTGAATTGTTTTTGCTAGTTCTCATTTCATAGGCAGTAAGTATTCCTTGCAGGCTATCTAAGGTAAGCTGATCAAAGTGTTTCTTTTCTTCTAGGGCTGAAACCTTAGATTCAAATTTGGATGGTAAGGTTCTAACAACCTTTGTGACCACATCAAATTCATTAACGTCTTGACCTAGACCTTTCATTGAATTGACAACTTCATCAACTCTTAGGAAATATTCAGCCACTTTTTCATCATCCTTCATTTTCAACTCCTCAAACTGATGTTTGAGTGTAATGATTTTTGACAGTTTGACTTTCTCATTACCTTGATATATAGTTTCAATATTTTCCCAAATATCATGAGCAGATTTGCAATGCATGACTTTAATAAACACATCTTTAGTTAACCCACACAAGATGGCATGCTTAGCTCTGGCATTTGTTTCATACTTCTTCTTTTCAGTAGCATCAATGGGAATAGTGGCTGGTACATTGTAATCTTCTAAAACAGTGCTCCAAACATCAACATCAAAAGAAACAAGAAAAGATTCCATTCTTATTCTCCATAACACATAATTTGTTCCATCAAATAATGGAGCTCTGGTTATAGAGGCACCGTCTTGAGAATGTGCCATTTAAAACAAACTCCAAGACCAAGATCAATCCAAGGTGATTAAAACCTTTCAGAGGACCCTACGCTTTGATACCAATTGTTGGAGTTAAAATGACACTGAGAGGGGGGGTGAATTAGTGTCTTAATAGATTTGACCAATTTTTCAAAAACTTCAAAACATTTCACAGATGTGTTCTTAATATTACTCGGATTAATGCATTCATGAGTTGAATGTAATCATTCATAAATAGAATTTAGAAAAGTAATAACTCAACAGTGAACAAAAACAACAACAACATAGTAAAACATAGAGAACACAAAAGAACAAAGAGGCACAATATTTTTCTGAGTGGAAAACCCTCCTGGCGTATAAAAACCACTCCCTAAATGCCTTCCTGGCTTAATCTTATAATCAACAGTTCACAATTCCTTATAGCATGATTTTTGAGCACCAACTCAAGGAGCACCAACCCCTCATTTAGAGATATGTATCTCAAGGAGTACCAACCCCTCAAATTATGTTTTGAACAATAATAATGATTCAGAGGGTTTCTCTATTTTCAATTAAGCACATATCTCTCTATTTTCTCATCTACAGAATACCTTAAAGATTTAATAACTGAATCCCTAAAATACCTCATAGAGAAGAAACTCACAATCTCTGCATCTTACTATACAGATTTTATTATAGAGTTTTATCCATATATTTTTATACAACCAAGGAATGATAATCTTAGAATTACATCAATAGTCGAACAAAAAGCTAAGTTTTCTGCTTCTATATGTACATCTTGATTTACATGCCAGATAGGTAACTGTGTTCAGGAGTAATGGCAGAACAACCAACCTAGATAAGAGCCATTCTCAACAAAATTGTAACATGTGAGATCATTTCTCTGCATAAAATGCACAACTGTCCACCACAGAAAATCATGACCTCTAATGCATGAATGACAATACTCAGTCAGGGCATCATATTGACTAAGATGGAGAGAGAAGTTAAGAAAAAATGGTGATAATAAATTAATATGCGCAGTATGAAATGCATAAATAAAAATACCAGATAGATCTGTAACTCCCATGGCTCCATTATCCACTGTCGAGCTTCCAGTCAGAAATGCACCAAATAAACCTTTAATAAACCTCTGTAAGAACCGTTACAGTCAGCAACAATAGAAACGTAAACACTCATGATGGCGGCCAGGCTAGGTTTTGATACCCAACTAAAAGAATAAACTCAAAAAAATTTCCCTATTCCTTTTTTTATTTCCATCAATGACACATTATGCCGAAGGAAAATTTAGCGTTGCCAGACAACCTTATGTTTGTCACTTTCACCAAGACCCATCAGAGTCGGGAGAAGTCATACTGAATACAAAATGTTATGCCAAGAGCTCATAACATCCTTTTGGTTGATGAGACAAAAAGGTTCTTTCACCAAAATGAAACCATCATTCTATCACTATAGCTTTTGATATTGGAGAGACATCATATAGATCAACTTTGTTATACCGAATGACATTTGATACACATTGTTGCTGTGAAAATTCAATACCTATGCTGGAGGCCTTCATCATTTTCAAGTTGCCAAGATGATACATAGTCGGGGAGACACTATATAGACTGCCCCTTATTTTTCCGAAACATCCCGATCTCACACCAATAGAAACCTTTTTCCTAATGTGCATCGCTATAACATTATGATATCAGTGAGACCTTTCGTAGAAAGTTTGAGTCATACCGAAAAATTTCATTCACTCAGAGTCGCTAAGACCTCCCTTCAAATATCACAAGCTCTTACTGAAAAGTATCCATCCACCAAGGTCGGTGTGACATTGCACATTCGATATAACATTTCACCGAAGCAGTAACCTTATGCCAATAAGACATTCATTGCAACAATCGGTGAGACTTAAAATCTTTGGAGAGACAATATATCGAATAAATTATGTTTGGTCGAAGAAAACTCCTCCATGTGATGTTCGGTAAGACAAAACCACTTCGCCAAGACCTATTCCGAAACCGTTCAGCTCTTGCCGATGAAACTTCATAAGCACTAGTCGGGGAGACAATATGATTTCGCTATGACCTTAGCCCGATGGCCAAACTCATGCTGATATACTTTATTCTGAAGTGGGTCGAGGAGACATAAGGAAATCGATAAGACCTTATCCCAATGGTATTACATATGCCGATAGAGAACACATTCTGTCGCCAAAACAAAAGAGAATTCTTGCCAACAGCAGCCTGTAAGATAAATTCAATCACCATGACATCTGAAATGTCTTGCCGATAGGCAACTTAGACATTTCAAAGTGGATCGGGGAGACCCTGCCATACTCATGCCAATATGTGTAAGCCCGAATGAGAAACAACCAATACTTGTGATATGCAAAAAGAACCATCCTGACAAAGAAATCATCTTCCAAACTTTGTCAGACAAAGAACTAGCATTCATAACATGAACCAAAAATCTCAACACCATGAATTTGAAACATAACAGATAACTTTTTGTAAAAGCCAAGAGACATCAAAGAAATGCCATTATAAATCATAAGGATTAGAGATTTTGTCATCAAGGACAAACCATAAACACAACTGAGATCCAACATTTTCTACAAAGAGTTGAGGTCAATTTGGCCTCATGCTTATTTACTCCACCTGAAGACTCGAGAATAACTAAAAATGGAATATTGTTACAAGCAGTACAATGAAATTATGACATGTGTCCTACCTGGACTAAAGCTTGTTTGCTCCTTCATCTCTATAAGAAGGTATTTAGGGTTAGAAGCACGAGAGTTGAATTTTTTTTTGAGTTAATACTATGAAGTTTTCAAGATAATACAAAGAAAGTTTGAGTTTGTGTCCTAATTTTCTTTTGGAGTTCATACTTATGCATGTAAATCTGATAATGATATAGCATTTATTGTAGACATGGAAAATATACCAACATACTTGATCCCAATTACTAACACCATTTCATCCTGAATCATCCTTTAGTCTAATCATTTAATCGAATACCCTTATTTGATTAAATTCATCAATTTTCCTCTCAATTAAATAAATCATTTTATCTAATTAAGTCTTTCTCCCTTGTTAATTAAATCAACCAATCTGATCTAATTAAACCCTATTACCCTATTTAATTGAGTAATTCATTTTATTTGATTAAATCTCTAAAGTCCGCCTATTAAATTAAATAATTTAAAACCTTATTTAGTTTAATATAACTTCATCCCCCTTAATTAAATAAATCAAAATCTTTTATTTAATTAATCTTTGTATCACATTCTTCTCATATTTGATTCAAATTAACCTATAAATCTAAGTCAAATTTGTCACATTATCTAATCCTTCATTAAATTAATTAACCTTTGATTAATTTAATCCTAATCCATGTCCCATCCTTTAGCTCTTGCCACTTGCACATGAAAATAGATTTAATTATTTATTAAATATCTATTTTCTCTCAACATGGCATAATGGAGGAATATTCTCTCAAATTTGAATTCAAATCAAGTGGACTTTGTCCTTCTATGATAAAGAACGCGACCGAGACTTATTAACCCCTGAGACAAGAGGAATAATTTTATTATTTATTAGACTTCCCATGCGAGGAGAATCTTAAATCCCAAGTTCTACAACACATGCAAATTCTGACTAAATCAACCTTTACCAATATAAAACTTGTCCCCGAAAGCTGCAAAGTGGAAAACATATAAATAGAGCTCCTCTTTAGTTTGGAGCCAAAACAACATTCACATTTGAGTTTGGCGGTTTGAAAAATTACAACAAGTTCAAATTTCAAAAAGAACTTTTGGTGTGTATCTTGCCTTCTAGAAAGTGCGTCAACTTCCCGGGGCCATAACTTTTGATCCGGGACTCTGATTCGTGAACCGTTTGAACCGTTGGAAAGGTCTCGAAGTCAATAACA
>VDFB02353493.1:21197312-21263876 GCA_007258455.2 Sequoia sempervirens | reverse complement strand
ATTGTTATCTTTTTTATGGCTCGGGAATCTGTACACATCCTCCACTCCCCATCCTTCTTTGGTGCTAGTACTGTAGGTACTGCACATGGACTCAAACTCTTCCATATCAAACCCTTTCTCAACAACTCTTGAACTTGTCTGTTCAACTCCTCATTTTCTGCTGGAGTCATTCTATGAGCTGCCTTATTTGGAAAATTGGCTCCATGAATCAAGTCAATCTGATGACTGATCTTCCTTATTGGTGGTAAACCCTCAGGTACATTATCAGAAACAATATCCTAAAACTCATCCAACATCCCAGAAACTTCTTCTGGAACCTTCTCACTATCCTCCTTACTCACTCTAAGAATCAATGCATAACACACACGCTCATGCTTCATACCTTCTAAAAAATTTCTTCCATCTACATAACAAATTCTAGCACTACTGCATACCTTTTCTTCAGTCTCCTTTAGGGGTTTCAACTTGTGACGAACCCCATCCTTTGTCAAGGAATAAGTGTTTGTGTGGCCATCATGTATAGCTCGCCTATCGAACTGCCATGGCCTCCCCAACAACATGTGACATGCATCCATGGGGATGATATCACCGAGTATCTCATCATGGTAGCTCCCGATCTTGAACTTTACTAGGCACTGCTCATTGACCAAAAAATTGTGGTCTTCCTGCAACCGGAACAATCCAGATCACGGATGCGGGTGCGCCCTCTTGGCTTTAACTTTGTGACCATCTCTTCGACGCGGATTATTGGTGTAAGCCGTCGATAATGACATCACAGCATTTTCCTTCACACTTGCACCTTGTGCAAAATAGATTCTTCCTCTATTCTGGTTCCTTTTCCTCAGTCACCAGGGCTCTCCTAATCACTAGGGCTTCTTCCCTTTCAGCATCATCTGAATGTTCAGATTGGGCCTCCTCATCTACATGCACAACCCTTCCATGACCTTATGGCCTTTTGTCTGCCCTTCCTTGGTGTTGTAGACATTCATAGGCTCGATGCCCTTCTTCACCACACCGGAAACACATTCCTTTGAAACCACCTCTTCTAGATCCTTGTCCATATCTCCCTCATCCTCTACCTCTTTGATCACCACTGTTTTGATCATGAGGGTGGTAGAAGTTGTCATTCCTTTGGCTTTGGCTGGTACCTACATTTTCACTTTTCTTTTCATCATCATTTCATCTTCCTAAAGGTCTTCCACTACCCCTTCCACTTTGACCTTCTTGTCCTTTTTGCTTGCCATCAACTCTTTTGTTCAGCTTCTCTTCCACCTTTAGAGAAAATTGATACACATCCTCAATGGTGGTCATTTTGACTAGGCTTAACTCCTCTTGAATGCTCGGTCATAACCCATTAAGATATAGGGCTACCTTCTCCTTATTGGCCTCTGTGTGGCCCGTTCTGATGATTATCTTGTGAAAATATTTAGTATATTCTTTCACAGATCTGCTTCCTTGTTTCAACCCTTGCAATTTCTTCAACAGATCTAACTCGTTGTCCACTGGTATGAACTGCTTCTTCAGTTTCTCTACCATACGATCCCATCTGATGATATTTCCTTTTCCTCTTCGATTTCTTTCCAACTAGACCTCTTTCCACCAAATACTGGCATGGCCCTTCAGCTTCATTTTTGCAAACTTAACCTGATCTCAGTCCTCTATTTCCTCATACTCAAAATATTCTTCTAGCTCGTTGATCCAGTCGATCAACTCTTTCGGGTTCAGACTTCCGGAATAACTAGGGACTTTTGCTCTAGGTCTTTTCCTGATCTTTGAAATGGCCCTTATTAGCCACATTTGGTCTTGATCAATTGCTTCTTCTTCCTCTTCTACATTTGAACCTTCTTCCTCTCCTTCATCCTCACTTTCCTCCCTCAGATTTAACCCTCTTCTCAGCTGCTCTTGTAATGCATCAATCTATCTTTGAAGGGCTGCCAGTGCATCTCTTCCACTAGTATTTATGCTGCTTCAACTACCTATGGCACCACCATGCCTACCAGGCATCACTCTTGGAGGAATCTTTCTTGACCTTGACCCACAACCATGGTCCTGGTGTGAACTGCCTCACGATCGGCAATCTGTCCACACGCTCAAGAAAACCCGCTCTGATACCACTTGATGAGGGCGCAACCAGAGACTTAGAAAATAACCCATAGACAGGAGAATAATTTTATTATTCAGAAAATGGGGCTTGTTACATGCAGAGGATCTCAAATCCCCAAGTTTTACAACACATGCAAGTTACAGAAAGCTACAGAATCACCCTTTCGCAATATGCTAGCTTGTCCCCAAAAAGTTACCCAAAAATTAGAAACCCACCCATAAATAGAGCTCCTCTTTAGTTTGGAGCCAAAACAACATTCAAATTTTAGTTTAGGTGGTTTGGTGCCAAAAAATTACAACTTGAAGTTCAAATTTCAAAAGAACATTTGCAATTGTATCTTCTAGAAAGTGTGCCAACTTCCTGGGGCCATAACTTTTGATCTAGGACTCTGATTTGTGAACCATTTGAACCGTTGGAAAGGTCTCAAAGTCAATAATGCGCTCAAAATCTGCTACATCAATTTTGGCAAGTTTCAGGGCCGATCCGGGAACTCTAAGTGCCTCAAATCTAACTTAGAAGATTTTCAAGTGCAAATCTGGGAAACTAAAACTGCAATATCTTTCAACCCAGGAATAGAAAATAAAAACCATAAATTGGAAATTTTATTATGATGAAAAGGGTATCCAAAAATGCAAAAACATCTAAAAATCGAGAAACTTGAAATTTAACTATTTTTGGGTGATGCAAGATTGCCCTTACACCACTGGATGCTCCTGCATCATTCTAACAAGGAATTTACTTCACCTAACAAGTCCTTTTGAGCCAAGTGGTATTTAAGCCATTTCTTTTCCCTCTTTCATGTCATTTCACCATCTTCAAATATCCCCTAATTGCATTTATGGGCACATTCACCAAAACTTGCACATCCCTCATCCATTCACATTTAGACAAGTGGCACTTTTCCATTGGTTGAATGTTAGTCCCACATTGCTCCATTTTGGGCTTTTATCCATCCTATAATTCTATAAATAAGAGGTTTCTTTCCTCATTTGATCATCCACATTTTGAGCAAAGTTATTATACTCAAATCCATAGCAATTTTCATCCATCTTAATCCAATCTCAGCTAGATTATGTAGATTTTCATCTTGGAGCACACTTCAATCATCAAAAAAGTGGATCACATCTTCATAAAATCACCAAGGCTTACATAGGAGTTGGGAAAGGGCCAATTTCCACATCAAGTTGGCACCAACTCCCCCAAGGGATTAAGAGTTTTCTTTTTATTTGAATAGGATTTAACATCTTTGGTTTATTTTTGTTTATGTTCTTCATTTCATTCCTTTTCCTTTACAATTCAAATGGATTTCTTTGGGAATCATGATACTAACTTGCATTTGATCTAATAGGGTGCTTATTTCTTGTGTTTATGCAGGTTTAAAATCTTGGTTCACATTTTGGCACTAAAAGGAGGGTTGACCATAAGTTCTCATCACATTTTTTCACCAAATTATGTGCTTTTTTGTTGTTTTTGTCTCTATAGGGAACTCCACCACTGATAAAATAGCATCACAATTTAGAATCATTGGGACTCCAATGTCACTGTATCACACTGCTACAAACTCCAAACTCTGACGCTCTTTGTTTCCCGCCCGGGATTCAAATTTCCAAAGTGCACTGCTGAGCCTTTTTCGCCTGCTAGAATCTTTCTAAACTTCAAACTCCACTGTTGGTTGAAATATCGATTCCTTCATCCTCTTTTTCCTTGTTGTAGAGCGATGCTGACTGACAAGTGACGCTATATACCACCGCTGGAAATTTTAAACTACACTACCTTCACAGATTCCATCGCTAGAGGGAAGTAAAAAAAGTGAAAATTAGTTTTATGGCACGTGCTTTTTTTCAAATTTTGATCATTTGGATTATTCTCTGACCTCCTGACCTCTATTTTTGTAGATTTAATTGATTTTATTGTAGGTGGGCTTGATTAGAAGTGAGGAAGAAAAGAGGCATGATGATATCATTCTTTCATGATACCAAGTGTTTTTGAACACTTTAGTGTTTTCTTAACACTCTAAGAGAACTCACTTTTTTTTCTGTTAAGAAATCTTGTTATCTTTCATGCTTAGGACCTACTAATTTTCCTCTTGGGCTCTAAAAAGAACACTACAATTTTTTGTTACAAAAGGGCTTAAAATGAATTTTAGGACACAAACTTACTAGAGTTGGTTTTCGAATTTAACAATTGAACAAGGCAATCTTCACATTTCCTTTGGTGGTATAAAAGGAATTCATTTTTTTGTTTTGTGGGGTTTAAAATGAACAAGTGCTACTTTGTTTTGTGATTTCTTACTCAAATTAACACAATTGAAAAGACATGTGCTTCTCTTGTGCCTCACGATGATCTTGAGAATCAAAAGGATTTTTGGTGGTCTTAAGTTGAGATAAAGTAAATTCCTCCACACTTCATTTTGGGATAAAAATTGAACAAAACATCTTGTGAGTGTGATTAAACCTATCACGTGTATTCTCTCTTTGTTTCTCAACAAAGATTGATCGAGTTACGGATATGTTTACTCACTTTTGTTTATCTTAGAGCACCTGCCTTGGGGAAAAAGTACTCACCCAAGGGAATGACTCAACCGGTAACACTCTAAAGCCAAGAGTATTTCTAGCCAAGATATAAAAGTGGGTACTGGAACAAAGGCTAGTATCACACGGTTGGCCCTGATGAGAAGGGCAGTAATGGTCTCTAACCTTGATGGGTCAACTCCTATGAATGGAAAGTCCAAATTAAAACCATTGTTGTAGAAAGGCCAAAATCCCTATCTATTTGTTGGTGCAGGAATGATCATTCTAAAGCCACCCCACACTTTTACGGTTCTTAGTAGAAATGGAAAATATGCCATGGGAGTTTCATGGGTACTAATGCTTGGCTGCGTTGAGAAGTGAGTGCCATGTAAGGGAGCCAGTGGGGTCAAGCATCTAACCATTCACTAAAAATAAGTGTAGCTAGACTTGTCCAAGTGGGGATTCAACAAATATAGTATTTCATATCCATAGGATTGTTCTTGTTCTTGGTTACAAAACACTTTTCTTGTTCGAAAAAATTTGGAAACAAACATTTAACATTGTCATCAAAAACTCAAACCCTTTAGGAAGCAAATACAATTGACCAAATTCATGTGTTATTGCTTGCCCTTGGGTCTTTATCCTTAGAGTTTTCTAAACACTTGGATTTATATCTCAATTTTCCTACTAAAGTAAGCATTGGGTAACTCTTGCTTTGATTTCTCTAATTTCCACATAATACACTTTGTGGGATGAGAAGAAATTAAAACATTAGACATCTAGTTGCAAAGCCTAATCAAGAAGTGTTTGTGGTCAAGCAAAGTCATTAAACAAATACTAAAGACAATTGAATCCCACACATGTATCCCAAATGATTTCATGCAAGATCAAGATCAAGAAACTAAAAGTAAAAGGCCTTAGTATAAAAAATCACCAAAAGCATCTCTTAATGCAATATGAATTCAGATGAAAATTGCCTTTTAACTTTTACAGGAAAGCTTCAAGAAACAATCCTAGTTTGTATTCATTCTATTGTTGTTAAAACCAAAATCCTTTTAGGGAGTTTGAGCATCTTGTTTAGAGAAAAGCATGTTCTTCAAAACTGAGGTCTAGCAAGCAAGACTCTTTTTTAGGTAAACATAGGATCAAAATCAAACCTTCATCCATCTTTGAATGTCAAAACCAAAATCATCTCATCATCAACTCTTTGAAAAACTTGGAAAAATCCTCCATGTTAAAATTTAAGCAAATCATTTGAAACCAATCTAAAATCATCTTGTTTGATTAGATGTGTGTGGATGCATCCTTCTCCACATATTTAGTCAAATTATCAAATCTTGTGAACAAATTCATCCCTAGATAACATCTAACATCTTGGGATTTAGGAGTTCATTATCCAAAATCAAAATCAAACCAATCAAAATCATCTTGTTTGGATAGATGTTCTTAGATTAATCCTTCTTCACTCCTAGAAAAATTAGCATCCTTTGAAAAAAATCTACCCTAGGACAACATCCAACCTCTTAGAGTTTATGAGTTCACCATCAAAATCCAAATCCAAATCAAATCAATCCCAAAGAAAACGTCAAAATCAAGTCCTAAAGTTTAACATACCCTTCAATATTTTCTCAAAGAGTTCCAATCATCCATCAAACACCCATCTTACATTCATATCATTATCATCCTTTGATCTTTAAATCACCCTAAAAATTTCTCTTTTGTACCTAAAGATATATCATTCTAAAATAATTAGAGGTTCATCTCTCATAATCTTGAAAAATTGATCCACATTTTATGGTGCAAACTAGATCTCAACACAAGAAGGACATGGAAGCCCACAAAGAAACATCAACCTCAAGTGATCTTAGTCAAACCAACACCGACATGAATCCTATTGGATCAAGCAATCCTATGACCAATCTTTCACTCCCTCAAGACCATCAAGAGGATGGACAAGTAGAAGACCTCACAAAAAACCCTCTTGATATGACCCAAGATGAGATCAATGAGATGGTTCAAAATCCTGAAAATCACGGGATTGTTAACATCATGATGAAAATCCATCCTCAACAATACATGCTCGAACTATTAAAACGAGGGACTAAACTCCCTTTTGATTATGACATGAGCACTATTATGGAACCACCTTTGACATCATTCACACTTCCCATATCATCTACACCCCCATCACATCAACATCCCAATTTCAAAATATCACTCAACCCATCCCCCAAATCACATCATCAATTGCTCCAACTCAACTGATCATTAACAGAGGGAGTGCATTTATCAATGCATTGCAAACACACCCTCTTGTAAAAAATCAAGACTTGGATGCAAAAACTATTTTGGGTCAAACTATCCACCAAAATCCATCACACCCATATGTCCCCCTTACCTTTCATAATTACCCATCATCATCATCATTTAATGCAACACCGCAAACCTCTCTCACCATAACCTCACAAGGAGAGGGAGACATATTTGGACTAGGGGGCATCTTTGACACTACATCTACATCATTCCCCCAAGCGAGTATGCCACTCACATTTCCACCACTTCCTCCCTTACCAACAATATCAACATCATCTCTTGGTTTGGGGCTTCCCCCTTACCAAATATTAATCAAGAAAATCAAATCAACCCGCTAATCGCTAATCAAAATATCTTGTCATCGACATCGCAACAATAGATGACAACCATCTTGACAACACAAGTCACTGCCATCACATCATCAATCATCCCCCAGGTATTTCAAAACATGGTCTCTCAAGGACCAAGCATATCAATCACACCATACACCACCACAATCTCAATCATCAACACGATGGTGCCTCTCACCACAACAGTTACCATTTCAAACCTACCTCTCACCACAACAAGCACCATTCTGAACCCACCTCCACCACCACCACCACCAGACATGAACACATCAAACCGATATAGTATTGTGGTGCAAGCAGCTTAACAAGCTACATATCAAAAGGCACTCTATCAAGTACAAAGACAACAATCCGTGCAAGTTGCTCAAGCTGCCCAAGCTACATTACAAGAAAAACAAATGTAACAAGCACAACAGGCTGCTAAAGCCCAAATCTTATTACAACAATAACAACAAGCTACACAAGCACAAGCACAAGCTTAGGCTCAAGCACAAGCTCAAGCAAAAGCTCAAGCTCAAGCACAAGCTCAGGCTCAAGCACAAGCTCAAGCTCAAGCACAAGCTCAAGCACAAGCTCAGGCTCAAGCACAAGCTTAGGCTCAAGCTCAGGCCCAAGCTCAATATCAAGTACAACAAGCACAAGCACAAGGGCAGTAGCTCGCACAACAATAAGCATATCAGCAAGCACTGAAGCAATACCAAGAATAATATGAAGCAATGCAATTAGCAAGTCAACAAATAGCATTGTTGGCTCAACAACAACAAAAAGATCAACAACAGGCCTTAATAGCACAACAACAATAGGACCAACAACAAGAATTGTTGATACAACAACAATTATAGGCATATTTGGCGCAGTAGCACATGCAAACACCATCCATCAAC
This sequence comes from Sequoia sempervirens, assembly GCA_007258455.2. NCBI lineage: Eukaryota > Viridiplantae > Streptophyta > Pinopsida > Cupressales > Cupressaceae > Sequoia > Sequoia sempervirens. Next base: position 21,255,715 of record VDFB02353493.1, on the reverse strand, counting down.
ATACCAACCAATCCACCCATCCCACCAAGAATTGAACCACCTTAAGTAAATTTCATTCCACCCCCTGATCCTTAAAATGATGTCATAGCACAAATCAAGTTTCTCTCACAAAAAGTGCTTTATCTTCAATCAGGGCAAACCATGAAAACACCTAGTAGACAGGAGTCTTGTAATGAAACCATTCTCGAAGGGATTTGAGATCCCAAAATTTGAAAAATACTATTGGACAGGAAACCTTGAAGATCACATCAAGGAGTTTTAGGTTCATTGCATCGAAGTTGCATATCATGATACCTATCTAATGCGGCTATTTCCTAGAAGTTTGGTAGGCCAAGCCATGGACTAGTTCTCTCACCTCCCTCTAGGCATCAAAAATTTCTAGGAAATCATAGATGCATTTATCAAAAATTACGCATTCAATATTACGATGGATATTAGTCTAGAGGAACTATCAGCTTTGAAACAAGAATGAATCATTTGCTTCATTTCTACAATAATGGCAATCCAAGGCCAATTGGAGCAAATGGGCCATGCCAGAAGAACAACAAGTGTGCACTATCATCTCCAACCTTGACGGTGCCTTGGATTTCCATGTCAAAGTCCAAGGGATCACCACATATGATGAGTTGATCTCCAAGGTGCTCAACATTGAATGAGCCCTTGCTACACAACCAACGACACAAACTTATCCTGATTAGCAAAGCAACCACCCATCTTCAAAATATAATTACAAACCTCGAACATGGGCAAGAAACAAAAACATTACCAATGATGGTGTTGTCAACACCAAAGTTGTCATCAATGCACCTTGACAAAACACACCCACAATGCAATAGCAACCCCAAAAACACCATCAAAATAATCACCAAGCCAACATAATAACTCAACAGCCAAAAAATTAGACCATCAACAATGTCAATGATCAAAGGGGGCCACCCCAATGAAACAAGAACTCCCCTAAGCAGAAGTATACTTCCCTTAGGGAACCACTCGAGGTTATCATGAAGACATTGATCAACGAAAACCTCATCAAGGCTCCCACCTATGAGAATTATCAGGAACCAGATGTGAAACAACCCTGGTATAATGAAAACTAGCTTTGTGACTTTCACAAAATCAAAGGACATACCACTAACAACTACATGAGGTTGAAGAACCTGGTCCAAGACCTCATTGATCAAAAAATCATAAATGTGGAGCAACTAGGTGGAAATCAGAACCTCAAAATATACATGAATTTGATGCCTAACCATAACAACAAAGGTAACAATAACACTAATAAGGGGAAGGGTACCTTCAAGAGTGTGAACCATGTGTAGGACAATGTTGTCGCATCCCTGGATCAATATTGTGCTACCATCACCATCAAAGGAGCCCATGCTAATTGTGGAGTCACCACAAGAGGTAGCAAAATTACCATTGTAGGGTCATCTTAGCCAAATAGAGCACCCACACCCAACCCAAGATCTATTCCTAGCGGCTATAATGTCCTTGATCATCTGAAAAGTACCCCAACACAAATCTCCATAATGGAGTTGCTAAAAATTTCATCCGCCCATAAGAAAATCCTTGAGGAAGCATTGGATTCATCCACTATCCCTGCAAATCTTGATGTAGAACAATTCCAAGCTATGGTCGAAAACATCATCACTCTGAATCTCCTTACATTCTCCAACCAGGACTTTCCCACTCAACCATCTCACAACCATGCACTCCATTTAGAGTTCCTCGTAGATAAAAATTAATTCAAGTGAGTCTTGGTGGATGGAGATGTAGGCTTAAATATTTGTTCCCTCAAGCTCATTAAGAACCCAAAAATATCAGAGGATTCCATTGAAAAAGGCAAAGGTATTACAATCAGAGCATATGATAATCAAGAAAGAGTGTCCCAAGGAACAATCCAAATCCCTATTCAAGTGGGGAAAACTATCATGGAAACTACCTGTCAGGTCTTGGACCTTGCTTGCCTTATAACATTCTCCCAGGACAATCGTGGATCCATGCAATGCAAATAGTAGCATCAATCTTCCATCAACGTGTAAAATTCACATATGAGGGACAAGAGGTCAACTTCCATGGAGATCCTGAACCATTCTCTTACTACAAGAACCTAGAGGCAAAATACTACAAAATCCCTCAAGCACCAAAGAATGATGAAGGCCCATCAACACCCTACATTGATCCAGCCACTCTCACTTCTAGTTATGCAACAGAGACAACCGCCACTCCTGCCATCCCCACCATCTCTGATATCAAAGTCATCATCTAGGATAATGTTTGTGGAAACTATATAATTCCCAAAAATTCTTTTGTGGTAGGAGTGTTACCACAATCTCCCAAATCATGAGGATGACTACAATCAAATGAAGAGTCCACATCCCAAACATCCTCTAAAAGATATTCCAACTTCATAAGTTGGGGAGACCTTGGCTGAGAAGTAATAGAGGAGGATACATCCCATCTCCTATACCAAGATAATAGAACAACAACTAATCTACCTATGAATGACAGTAGTAAAGGTTTGCAAATGATGTGCACAAAATCTAGGATATTCCAAAGGAATCTTGTTTGTCATCTTAGATCTACCTCAAGTGGTTAAGATCTTCTTCAAGGTACCTCACTCTAATACCAATTATTGAAATGAACAAGACAACTGAAAGGGGGTGAATCAATTGTTGTAAATTAAACCTTCAAAACCCTCAATAGTAAACAGATCCACAAGCATTCATTAAACCCTTATTCTATTAAATTGATTAAAAATGAAATGTAGATAGCATAAACTGAAATCACAACACCATACACATGAGAACACTAGATTTACATGGTAAAACCAATGAGGATTAGCTCACAATATAAGTAATAGAAAAACCAGTACAAAGGGGCTCATTTCCAGAATAGGACACACTATCCAAAAAGGCTCACAACCAAGGCTCACCACCATAGAAAGAATACAAGAAGATAGAAGAAGAATGTTACATAGTGAAAACAATTCTCAATGCAACACGAATTCTACCATAATTTCTTGCACATTGTCACAGTCTCACATGAAAGGTTTCAGATGCCTTTAGCTCACTACCTTCAGGAACCCTAACATGAATTTTGCACTACTCTACTCAATTTTTCATCACTCACATTAATCTTGCATCTATATTGCTTCTTTCTCTTTCATACATCCTCTTGCATCAACACCATATATTTATATCAAGTTTTACCTCAAAAAATTTCTCCAATGTCGGTCACTAGCCGTTGTACATTCAAATTCAAAATAGATCAGCACCTAAACATTCCCACAGTGGTTAGAAATGAAAGGAAACATACATAAATCCTTAATTAGGACCCAAATAGATCCCAACACACTTCAACACACTTCCACAAGCCTTACATGTAGTGTTAAACACAAGGTCGGACAACACCCAAGCAAAACACCATAGAAATTAAGTAAATGCTTCCTTAAATCAAGCTGAAAGTTTTATACAACATAATTCACGTGAAATCAATCTAGAATAATCCATGAACCACTCAATATTCATCAAATACTTCATCCAAGCTCACATCAACAAATGCTTTAACTCATAACAACTAGTAACCCTTAATTGCATATTGATAAATGAAACTCTCATTGTACTACATCAAATCAAGTAAAAACTTGAACATAGAAATATAAAATCATTATAAGCAACTTCCCAAATATGCACAACCTAAAGTCAACCGACGGAGAAATGTGAAGCAAATACATTTCTCCCATACCATAGAAAACATCACTGAAAACTAGTTTACACACTCGTGAAAATATATCACAGTGTAGAACAATCCAAAAATCCAAATTCTAAATATAACAACCTTTGATATCCTTGAATAACCTATAATATCCACACAAGCATAACATCAACACAAAAATAACATAGATCACAATATTAGAACACACTATGAATATTTACACAACACAATTTACGCTATTTATTAAATTTTCTCAAAAGCACTTGGAAACCAAGTAGCAAAAAAATCATCTCAACTCATTACTTCATTCCAACTAATCTTCATACTCTACAAGAAAATAATAGCTCCATGTATTCACAACAATTCCTCAAGGTCTCAACTACACATGCATAACATGTTTTCCTCTTTTCCACAATTTTCTCGATATCCTCAACATCTTCATCCCATAGTTGACGTCAATGGCAACACCGATCAGTAGACTTCCTATTGGTTCCAAGGACAAAACCTTCATACTTTCAAGAAACACCCCCCTTAAGTGAAAATTAAGGAGAAAAATCATACATTAAAATTATATAAATATGGGGAGGTCTTGACTACTAGGCCATGTTAGGTATACATATACAAAATATCTATCACAATAGAGTAAAGGAGAAAAACCTATAGTAAAAACCGCTCTCCAAATGATAGAATTCATAAAGTGAAGGAATAAGTGATGTAAGGAAGACTCAATATGACCCTGAAAGGACTATGTCTAACACAAACATGTGGTCAATAACCCCCCCATAGGACAGAAAGAGTGAGACAATAGATCCCCCATAAAGAAGTAGCTCATGTGTCAAAGGATAATGATTTATGATAAAAAATAATTCATAGCCTAAAAACAACATTCCTCTTTGGAATAAAAAGCACAAAGGTGTATGTTGAAGAAACTCAATCCCTAAAAAGATAGATAAAGGAATAATTCTCAAATTGGTTCCTCTGAAAACTGCTCAAACATCAACATGTTAGAATTAAGAAATATTGATATAAAGTCTTCTAAATACTAATGTAGAACAAGCTCCAAAGATAAATATAATGGGATAAAATTTATTTTTGGTGTGAATAAATGTCTTGTACATAGCTAATTCACTCACTATGGAATTATGGGACATATTCACATGTTAAATTTACTTAAGATATAAGATTTTTTCTAGAAGTCTTAGTTGGCTTTTCTAGAACTTATCTTATCTAGCTTGTAATGATTGATTCCTAGGTAGTTAGGTTGTTAGTTGTCACATGTTATAGGATTAAGACACTTGTCATGATCTTGTATAATCCTATCTATCACCTTGACTTTATAAGAAATGCCTCTCATGTATATTTATACATTCAACCATTATTCAATCATATTCAACTTTCATTGTTGAAGCAAGCTTTCTTGCCATTTTCTCTCTTGTGGAAGATATTTTGTCTCTTTTTCCCTCTTATGGGGGGTCATTGATTGTATATAAATGATGTATTTAGTCCTTGGGGGGTATCATTAAGTCCTCCATACATTGAATCTTATGTTTTTTTTTTTCCTCTCTTTTGGAGAGGATTTTTATCCCACTGGGTTTTCTCCTTTTCTTTGGCTTTGAGATATTGCATTGATTCATTTCATTTACATTTACATTGTAAATGGGTACCTAACATGGCCTTGTAGCTGGGATCCATCTTCATAGTCTTTTCATAGTGTGCACAATAATATTCTCCCTAAGTTGCACTTGGGGGGGGGGGGATGTTTGTGTGAATAAATATCTTGTACCTAGCTAATTCACTCACTAGGGAATTACGAGACATATTCACATGTTAAGTTTACTTAGGATATAGATTCTTTCTAGAAGTCTTAGTTGGATTTTCTAGAACATATCTTATCTAGCTTGTAATACTTGATTCCTAGGTAGTTAGGTTGCTAGTTGTCACATGTTATAGGATTAAGACACTTGTTATGACCTTGTCTAATCCTATCTATCACCTTGCCTTTTAATAAATGCCTCTAATGTACATTTATATATTCAACCATTATTCAATCATATTAAACTTGCATTATAGAAGTAATATTTCTTGCCATTTTCTCTCTTGTGGAAGATATTTTGGTCTAGCAACTATTCTTGGGGGTGTTGAGGAGTCACCATTAACTCCCCCATTTATCTCATTTTTTTTTATCAAAGAGGATACAAATGTTCTCAAATGGATCCTCCAAATAAAAAATATGAGACTTAACAAATAGGGATGAATTTCTGATAGATAAGAATCCAAAGTAGTTGTAATCTAGAAGAAGATGAGTGTCTTGTTGTACTAAATCAATAGGGTCCATAGATATAGTCATACCAATATGATTAAAAAAAATATAAGATGAATATATGATCTTGATATGAGGAGAAGAACCAAGAAGACAAGTATCTCTACCATCAAAACATCCAAGATCTACAATATACTCAAGGTCCTCTAAAGAATCATTATTAAAGGGTATAATATCTACACCATCAAGGGGAATAATTAAATTTGTCGAAGGATCATCTAGGAATGGAAACATATGAGGCTCTCCAAATATCTCATTGTAGTGTCAAAAAATGTACTCCTTTACATTTTACACTATGTTTGGGTCCCCTAATTTATATGGACTTAATTAAACCTATAATTGCCTAAATTTTTATTTACAAGCCCAATTAATTGAAATTTACGAAGGGGGAGTTGTGATTTAATTAATTCATTTATCATTATTAACACCTCAAAATTCAAAAATCTTGATTATTTAGGCCAGGAACCATTCGCCCTTGGGTGAATGGGTCCCCTTTAAGTTGTAAATTCAAATTTTAAATATGTTTTTGGAAATATTTTCATGATACCAAATTCATATTCATGTGTTGGATTGTAATGTTTAATTCTCGGGAAATTAGAAAGTCATCTATAAAAGCAAGGTTATTTTGTCAAATTCAAATCCTAAGAGATCCCATATTTTCAAGTGAGCAAAAAGTATAGCTAAGATTATTTTCAAAGATTTTCAAGAGCATATTTCTTAAGTATTTGTTGCAGCATTCAAGATATTAAGCATCGTGTCAAAGTTATCAAGCATCATGCATGTTTTTGGAGCTAACATTGTGATGTAGGTTTCATGTTTCAAATCAAGATCACATCAACAATCAAGCCATTTCATGCAATATTTACTAATTTGCAATCCTTCAAGGGTTTCAAATCAAGGGTTTTGTGAGTTGCAACATAGAACTTGTTCATTCATCATTCCTTTCATGTTTGATTGTTTCAATTCAAGGTTTAATTACCAAAATGGGGTTTGACCAAGGTAAACCCCCATTCACCAAAAAAAAAAAAAATTTCCCTCTTATGAATGTTTTGTAGATCTTAGGTTGAAGAAGGATTGAAGATATTTTAAAGGAAAAAAATTGGAAAAGTTGTCAAAGTTGCAAAAGTTCTCAAAGTTGTCATCAGGCCACAGAAACTCACTTTCAAAAATTATTTCGAACTTTTTGACTATGAAATTTGGAGAATTCAGGAGTGTAGACATAGGACTAGAGGACCAAAAAACCAACTTCAAAGAGCCCTACAAAGACCCATTTTCCCTAGGGCGAATCTATCCTAGAGGACACTCTACAACAACATTTTGATGAAAGGTGCAAAAATACTAAACCATCTAAGATCTTTCTGAAAGTTGCAAGTTTTGATAGATTAAGGTTTAATCTTCTAATTTCATGTGTTGCATTGCATTTTCACATTCATTTAATATTTTTAGTCTTTCTCCCAAAAGTGTTGTTTCAGTAGGTCTACCCCATCCTAGATCATAAGGGAAACAGTAATATTTCCTTCAAGGTTGACTCACCTAAGGGTTGAAAGTCAACATTGGCTCAAGGGATCTCTTTTTCCTAATGAAATAGAGGAAAATAGGTGCATGATACCTCGTTTGGTCCTTTATATTTATAGTGAAATTGGTGAACCCCTCATTTTAATGAAGTGCCATTTTTTCTATGTTTCACTCATAAATATTAGTCCAAAGCGTGAGGGGATGATCAATGGTAGATAAAAATCACATAGTTTCATGATCAACACTAGAATAAATCAATCCTAGATAATGATCAATATTATTACTCCATGTTGATTTCCTTCTTAGTGTGTCTAGTTTAGGTATGACTTGATAAAGATAAGGCAAAACATTAAGCCTCCTAAGATGTGTCAAGATGCTCTATAACCAAGATGCATAATTATCCTTATTTAAAATTACCATTAAAGGATGAATAGAAAAACCTATGAATCCTCCTCAAATGATAAAATTGGATATCAATAATCTCAATACATATCAATAATCTTAAATTAATTCATCTAAAAAAATGTTTTCCAAGTACCAAAATATTCATGTAATCAACTAGAATGCAAAAATTTCACAAAATTAATAAAAGATACCTAGGGTAGATTCTAAAAAAATCAATAATGGCTATGTAGAGATTCACAAGGCATTTCCAATATTTATTAATTTTCTAAAATTAGAGAAACTAGGAAAATAGTATGATCTCAAAAACTAGAAAGATAATCTAGACTTTAATAAGCATTATCAAATACTTGAATTTTTATTGAAGAAATAACTTACACCATTGTAAATTTCTCATAGTCATATTTCTAGGGACTATAAGAAGAAAAAAAAAATAGCTTGGTTAAAAATTATATATCCCTAAAAAATAGATTTCTTAGGAAATGAAATTGGACAAGGGGTCCTTCCTAGGTAGTTGTTGGCTATTGGTTCTTGCTCTAGTGGTAAGAGGGTAATAGATCTAGGCAGCACCATTTGGGTGAAGTGGAGATCACTAGAAGAATATGAAAACTAACTAATCTACAAAATAGTTATTTATTTGGTTGAAGGTGCTACATGGCTTGATGGGCATAGAGTATGAGTCATGATTGAAAAACACTACAAGGTAATGCTAAGTGCACCACCCATTTGGTTTTCACCCTTATGGGTTGGGTGAAATTTCCCACTCCACTACCTACATCTAGGGGCTAAGAATCCTACAATTCTTTATTTTTTTAAAATAAAACTTATATATTATGCCTACACCTATTTCTTATGCTAGAAATGATGTTGAAAACATATAATTTCAAGGAATATTCCATATAAAACTAGGAACACTAAGAAATACAATGCAACCTACCAATATAATATGGATATGAATTCCTATAGATTTTTTTGGACCCTTTTTTTAAAAAATCCCTTAAATAGGTGATTTTTTTTACTCCAAAATATTGAGTGCCTTATAAAAATAGAGGTTTGGCTTATTGACTTAATAGTGAGGTTTTTTTTCCCCAAAAATGCACTAAAAAGGGATCCTTCCTAAATCAAGGAGTGATTTAAGAAGGGGCTTGTAGATCTAAAGTTTCCATACTCTATGAGATTTTATTATGGACTTAAGGTCCTAGGGTCACTTGCATCACCAAATAAGGACCTTCCACAAGAGAGTAGCGAGAAGATAAATTTCTTGATTATGGTGAAAAATGATATTGATCAAATAAATCAATGAAATAATGATCAAGGATAAATAAGGTGTATAAGGGGCCTTTTTATACCGACAAGGTGAGATGATAGGACAACACTTGATTATGACAAATAATTTAGTCGTATGACATGAGACACAAAAATTAAATAACCTAAATATTATGTAACTTAAATAAACTAGTGGGAGTAGAGCTAGGAGGTAAATTAGATGGGTAATATACCCTATTCACACCAATTAAAAAATTAATTTGCATATCTAAGATAACTTTAAAAATATTGCTAGGTATATAAAGATAGACATAATATAAATAGAAACAATAGATAAAGATGTTTTAATAATAAGGATATAAAAAATAAAATTTAGCTAGTTCCCCTTCCAAGAAGAACTTTTTTGGCAACCAATCCACTAAATATTTTTTAGTCTTCCAAGGATACCCTTTTATCCAAACAAAGACATATGTAGATAATAGATAGGTAGGGTTACATATTTAAAATTTAAAATTTTATAAGTATTAAAGTAATCCTCACCATAATCCTTTGAAAAAGTATTTTTGACTTACTCTTGTGATGTAGGATAATCCATGGTCATTAATAATCTTGCATCAACCAAAAATATTTCTTTGTTTTTTTTTATATTTTCAATAAGGGCTAATGTGTGGGGAATTAATTATTTTAATTTCTAAATATTGTAATTCCCCTATGGGAATTTGTAATTGTAATTTTGGAGGTGGATTTACTAAGGTGAAGGTTACAAAGGAATCTCAAAGGAATATTCTATCCTAGGTGTCCATTTCAAGGTGGGGACTACTCATCAATGCATGTACTTGCATGTTTGGGTTCCCAAGTTTGCATGTTGTGGCATGTTCTTTCATGGAGCTGTCAGAACCATCGAAGAATAATGAAGCACACCAGATTGACCTAATTTGATTGGCCATGGTTTAGTTACCCGTGTGAAGGCCATGTGAGAATTACGTATTTTTTATTGTTTAATGATTTATTCTCTAAATGGGGCATGGGTTTTCAAAGGAGGTGTTTTTATTGTGGTTTTGGAAAACCATATTCACAAGTCTATATATTCAAGCCCTATCATTTGGAAAGATGGCTCCAGGTTTTTTTGTAGGTGAGATGGGGAGGTGCTACCAGATTGAAGAGAGCATTTTAAGAATCCATTGTTGCATATTTCTATTTGCATAGAAGGCCATATTTTAGGGAGCTAGTGAGCTCCACATTTTACAAGATAGTGAGCTAGTGAAGTCCATGTGAAGGGAGATTGAGATCTTCAACAAAATAAGGGTTGAAAGTGACCAAGAAAATATTTTTTTTCATTTTTTAAGGAGTAATACAATAGTAAGATTGGTGATTTCATTGTTTGATTGCTATAGTGATTTCTAATGAGTATTACAGGTTGAAGGAGTTAGAACCTTGTGAAAGAAGAGAGATTGAGGGAAGCCATTTTGTATTTGATTTTTGTTGTCATATTTCACTCTTAAATCAAATTTTTAATGTTTTTCATCGACCCATATTGCTGCAAAATAATGTATTTTCAGAAATGCTTCCTTATTATGTAATTGAAGGAGATTTTGAGTGAACAAAGAAGAATGCTTCATGCAATTTTTTGTGTTTTTTCAAACCATTTCTAAGTTGCATTTTCATATTTCTATGAGTATGTCGATGAGGGTTCGATTACTTTCATCAGTGGTATTATAGCGGGAATTCTTGAGTGTGTAGGTAGAAGCATTGATGTGAGGCAGTTTGCACTAGGACTTGGGGGTGGAGTGTTGTAAGTAGAGTAAGTTTGGTGGTGTTGTCATTAATGTTGTCATTGATGTCAACATAGTACAAAATGTTACAGAGAAAAGAATCAAGTGATTGCAGGTTGTGCATGTATAGTTGAGATATTGTAGAGATGTTGTGAGTACATGGATCTATCTTTATGGTGTTGCAGGTGTGTTGATTTGATGAATTACCAAGTGTTTTTGAAAAATAGTGAAGAAAAAGTTGAGTATGTGTTCAAAATGTGCTTTGATTTGTGCTCGACATTTCTTCTATGTTGATCCTATGCTTTTGTGGATCTGAAGTATTGTTCATGGGCATCTATTGGTGATATCTCTTGGATTAGAGCTTTTGGATTGATGGAGAGTGAAAGTTGTGTGAACTAGTTTGGCAGAGTTGTTTGTCAGTGGATTGGGAGAAATATTTCTACTTCGTAGTCCTTTATTGGTTTGTTTCAGGTCTTTTGGATTTGGTAGAAGGTTTTTAATGATTTTATCTATGTTCTGGAAAAGGTGTTCATGGTTTGGTACTCTAGAAGTTATGTCTTAGAGTTTTTGTGTGTGTCTGCATAGTCTAGATGGACTGATGGGAAGTATTATGTGTATGAAGGTTGTTGCACTTGTTTCAGATGAATCTGAAGGTATCTTAGATGTCCTCTTGTGCATGGTGAAGTGTGTTATGTGGTCTACATGCTATCTTCTTGTTGTGGAAGCGTGTACTTTTTCATTAGGTTTGGTTGATCTGGTGTTCACACTTCATGTGAAGGATAAGTATCAATTGAGGAAGCATGTGATTGATTTGAGACATTTTTTTGGGTCTTGGTTAAGTGTTGGTCTGGTTCGATCTCATTCTCTTCCATCACAAGAATTTTGAGTTGTCGACCTAATTAGAATTTGTAAATTGAAGCGTGTGTAGCCAACCTTGAAGAAAGTTTCTAAGGTTGAAGATGGTATAAATACAAGTCAAGATGTTACGAATTGACATATCAGAATGCCACAAGTTTGTGAAGCAAAGTGTGTGTGAAAGTGAGTTGAGGCAGTAGTACTTTAATGTGTTAGACTCCTGAAAGTAGTGAGTTGATGGTGTCTGCAATCTTCTTATCAAGGCTGGGGATGTGTGTAACTTGTTACATGGTTGATATTTTCTATTATCTTTTGTATCTATAGGTAGTGAGCCTTTGTTGATGATGTTTTCTGCACAACAACTCAGAAAGAATATGGAAATCCTATCTCTCTTGAAAGGTAAATCTCTATTAGCAAGCCTCAAGAGATAACCCCAAGGTCTCTAATGTCAGGTCTTGACAATGCATAAACAACTCAGTGATAATGTGAAAATGTTGGTAATCACAAGGGGCCTTACAAATGAATAATGTTGGAAGTGTACTTTCATCAGATGCAACAATATGGTGATGCTTTCAGTCCTAAAATTAACCCAGATTCAAAATAAACAACAAAAGAGATAAGGGTTAAGAGAGATTTCTAAGACTAAGACCTAAGATCAATCACAATAATGATGAATGTTGCAGATGGATAGATCCCCAATGAAACCAATCTCTGTTTGATCAAGGACAAGCCTACAACTCCACATAAATGGTGCAATATTCTAAGGAAACTGAAGATTTTCATACTTTGAACATTCATTCACATACCCAATAACTGGCGCAATGTAAACAAGCATCCACAGTTGAACTTAGCACAAAATAAGGCCCAAAATAACTTTACACAACAAATTACAATTAGTAAATTGCTAAAAGTATGGACCGGAGATCGATCAACATCATTAACATTTTACCATTATTGCAAAAGAACTCAAATCTAACATCTAACACTGAGAATTGAAAACAAGAAACCATAAATTGTCAAAGTGTAACACAAAGCTTGACAAATCAACAATCCAATTGCATTAACTTCTCTAGCATTACATAACAATTTACAGTCTCTCCTCTCTCCTAAAGCTACTATCTTGCGGAATCTAACTCCTAACTTAGCCAATTTTGGCTTCTAATCAGCTCTTCTAACCTAGTCTTACCCCCTTACAAATGAGAAGGCACTGGCCTTTTATAGAAAATTACATTTTTAATCAATGGCCAGGATTTAATTCATCCAATGGCTGCAATTGCACTTCTAGAAGCATCAAGCTATTACATTTAATTTGGGAGCTCATGGTACATCATCATCCAATTGCATAAAAGCAGTTACATCATGGAACAATGAGAAAACAATATTATGCCAGCTTGTCATTAATAAAATTTTTGATTGGGTTATGAAATTAGCTTCACATGTCTTCTAGAAACTCCCTCCAACTGTAGACAGTTTGGGCATAGATTCATATGTAGGCCCCACTTTTAAAATCTGAATTGAACTCTTCCATATTTCCCTTTTGGCATGAATCCATATTCAAGTTCCGCTTTTAATATTTATTTAATCCTGAAAAACATATATCATCATTAGTAGCTCACATGTCAAAATTTTCTATCCATCTCAAGAATTTCATTTTCAGAAACATTTTAAAATTTCAAGGAAAAAATTTCCATTTTTGGAAAAAAAATGCATTTTGGAAAAAAATCATTTTTGAATTTTTTCCATTTCTAGAAAAAAATTGAATTTTTTTTCATTTTGGAAATTTTCGGGTTTTTAAGGAATTTGGGATTTTGAGGGGGTCAAGGAATTTTTGGAAAAATCCAGAGGGAACGGATTTTCCCGGATTTCCTGTAGGGTTGAAATCCCCTAAACCTCATAACTTTTTTTCTAGAAGGAATTTTCAAAAAGTTCAAAAAAAAACCCTACCTAATTTTTCATCCTCTATCCACAGGAGCAAAAAGATTTACATATAACATTGAAAATTCACTTCAAAATCCCCATTTTCAAATTCCAACACTTGCAAATTTCCCCTAGAGCCTCAAAATATTGTCCTCATCAAACCCAGTCTAAACTTAATCCCAAAATAACCTCCCAAGAAGAGAAAAACCAAAATTTGACCAAGCCAAGAGGCAGAGATGCAAAAGAAAAAAGAGGGTCCCCGCCTCTGATGGGGCGTGTGTGTGAAAATTGCACAATAGCCTCATTGTTGGATAGTGAGTCCTTTCTATAGGCAATGAGTCTTGTATTTTGGGAAGTGAACCTCTTTGTATTCAATTTTGGAATTACTTTATAATATGAGTTAATCCTCACCGTGGTTTTTCCCTTATTGGGCTTTCCACATAAATCTGGTGTCTCTTGTGTTGTTATTGCTTTATGTTATTTGCATTTCATGTTCATACTTAATAATGGAATAAAGTAGTTGTGAATTTGATAAGTGTTTGAGAATTGAGATTGATTTTGGTGACAACTAATTCACCCCCCCTCTCAGTTGCCTTGCACATTTCAACATAGAGTGTGTTTGGTGTGTAGAGAGATGATTGAATGGTTTGTGGAAATTATTTGAAAAATTTCTAAAGAAGAAAGGAAAAAAAATTGTCATAGTTGTGTATGTAGGTGAACAGGAAGGAGAAAATCTTACAAAAGTATGCTTTGAGGATGGCATATGTTGGAATCCTTGCAACATGAGCATGAAGTATGGATGGTTGTGCTAGTTATGTTGTCATTGATGTCAACATGGTAATAACTACAAGATGATAACTACATGGGAAGTTTTCTTTGTTTATCAGAAGTTTTTCTCTACTGGTAACACTCCTTTGTGATGGATCAGTATGTTGGAATTTGAGTTTGGAACTCATCATAAGATCTAATATGACTCTAATCTCCTAGCCATGTTTTGTTGACTCATTTAAACTATTTTTTCTTGGATCTTGAGATGTTATTTTTTCTATGAATAGAAATTTATCTCTGACAGAGTTCAAATCTGTATCCTACTATTGCTCTATGTATGGTGTGCTATGTGGGGGACTCCACATTCTACTAAGGTGAACATTCTTATGCTGCGATTGAGCTGACAGTCTCTTTATTGGTAGTGTGAAGGGAAATTAATGTGTTCTTAGATCCAGAGGGTGTTTTCTTTAAGGATTATTTGTTGGTTTGAAGAATTTTTTTTAGTCTTGGCCAACCCAACGAATGCAATATATTATGAAGACTAATAGCCGACTTGGCATAATGCACTACATGGATAAATGTTAAATCTTATATGGTGCTGACCTATTTGATGAATAAGATATGATAGTATACACACATATATACAAGATGCTTTGAAGATGGAAAAACAAAAGGAAGGGAGGAAGGAAGAAATGAAAGAAAAAAAAGGAAGAGAAGGAAAAGGTGTGAGTGTGTTATGTGTGAGCAAGTGAATAGAGGAGAAGATCAGAGCTTAAATACTTTATTAGTGGTACATATTTGTTGAGAAATATGGTGATTTTATTCTAAGCTTCAGTGGAACTGAACCCTGGACATTGAAGGTGTATTCCATCAGTTCATTCTTTGGTAGTGAGCCACTATCATTGTATCTTGTTAGTGAGCCATCTTTTATATTTAGGCTATGAGCCTTTTAAGGATAGTGAGTCATAGCAGTGAGCCTTGTAATATTTTGTATCTAGATATAATATATTGTGAGTTAACCCTCACTGTGGTTTTTCCCTTATTGGTTTTTCCATGTAAAAATCTTGGTGTTCTTGTGTGTGTTACATTGACTTGGTTTTATGTTCTCTCTTGTTGATTTAGCCAAAATAATAATAATGGTTAAGTGGATTTTATTATCAGTTTGTGGAATACTGATTCACACCCCTCTCTTAGTATTCAATATGTTCAATAATTTGTATCAGAGCTTGGTTCCTTGGAAGAAGCCTAACAGCTTGAGGAAGGCCCTAGAATTTGAATATAAAAAAATTTCTCCCTTGGAAATTTCCATTTCTGAATTTTTAGAAGAAATGGAAGCCTTGAAGGACAAGTTGATAAAAGAAAATGAGCACATTGAAAAGCTACAAAGTACATGTATGAATGCATGTGACCTATTGACTGAAGGAGAATAAATTATTACTATCCTACAAGAAAAATTGAATGAGAAGAAAAAAATTGAATAATATTAGGAAATTGAAATTCAGAAGATGGATGAATGTGTGAAGCTTGAATTAGAAGAAGAAATCTTGAGATCTAATATGGAAAAGGTAGAGTTTTGAAGACAAATTTAAGATAAGCTCGGCGATGCTTGATGACTTGATTAATTCTCAAAGACTGGAAAGGGATAAGAGAGGTTTAGGGTTTGAAAGAGGTCAAAGTCCTAAAGCAAAGCAATTCACTAAAATGAATGTGTAGTACAAGGACAAACAAGTCAAGGAACAAAGAAGCAAATCTAGAAAAACTCTTGTAAAACAGTATGATGCAAAAATTTATTTATACTTCAATGGTGTTTGTCCTTCCTACGAGAGATTTGTTCATAAAGCAAAGGACTGTAAGAATAATGCTAATGATTCTAAGGGAAAGAAGAATGGATGTAAGGATAAAAAGGAAAATGGAAAGAAGAATGTTACTTACTGTAAGTGCAGAAAACTGGATCATCCTAGTAAAAAAAGTAGAAGGAAGAAGAACATCTATGCAGTGAAGAAGAATGATTGAATCTTTGATTCGAAAGTGACAAGAAAAGAAATGGAAAATATTTGGAGAAGGGATTCATCAGTTTTGTCTATGCCGACCTCTGGTATAGATACTCCTGTCAATTTCTAAATGAAAGAAGTGGCTAAGGGGGTGCAATCATTAGAAAATATAATAAACCCCT
This sequence comes from Sequoia sempervirens, assembly GCA_007258455.2. NCBI lineage: Eukaryota > Viridiplantae > Streptophyta > Pinopsida > Cupressales > Cupressaceae > Sequoia > Sequoia sempervirens. The sequence goes on along the minus strand of VDFB02353493.1, from coordinate 21,239,010 downwards.
TATTGGTACTTGTGTCATATCATGACAGAAGTCTATTTAATGTGGTAACAAGATTAAGGTATTTTTTGCATGTGTGAAGAATGAGGTTTGTAGAATTTGGAAGAATGGAGGCGTACACAGCTTTTGAGGCAATCTACCTACAAGATGAAACATTTATTGAAAAATCATTCAAAATGGAAGGAATAAGATTAGACAACATTAAAGACCTATGTATTTTCAGAGAATTGTGCAAAGGAAGTTTTGAAGGGAATTCAGAGTTTCATAGTTTGAAGAAAGCAATATTCAAAGTGTGCTCCGAAAACAAAACATCTATACATTTTTAGAGGTATTTTTTCTTGCACAATCTTTTATTGATATTGAGGATAATTTAAAGATTGTGAATTGTGTGGATAAAGCTAGATTAAAGAGATATATGAGGAATGTGTCAGAAGAGTCTATTGGTGCATTCTCTTGCATCCCTCCAAGAGTGTTTCCTACAGAAGATATCTATGCATTTGTTTATAGTAAGATTGAAGAAATGTCATCAGTTCAGTTGAATATGCTTTGGGAAAATGAATTGAATTATGATTCTTACAGAGTATTAGTTGACAAAAAGTTGAATGTTTGGAAGAAATTTCCTTTGTTTGAATTTGAAAATAAATATATTTGAATAGTATTGAGAAAAATTCATGATGAATCTTTGTGGATTGTTGAGGCACATCTAGTTACCTGAGAAGCAATTAGAGATGTAACTAGTCTATGTTCCTCTGGACCGGTTTCTAAGCTAAAGACTATGAATGAGAAATAAATAATTGAGGTTACAGGTGTGAGTTCAAAGAAAAGGAAATTGGGTTAAGATCAATTATTGATCCGGTAATGAGGTATGCTGCTATGGTCATTGATCATAAATTTTGTATCCTTAAGAATGACTCTACAGTTTCTACTACTGTGATGAATGTTGTTGTTGACATGGTGTTAATAGGTATGGAATATGACCTATGTGAACTACTTCACATACATCTTTTGAAGAATTTAAAGGAAATCAAGAAGAATGGGAAGAATATTTTTTGGTATTTCAATTTGACTGTTTTTCTACTCTTTTACTTTTTGAAAGAGTTGTCGGTAATAGGAAAGTTAGAATGGTCAAATGTAGATCCCGTTTCCTATCAAATCAGCAATTTCATGATAAATCTTGGCAGTTTGGATGCACAAGAGTCTACCCTTGCTGCATACTTTGGAACATTTCAAATGAGGATGAACAAAAGGTCTAGGATTCCAATAAGTGCTATGGAAAGATACTTCAAAAGCATAAATTTTCTTGTTTCTATAGATTTCTATCACATGGAAGCAGTTAAATCAAGGCTAGTTTGGATATCTAAATTGGGTTATGAAGTGTTAGAGACTGAAATTGTTAAATATGCTAAAATTCTCTTGGAAAGACCTAAGGATCTCAATGAAAGTACCCTGGTAGCAAGACCGGAATAGGGAAGAAAAGGAAGACTATAGTGAAGCAAGAAGGTGCAAAACAAAGCAAGCTTGAACATGAGCATGAAAGAATAAACATTAAGAGAGCTTTGGAAGATCTGCAAAAGATTATTCCCCATGCTGATTTTGATTCATCTATTTTTTTCGTGGAGAATCTCTGTGGCATGATTAATTCTTTGAAAGTATACATCTTCAAACTTAAAGAGTTTAATGGAACTAGGTCTAATGAAGAAGATTTGAATGATATCAGAGGAAATATTTTCATTTCATCTAGATTTTTCTAGCAATACATTGAATATGAGAAATGAAATAGGAATGAGTAAGTATCGACTGAGCACTTAGGCAGATACATACAAGCTAGCAGAAGATATAGAAAATCAGACATGGTCCTACATTGTGCAGCTTCAAGACAATTTTTTCTCTCTACATGATCAAAGAACAGATGTCATCAAAAATTTTGTGGCACTCAGAGACATGATTAAATCCATGTTCATATCTTTTTGTTGGACTCAAGGAACATTGAGAGGGGGGGTGAATCAATGTTCAACAAATTAAACTTTTAATTCAAATCTTAAACCATTTTCAACACAAACATAAATAAAGATGCAAGCACATGAACAAGATGATCAAAACACCATAACACCAATATTTTTATGTGGAAACCCTATTAGTGGAAAAACCACAATGGAGATTAATCCACAATTTATACTCTGTTAAAAGTATGAATAAAGGGGAATGCACTTGCATTCAAGTACACTACGTAGAGCTCACTACTCAAAATAAGGAAGGCTCACTACCTTACAAAAGAGTTTGTGATTACAAAAAAAAGTTGAACTAAGAGGATAGCATCTCCAAATGCCTGGATTTAGTTCTGGTGAAGCACATAAAATAGATTTTGAACCTTCTTTCTGATCCTGCAACTCGCTCTACTCTGCTCTGCCTTAATTCACAATAATCTTCTTCTCCTCAAGCAAAATTTACTCAACTAATCTTTTGATGTTCACTCATACATTTTTTATTCTCTTTTTGCACATTCACATCTTCTCCCTACTTTTTCCTCTCTTTAAAAATGAATTACCAATCTCATATATATATCCACTAGCAAAGATTTTAATTACTTAAGTCGACTTCAAGAAAACATGAAATATTCTCCAACAATCAGCTCAAATCACAAGTTATATTTAATGTGCACCCACAAAGGTTAGCTAAGACATAGTTGGGACCCATAACAATATTCTCAAACTTAGAAACAATTAAACAACTACTCCTTATACATCCATGACATGAGACATTCATTGAGTTGGCCACAATGAGAAAATAAATAGAAAATCATTCTATCGAATCTCTTAACTCGTACACCGATTGTTACAACGCCACAAAAATCACCAATAAGGTAACATACATGCTTAAACAACACAAAATGATGATCCGATGAAGCATATAGATTGAATAACTGACTAGATACCCTGTTCTTCATGCTTTCTACCAGTAACACACTATCTTCTACACTTCCTACCGGTATAAGTAGATCTTGATCTACCAACCAAGATAATGACTTCAGTTGCCATCAATGACAACACTAGAAGCCATAAACAATCTCACCAATCCATATTCCAACACTTTTTGGCTACCTTTTGATACACATTCTTATACCGGACCCCTTCCTTTGTCATTGATGCCAAAGGGGGATAGATAAAGAGAAGGAGAAATAAAACAAATGGAGAGTTAGAGGAAATTTTTTTTATGAAGATCAATTTTTATAGGGGGATTAAGTCAAAACATTCAATTGTGGTATACTTGAATTTTTTTTTGCTTTTTGTCATGCATGTTTCCATCAATTCCAAAGGGGGAGATTATTGAAAGCCTTGCAACATGAGCATGAAGTATGGATGGTTATGTTGGTTATGTTGCCATTGATGTCAACATGGTAATAACTACATGATGATGACTACATGGGAATTTTTCTTTGTTTACCAGAAGTTGTTCTCTATCGGTAACACTCCTTTGTGATGGATTAGTATGTTGGCATTTGATTCCGGAACTCATCATAAGATCTGATATGACTCTAATCTCCTAACCATTTTTTTTTAACTCATTCAGACTAATTTTTCTTGGATCTTGAGATGCTATTTTATCTATGAATAGAAATTTATTTCTGATAGAGTTCAACTTTTTATCCTACTATTGTTATGTGTATGGTGTACTATGTGGGAGACTCCGCATTCTACTAAGGTGAACATTCTTATGCTACGGTTGAGCTGACAGTCTCTTTACTAGTAGTGTGATGGGAAATCAATGTGTTCTCAGATTTGGAAGGTGTTTTCTTTGAGGATTATTTTTTGGTTTGAATAATTTTGTTTAGTCTTGGTTGACTTAATGAATGCAATATATTATGAAGACTAATAGCCAACTTGGCATAATGCACTACATGGATAAAATGTTAAATATTATATGGTGTCGACCTATTTGATGAAGAAGATATGCTTGTATACACACGTATATATACAAGATGCTTTGAAGATGGAAAAGTGGAAGGGAGGGAGGAAGGAATAAAGAGAAAGAAAAAAAAGGGAAGAGAAGGAAAAGGTGTGAGTGTGTTATGTGTAAGCAAGTGAACAGAGGAGAAGATCAGAGCTTAAATACATTATTAGTGGTATAGATTTGTTGAGAAATGTAGTGATTTTATTCTAAGATTCAGTGGAACTGAACCTTGCACATTAAAGGTGTATTCCATCAATTCATTCTTTAGCAATGAGCCACTACCATTGTATCTTGGCAATGATCCATTTTTTGTATTTAGGCTATGAGCCTTTTAAGGATAGTGAGTCTTGGTAGTGAGCACCGTAATTTTTTGTATCCGAATATAATATATTGTGATTTAACCCTCACCATGGTTTTTCCCTCATTGGGTTTTCTGTGTAAAAATCTTGGTGTTCTTGTGTGTGTTACATTGACTTTGTATTATGTTTTCTCTTGCTGATTTAGTCAAAATAGTAATAATGGTTAAGTGGATTTTATTATCAATTTTTAGAATATTGATTCACCCCCCTCATAGTATTTTGGATGTTCAACAACATAGAGAAAGAGAGTGAGAAGGAAAAGAAAAGTGCAACATAGGTCGAGAGGAAAAAAAAGGTGTAGCAAAAAAAGAGTTGAGAGAAAATGAGGACATTGAAGAAGAGGAAAACCAAGTTGCAACAGTTAAAGAAAAGGTAAAACTTGCATTTTTTGAGTTCATTGATGATTCTAGTTTGCATGTGAATGATATGAATGGGATGGATAGACATGAGGAGGCTAAATTTTTTGTTGCAATAGTAAGGAAAAGAGGAATATCATATTTTTATGAGGTTAGAACCAAATCTAATTTGTGTTTGAATGATATGACAAGTGACAGTGAAGAAAAAAATACATTAGTGAAAGTTGCAGCAAAAGGTAATGAGGTAAAATCAGATTTTAATGTATGTTTTGATGAGGATAAGAATGTATAAATTTAAGTTGCTGTAGCAATGAATCAATTTGAAAAGGTTAAAATTGAGGAATAGGAGGTGAAGGTAAAAGAGGATTTTTCCAATGATTCTTTGTTTGAAAGTATTAAAGATGAAGATTCCTTGGTTAGAGAGCCTAATTATTTTTTAGAGAATATGGATGATGATTCTCAGGATTATTTTTCTAATGCTATTTTGAATGTGGAAGATCAGTTTGCAGCATAAACATGTCTTTATAAAGGAATAAAAAATAGTGACATATCATGTTGAAGACAAGGTTGAAGTTACAATAGTGAATGGAACCAAGGTAAATTTCAATTTTTTAAAATATTATTCTAGAAAAGGATGTGAGTGTGATGAGGTTAAAGTAAAAGAGAATAATAAATCACATTTTATTAAATTTGAGAATGATGATGATTTGCAAGTTATGGATAGGTTAGTTCAGGAAGATTTTGCTAGTGATGTATGGTATGCAATGAAGGGATTATGTGGTATTGTAGAGTTTAGCGCAACTAAAAATTGGTGGAGGTGGCCGAACTATGGTGGGTGAATCCCACAAGATCAAAGGAGAGTGTGATATACACTTGGAGGATGTGGCCACTTTATGGTGGAATTGATTCCACTTTCAGGAGGTTCAGTGAAGAGTAGAGTTGTCAGAGAAGGAAGCTTGTTCTGATTAGGTGCTAGAAGGGGAAAGAGGACTCATTGGCAGTACCAAATTCAATGATGGAATTTTTTGAGGATTTCTTGCAATCCAAAAGGGTGCTACTACCACTGAACTCTAATTTGTGAATCCATATTCACAATATTTTTTCCTACCTCAGGTGTCTGATACAGGAGCATCCAAGGTCATCGAAAATCTTGCATCAACCAAAAATATCTCCTTGCTTTGTTTTGTATTTTCAATAAGGGATAATGTGTGGGCAATTAATTATTTTAGTTTCTAAATATTATAATTTTCCCTATGGTAATTTATAATTATAATTTTGGAGGTGGATATACTAAGGTGAAGGTTACAAAGGCATCTTGGAGGAATATTCTAGCCTAGGCTTCCATTTCAAGGTGGGGACCACTCATCAATGCATGTCCTTGTATGTTGATTTGTATGATTTGCATGCTCTTGCATGTTTGGGTGCCCAAGTTTTCATGTTGGTGGATGTTCTTTCATGTATTTATCAGAGCCATTAGAGAATAATGAAGCACACCGGATTGACCATATTTGATTGGCCATGGTATAGGTGTCCATGTGAAGGCCATGTGATAATTGAGTGATTTTTATTATTTTATGAATTATTCTCCAAATGGGGTGTGGCTTTTCCAAGGAGGTGTTTTTATTGTGGTTTTGGAAAACCATAGTGAGTTTTCTTTTTCACAAGTCTTTATATTCAAGCCTTGTCATTTGGGAAGATGACTTTGAGAGTATTTTTAGGTGAGATGGGGAGATGTTTCCAAATTGAAGAGATGATTTGAAGACTCTATTGTTGCATATTTCTAATTGCATAGAAGCCCATGTTTTAGGGAGCTAGTGAGCTCCAAATTTTGTGAGATAGTGAGCTAGTGAAGTCCATGTGAAGGGATATTGAGAGCTTCAATAGTCTAAGAAGGGTTGAAAGAGACCATGAAGATGTTTTTTTCTAGGTTTGAAGGTGTACTACAATAGCAAGAAGATTGGTGATTTCATGGTTTGATTGTAGTAGTGATTTCTAATGAAGATTGCAGGCTAAAGGAGCTAGAACCTTTTGAAAGAAGAGAGATTGAGGGAAACCATTTTGTATTTGATTTTTGTTGTCATATTTTAGTATCATATCAGATTTGTAACATTTTTCATCAGCCCATATGGCTATAAAATAATATATTTTTAGAAATTATTTCTTGTTGTGTAATTGAAGGAGATTTTGAATGAACAAAGAAGAATACTTCATGTAGATTTTTGTATTGTTTCAAACCATTTCTAAGTTGTATTTTCAGATTGTTGTGAGTATGCCAATGAGGGTTGTTTCATCATCTTGTTAATATTTTATCCCAAAGCAAATTTGTAGAAGTATAAAACCTTCTTGATGTTTCTAACTTTGCTAACAATAGCCTCTCAAAATAATAATGTATCTATTGATGCCAAAAATTGACAAGGTAACAACCTTATGGGAAAATCAATTAATGGGGGCACCAATTACGTTAAACTAAGTGACCAAGTTTTTAAAGAAGCCAAATTCTTCTGTATTTGGGGTTTTGGAATGAGAAAAGGAAGGAGATATAAAAATAAAGATCTGACTAAGGTGATGCGCCAAGATGTAGATGTAGGCATGATAAATCTATCTTTTGATGTTCAACAATCTGCTAAGTCCTAGAATAATAGAAATCAAAGATGAAAACCTAAATAATTTATCCAATAACATAAAATAATTCCTATATGCATTTACTGAAAAAAGGAGTCAAAGACATGGTCTAAATCAACAAACTTATATTGAAATCATAGAATTTTTTCAAATAAACAACTCAATACAATAATGGCATAGTATAATGTTTTATCAAATAGTTTCAGAAAAAAGAAAGGTAGAACAATGGCATAGCCGATGAGTCTAATACAATAATCTAAAATAGTACAAAAAGGCCTAGTGTCTTTCACAATTTTTCCTGTATCTTCTGAACTGCTTTTCAGAAAGAAGAAGTAGTATATATATCAAACAATCTCACCACCTAGCGAGCTAGTAATAGAAAATATTCCCTTATCATGAACAATGATACCTAGAGCAATGATTTTTGACAACTATTGCAACAAAAAAATATTTGAGCCATGGAACATGGTCGCTTTCAAACCAGATGCATCGCCTACAATGATGGCAGTGGTCCCAGGAAACCTTGTGCAGACATGTGTTAGTCACCCACAGAGACAATTAGAACACGTGGCAATCTGGCGGGGCTCATTGATCCTTCCTTGCTTCCTCTAGAGATAATCCCCATAGAGGAGACACGTGGTGGCTGATCAAAGCCTATGGTTCATTCCTCTCTCCTTGTGATCAAAACCCGCATTGGGAAGACATGTGGAGAAGTCTTCATTGTTAGTGCTAACCATGGGGTCCACCAAAAATTGAATGAAAATAGATGCTACATGGCACGCAGATGGGGCCTGATTGAAAAGCGAAGGGAAGCAGTCTTGAAGTGTTATAGTGTTGACACGTTGCGGCATGGTAGGGGCCGGTAGAAGAGTGAAGGAAGAAATCCTTACAGAGACCGCCTGGTAGACACATGGTGGCAATGGGTGAAGCTCATCAAAAAGGGCACCAAGGAATTCAAATAGATGGGGCACGGGTTGGTACTTAGAAAAATAAAAATAAAAATAACCTGAAGGGAGCTTGAGGAAATTTAAATCCACAACTTTTGACAACTATCAGGGGCATTTCTCTTGTAGAACAAAGAACCCAACATTTTTTGGTTCGCAAACCAGATTCCTATCCATGGGGTGACACAATCAAAGCTTGGAGAGAGCAGTCTATAGAGGTAGCCAATCGGCCTCAGATGGCATCAATATGTTGCACAAATTCTCTTGTGCTCCATGCAAATCAATCACTTCTTTGTATGGTATCATCATAGACATATTGGCCTTGGACTCAAGTTGGAAGAGCAGTTGTGCTATTTGATGAGTGATTCCCTCAATATCCTTTATAGTCATGGGTTGACTGAAGCTCTAAAAAGTGGATGTGTCTTGTTGTTTCTCTTCAATATTCACCGCAATATACTATACTATGGCCACTGATTCATCCAAAAGAAATGGGGAGGGTAAGCCCATTAAAGTTAGCTGGGAAAACTTTGCCTGCATGTTGTTCATAGTTGGGCCCAGTGTGGTAGCACACTTGCTAGCATGGAGGATGGATGTGTGGTAGTTGATGAACTCCTGTGCTATTTTGCTAGCAACCTTCTAGTCCTCGATCCCTGTGCTCACTAAGTCCTCATCTGACACCCTGTATATCTTATTTAGCAACTTTTCAGCCTTAGGAACCTTTTCCATGATGAATTGCAAGAACTACTCAATCATTCCATGAGGTCTTCCTACCTAAACTTGTCGCTTCCACCATAAATTGGAGTGTCAATTGAAGAGTTAGGAAGAAGGACTTGACCTTTTTCCAGAGTATGAAATATATAGTCATTGGGCTATTTGAAGGAGGTCTAACTAGGCAGTAGGGGTTTGGGGAAGATTCTTCAACAAGCTAATCTCCACATCCCTTGAACTGACATCCTGTGTCAGTTCCACAATCTTTTTATTCATGGAGAAAAGTTGTCCTTGCAATTTTCTCAATTTTGCAAGCCAATTTTCTTTGGCCTAACTTTTGTTTGTTGATTCCCTTTCAAGGGAAAGCTTCATCTCTTGGAATTCCTTCTCCAATTGATCCTGTCACCCCTGAAAATCCATGTCCTTCTGCTACATTTTTTGCTCTAATTCAGCACATTGATGCTCAAACTCCTCATTTTTTCATCGCATCTCCTGCTTTGCCTGAGTCAACTAGTCCTGATATTCTTGGTTTCTCTACTTCAGCTCAGCGACCAAGTTGGGATCATAGGATTGGAACTTTGCAAGTTCCTCCCATATTTTAGCCTACTCTTTCTATGCTTGCTATGATAAGCAAGCTAGTTTTGCATCCTTTTCCTTGTCCTTCGCCAGTAGGACCTCGACTCTTTCCTTAACATTTTTTAGCTCTTCTTCCCTCTTCTTTAGCTAGTGAGTAGACTTGAGGAAGTTGGTGGTCACCACTCGTTGTGTCTCCTCCATGAGATCAACCTTATCCTGTAGCCAGGCTATGCTCAGATCGAGTCCCATAGCATAGAGGTTGTAATAATCGGGTTGCATCTCTCCTTATGTTTTGATGACTGTTTGATACATGGTCACAAAATGCAGTGATTGTTGAGCCTCATTGAAAATAGTCTATACCTTTGGCTTGGCCGACCCTTTAGCATCTTTTTCCTTTGGCTTCTAGATCTTCATGAGATCTCGTGCTTGTTTTGTTTTATCTCCCTCTAACAAATATTTTGTTGGCAACTTAATGAGCTCACCTGCGAAAGGTGCATCGAGAGGAAGAGAAAAAGGGAATGAGAGTGTAGTGGTTCTAGGTGATTTCTTCCTTGGAAGAGAATTTTTTTGTAGGGAGAATGGATTGATATTCCAAATCCCAATCTGTGAACTAGCGGGAGGACTTATTAGGTGAGGTGATAGTAGAAGAGTCATGGCGGATTCCATCTGTTGGGTGGACTAGGTCGGGCTCAACACAGTAGTAGCAAGAAGGGGATTAATAGTGGCTACAGAGGAAAAAAGTGAAGCAATAGCAAATGCAGACTGGGCTCTAGCAAAAGGTGGAAAGGTCCATGGAGGAGTAAAGGCAAAGGGTCCTGTTTGAGTGAATTGGGAGAAACCTCCCATGACCATTGCGATAGAAGTGGAAAAAGAAGGGCCAGCATTTGAAGTGACAGGTCATGCAGAGATAGCAGGAGGCACCAAATATTGTGAAGTAAGGAAAGAGGGAGCGAATTTACCTATGGTGCAGATGATTGCAACCCTTGGCTTGTTGTTGGCTCTGTGCTTGTTGCGGGCTTCTGTGAACCCTCTCCAGGAGTTGAATCCATGTGCTTCCTTTTGTTGGGAAAAGAGTCTTCCACATCTATGGCTTTCAATCATTGTTGTTGGGTTGTTTTGGACCTTTTTGTGGTCCAAGTGCATGTATGCGAGGCTCCCGACCATGATATATTCACCCACACATTTGAAGAAGCCTTGCTACATTGCTTCATCACCTTTTCTTTCTATTATGTTGGGGCCATCTGTACTTATTTTTCCTACTCTTTTCCTTTCCTTTTATACATTCTAGCATCATCTAGGTCAATATCTTCATCACTGCTTGCATCAGTATCTTCATGCTCGTCATTCCATAGCTTATCAAATTGGTCATCTGATTCTAATTCTTGATAAGGGGCATCAGGGCATTTGATCTCTTGGTGATAAATCCAAAAACTTTTAATCATTTCCTCACTCCAATTGAAATTCCTTATAAAATCATTGTGGATGGTTCCCCCCATTTTGTGCTTCTCATCATACTTTGCCAAAGGAAAATAGAACTTGAGCCATGGCACTCTCATATCCTTTGTAGGAATATGAGCCAGGTCTACCAATAGATCATCCTGATCCTCCAGGGGACTTTGCCACTTTTCCCAGTAAGGCCAGGGGTTGTGGGTTACCTTGATAAATGTGTTTCCTAAGTCATTGAAGGGGTTGTACTATCATTTGTCATAGATCAACACTAACCCCAGATGAGCCAGCTTTGCTTCAAGTAGCTTATGCATCTACTTTTTCACTATTACCACCCACTTGAAGGTTAGTGGGCATTTGAAAAATCCTAGCTTTCTCTTTCCTCCACAAAATTTATTGTCAATAACTGCCATCTGCTAGAACATCTCAATGGCCAATACCTTGTCTGTGACACACTTTTGGAGCTCGAATGGCTCCTCAGTAAATCCATGCATGCAAATGAATGTAAAATCCCTCTCGAGGAACTAGTCGTATTTAGGAGTGAAACTCTGCATCCACTCCATTTGGTTAGCGGAAAGTTGATAGAGATTGCCATCCTTACTCAAGTCTCACAGAATTGGAGTTAAGAATTTTTTTGAAAATGCATAATAATCATGTGTTGTAGAAAGGAGGGGATTCCATACAAAAGCTGGCTTTTTGGCTCCCTTCTCCATAAAAATAGATAACGACATCATTTTATTGAAAAAGTTGGGGTTCTAATATAAAAACATATGAGCAAGGAAAGAAGGAAAACTGAACTTATGCTGCATGTGGTACTCCTTGCTTTGGCTCATCATTTCATGGTACATGACTCCTACAAAGTCATACTAGAAAAAGGATTGTTTCCTACGTAGCTAAAAACCAAAACCTAGTTGAAATTCATGCACCCATTTGTCCTCATCCATGTCATAAACAAATTCCATCATAGAGAGAGCATCCTACATATCTTTTTTAAAAGCATTATGGGCAACTAAAATTTGTGGTGGATTATTGCAATCTTCCTGGGGCCTTTGCATTTCCTGATTATAAAAATCCATAGCTTTGTCTCTGCCTCTCCAAAAGGTGCACCCATCTTTTGGAGTGAATGACTCCATTTTTTCCACTTTAGAGTGACTTACAGGGATGCATAGCATGCTCTAGATAGCTTCTAGGTTGATGTTAACTCTTAGCTCCCAACCCTCAATGGTGTTGGTATCTAGGTTGAAATGTTCAATTCCCTCATGAACAATCTCTGGGCAGTAATGCACAAAGGGAACCATTTACTATGGAAGGTCACTGAACCATAACTTGTACACCATTTTTCATGCATTATCAATCACTTTCATTCTTTCGCAAGCTCCTTCCCTAAGAGTCTTAGGGTTCTTCACAAGGACAGGATCATGAATGTTATTCCATTCCTCCTTTATTTTTCTTTGGTCCCTATGGGTTATTTGCTTGTCCATGACCCACACGTGAATCCATTCTAACTTTTCTTGCATCCCAAGCAATGCGTAAGAGATGTCATCAAAGATATTGGTGACTAGTGTTGCTATCATGGTGTCGAACAAGCTTTGGGTTTCCTCGACCTGTGCTTCCATCTGAGAACTCTTAGCAATTTTAGGGTACTATAAATTTTTGTGACATTCAAATTTTCTACAAGTCACTTTAGCTCTATCTATGCTCAAAACTCCTTGCTCTGGATAGCGTACTTAGGAAGATTTTACAATGTTAGCCTTTCACATGCAACACTTAGCGATTTCTTTCTTGGAGTGATAGACAACGATTGCCTTTTAAAATTTAATTTGGCATGTATCACCAACTCCTTTTCTCATGCGAAATGAATTTCTTGGTATTTTAAAAAGACAAGAGTTCATAATGACAATTGATAATCATGTCGTACGACACAATTTCCTTAGAAATTGAGCTAGATATTGAAGGCGATTTAAACTTTCGAATGCTCTAGCAATTAATATCTAAAAAAGAATAATTAATCCAAAGACATAATTAATACTTGAAAATATATGAGTTCCTCCTTGGAATTTGAGAAGTGCCTATAGCAAGACACATCAGCACTAGATTGTATGGAAGATCACTTGGGAGTTCCACCAATTTGTGCTACTTAATTACTTCTTATTAATTTTGCATGCAACAATTTGAATACATGGTAGATGCAATTGGGTGGGAAATTCGAGCCGACTTCTGGTGGGATTTTTGAGTTGGTACTCAATTAGCATCATGCTTATGGCATGCAAATACCTCACATATTTCTATAAATATGCCCTAAGATAGTAGAAAAATCACACATAGCAATTGGGAAGAATTGGTATTGGGAATTTAGGTAGAATTTAGCATTAGCAGTTGCGTAGAGCTTTGCATTAAACAGTTGCATAAAGCTTAGCATCATGATTACTCCCATTAGGCTAGTTTGCAACAAGTCTCAAATGGATTTTCTAGATGAAATATCTAATAGGAGCTTGAAAAGAATGACAAAAAATAAGCATTCACTGGATATCATAGCCATGAAGTGGGTGTTAGGTCGAGATTACGTGGAATATAAAGATAAGTATAGAGTCAATATTGACATCTGTTCTCATTTTGTCATGTCTCTGCTTGACATCCAGGTTCCCAAGCCAATGATCCTACACCTTACGCTTGAAATATTTCTGAAGTGCTACTTAGGTGGCCTTGGAGAGGTGGTGGCAAACGTTGTGTATGGTCTAGGCCTTCCAACGACAAGTGACCTTCGTAAGCATATTGAAGAAGATGCAGTAGTGCCATGGGTACCATTCTTGAGTGGGTTCCACCTCCTGTCAGATGAATAGCATCATCAAAGGGTGACTTGTTTTTTCCACTTCCTACCTCATTGCTACAATGTGGTGCTCTTTTACGGTGTTGATTGGTATACCGAATTCAAGAACCTGGTGTTCCCTCTACCACTTGCCATTGCTCCTATTGATATTTTTGTTGTTGTTCATGGTCTTGTTGCTTCTGCTGATGTTGTCGATGAAGTTGTCCCAAATGTTGTTGCTGATAATGATGCTCCTTCTTGAGATGCACTTCCTCTTTCTCCATTTTAAATAAAAATTTTCATAATCTATTTTTTGTATATATGCCTAAAAAAGGCCTTTATCATATATATATATGAAGAAACTACATAATGTATAGATACACTTTAAAAGTATGGCCTTAGAGCCATTTTGAAAATGTATTTATTAAAGTATATATATAATGAATATACAACTTATATCAACTTCCTATCTCTTTTCTTGTGATTCTGCAATATGGGTTCTCTTTTCTTCATTTCTTTGAGTACCTTTTGAATTTTACACATATGGGTTCATTCCAATTTTCTGCACATGAGTTTGTTTTCCTACTTCATGGGTTGTTGATGAGTTTGTGGAAAGACCGACCAAAAAAACACAAAGGAAAAATAATTACACTATTTACATATTTACAGTAGCAGAATAATAATGAAGCTTAATTAAACAATTTTAAGTGGATTTTGTTAACTGAAATCCCCAATGCTTCCTTCTCCATATTTTCTAATTCAAACACGTTGTGTTGCTTGCATTGAATTATTCTAAAAATGCCTTCCCATAGGCTATCAAATTTTTTGTACTGGCTAGGCTTCGTAGCCCTTTCATTGAATTTAAATACTAGGTCTCCACATTTTAGGCTCTAGTACGAGTTTTTTTTGTCGAACCATCTTTTAACCACCTGTTGGTGGTTAGACATGGCTATTAGGGCTCTTTCCCTTTTTCCTGTACTTCCAACAACTTGGGAAACCGAACCTCCATGGTTCTATTTTCTTCAACTTCTAGGGATTTAAGCAGTTGTAGTGCGGGAATCTCCATGGAGATGGGCAACAACACTTCTTTCCTGTACACAAACTCGTATGACAAAGTTTTGAGGACTTTCTTGGGAGTTATGCAGTCTACCCAAAGCTCTACTCGAAGGTTCTTATGCCATTCTCTCTAATGTTCTAACTCGATTCTTTTAATGAGTCGTACTAAATTTTTGTTCATTGACTTGGCTAGGTCGTTCCCCTATGGGTAGTAATTTGATGACATTTTCAAGAATATTCCATGCACGAGTATGAATTGGCATACCTTAGAGCCTAGGAAACCCTTAGCATTGTCAAAGATGATGGTCTTTGGTAGGCCGAATCTCGTCACTAGTTCCTCAAGGAAGTCCACAATATTTGCCTCTATTGCATTCTTCAGGGGCATCACACGGTCCATCTAGTGAAGTAGTATGTGGCCATGAGGATCCATTTTTGTCTGAAACTGGAAGTGAGATTGATCATCCCAATGAAATCAATGCCCCATTGTGTGAATGGCTCATCAACCACTTTCGGATTGAGAGGCATTGTAGAATTTTTTGTTCTTCTTGCGAAGAATTGGAATTATTTGTAGGCTTTTACCAAGAAGTATGAGTCATTGAATAGCATAGGATAGAAGTATCTAGCACACATGATCTTTATGGTAGTGTTTTTCATAGAGAAGTGTCTACTCATGGGACTACTGTGGAAAGTGTCAAGAATTCTCTTTGCTTGCTTTGTGGTGACACACCACATTATAATTCCATTGAAGTTCCTTTTGAAGAGGACCTCTTCAATAAGTGTGTATCCATTGTTCTACAGTTAGTAGAATCTTTTATTTTGAGAAGGAAGACCCAACATATACTTTCCAATGTGCATGAATCTTAATCTATCTACTAACCAACAACCTTTGGAATCAGACTCATTTGTTAGAACTAGCTCTGGTTGCTCCTCTTCAGTTATCATTTCCTTGTTGCGTGCCAAATATTTGCATAGTCCCCTTGCTTGGATGGTATTTGTAGGCCTAACCTCAATGTAATATTAAAGGATATTAGTGATCCAATTGGCCCTCTTTATGGTGATTTCCCCTTCCATGATATACTCACACACACTAGAATGCACAACATAAGCCATCACCTTATTGCAAGATATGAGGTGTCATAACTTCTTGAGTCCCTTAACAATCGTGAACACTTGCCTCTTGACAAAGTTGTAGTTCATCTCATATTCCTTTAAGGTATGGGAGTGAAATGCTATCGGATGTTCTCCCTTTCCTTCATCATCTTTTTGAGTTAGCACAATAGCGATGCTTGAATTGCTACTAAATACATACATTATAAAGTCCTTTAATGGGTATGGATTGACCAGTATAGGAGCTGAAGAAATAACATCCTTAACCTTCTCAAAGGTTTCTTGAGCTTCCTTTGTCCATTTGAATAGTTGATCCTTTTTTAACATTAGGGTGATCGGTCTAATTAGTCCTCCAAAATGATAAATGAATTTACTTACAAAGTTAACCTTCCCCAAAAAATATTGGACTCCTTTCTTGTTGAGTGGTAGGAGAAGTTCTTTGATTGTTTTCACCTGCTTAGGATTGATTGCAATTCCTTCTTTGGACACTACATGTCCCAATAATTTTCCTTGTGGTACTCTGAAAACACATTTTCTTAGGTTCAGGGATAACCCAAACTCCTAGCTTTTCTTGAAAACCACTTCAAGGTGATCAAAGTGATCATCCTTATATTTAGAGAACATAGTCAGATCATCCAAATGGATTAAGATAATCTTGTTGATCAATTCGTTGAAAGCAATATCCATTACTTGCTAGAAGGTAGCTCCTGCATTTGAGAGGCTCAAAGGAATTTTTGCATATGTAAAAATTCCCCACTTGGTAGTGAACATCACTTTGTGTCAGTCATGTTCTTTGACCTAGATCTAGTTGTACCCAAAGAAGTTGTCTAGTAGGGAAAACATTTCCAATCCTACCACTATTTGCAAAATTGACTCCATATAAGGCAATGGGTATTGGTCCTTCAAGGATGCTCTGTTCAGGTCCCGAAAATCAACACATAGGTGGATATCTCCATTTTTTTTGGGACTAGAACTAGGTTGGATACCCATGTACTATGATTGATTGAGAAGATGATATGAGACTGAATTAGCTTTGTCAACTCTTGCACCATTAGTACCTCAATCTTAGGATTCACTAGCCTCTTCTTTTGGTAGACTTCTTTTGCACCTTCCGTCATCTTTATTGTATGCTGGATGATTTTGGGATCATATCCCTTGAGGTCATCATATGACCAGGTAACTATTCCATACTTCTCATAGAAGTTGATGAGCCTTTCTTTATCATGATGTGGGACATCCTTCCTGACTTTGAACTTCCTTCCATCTCCAACCTAAAGTTTTGCATATTTTCTTTTGTCCACTACAAACTTCCTCTTGTCATTCCTCTCATTGTCACAATCGAATAGGTTTTTGAGAGTGACTAGTCCCTTTGGAGGCTTGTTGGACTTTAGCTGAATGATTTTTCCATCGTATTCCTCAACAATTTTTGGTTGAAGTTGCTCAACAAACTCTCCCAACTGTTGGATGAATGAGGTGATGTGTTCATCACTTTCGAACACTTTCCAACTCTAATCATTATCTAGAATTGTCAGTCAGACGATCACTCGCATAGAGTGTATGTTATGAATTAGGTTGGAAACAGGATCAAATTGAGATCCAATTGCTTCCATCTGGTTTGCCTCTATATTTTTTTCTCTAGGCACTATTTGGATATTGAAAGCTTCAAATCCCTCGATCAGGTCCCAGACTCTATGTCTATAGGATCTCATGTGGACATTCTTGGCTATGGAGAGCTCTCTGACTTGATTGACCACTAGTTTGGAATCTCCAAACACCATTATTTTCTTGATTCCCATCCGCTTCGAAAGGGTTAGACCTTGCACTAGGCCTTCATACTCAACTTCATTGTTTGAACAAGTGAACTGGAAGTGGAAGGACCAAAGTATTTTTTCATTGGATGGTGATGTCAGACATATCTCGACTCCTACTCCAACTTTGCTTCTCACTCCATTGAAGTGCAACATCCATAGATCTAAGGCTTGACCACTTTTGGATTCCTTCATGACCTTTGGAATCTCTTGATCTTCATCATAGATGACACAGGTTCCTAACCCGGTAGCATTATAGTTTTCCAAAGGATCAGTGTCTATGTATTCGCTCAAGAGGACTTCTTGACCAGTCTAATCTACGGTCATTTTTCATCCTCTAGTAACTTGGTGTAATACATTTCCTCTTTGTGAAAGAGGTATGGGCAGCCTCAAAGTTGATCATGGCTTCATTGGCCACATGTTCTGAATGTAGAGGTTCAGATATTATTTTCATTTTAGCTCCATGCTTGGTCCTGAGGATCAAGTGTGACCAATCCAAAGAAATATATGCACTTATCTTTGAAGTGAATTCCCAGGATAGGTAGAGGTCGAACATGGGGGAATGTCTATGATCACAGTATCTTGCAGAACTATGATGTTAGGGCAGGAGAACAGAGTCAAGGGAAAGTCCTTGATGACACCTATGGTTTTGACCTTGTTCCCATCAAGCTACATAATTCCCCTTTTTAAAGGTTCATAGCTAAGTCCTAAGGCTTCAACTATCTACTTGGGCATGACTGTGGTGCTAGTGCCAGAGTCAATCATGGAATTATGCAATATTTTTTTACCTACAATAAGAGTTAGTAAAAAGGGCTTGGGTTTCAACTTATCTTTAACCTTAGTAGAGGCCTCCTCTAGCTATTTGTAAGAACTTTGGCAGGAGGTGCTCGATTAATGGCCTTTCCCTTGAGTGATTGCTTCATTGGCTCAATGATTGGATCTTCCTAGAGAACCTTCTACAACAAGGTCTTCTACTTTGGAATAGCTAAGATATCCCAAGGGACACTATAGTGGATGATTTTTTCAATTGTTCTACCACAATGAACTATGGCAGATTTGAAGGCTTCTACTCCTTAGATCTAGTTATAACAATTTCTCTTCCTGACTGACATTGCTATACAACTATGGAGGTACTAGGTTCTTGGTTAGAAGCACTTTTAGACTGCAGATTGACTACTTGTAGGATGACCGGTTCACCTGCAAATCTCCTTTTTGAGTGAGTGTTGTAATCAAACTGCACTTGCAGGGCTTTCCATGTGGATGCATCATTTGCAAACACTACTTCTTATTTCATCCATGGGGAGAGTGCATGATTAGGAACTATATCCATCTCTTGCTCCAGGGACATTCCTTGAATTTGTGTGGTGAGTACCACATTTTCCATTTGTGGAGAGGCATATACATAACCTCCATGGTCTAATGCCATGCCTTGGATACGTTGTTTCACCATCTTTTGTTGTAGATATCCACATGGGCAATTTTGAGGCATATGTGCATCACCATAGGGGAAGCACCAAGGATTAGTTTCATTGGTGAGATTGTTTTTCCCTGTCATCAACTCTCTACTCAAGCTTGGGTGAGCACTTTGCAGTGGAGTATGCACTAGTACTATTTGATTAGTTGTCTGCACCTGTAGATTTGTGCGCGAGCCTCCTTGGAACAAGTTTTTTTGGTAAGGAGATCGTCCTCCTTGATAATTTTGGTAGGTTGGCTTTGGAGGCATAGATTGGTTCCACTTGATGGTAGTTATTTCATTGGCAATGGTTCGCAACATTTCCTTGACATATTTCATCTCATATTTTGAAGAGCTAGATGTGGAAGTGACGTTCTGTGGCGTGCTCGGATATGTGTACATGGATTGAGGAGGAACAGGTGAACTGGTAGATGGCATCTCCTGGGCGGGAACTAATATTTCAGGAAATATAGGCATAATGGGCCAGGGTGGTAACTTCCTGGCATCTATCAAATTGTTCTCCACCTTGATATTGACGTTGTGTACATTTGGTAGAGTGGTTCCACCAAGAGACTATATCATCACCGAGATTTTGAAGTTGATGGATTTTAAGTAGAACATGAATGCCAACTTAGCTAGTAGGTGGATAGCAACCTAAATTCTCTGCCAAGTTATATGGAACCGGTCGTTGAAGTTAGTCATGGCTTAATATGGGGCCTACTTTATGATTGATAGCTAATGATATTGCAAATACCTATCCCCATCATTTGAGAATCTTTCATAGAAAGGGTCTTCGAGTTGATCCTAGGTACCAATAGTGTTAGCTTGCAAAGTGCGGTACCAATCTAGCACTTTACCCTTGAAAGAGGCTACGAGCAACCTTAGCGCTATATTTTAGTCAGAAACTCCATGCACCAAACACACGTTTGCCACATCTTGCAGATGTTCAAATGGTCTTCTTGAGCCATCCTTAGTAAATGTAGGTATAACTTTTAAAGCAGAGACCGGAATAGGGGCCCAAACGACAGGTGCTACTAGTGCTAGAAGGGGACTTCTGCCATCCCATGCCACATAATTTCTATTACTGATTGACAACATGGCTAGCGGAGGGGGTGGAACGTTCACTATATGGGTTCCAGCTTGTACTGTTCCTAGTGGTGGTACTAACAAACCAGGGTTATTCGCTATTTGGGATCTAGTAATAGGCTGATGGTTCATACACCCTCTTTAGATTTAGGTACATTTAAGCAGTCTTGTGCCAGAAAAAGAAAATGTTTATACCAAAATTTGACAAGGTAACAACCTTATGGGAAACTCAATTAATGGGGGGACTAATTGCACTAAATTGAGTGACCTTCAGGTTTTTTAAGAAGCCAACTTCTTCTGTATTTAGGGTTTTGGAATGAGAAAAGGAAGGATATATAAAAATAAAGACCTAACTAAGGTGATGCACCAAGATGTAGATGTAGGAAAGATAAATATATCTTTTGAATGTGATTTAAGGGCCCATTCAACAATCTGCTAAGTTCCAGAATAACATAAATTAAAGGTGAAAACCTGAATAATTTATCTAATAACATAAAATAATTCCTATATGCATTTACTGAAAAGAAGAGTCAAAGACATGGTCTAAATCAGTAAACTTATATTGAAATCATAGAAGTTCTACAAATAGACAACTCAATACAATAATGGCACAGTATAATGTTTTATCAAATAGCTTAAGAAAACAGAAAGGTTGAACAATGGCACAATCTGTGAGTCTCATACAATAATCTAAAATAATAAAAAAAGGCCTAGTCTCTTTCATAGTTTTTCTTGTATCTTTCAAACTCCTTTTTGGAGGGAAGAAGTAGTATATATAGAAAACAATCTCACCACCTGGCGAGCCAGTAACATAAAATATTCCCTTATCATGAATAATGATGCCTAGAGCAATGATTTTCGACAACCATTGCAACATAAAAAGATTCGAGCCATGGAATGTGGTCACTTTTGAACCAGATGCATCCCCTGTGATGATGGTGGTGGTCCCAACAAGCCTCACTCAAACATGTGTCACTCACCCATGGAGGAAGTTAGAACATTTGGCAATCTAGCGGGGCTCATTGCTCGTTCCTTGCTTCCACTCGATAGAATCCCCATAGAGGAGACACATGGCGGTAGGTCGAAGCTTGTGGTTCCTTCCTCTCTCTTTGCGATCAAAACCTATGCAGGGAAGACACGTGGAGAAGTCTTCATTACTAGTGCTAATCGTGGGGTCCACCAAAAAGTGAACATGGATAGATGCTACATGGCACACGGATGGGGCCCAGTTGAAAAGCAAAGGGAAGCAGTCTTCAAGTTCCTACAGTGTTGACATGTGGCAGCATGGCAGGGGCTGGTAGAAGAGTGAAGGAAGAGATCCCAGTGGAGAGCACCTAGCAGACATGTGGCGGCAGTAGACGAAGCTCATAAAAAAGGGTTCCAAAATATTCAAATAGATGTGGTGCGGGCCGGTACTTAGCAAAATAAAAATAAAAATAACCCAAAGGGAGCTCGAGGAAATTTAAATCCATAGTATCATCAACAAACTAGAGATGGGTAATATTATCAATATTGGAGATAGTTTAGATCCCTCTCAATCTCCCCTCAATAGACTTATGCTTAAGATTCTAATCCAATGCTTCAACCACAATTAGGAGATGGAAAGGGGAGATAGGGTCACCTACTTTAGACCATGGTCTATATAAAAGAATAGAATAGGAATGTAATTGATGAGCATTGAATAAGATACTATTTTTATACACCCCTTTTGCCATTGATACTGTCATATACAAACCCAAACATTTAAAGGATCAAACCTAGAAAATATCGAAACTATCATATGCTCTATCCATATCTATCATGACGATTTTATTGTAGTACTTCAAAAAAATATATAATAGTTAATTTTAAAAATATTTATTTATTAAATAAAAATGATAATTAATTTTTAAAATTATGTTAATAAAATTAAATAGATATTTTATTAAAGATAAATTAAAAATATTAAAATATTAGAATTCAAAAATAAAATAAATTAAAATAAAGGATAAAGGTTGTTTTAAATTTTAAATTGAAGAATTCTTTTTCTTTTTCTTTTAGTTATATGAAAAAAATTAAAAAAGAGAGATAATCATCTACTAGTGTCGAAATTATCCTCAATCAAATTTAATTATTATTTTTGTTTTAAAATTTATATTGTATTAAATTATTATTCTAACAAATATTTTTGGATTATCCTAGAAATATTTTAGAAATTAAATGTTGAAATACATTTAGTCAAAAAAATTGTTTTATATTTATCTTGAAATTATTTTATAGATTTAAAATAAGTTTTAAACAAAAATTAACTATAAAATAATTTATAAAAAGTAGAGAATATTTTAAAGGATAAAAGAAAGAGAAGAGAACAAGAATTGGCAAGGAGCCTACATGGAATTGGAGAAAGAATTGGGAACAAGGGAAGACTTAAGGTATCATAATGAGTAGTTGATGTATCATGAGCATCCCAGGCAAATGCGCAATCTCGCATCAACCAAAAAATGGCGTTTCAATTTTTTTGGAGATGTCTCATTTTGCTTCAATTTTGGTTGATGTTCTCTGTTGGTAGGGAAACATGAATGTGACCTTGGAAGAGGCGAAGACATTCAATGATAAAATATCAAGTCACATTAAAATCTGTTGGCAAAGGAAAAGTTTTGAAGAGCACAAATAATCATCAAAGAAGGATTTGCATAGTTCTCTCGCTGTTGCCATATCATAAAAAATGGTTTTGCATATTGGTGGTTGCAAAATCTCCCTTTGGTTTTCATGTTGAACTCAAGGAAAAATAGTTTAAATTAGTTTAAAATGCAATGTCAAATGTATAATGAAAATAAATCAAGTGTAGTCATATGATATACACATAGGGGTGTGGAAAATTGAAAAGGAAATAATTAAAAAATAAATTAAAACCATTGAGATCAATGCTAAGGAAAAGTAACTAAAGGGGTACATTTGGGGACAAAAAAATGAGAAAGAGGCTACAAAGGCATAACAATGAGGGGGGTCGAGCCTCATATTCACATAGACTGTAGATTTGAAAATAGAGAAAAACAAAGATAGGGGTTTTGTGAGTGAGAGTAAGGGGTTTCACATATAGTAGGGGGAAATCACGCCATGTGATAGGTAGGGAGGTGCTGGAGGTAAGAAATGTTCATAGAACAAACAACCAACCATGTCGCCCATATCGGAGATCATTAACTTTCTTGAAAGTTGGAGAGAGAAAGAATGATCAACAAGGCAAGACAAACATTTTGAATGCAAATCAATAAATTAAATGAGAATAGGTGTGTAAAGGCTAGTAATGGAGGGATACGCTAAAGGTAAATAATGTATGACGACAAATACAAGAAGAAATGAAGTGGTGCATTAGAAATAAGAAGAATGGAGGTAATTTCTGCAAACGAAGATTGAAAGAGAAGAAGAGAAGAAATGTTAAAACAAAGGAAATTATTATTCAAATAAAATAGTAGCTTGTTAATTATATTTATTTGTGAAGTAAATAAATTAATGGGTTATTTGTGTATTATGTTTTCATGTTAATTTCAATTTGAAATTGAAGTTGAATTGGAAGAGACAATTTAAATTTCTAGAATTGGAATATTGAATCAAGTTCTCATTTGGCTAAGAAGAGGGAGTTTGTTGGTTCATCATTAATTGGTTTTATTTTGTGAGATTGTCTAAATAAATTGTGTTTGAGTGGGATGACAAGATGAGGATTGAATTTTTTTGTTTGTGTTAATTGGTATTAGAGCCTGGGGTGTTGAGTGCATTATTGAGTTCTAAGTGCATAAGTAGATCACCGAATGTGAGGCAACTTATGCTAGGACAGGTGGGTAGAGTAGAAGAAAGAAGGTGGTAGAGAAGAAACTCATGAGGGCTATTGCAGGTGTGTGAGGAATCTAGAGCAGTAAGAGAGCTTGAAGCTTAAAGCCACGAATAATGTGAGTTGTGGGAGATTGCAATAGACAAGATGGGGTGGGTCATGAGGAGACCCATGAGAATATTGTTTTGGGAACAATATTAGAAGGAAGAATATGAGAAGTTTGAGAAGATAGGATAGATGGTTTGTGAGGAAGTGGGAAAGATCGAAGTGAGGATAGAGAATTTGGAGAATTTAATATTGGTAAAGGTGAGAAGAAAATGATAAAGAGGAGTGAGAAGAAGAGCAAGGACAACATCCTGAGATGGAAGAAAGAAGAGGTGAAAGTAAACCCTATAGAGAATGAAGTTATAGTTGAGATTGCAACAATAAAGTTTGAAGGTGTTACAGTAGATGATGAGGAGGGAAAAGTTACACTAGCAAAAATAAATGAGGTAAATTTTTGTTGTGGTGAGTATTTATATTCTTTACTGAAAGTAGAAGAGGATGTAGAGAGGGAAGAAAGCATGCAGATGGAAATTTTTTATTTCCATGAGGTAGTAGAAGTAGATTATGATGTAGTTGTAGATTGGAGTTCAAATAATAGATATTTTCATATAGAAATTGTAGTGGATATTGCAGGTAACGCTTGGTGGAGGTGGTCGATCCGCAGTGGAATAAATCCCTGGAATGAGAAGAGGAGTGTGGAGAGTATTTTGTGGAGGGGGTCAGTTCATGGTGGACATGAGTCCACACGGGAAGGATGAAGAGGGTTCAATATTATTGGAGGAAGATGACACATGTTCCAGAAATGTGTTGGAAGAAGAGGAAGAAATATTTTTGGTGCACTTGATACAACGATGGAGTTCACTATAGATTGTTTGCAATCTCAAAGAGTGATTTATCACTCAACTCTGCCATTGTGAGACTATGCTCACAATCTCTCAACCCAACGTGTCTGATGTAGGAGCATTCGGGTATTCGCATAATTTGCATCAACCAAAATTATTTCATCTGAGTTTTGCTTCAATTTATTGTTGTCCTCGAAAGTCAATTTAACTTGATGACATTTTTTCATATATTGAAAAACACCATTTATCATCATGCATTTGAATATTCATTTCCTGATCCTAGGAGATCGGATATGCTTATCAATTAACTTCTTGTGATTAAATTTGATCATATAAATTTTTATTAAATTTTAATGGGGGCTATGGAAAGAGAATTATTGTCACTTTGAATAAAAAGAATGTAGTCAAAGATGAAATGGCAGATTGTGGGGTTGAAATGGAAGGTCACATAGCCTTATGGAATCCAAGTGAAAGGTAGATGAAAGAAAAATAATATATAAAATACAAGGGGTCGAGCTTTGTAAAAGGATACAAAGATTTAAATAAACACATAAATAAAAAATTATAAGCAATGCAAGGGAATGCCTACGTGGAAAAATTGAAAGGGCATTGGAAGCTGAATATAGGGATAAAAAGAGAAGACCAAAAGATAGACTATGTGAGGGTTAAAAGATAATGCAAGTCAAGAATGAGGGAGGTGCCAAATATTTTCAGAAAGAGAAAAAAAAAGAAGTAAATTTTCTGATTCAAGGGGTTGCATGGAAAACCAGAGGAGGAAAGGTTGAGTAAGAGTGTTTGGGGCATAGGAATGAATACAATGCAGATCAAGAAGAAGTTTGGCACCACCAAAGGGAAAATGGTTTAATGAATGGAGGCTATGTATAGTTGAATCAACTTTAAAAGATGTATAGGTAATTAGAGGGGTGCACAACACGTGAGGAAAGAGCACGTTGGGATGGCAACGTAGAGCAATTCATATGATGAATTAAATGAATTCAAATTGAAAAATATTGGGTGTGCAGATTTGAGAGAGAGGTTATGCAAGAAGAGTGTAATGGGCAACGCCATATGAGATGCAATAAATATTTAAAATGTATTTAAATTATTTTATGAAATTTGAGAACAATCTACTTAGGAAAGCTGAAATTTTATGTATGTAAAATAGGATATAAAATGGTGTAATGTTTAGAGTAATGAATGTGAATTTGAATGTTTAAATTTAAATTATTCTCAATCGTTCATTCTATATTAATTTGAGATAATTGACAAATATAATTGTAAAACTAAATCTTGTATTGGTTGCATATTTGTCAATGTAGATTTGGTGAGCTGTAGTTGAGATTGTTTATAGCAGTGAAGGGCTAGTTTGTGTTTTCATCAGTAGTGTATTCCAGATAATTCATTCTATCAAAAGTTGTTGAAGTTGAATCATTAATCCATAAAATTTATGTAGATTTGGGTTGGAAAAGAAAATTCATTATGGTTTTGATGATTTAAAAAAAAACTCATTTCATTTTTAAAAATTTATTTAAATAATTAGATGTTTCAATTAGATTGGATAATTTAAATTGTAATTTTTTTTTTTGATACGTAAGAGAGTTTTATTGATTAAAATTAAAATTTACATAAATTGCCAGCCATGACTAGCATGCAAAATTTGCATCAAAGAGGTACAAACACATCTATTGCTTATTCTAAGTTGTAATCTGGGCACCAAAATTGGTATGAGAACACAATTTTTATTTAATCCGATCCAATTCTAACCTCAGGATTTTCTTTTTCTTATTCTCAACTTCTTGCTAGCCCTCCCCATCCACATTCTTTTTCCATTAAATGGTGTCCACCATTTCAGATACAACCAATGGATTACTCCAATTACCAAGTGTTGATGAGCACCCAACACACATTTGAGGATTGCCTTTTGATGAATTTAAATTTTCCTTATCTAATTGAAGAGGTTGCTTCTGTGCCAAAATCACTTCTAAAGAAGGTTTCAAAGTTTGATGTGTCTTACCTATCCCTACCACAAATTTTTTGGGGGGATCAAGCTTCTAAAGAGGCTTCAATTTCTCCTTCTCCTTTGATGGTGATTTGATTGAATAATGATGAGGTAGAGAATTATCCCACCAAGACTATTGAACCAAATTTTTGATGACTCTAGAGCAGGAGTTGGCCATATTTCCAATTTCAAAACACTTCTTGCAGAGGAATGGTAAACATTCATAGTCCAAAAGTTGTGTCCATCTATGATAAGAAATCTTGAATGTGATGTATGTGGGAAGATCTCTTGTGATATCCATATCAACCAAGATGTGGGAAAGGTTGTGTGGGTAAAATTAGTTGTGCCTAAATCCACTACCAAGAAGCTTCCCAAAGAGTCACCAATCACATGAAAGAAATCCGCAAACCAAAATTGTAATGGAAGGTTTGGAAGTTGAATCCAAATGTGTTTTACATAAAAAGATGTAGTGGCAGGGTTAAAATCTAGAAACCATAGCTTGAGAAGGAGCAAGCTTTTCCCCCAACACCATTTCTCTTGCAAAATTGCATCCCTATCCTGGATGCAATCAAACACCACAATAAAAACCCTTGGGCACAAGGGAAGACTTTTGCATTACCTTTGAGTGTGGGTTGCTATACGATTGAAATCCGGTCATATAGATCTAGTAATTTTGGCCACAAATGATTGAAGTGGCCAATCAAACAGTTGGATGCAAAAAGCTATTCACCAGCATCAACCTCATTTTTTAGCTTCTTTAAAAAAAGGAGGATACCTTTTTTATGAGGGTTTTTGGGTAGCTCTTAGAGATCCTGTACCCTATGGGGACCTAGTTTTCCTTCAATGGTCGAGCATCCCATGCTACAAATTTAAAATTTTCCTCTTGAATTGAACCAATAAGCATGTCCCTAAATGTAAGGCTATCACCAAGCTTAGAGCCTATCAATTCTTAAGACCCAAAAGTAGGACAAAGAGGTATTGATTCACTCAATATAGAATTTTCTAAGCATCAAAATTATGAAACCCTAGCCAAACTAGGGTTCAATTCTAGAGGCTTAGAGGAGAATCTTGCATCCTTGAAACATGCCATTGGACCCCCCACATGGACTTGAGGAGACTTGGTGGGAGATTTTTTTTTACCAACAAAGCCTTCATCGAAATTAGGTAGAGTTTGATTTTCAAGAAAAAATGGAAGCATGGTTGTTCCATTCAATCCACCCTGGGAAGCCACAAAAACCTTTGAAATTACATCGTCAAAAGAAGAAATTCTTGAAACTTTCTCAGATTTCAACATATTCGAAAGCCGCTTAATGCTCTACCCAATATTTTTAAATTATAAATTATTTTAAACTTTTGATTAATTTAAAATTAATTATATTAAATGTGATAATTCAATTTAAGTTAACCTAAGTAGTTTAAATTATAACTAATATAGCTTAAAATATTAATTTTTATAAACAACTATATTTTACATTTAGTAATTAAAAAGTTAAATTTTATTAAATTTATTAATTTATAAATTACATTTTTTAAAATTAAATAAATGTAGTGTCGAAAAAAGTATCCCTTTTTCACACTTAAATTGGGAATAATTAATATTTAAATGAGCCTCAGGTTGCCTTAATTTAGTTTTGTAATGTGTTTTTCACATTCACATTAAGTTTAGGGACCTTTTTAATAAAATGGACTTAATGGTGCATTAATTGGCCCCTTTAATTCAAATCCAAGCCTAATTAATTAATTGAGCTTCATTTTCCTTAATTGGCCCCTTTAATTCAAATCCAAGCCTAATTAATTATAGATTCTGAGCGATAAAGCTTGACATTCATAAATGATATTACACAACACTTAATTTTTTAAGGTGTGTGTCCCACATTAGTGACCTAGGACCCATTCATCACTTGGCGAATGAGTCCTCACTAGGTCCTATGACCCTATTTTCACATGACATTACACATTGTCTGAAGTGTGTCCTAGCTAAGTAATCTAGGACCCATTCACCACATGGAAAATGGGTCCTCACTTAGACCTAGGACCCCCCCATTGGATATATTTTTGGATGTATTTTAATGATTTCAAATCCTAAATCTGATGTCGGCTTGTGTTATTTGAATTTTGGGATTTAATGATAAGATACGTATAAATACAAGGCTATTTCACTAAGTTTCATCTAAGCAATTGATCATAAAAAATTTCATTCAAGCATCCTAAGATTTCACAAGATCATTATAATGTATTCAAGAGCATTCAAGAAGGCATTCAAAGGTAGATACATAGAGTATTATTGTAGCAATCAAGATTCATATCATCATGTCAAAGGCATAATGCATCATGTATGTTGTTGAGCTAATGTGTTCATGTAGCATTGAAGATCTAATCAAGTGTTCAAGGCATTGTTTCCAATCAAGTGTTGTGATCAAGATCTACATTCATTGAGGTCACTTCATGCTAGATTGTTGATTTCTACTCTAAGGTTTCAATTAAGGTTTGGTGAGTTGTGACATTGCATTTTGTTCATTCATCATTCCTTTATGCATTGTTTCATTTCAAGGTTTAATTACCAAAACAATGTTTGACCAAGGAAAACCCTTATTCCCTAACAAAACAACATTTTTCTCTCCTTTGATGTGTAATTGCAGGTTTTAGGTTTAAGATCATTTGGAGAGAAAATTTGTAAAAGTTGTCAAAGTTGCTAAGAAAGTTGTCAAATCATGGAAAATAAGCTACATGATTTATTTTTGGTTTTTTGATAGTCTCTGACTAGGATCTGGGAGTGCAAACATTGAAGAACATAACCCAAAAATTGATTTTCTAGAACCCTAGCCAGGACCCATTTTCCATAGGGCGAATGAGTCCTCAGTGAGGCCCGAAAAAACACTTTTTACAACTAGTACACAACATTTGACCTTAAAACTTTCCTTTTTACAAGTATTTGGGTTAGGATTTATTTTTGTAACTCATTTGCACATTGTAACCCTCATATTGAATGAAATAGAGTGAAAAAGAGAGGTGAACAACTTTGTCCTACATTTTGGGCACCCCCCTCTCCTTTTTCATATGTTTCATTTTGGTGAACCCGACCTTTTGAGCATTGTAGTTTTCTAAATTTGGATTCATTTTCATCCTAAATATATATCTTTTATTCATTTGCATTCATTTGCATTGAATTAGATCTCATTTAGGGTGTCTAGTTTGCATTCAAATTTGCATCTCATCTAGGGTTTTAGGATTGTATTGCTTGCATTCTTTAAATATAAAAAATACAAAAAAATTAGTCATCTTTCATATCATTTATATCATATAAATTTTTATTTGAAAATTGAAACAAAATTGCATATCAAACTAGGTATTTTAGGTCATTCTCTTGTCACATTTTGCACTTAAATTTCACATTACATTCTACAAAAAATCAACCTGAAACTTACTATAGCAAACCTGAATCTGAAAAACCATTGGAAAACACCAAAAAATCTATAAAAATCAGTTTCAAAAACCTCATCTAGGACCCATTCTCCATAGGGAAAATGAGTCCTTCACCATGTCATGATTTGCATTTCTAGAAATTAAAATCTTCATTTTTGTGCTTCTGTTTGCTACTTTCAAATTTCTGTTACAATTTGTTGAGTTTTTATTTCATCAATTTCATCATATCTAGCTTAATTTGGAACATTTAGTGCATTGTGTGCTTTCAAAATTGCATTTAGGGTATGTGCAGGATCATGATGGGCCAAAAAGTGGCGATATGATGGGTATGTGTAGGGTATGTGGATGATGACTTTTTTTACCCAAAATTGATGAAACAAAAAAAGTTTTTAAAGGAGATTATCAGCTTTCCACCATTATAAATTATGCTTTACTTTGAATTTAATAAATTATGCTTTACTTTGAATTTTTTATTTGAGTTATGACTAAATTCCTGATTGATAGGCTGATTGAAAAACATCTATAGCTTTCAAACAGTATCACATTTTTTGAATCCAAAACATGTGTCACATTCTATGCTTCACATACTATAGGATTAAAAAAATAATAATTAAATTTCGTGAAGTTTTGACCAAGTTAAGGTGGTTAGACATACGAGTTTTTATATTTTTTTAAATTTGCAATAAAATTTTCATAATTAATTATTTACTTGGAAAAAAATTACAAAAAAATATGCATCACATCGAGACATGAGTCCTCTAATTATATTTAAATTCTTATAATTTTTTGTTATCATTTTATTGTGGTTAGGGTGGTCAGACAAACACCTACTTATTTTTTCCTTGAAATTTAAGTACTACTGCATTGAAATTTCAAATTTTCACCAAATAGATTTTCTTTTTTTTAAAATAAACCTAGTAGTCTAAAAACTATATTCAATTTGCTATAGATTCTATTCTTACATATTGTTGAAATAATATAGATAACTTATTCAATTTTTTACGTCAACTTGCCTAACTCTGATTTTTTGAATTTTTTGCCACGTAAGGGTCTATTTTTTTCATGATGATCCTGCACATACCCTTTACAAAATTTCATTTTTAGATTTTTGTATAGTATAATTAGAAAATTACCTTGTTTAGAATCTGAGAGTTGCATTTACACATTACATTTTAGGTCATTGTATTGAATTTTAAGCCTTTTCCATTTTGGGTTTGCACACTAAGTTTGTGAAACTTATATGAGATTTACAACTTGGTGTCCTATTAGCAATACTATTGTGAAGAATAGTTTGAGACTCATGTCATCCCATGATACACCATTCATTGTGGATCTTGGGTTTTCTAACTCTCTTTCTAATAGTGTTGATAATCAACCTCCTATGGATCATAGCATGCATACTTCATTTCCCATGACTTCCCTTCCTACAAACGATGTGCATTATATTGCTAATATCCAACAAGAAAATATAAGGAGGCTAGACGAAGAATTAAATATTTTACAAAAAATTATGAGAACCAAACCTATTGTTGGTAATTCCATTCCCCTTAAAGGAAACATAAGAACAATGATTAAACATAACAAAGGGATATAATTCATGTGCTCCCTAGTCTATATCATTCAACACAATTTTCCTCCTCAACCACCTTTCAATACATCTCCCATGCATAAGAGAAAATAAGCAACAAATTTTGATCAATTTACAACTTCTAACACATTCCTTTCTAAAAAAGGAAAGGGTTTGCAGTTAGAAGAAGAAAGTGATGACAACATAGTGATCAAACCAAAGAAGAAGAAACCTAGAATGCATGAACATCGAAAGATTAAGTTACAATAATTGTATGAACCTCCTAAATCTATTTATAACTCATTACAACTATCTAAAACTAAGACAATCTTCTATACTCTTTTATGTTGGCAATTGATCGAATTACCACCTAAATGTGGAAACTTGACCAAAATAAAAAATAATAAGAATGAACCATATTGTGCTTATCATAGATTCTTTGGTCATCACACCGACAATTATCATCCTTTAAAGAGAGTATTGAAGAAGTTTGCACCTGCTAAGAACCAAACTTGACTAAAAAAGGTATGTGTCTTGCTCCTTGCCATGTAATAGTTGTAGGATCTTAGTATGCTCACTATTACATGTTATACATTCATTTCAAATCATTCTCTTTATCATAAGCAACTCATTCTCATCACCCATGTCAGCTCATCCTTGTCCTACGCTTAGTGGGGGCAAGGGGTTAGATAGCCTTGTCCTAGTTTTGGAATTTTATTTTTTCCCTTTGGCTAGTTTTCTGCCTTCCATATATACCAACCGAGATTGAGATGTGGACGACCTATTATAGGTTGACTCGCATGTGCCTTACTAGTTTTTTTTTTTATTCTCTTTTCCATGTTGCTTTATGTGATTGCATGTGTGTAATGTGATCTACCATGTTGTTTCATTTGTTGTATCTATCTCTCTCTCTTTGTGCATTCCTCTATATGTATCTGCATTCTTCTCTATGTCATAAACATTTTATCTTTTTTGCTTGTCTTGTGTTTTTCTTTTGGGGATGACACAAGGCATCAAAACATTTAGGTTTCTTCCATGTTGACCCGAAAGGATTTTTCTTTATTTTTTCTCTCTATGTATCATTCTTCTAGTTCTATGAGTATTTGGGGAATCATGACATTTCCACACTCTTAAACAACATTGTAGCAATGATATATTAACCCTAAATCCATAGATCCCTTATGTATTTTTGGGGTAACTCCTCCCTCCTTTTTCATGATGTAGCTTTATTTTAGAAACATATGACTTGGCATAGGGTTTTTTGAGGAAAACTCTCATGTCTTAGGAGTAAATGTTGGCTACTGTAAATCAATTTCTCATAATAATGATGTTAACAACTACTTTAAAGTGGGGGCATACATCTACAATATCTTTCGACATTTTGCATATTTCATAGTGTGATTTTCTTTTTCTTGTGATGCATCCCTTTCTTCGTGGTGTCATTGGGTTTGATGTCCTCCAATAGTGTGATATCTCTTAGCATACTACTTTCCTCTTAGTGGTGGTGTGACACACTACATTCCCTAAGTTGCAAAACTTTTACTCCTGATTTGTCCTCTCTTGGAGACATTAGGCACGATGTTCCCTAAGAGGAAGACCTTACACGAATGAAGCAAAATCCCTTTGAACAAAAACCTATATACATTGTTATTCATAAGTGTTTGGCATTACACAACTTGCTAACCTTGTGAAGCTTGAAACCCTAAATTCAAGGCCACCTAGCATAAGACACCTTGCTTTCATGTGGAGCCTTTCCATGTGCATAGGTGCTTAGCATAACATAGCTTGTTAAGCACGAGATAGGAATTTGAGTGGCACCCTATAAAAGTTGTTAGAGGGATAGCTTTGGTATGGTAAGTATAGTGAGAGTTGACACACATGCATGAATTTCTCACTAAGCCACCTTCCCAAGGGATAGTCACCTAGTGGACAACATAGTGTTCCACTGCCCTGGAGTGAGTGCAAAACTGATAGTCTAGATGTGTTCCACGTCGCATTGGACCATTAAGGATTGATCTTCTTGGTCTTTGATGTTGTATGATTGTGAATATTTGTCATTGTTGCATGCATAAGTGTCTTGAATGTCTACTTTAGTGTGAGTTTGACATGGGGTCATACTCACTAAAGTGGGGGAAAAATGTAGTGTCAAAAAAAGTATCCCTTTTTCATACTTAATTTGGGAATAATTTGTAATCACAAAAAAAGTACTCCCTAACATGTCCTTGATTTAGTGTTGTAATGTGTTTAACCACTCACATTAGATCTTGGGCCATTGTGAATTAAATGAGCTTAACGGTGCCTTATTTAGGGTGTTGTAAAGTGTTGTACCACACTTTCACACTAATATAGGGTTTCCATTATTATTTGGAGCTTCTTTATGCTTTAATTGGCCTTATTTTGCATCCACAATCCTTAATTAATGCATCTTTTTGATGATAATCCTGACATGAACCAAGATCCAATCATAATTAAGGTTTTTTTTGAGTGTGTGGCCTAGATTTAGTGATCTAGGGCTCATATTCCACCTTGGGCATATGAGTCCCACATAGGTTTTGGGGCCCCATCCTGATTTTGCATCATTCTAAGCATTTTTGAAAAATATGTCCCATAGTTAAGCCTAATCGGACTCATATGCCACTTCTAGCATATGAGTCTCGTGTGGTCCAAAATTAAATTTAATTCAATTTTTTGGTAGGATTTTATCCTCCTAGATCTGATATCGACTTGCAGTTTTGTGATTTTGGGAAAGTGGGCATAAACAAGTATAAATACAAGGTTATTTCACTCATTTTCATCCTAACAAGTAATCAAGTGACCCAAGCTTTAAGTGTTCATGCATTATAGAAAATTTGAGTTCACAAGAGCATTCAAGAGTCTTCAAGAGCTGATTATCAAGCATTTTGGAGCATTATTCAAGTATCAAGCATCATATCAAAGTCATCATGCATCATGTTTGTTTTTGAGCTAATGTTTGTGATGTAGGGTTTTTTATTCCAAGCAAGCATTCAAGTCAAGATCCATTTCATTCAAGCAAGAATCAAGATCTACATCCATTGGAACCATTTCATACATGTTTGCAACACTTTATTGCTAGGGTTTGGTGAGTTGTAACATTGCATGTTGTTCATTCATCATTCCTTCATTTCATTTTCACTTCATTACAAGGTTTGATTACCAAAATGGGGTTTGACCTGTTGGCAACACAGGGGCAGACAATTGAGAGGGGGGTGAATCAGTTGTCTCAGAAATTTAAACTTATTAAACTTATTAACCTTATTCTCATATCTAATAAATAAACATGAAAGCATGAACCATCAACAAATTAGAGTACACACATATAACACCAAGATTTTTTTACTTGGAAACCCTGTTAGGGGAAAAACCATGGTGGAGGTTAGCCCACAAGATTATACCCAATTAAAAGTATAAAAGAAATGTGAATGGGGAATGCACATGCATTCAGACACACTTCCTAGAGCTAACTACTCAATTACAACAAGGCTTACTACCCAAAGGAAGACACACTATCTTGCAGAAACATTCAAATTACATTAGCAGGATTTTGAACTGAGAAAATAGCGTTTGCTAATGCTTGATTACAGTTTCGGTTAAGCACATGAACACTTCTTCACACTCTGATTTTTCCTTTGAATGATTAGGAAATTATTTTCACATATCATACAAATGCATTTCTTTAAATGAAATAAACAATCACTTATATATATCCGCAACAAGAGATTACATCGCTACATGTTGGCTTCAACAAAATAATAAAACATATGCAAACTGTCAGCCCAAATAAATAATTTTCAATGTGAATTGACCAATGTCAGCCACAACATAATGAAGACACAAAATAAAATCCTCAAACATGAAACACCTTCAAAAATTATTCCACGAAGATCCACAACACGCTACAATTACCTTGTTGGCCATGAACATGAAAAACATGTACACGCAAGAGAAAATCACCAATCGCGAGCACAATGATCAATGCGGATGTGAAACACAGATACAACATGATCTAGAAACATTCACAAACATCATGAATCACTAGAGAAGCATCCACAAGAACTAAAATTACTAGAATAACATCATCTTCATTTAGGAATACCAACTGAAGCAACAAAACAACTGTTAGAACACAACTACTCATAACTCAATCAAATCTTTATGCAGATCTCTAAAAATTAACATGGATAAACTAGTTATAATAAAAAACAAACCCTTTAATCCACAACCTCTGATCATCAATGTGCTGAGCTTGGAAACATACTGAACTTCACTTCATCAATGCCAACCTACAACTTATTTCATTACAATTTTCTCAATATCCTCAACATATACAACATTGAAGACCTTAATGCCAATAGTGTTGACATCAATGACAACCACATATCAACAACATCCAAAAATCTCCCCCTTTGGCATTGATGGCAACACATGATGTGAAAAACACCATCAATGCAACTAACTCTTATCAATTTCTCCCCCTTAGATTTTGACTCTTTTCTCCTCAACTCTTTCACATGACTCTTCTCCCCACAAATTTTTTCACATGACTCTTCTCCCCCTTTGACATCAATGAAAAAGATATGCATTATCTTTCTCCACACAAGCTCTGAACCACATATCTTGAACATCAACGTACTGAGCTCAACAACATACCCTGGCATCAAACTAAGCTTTGAACCACATACCAAACTTCCTTAACAATTATTTCACATACTTGGACTGATATATAAAGATCCCTTTATCTAGTTGAGTAATTTGAAATCCCAAAAATAATTTCATCTCTCCAATCATTGACATCTCAAATTCACTCTACATCTCATCAACAAACTTCATGCATAAACTATCATCTCCTCTAAAAAAGATATCATCAACAAAGAATTCAACAATCAAATCTTTATCATCATCAATCTTGAAATATAGATTACTATCAACATTACCTTTGTTAAATCCAAGCTTCAACAAATACTTGTCCAATCTGGCATACCATGCTCTAGGGGCTTGCTTGAGTCCATATAGTGCTTTCTTCAATCAGAAAACCATATCTCCTTGATCATTCAATTGAAATCCATTAGGTTGCTCAAAATACACCTCTTCTTCCAATTCACCATTTAGAAATGCTAGCTTGACATCCATCTGATAAACCTTGAAGTTTTTGTAAGTAGCATAAGAAAGAAATAGTCTCACAACTTCAATCCTAGCAACAGGAGCAAAAGTTTCTTCAAAGTCAATTCCTTCCATCTGAGAATATCCTTTATAGACCAGTCTTGCTTTGTTTCTAACAACTTCACCTTGCTCATTTAGTTTGTTTCTAATGACCCATTTAGTTCCAATTACATTTTTTTCCTTAGGTCTAGGAACAAGAATTCATATATCATTCTTCCAAAAAAAAATTTAGTTCTTCTTTCATTGCTTCTACCCAATTTTCATCTTTGCATGCTTCATTCACACTATTAGGTTTAGTCTTTGAAATCAAACAGTATTCTTCTGCAATTTTTCTCCTATTCTGAACACCTTTGTTCTTATCACCTATGATTTGATCTTTTGAATGATTTAATCTTACATACCTTGGAGTTTTAGGATGTTCTTGAACTTCAAGCTCTTGCAATCTTTCTTTTGCACTTTCACTAGTTCCTTCCTCTTGATTTTCTTGATTCACTGGAATGATCTGAACTTGATTTCAAGTCTGAACTTTCTTTCCTTTATTTGAACTTTCATTTTGATCATCTGAATCATATCCACATGTTTTGGATGGTCTAGTTGTGTCTTCATCAACCTTGAAATTTTCACTTTCAACTACTTTCCTCAATCTCTTATTATAGCACCAGTAGGCCTTGATTTTAGTAGAATAACCAAGAAAGATTCCTTCATCACTCCTAGCATCAACCTTTCCTATATCTTCATCTCTTCTGATAAAGCATTTACTCCCAAATATTTTGAAGTACCTAATAGTAGGCTTGTGACCAAACCATAGCTCAAAAGGAGTCTTACCAGTATCACCTTTGACTTGTACCTGATTGAGAGTGTAAATAGCAGTTCTTGCAACTTCTCTCTAGTAGATATGAGGAACATTTATGTCCAACATCATATTCCTAGCTGCATATTGAATTTTCCTATTCTTCCTTCCCACAACTCAATTTTGCTGAGGGGTTCGCGAAGCAGATAATTTTCTCTTTATCCCATGCTCTTCACAGAAAGAATTAAACTCACTGGAAGTGAATTCACCTCCTCTATCTGATCTCAAACATTTAATCTTTAGACCTGTCTCTATCTCAACCATAGCCTTGAAAATATTGAACTTCTTCAGAGCTTCAAATTTCTTCCTTAATAAAGTAACCCACATCATTCTAGAATAATCATCAATAAGTAGCATGAAATACTTGTCTCCTTGTAAACTTTTGATTCTAGAAGGACCACACAAATTAGTATGAACAAGCTCCAACACTTGATTTGGGCAATGTTGTTTTCTCTGGAATGAAATTCTAGTTTTCTTCCCTAATTAACATTCCTTGCATATGGTATTAGTAGGTTCTATCAACTTAGGAAGATCTCTCACAGCATGAGTAGAACTTGTCTTGATAATATTATCAAATTTTACATGACACATTCTCCTATGCCACAACCAAATTTCATCAACTTGAGAAATCATACAACTTTTACTAGTAGAATTTATGTGAAATATATTACCTTTTGTTTTTGTACCTGATGCAATCACATTTATAGAACTCCCCAATATTTTGTACTTTCCATCATTGAATTGAAGATTGTATCCCTTGTCAACCATCCATCCAACACTTAAGAGATTATGCTTCAAACCTTCCACATAAAGGAAATCATCAATATTATGCTTACTATCAAGAGAAATGGATCCTTGCCATGGATTACACTAGTTTTGTCATAACCAAATATTACAAAACCACCATCATACTTTTCTAGGCTCACAAATTTTCTTTATCACCTATCATGTGATGAGAACATCCACTATCAATCACCCATTCATCTTTCTCTTCAACTCGAGCAACTAGAGATTTCTCCACATTTGAGCAACTAGAAAATTCAGTAGGGGTTGGATCATTTTCCTTGATAGCAATAAATACCCATTCGTCCTCACTTATATTCCCTTTATTAGATTCATCATTTGTCACACTTGCAACTTATTTCATTACAATTTTCTCAATATCCTCAACATATATAGCCTTGAAGAAATTAATGCCAATGGTGTTGACATCAATGACAACCGCTTATCAACAACATCCAACATGACCAAGGAAAACCCCTTTCCACTAACAAAACAAAATTTTCCCCTCTCTTTAGTGTTTGATTTTCAAATCTAGGTTGAAGGCATATTGAAGAGCAAGTTTGGAGAAAAGTTGGACCAAAGCGTCTAAAGTTGTCAAAGTTGGCACCTTGCTTGGAAGATCACAAAAAGACATCTATAGGCTGCAAATGAAAGTTTCACACCCAGAAATCTAGTGGAAAGGACAAAGCAGAGATTGAAGAGAATATTCAGACTTTGAATTTCTAGAAAAGCCTTATTGGACTGATATGCCACTTTTGGCGTATGAGTCCTAGTATAGTGAAATTTGTAGTTTTTTAGGGGTTCTGAACATATCTCTGTCAGATTTCTGCTCCTTCCCAGAAACCCTAATCTAGGACTAAATCACCTAGCCTGGCGTATGAGTCCTAGTCAACATCAAAATTAGTGTTTTCAACATTTCATGACTTCATTTAAGTTGCTACAAGTTTCCAGGTGTACACTACTGGTTTCTTAGCTTTCTATTCTACTTTACATGTATTTCTAGGTCATTTAGTGAAGTTTTGTATTGCACTAGGTTTTCACATTAGATCTTGCATTTCATTAGTCTTTCCAAGCCCTAGCTTGGTGGTGAACCCCTCTTTAGTCATTAATCATACCCTAGGACACCCCTATTGCAAATCTCTTTTCCCCATTCCTATCCTTGGATTGAGATCTCTAGGGTTTTCCTTGAATGATTTTGGGATAAACTTGATGTTCTATGTCCTAAATCATAAAGCACTATTTTTAAGAAAATCATTTTAGTGAACCTACATTTAGAACACATCGTTTCTAATTTGGAGTGCATCATAGTCCTAAATCTTGCTTGCATTAACTTTGCATTAGGGTTTGCATTAGTTAATTTGCATCTAGGGTTTCTAAATCTTGCATTAGTGAAAGTGCATATAGGTTGAATTTTTGCATCTTGCATCCTTGAATTTAATTTGAAATCTGCATTTGTATTTAGTCTAGAGATCATCCAAACCAAAAAGCTTAAAAATCACTTAAAATTTTCTGAAATTTGTGAAAAAACCCTTGACTGGGACTCATACGCCCCTCTAGGCGATTTAGTCCCAGTATAGATTTTAAATTGCATTTTCCAAAATTCAAAACTCTCTTTTTGAGCTTCTATTTGTTGTTGATAACTTTTTGTTTCAATTTATAGAGTTTTTGTTATATCCATTTCATTGCATTTAGCTTAAATTGATCCATTTTGTGCATTGCTTAAATTCAAAATTGCATTTCATTTTTAGATTATTAGTAAATTACCTTATTTAGAATCTAAACCTTTCATTTTAAGTCATTGCATTTTATTTCACTATGGATATGTGCTTTAGTAAGCTTTGAATGTCCTTGAAATCATTAGTAGAAGTGTCAAGTTGTGCTTTTGGAAATGACCCTAATGAAATTGAACTTACTCATGCTCACTCAACTCCTAATGCATGTCCTCCTTATGATGTTGACATCATTGGACAAGATGATGATAGCATGCACAACTTCATAAATGATTTCCTTAACAACCTTGAAAATAATGCATCCTTTTACCCCTCTATGACGCAACCAATACCCCCTACTATCCCACCACTCGAGATATTTGGCATTTTACATACTAAAATTAAAACACAAGCTGAGCCTAAGTTCCCTTCAATAGGTGAATCTAGTTCCTCTAGTCAAGCAAAAATTCAACTGTCCTATGTGAACAAAGTAACCAACACATCAATCAATCTAGAAGAGACATATGGAAAAGGATTCACAATCTTAAGAAAATAGGGATGTGATACAACAAGTGAACATGGAATTCACTCCTAGAGAAAATTGCAACAGAAGATACTAAAGGGTTAGGATATCAAGATCATCCTCTTGACATAAGTGTCCTCCTTCTTAAAGAACAACCAATGCCTCGTGATAATGATGAAGATGACAAAGACATTTAGGTCCTCCTGCCCTAATTCCACTTAGAGAAGTTGGTGAATCTAGCAAGCAACAAAGGCCTTACAAACTAAAGAAGTTGAAATTCCCTTATCCGCCATCTGAAACTAAAAGACACTTATAGATAATCCTACATAGAGGACTTAATACATCGCCACACATGCCCAAAGTTCAATTTCCAAATCCTAAGAACAAAAACACATCTCATTGCAAATATCATAGAATTTTTGGATATTTAATGTCATACAATTTTACCCCTTGCAATTTCACATGCATTTTTGTAGATCCTCTTTAGTGTCCACTACCTTAGCATTTGTGTAGGCTCATTTTAGCCCCTGCATCAGCCTTTTCCCCTTCTTAGGATGCTCAACACCTCTTTTCAACAACTACCCTTGTGCATCAACTTCATGTCAAACCTTTTGATTTTCACGTTCGTGTCATTTTATAGTGTGATGTGTTTAGACAATAATGTACCACGAGGATGTCTATGCGCCATGTGCTGGTGATTTT
>VDFB02353493.1:21159112-21197212 GCA_007258455.2 Sequoia sempervirens | reverse complement strand
TCCAATCCTATCCATCCATCTACTCCTAGTCCTCCATCCAATTATAATCCCCCATCTAC
The DNA here is from genome assembly GCA_007258455.2 of Sequoia sempervirens. Classification (NCBI taxonomy): domain Eukaryota; kingdom Viridiplantae; phylum Streptophyta; class Pinopsida; order Cupressales; family Cupressaceae; genus Sequoia; species Sequoia sempervirens. Next base: position 21,197,153 of record VDFB02353493.1, on the reverse strand, counting down.
TCATAGTCCTACATTCAATCCCATTCCTCCATCTAACCCCAGTCCACCAATCCATAATCCCTCATCCATTTCTACCACCTTAGCCAAGCCAACCATATGCAAGTCTCTCGTTTCAGAAGTTTTCCAAGGACTAATTACAAAGAAGCCATCCCCAACTCCACATCTTGAAGTCATGGAACCATGCCATCTAGATCCATCATCCACGGTCACTAGTGATGAGACCCTTCTCCATACCACACCTATTATTGATGTTACCACCCCTGGCACTGATCAAACCATTGAAACCATTGAACCCACTAAATCCATTGAACCCACATCCCCTACCATGAGAGCCACCGAATCCATCAAAGACACCCCAGCCCAATCCACTCCCTCTACTCCTAGATCCACCCAAATCCAATCCACTCTTCCCATTCCTAGTAGCACCAAACCCCATTATAATGAACCTCATGAATCTTCCATCCCTCCATCTTCCCCACTTGAAGAGTCCCAACAAGAGTCCATTACCATGCCTCCCGCACACGATGAGTCATGCCAAGAGTCTAATCCAAATCATGCCAACATATCCCCTTCTCTAGATCAAGATCCTACCATCCCATCTAGTCCACCTCAAGACCACAGTCCCCCATCCATTCCATCCCATGATCCCCTTGACATTCAAGTTTCCACTGCTCCCATCATTCCCATCTCCATCACATGAGCCTACTACCACTCCCAGATCCTATCATGGCCTCAAGTCCCTCTCCGAGCAAGCTAAGCACCCACCGTCTCCTTCTCATGATCCTCATCATTGCCTTTCCAAAATGTTCCTCCTCCCACACCACTCTGCATATCCCTCTTGGTTCCTCTCTACACCCCATGGTGGTCTCCCTAGCTAAGAAAACAAAGCATATACACCAACCCTCCCTTCCCACCCACAATGAACTCTGCATTCTTCCAAAATAACAAAAATCTTGTCCTAGATCGAATGCTCAAGAGAATGAACTATCAAGGAAAAGGTTTAGGCCTTCATGAGCAAGGTATTATAGAGCCCATCCAAGCTAAAGAACATTTGTATCCGCACGGTCTTGGATGTACTATTTGTGACTCGCAATCCAAAAATGTTGGTACAACCTCTAGACGTCCTCAACGAGCCTTTTCCAAAAGAAATATTGGCTCTTCCCATTGCCCCACTAGATCATATGTGGCCATCCCTCCTCCTCTATCGTATCACCTCAAAACAACCATCCATCTTCCTCCTTCATCTGCTCCATCCATTTTGGGTCCTTACATCCCTCCATCTACCATCTCCGATCCTCCATCTACCATGCCCATGTTTCCTCCAGGTCCTAAGTCTATTTTGGGCCCTTATATCCCAAAATCAGCTCCTCCATCTCATCCTATCCATCCTTTCATCCATCCATCACCTATCCATGTCGCCCATCATAACTATCCCACTCTCATGTTCCCTAATCAGGATCAACAAAGGCATGTACCTGTACATCATCCATCCACATATCATCCTAAAAATCCTACCTCCATCCCTCCATTCATGTGTCCTCCACATCATCCATCCATTCACACCCATCCCATTGCTACTAAAAGCACTTTGGCTGTTAAAGGAAAAATGCATAAATCTAAGCATCCACATGAATTTACGGCTCCACATGTCCCCTCTAAAATACATGGTGAAGAGAAGAAAAATCTAAATCTAAATAAAATCTGTAGGCCACAAAGGCCCACCAAAGCAAAGATCAAAACCATGTGGATCCCAAAGAAAAAAGATGCAATACCATTACATGAAAAATCTGTAAAAATATCCAAAGTCGCTAATCCAAAAGCTAATCATACACCCCTTTCATCTCCTACATCTTTTTTGGGTCCCTATGTCCCGAAATTCACCATTCCATCTCCTCCATTATCCCCACATTCTCTGTCCCTTAATCCTCTTATCTTTTCACGTCCACCACCACATGTGCCAATGTTGGTCTTGAACGCATCTCCCCATCACATATCCACCCCATCATTCCATCCATACCCTTCACAGCATCCCATCCATTATCCCATGTATCTCCCCTCTCAAATCCCCCTAATTCATCCTCATGCATAATCCATTTATCCTCATAAGGTTGTACCAACATCCAACAGTCACTTCAAACATGGGCTCTTAACACCTTGATCCTTATCACATGTCCTTACCCATCTCCTTTTGCATAACATCCAAAAAAGTCATAAAAAAAAAAGTAAAGAGAAATAATCCATCCAATGGTGAAAACTTGGCAAACAAGTGCCTTGGATAAGTAAATTACGATGAAACCCTGCAAACAAAATTAACTCCCATCGCAATTTGGGGGTAACTTCCCGATATGCATTCTCCATCCACTATGCTCTCTAGCTATGCACCGCCTTTCCTGTATCCCACCATCATATCCCATTTATCTCCCATCTCCATCCTTCTTAGACTGGATCAAAATGGGGCACCCATTCATGCATGCTTTGGACACCTATTGGTATATATTCCCTCTCACACATGTTTCTATCATATTCCCGGTCACCCATCCCACCTTCCTTCATGATCTCTCTTATCTTATCCACTTCGTTTTACGCCCCTGCGCTCTCATCATATATGTGACATACCTAGGCATCACTTCCTTTTGTATGTCTTGGAGAAATCATCTATCATAACATCCCTTCATCTCTCTATCCATCTATCACAGCATCCCTTCCATCTCCCCATCCTTATTTTCGTATCCATCTATCCTAGCATCCCTTTCATCTCCTAATCCTTTTGTCCCTATTCATCTAATGCACCCTTCCATACATTCCCCCATCTATCCTGTAAGACCCTTTCATCTCTCTAACTTTATTCCTATCCATCCAAACAATCCTCTCCTATCTTATTCCTATATCTCTTTATCCTTATCCCATATCACAATCCCTTGTCATTGGTATTTGGCTATAGGCCTCCCCCCATGCAACCCAATGCCATTTATCTCATTGTCATCACCCCTGCTTCTCTTGCACATCTTTCCAATCCCCTATCACTTTTCATCACTCATCTATCTATCACATCATCCCCCCAAGTCATTTTACTGCTTTGGATAACTATCCCATCCCTGAGCTTTATGTGATCATCATCATCTTATCCAATCCAATAGGTCTATCCTATCTTGTCATATCGGTCCCATCTTTTTATCGACTTATCCTATCATCATCTTATCATCCTTTATCCATTGTTTGCCTTTGGTCTTGTCGAACTACGTTGCCCCTGCGATTTCACGTAGGCAAGGTCGATCATTTGATCCGCCCCTAGGGTTCCATCATTGATCTTCACTTTGCTCTTCTACCATCGGTCTTTCTCCTTTTGTCCATCCTATCTTTACCATCCATCAAGGTCTCCATCATAGTCAGTCGTCCACCTTTCTCTGAACTACGAGGGCTCTGCGCTTTCACGTAGGCAAGGCTAATCTTTTGATCTCCAAATTTCCCAGCCCCTAGGTCTGTACGTCGCCCTCGTGGTCATGTCTCTGTGTCGTGGTCATCAAGCTATGCCCCTATCTAGCCGATCTAACAAACTAGATTCACTTGTATCATCAAATCCAATCAGCTTCCGACTATATCCCAAGGCTATAACAATCTTTAATTTAGTATCCATCATCTGGCTCCCACAGGATGCATCCTTTCCTAATAGAATTCTCATCAACCTAATCCATCCCTTGGATTGGATCCTATGACGCTTGAAATTGACGTGATCTTTGACTTTGGCTTTTGTTTATCATTTGAGCTCCCTATCATCACTTGTCATGGTCGCCTTGATCCATCATATCATGGTGTGCTTTGACTAGTCAACATAGGGGTGTATCTTGATCTTTTGTTTATCTTCTCGGTTGTCCCACATAGTACCCACCAAGATTCCTAAGGTCTTGTGTTACGTTGGGGCATCCTTGTGTGCTTGTGGTTATCCCAATACCTGGCCTGACCAAAGTCACCAAAGTCACCATGACTTTGGAGTGTTGGGATAGCCTTCTTGTTTGTTATGTTTGTTTTCTGCATTAGACACTAATTCACCTTGGTTCTTCATACTCTGGTGTCTTGTGTTTGACGTTATAGCAAAAACCAGTGCTCCAAAGATGATAAATTGCATTTAGAATTGCATCTCATTTTCCATTCTATCGTCTTGCATGTTTCCCCCCATCCATTCATACTTCATCCTTATCTCTATCCAATCTCCATCCATTCCACTTAGCCTGAATCATCTAATCATATCCTTTCTCTTGTCCCCAGTCTCATTATCAGCCTTGACCCATCATCATCATTATCGATTAGTATCATTCCCTATCCCTTTGGTGTTGTTTTGGGATGTATCCTTCCCTCATCAACAACACTTTCATCATTATCATCATTGGGAGGTATTTTTCCCTATCCTTTTGTGGTGTTTTGGGATGTATCCTTCCCTCATCAATACCACTCAGTGGGATGTATCCTTCCCTATCCCTTTGGTGTTGTTTTGGGATGTATCCTTCCCTCATCAACAACACTTTCATCATCATCATCGGGAGGTATTCTTCCCTATCCTTTAGTGGTGTTTTGGGATGTATCCTTCCCTCATCAATCCCACTCAGTGGGATGTATCCTTCCCTATCCTCATGTTGTCTTGGGATCTTTAATTCCCTCATTGACAACCCTCCATCCATCATCAACCCATTTTGACTTGTATCTTGATGGAGGCAACATCACCTTTTGTCCTCAAATCCATTTGTGTTTCATCCATCTCCATATCACTTACTCTCTTACCCATCACCTTGCATCATCTTCCTCATCTCCCCTTGCATCACATCATCTATTTCGAGAGCCCACCCGTGTTCTCTTGAACCCGCATGTCCTCTCGAGGGGGCATTCTTCATCCCTAACTTTCACCTTCATCCCCATCGTCTTCCTTCCTAGTCATCCCTTTGATGACTGGGGCATCTTTTCCAATCTAACCATCTTCTTCTAGGCTCTATGTTTTAATATTTTTTGAAATGATGCTACTTCGTAACACCATCTCAAAGAGGGGAAAAATGTAGACATCCAAATTTGGACACTTAATTTATCCAAATTTATCACTTTTCGTATAAACATCCTCTTATCCGATTAATTAAGTAATATTACTATTATTTAATTAATATCTTTAATTCTGTTAAATCCTTAAGGTATTTAATTAATAATTAAATACCTTACCCTCCTTAATCCTCTTTTCATCAAATAAATTAAATAAATATTACATTTATTTAATTCCTCACATGTCATTTTCATCTAATCCTAATCCATTTCCTAATCTCTTCATTAAGGATGTGCACATGCTTAATCCTTGATTAAGATGTGTCACATCCTCCAACTTTTGCAAGTTGGCTTCTAATCCTCATTTATCTTCTAATTCTTGATTAATTAAGCCTAATCATTCCCCAAGGAATTTTTAATTCCTTTTTATTCTTCCTAGATTTCCCTCTTTTATATGTGAATTTTTAATTCACATTCCATCATTCCAAGGCTTCTAGAACCTTGGACTTGTCACAATCTCCACATGTGACCAACCTTGGACTTGTCACAATCTCCACATGTGACCAAGTCCCACCTTTTTGGAGCCCACCTTTTATCCTCTAGATCATCCTATGAGTGTGAATTTTTAATTCACATTTATATCCCCAACCACCTTTCACTTTCCCATGTAGATTTTTGAGGAATTCCAAAATTCCTCAAATGTCCCTTTCACTCCCACTTGGGGACAAGGAATCTCTTTTTGAGGAAATCTCCTCACTCCCCCAAGGTGCATGTCCTTTTCCACCTCATGTACCTTTTTGACAACTCATCTCCACCTCATATCCTCTTGTCCACTTCACCCTCTACATGTCAAGATGTGAGGGCTTGTGGGTTCTCAACCCACCATAGCCCTTCATCTTGGCCTTGTTGGAGCAATCTTGACCGTTGAATTCTCTAGAGAATTCAAATTCTCCTATAAATACCCCCTCCTCAAGGGCATTTAGAGAACACTTACATTTGAGCAACCTTATGCTGCTAATTTTCCTTCTCAACACTTTGCATTTTGATAACTACATGCTATCCATTTGAATCCTCAAGCCTTTTCAATCATTTAACCATCTTTGTTAATCATCTTGCATATAGAATCTTGCATCTTAGTCACTCAATCCATCATCTAAGGAGCACACAACCAATCCAAGCAAGGGCCAATCAAAGAGGTATCAACAACAAGGGAGGTAAAAGTGTTTGTGTTTCATTTTATCTGCATTCATTTTCGTTGTATCACTCTTTTGGCTAATCTTGAGGTGTCTTTGGTATTTTATCACTTGCATTTTTAAGTTATTTTGCACATTTAGAGCAGTAGAAATTCCAAGGTATCACACCATCAAGAGAAATGGATCCTCTGCCATGGATTACACTAGCTTTGTCATAACCAAATATTACAAAACCACCATCATACTTTTCTAGGCTCACAAATTTTCTTTTATCACCTGTCATGTGATGAGAACATCCACTGTCAATCACCCATTCATCTTTCTCTTCAACTCAAGTAGCTAGGGCTTTCTCCACATTTGAGCAACTAGAAAATTCAGTAGGGGTTCGATCATTTTCCTTGATAGCAATAAATACCCATTCATCCTCACTTACATTCCCTTTATTAGATTCATCATTTGTCACACCTGCAACTTATTTCATTACAATTTTCTCAATATCCTCAACATATATAGCCTTGAAGAAATTAATGCCAATGGTGTTGACATCAATGACAACCACTTATCAGCAACATCCAACATTACCAAGGAAAACCCCTTTCCACTAACGAAACAAAATTTTCCCCTCTTTAGTGTTTGATTTGCAAATCTAGGTTGAAGGCATATTGAAGAGCAAGTTTGGAGAAAAGTTGGACCAAAGTGTCTAAAGTTGTCAAAGTTGGCACCTTGCTTGGAAGATCACAAAAAGACATCTATAGGTTGCAAATCAAAGTTTCACACCCAAAAATCTAGTGGAAAGGAAAAAGCAGAGATTGAAGAGCATACTCAGACTTTGAATTTATAGAAAAGCCTTATTGGACTGATATGCCACTTTTGGCGTATGAGTCCTAGTATAGTGAAATTTGTAGTTTTTTAGGGGTTCCGAACATATCTCTGTCAGATTTCTGCTCCTTCCCAGAAACCCTAATCTAGGACTAAATCACCTAGCCTAGCGTATGAGTCCTAGTCAACATCAAAATTAGTGTTTTTGACATTTCATGACTTCATTTAAGTTGCTACAAGTTTTCAGGTGTACACTACTGGTTTCTTAGCTTTCTATTCTACTTTACATGTATTTCTAGGTCATTTAGTGAAGTTTTGCATTGCACTAGGTTTTAACATTAGATCTTGCATTTCATTAGTCTTTCCAAGCCCTAGCTCGGTGGTGAACCCCTCTTTAGTCATTAATCATACCCTAGGACACCCCTATTGCAAATCTCTTTTCCCCATTCCTATCCTTGGATTGAGATCTCTAGGGTTTTCCTTGAATGATTTTGGGATAAACTTGATGTTCTATGTCCTAAATCATAAAGCACTATTTTTAAGAAAATCATTTTAGTGAACCTACATTTAGAACACATCGTTTCTAATTTGGAGTGCATCATAGTCCTAAATCTTGCTTGCATTAACTTTGCATTAGGGTTTGCATTAGTTAATTTGCATCTAGGGTTTCTAAATCTTGCATTAGTGAAAGTGCATATAGGTTGAATTTTTGCATCTTGCATCCTTGAATTTAATTTGAAATCTGCATTTGTATTTAGTCTAGAGATCATCCAAACCAAAAAGCTTAAAAATCACTTAAAATTTTCTGAAATTTGTGAAAAAACCCTTGACTGGGACTCATACGCCCCTCTAGGCGATTTAGTCCCAGTACAGATTTTAAATTGCATTTTCCAAAATTCAAAACTCTCTTTCTGAGCTTCTATTTGTTGTTGATAACTTTTTGTTTCAATTTATAGAGTTTTTGTTATATCCATTTCATTGCATTTAGCTTAAATTGATCCATTTTGTGCATTGCTTAAATTCAAAATTGCATTTCATTTTTAGAATATTAGTAAATTACCTTATTTAGAATCTAAACCTTTCATTTTAAGTCATTGCATTGTATTTCACTATGGACATGTGCTTTAGTAAGCTTTGAATGTCCTTGAAATCATTAGTAGATGTGTCAAGTTGTGCTTTTGGAAATGACCCTAATGAAATTGAACTTACTCATGCTCACTCAACTCCTAATGCATGTCCTCCTTATGATGTTGACATCATTGGACAAGATGATGATAGCATGCACAACTTCATAAATGATTTCCTTAACAACCTTGAAAATAATGCATCCTTTTACCCCTCTATGACGCAACCAATACCCCCTACTATCCCACCACTCGAGATATTTGGCATTTTACATACTAAAATTAAAACACAAGCTGAGCCTAAGTTCCCTTCAATAGGTGAATCTAGTTCCTCTAGTCAAGCAAAAATTCAACTGTCCTATGTGAACAAAGTAACCAACACATCAATCAATCTAGAAGAGACATATGGAAAAGGATTCACAATCTTAAGAAAATAGGGATGTGATACAACAAGTGAACATGGAATTCACTCCTAGAGAAAATTGCAACAGAAGATACTAAAGGGTTAGGATATCAAGATCATCCTCTTGACATAAGTGTCCTCCTTAAAAAACAACCAATGCCTCGTGATAATGATGAAGATGACAAAGACATTTCAGGTCCTCCTGCCCTAATTCCACTTAGAGAAGTTGGTGAATCTAGCAAGCAACAAAGGCCTTACAAACTAAAGAAGTTGAAATTCCCTTATCCACCATCTGAAACTAAAAGACACTTATAGATACTCCTACATAGAGGACTTAATACATCGCCACACATGCCCAAAGTTCAATTTCCAAATCCTAAGAACAAAAACACTTCTCATTGCAAATATCATAGAATTTTTGGACATTTAATGTCATACAATTGTACCCCTTGCAATTTCACATGCATTTTTGTAGATCCTCTTTAGTGTCCACTACCTTAGCATTTGTGTAGACTCATTTTAGCCCCTGCATCAGCCTTTTCCCCTTCTTAGGATGCTCAACACCTCTTTTCAACAACTACCCTTGTGCATTGACTTCATGTCAAACCTTTTGATTTTCACGTTCGTGTCATTTTATAGTGTGATGTGTTTAGACAATAATGTACCACGAGGATGTCTATGCGCCATGTGCTGGTGATTTTTCTAGCAGAACCTTAGAGCTCTCTAAAGAGTTTCCAACTCCTATAATGAAGAAACTACAAGGTTAGTGGCCAACACAATGAGTAAGGATTTTGAGTTCCTTACTCCCACACTTTAAGCTCTGTGGGACCTAGGAGGGTGTTCCATATTGTGTTTACGTGAGGTATATCTATTTGATAGCACATTTATACATAGATTTATTCCTATATATTGCAGATAGTGTATTTCACTAAAAGTTTGGCAAACCTTTAATTAGATGACTACCTATTTTCTACAAACAAGGGTAGTTCAAATCCATACTATACTTATGAATTTTTTTCATATTTTAAGTTTGTGGCATGGTATGCTAATTATTCATTTTCATGCAAGAATTTCTAACAAACAAACTAGTGTTTCATCAATTGGAGTAATAGAGTCCAATATATAAAAAACCAGTAATATATATAACTACTTAATTTGGAAACTGGTGGACTATTTTCATAGTTCTTTGCATTTATGAAAACTCACAATGCTTAAAAACACTCACTTCTTACAAATCCTATGCAATTCCTTACAAAATCTATGGTGTAGGAGCACTTGTTTGATTTCTTGCCTCCATGAGGCCATTTGTAAATAGTTGCTTTATTTTGTGTATTGGGTCTTATAATAAGGTTTATAAAACCATTTTAGAGGTTTTTAAGTATTAGGAAGTCATATTTTAAGTCATTTGTCAAATAATGTTTAAAGTTGTTCCATATTGTAAAAATTGTCAAAAGTGCAAAATTAGGTAGATGAAGTGTCATTAAGGTGTTTTGTCAACAAACTAATCAAAAGGTAGTTGAAAATAGTTTGTTTTGGTTGGAAATGTATAAATACACCCTCCAAAACTCGAATTGGGGGTTGGAGACACTATTTTTGAAGTTTGATGAATGACAACCTCAAATTTTGTGTGCATTTTCTGATTTTTACATTGTTTCGAGGCTGAAGTTGTGCTTTGTATGGCCTGGTATGGAAAAAAATAATGGAGTATCATATGTGGATGGAAATATTTTTGTTTCTAGTTTCCAATTATTTTTGTCTCATTGAATTTTATTGAATTTTGTGGAAGGTATGACTATTTTGGTGAGACTTCCCTATTCTAACAATATTGTGCAGAATTTACAGTCTGAAAAATGTGATGGTACAGATTGTAAAATATATATTTTGGATTTGAAACAAATTGGATTTTTTTTCCATGTGAATCTAATTTCATTTTCTTCAAGTCTCATCGAATTTCATTAAGATTTGAATAATTTATGACGTTTTGTGAGGGCAGATTTGAACCCTACCTAGGGTTTGCAGTTTTGGGGAAAATACAATAACTTTCTTTTCCACAGTTGGATCTTCACAAAAATTGGAGGAAAGGTCTATAACTGTGTTGTCTTCAATCTCACTAGAGCGATTGGCTTCATTATTTTTTTTCGAAGTTATTAACAAATTTTCGTTGCATTAAATTGTGGGCTGCCATAGTTATGTTTCCAATGTGATATAGAATGCCTAATAGCATGTGTTATACAAAGATTGATTTGATTTATTATTGAACATTTGTGAGATGTGTTGTTGAATCCTACTTTTCTTTGCATCAATCTATAACTCTTCTTAAGAATTTTAATCAACTCTTTAAGTTAAAGCTAAAACAAAATCATAAACTCAATGGAACAATTGAAGATCAATGATAACACCATTAGTATTTTCATTCATAACTTGTGAGAAAAATACATAGGAGAGTGTTTGTTTCTAGACTAATATTTTTTTTGATATCATTAGTTTCTATAATACTATTTTAAGACTATTACATACAAGAATTATACCCAAGACAGTATACTGTTCTATTCATCCATATTCTATACGAAAGTGCTTTCATTGAACTTAGCTTTCACCTAAAATCTTGTTGAGACTTAAAAATATGACCCTCTGTAATGAGCCCCAAAATCCCCTTTATAGAACAAGGGAGCAACAAGCATCAAACTCAATTAAATTTACATTTCATTTCATTTGAATATCATTTTCACTAGATATTGAGACGTCCTTAGTTAGCTACATACACTCATTGTAGAAAATGGAAGATTAAAAGACCAAATTCCACATCCCTTGCATGAAGAGATTCCAACTCCTCAAAAGGCAGAATTTGTTGTAGCAGCATTGAATCCTTGTCCTTGTTGACCAAAGAATATTCTCCACTCACAACCCCAACAAAAACCTACATACTACCTAGAAGAAACCTACATGCTGCCAACGTTAGGAAGTCTAGCACTTCTCCAACACGCTAGCCCAAAAAAATTCCACATCAACACTAGAAACAAGAAATCATATGAATGTTGAATAGGAAAATCTTGACAAAAGGGACATGGTGTCATAAAAAAAAATGGGGGGCAGAGTCATCACTCTGAGTCATTGACCTCAGAGGATACTAGCCTGCGTCTTGTTCATGGTGGAATTGGAGGAACCATCACCACCTACTCATCAGAGTCCTCAGAAGGTACTAGAGAGAGGGGATAATAATCACCCTCTCGGTTAGTGTCACCCTCATTATCTAAAGGGCTATTAGAAACCTCATTAGGATAATTATGTCCTCCTAGGTAAGCTTTACGATACTTACACTTTTCCTTCACATTCTTCTCATACTCAACCAACTTTTTTCCCTTTGAACTTGACCAACTCGTCTAAAACTCATGATGCCATACTTCTTGAATTTCCTACATCCTGTTCTACTCTTTGGTGTATTAGGAGCTCCCTATGTATCAATTTCATCCTTTGGAGCATCTTCCTCAGACATAAGCAAACTCAATCTCCTAAACCTTCGAACTGGCCTAGCAAACTCTCATGACTTACTCATTTTATCGGTGATAAGAACTAGAGAACCTTCACCAGTTTTTCTCTTAGATGCAATTTCAGAATAAAAAATATGGCCATCGGTCCTCCTTATATCAAGCCATGCAAGTGTGCCAACCATTAATACTCAAAGAAAGCTCAAGCGCACGAGTTGACAACAGTCTACTTTGATCCTTTTTAACCTCAACCATTGATCATGTTTTTAAAAATAAATCAACAGATAGATTATAGGTGCAACTAATTATGAACCAATTTTAATTATGCTTTTAATGCCTTTTCTTGATCAGAAAATCCCTAAGTAGATATACATCCACTCTATACACATATTTTAACCATATACTTAGCATTATTTTAAAAAAATTGTGCTATAATCACCCGCTTACCCGTGGGAATTAATTCACTTATATTTATTTGTAGAAAAATAGCAGGGATTGAGCCTAATTTGATCTCAAAATACCATTTCATACACTACCTTTCTTTATTTTCACCTTCCCACACGTATTAATAACTGTCAGTACTGATGGCTGAATTCTCAAACATGTGCCTCAAAGAATAAACTTGAAAAATGGCACCTTTTGGAAATAGTACCCTCTTAGCCAAATTTAACAACCTTCCAACTCCATTAGAGTCCATCGAAGCCATTTTAGAATGTATATGTGTCACTTTCCCACTCACACGCTACATAATATGTTACTCAGGCGGGACACTCATAAGATGGCAAGAAGTGGTCAAGATTGGCCCATGTCATCTGTCATCGACCATCGATTTCCTACCTTACTCAACAATCATCATCATGAGAGCTTAGTTGGTCCCACATAAGTGATAGGTGTCGCTTAGCCTACTAGCCCGTGTGATCATCCTTCATAAGACCCTAATAAAAAATTTATGAGGAACACAACCCAAAGCCATACATAAGGGCCAAGCCAAATTTTGCACAATTATAGATTGGAACAAAGAATTTTTTTAGGATTTCCATTAGTGGATCCTATTAGGGACACATGCCTCTTGTAGGCATGGTGAAATCCCAAAATCATTGGGTGAAGCAGAGTAGACAAAAAAGGAAAAAAACAATACAAAACAAACCAAAATATGTACAATTTTTTACACATGTCCCAAAAACATGAAAAGGGAGATCTAATCTCCACTTCATTTGAAACCTTCTCTTGAGGTTAAAATTTTGAGTATGCACTATGCAATTCAACCCAACTTCAATTCTACCTTGGTGGCACTAGGCCACTGAAACTTAGACTTAATTTATGCCCTTGTCAAAAACCAATCTATTGAAATAACTAATTTCCTTCAATGCACATTTATCTTTACCATACCATTGCAACATGTATATCCTTCTTCTTCTAAGTAGAAATATGTGGATACCCTTGGAGTCTACCTGAGTACAAATTTTGTTACTAGAGCTTTTCCCAATTTTTTTGAGTATATCATTGCCAGTGTAATCTTGATCATTTTGTATTGTATTATCAAGTACAAACTAAAAATTGTTATCATCACATGACATATCTCTACACTGAAAATAATATTCTTTGCTCTTTATTTTATTGTCATGCTCCACTAAAACATCTACCAAGTGAACTGGGAACTAAAAGTATTCATATACTATCAAGTAATCAACATCATGATATTCACCTTCATTTCCAACATTTGTATCAAATGTGAAACAATCATATGTAACATCCTCCTGAAGATTACCAATGTGTTGCTTTGTTTTTTCAAGGCCATATTCTAACTTTGTATCAAATGTATCATCAGAGTCTTAAGAAAAGAGTGGATTATCTCTGTACCAATAAGGGTCACAATTTCTCATCTCTAGTGAAGATGGAGGCTTATCAAACAATGGATTTTTCCATTACATTTATTTTTGACATAAAAGCCTCAACCTGCTTAGCATGAAGGTCCAAATCAACATTGCACTCAAAATCACTATAATCATTAGAAGAGCAGATAAACACATTTTCAACTCCATTCCCATCCTTAGATTTTTTAGTACATACATCTAATTTTTTTTCCATGTCCACATAATCTGAGATATCATGGTCAAAAAGCTCTTTAAGCTTCATAGCAATGTTACCCAAAAATGGTGGCATCTTATTACTCAAGTTTTCATCATAATGCATAATCTGATCACCTGAGAGTGAAATTATGTCATCCACATCTTGCATGCTAATGTTATCCTCATTTGATATAAAAATTTCCAAATTTACTTCATTCAAGCTAGTATGACCAACAAAATAACAATCAACATGATCAACCTAATGAGTCGAATATGTATGAATAGGTCCCATGACACCAAGCTCACTACTAACAAAATTTTCAACCCTGGAAATATTGTAATCAGAACTACATGGTTCTAGCACACTAAATTATGAATGCATTATCTCATTATCACTCTTATCTTCAAATACATTACTAGATTCATCTAAACCATAAGATTGCAAATGGACCCTCTCTATGGTCTCATCACTAGAATAGCTAGTGGTTCCACTACCTAGTGTGATATGCTAAGTATCTGAAACTGTTTCTATCTCTTTATCAGCTATGTTATGTAGTGCATTTGAAGCTTCATGAATGAAATCCATAGGTTCATACATCACATTATTTGGATGGTCACTAAACTATTTCCTATCAACATGAGGAATAATCACATCTTGGGACAAGTCTTCTTCACTTACATCATTATTTGAATCATAGCCCATAACAAGGCTAATGTGATCAACATTATGGTATGATGTATAAGCTGAAACAATAGGGTTTAAGTGCTCTAATATTCATTCCTTTCATCAACATTTGGTGTCTTAGGGCAGCAAACACTTGTATTCAAATGACCCTTGTGGATTCCATAATTTCGTTTGTTTTCAATGTTCATGGCTATTCCATATGCCTGATGCAAGGTTTTGGGATCTTTATCTCTCAGCAAATAGCTCATATTATTATCAACAAATCTTAAATAAACAACTAAACATACTACATCACTTAACTTTAAGAGCTCAGGAATTTCCCTCAATTTTTTAGCAAATCTGATATTGAATGCTAGAACTAGCTCATCCTTCTCTTTTTCAATGTTCATGAATTTATTTAGCAAAGAACTAGCATTGATTCTTTCACCAAATTTCTCCATGAACACTACTTTGAACTCCTCCCAAGAGTAGACAGAGCATGCTAGTAAATCAAAGAACCAATATCTAGAATCTCCCTTTAGAGACTGAACAAGCAACCTCATGATTACATCCTCATAATCTACCTCAAATTCATCCATTAAATTGTTGAATTGTTGAAAATGCTTACTTGTTGATTCACACTTTGTACCACTGAATTTTGGTAAGTATTTTCTAATGTTAGATGGAATGACATTTGAGTAACCATTAATTCCAATGAAATTAATAGCTCTATATCTTTCAGAGTTAAAACTTCCCTTACAACCTGACTAAAGTTGATTAGAAACCATGGTTGCACTAGGCACCATATAAAGGTGTTTATGTTGAACGATATACTTTCTTATACCCTTACAAGCTTTTCATATCAACATTGTAATTACAAACGGTACATCCAAGTATTCTTCTTATACTTTCTTATACCCTTACAAGCTTTTCAGATCTTTCATGACTTTCAAATGTGGTCTTCATATACAGAATGTATGCTTCTTGAAAACCCAAAATATGAAGAATACCTAGTGTGCCATAGAAAAAAGTACCCTTTGCTTGACATGGGATTAATTCATGATAAAATGGGATTAATGAGGTCTTAGTATAGTGTTGTGAGGCATTTTATGCATCCACACTAGGTCTTCGGCCCTTGTAAATTGAATAGCATGCTTTTAACAACATCTTGTAAAGGTGTTGTAGAGTGTTGTAAGATGCTTTCACGCTTTTCTAGACTTAATGAACCTATTTCCCCCTAATTCAAAATTATAAAATGTGTTTAATAACATTATTACATCAATGTAGAAGGATTTTGAATTAAACTTAATGATAAACTAGTGTTGTAATGTGTCTTTCACATTCACATTGGTTCTTGTTCCTTCCTAGGCTATGTGGACCTCATTTTAGTGTTGTAAAGTGTACTTAATCACACTTTCACATTGAATTTTGTGTCCCAAGCCCCAATTGACTTTTACATCATCACTAATAAGCCCCTATTAACCCATATTGTGCATCTCAAGGCATAATTTGATCAAATAACTAACATAGTAATCATATAAGCCTAATTTTCTTACTTCCCGACATTCTAGCTAGCAAAAATGGCCCTTGTGGGACCCTTTCACCATTAGTGGAAAATTAGTCCCATATAGGTGGGACCCATTTGTTATTAGTGGTGAATTATTCCCATCTAGGTGGGACCCATTCGCCATTAGTGACAAATGAGTCCCATTTGAGCCATTTTTGGGGTTTTGAGCGGGAAAATTTAGGTTTTAAGTTTAGTTTTTCTCCATGTCGGACTTAGGGATCCAATTAATGGGAAAATAAGGTGAATTTCCTATAAAAGCACCTCTCTTTACTCATTTTTACATCCATTAACTTAATTCACATATTCATCCACCAATCTTCCATCTCAAGTCAAGCAACTTAGGGTTTTGTCATTGCAAGTCATTAAGAAACCTCCTAAGGACATTCAAGGGATGAATCTTCCTCCATTGCTACATAAATCCAAGATCAACATCATGGTAAGGTAATCTATTCCATTAGTACATGTTTCATTCTATTCTTTCATCATTTTGGTTTAATTACCTAAAGGGGTTTGACAAAGGCAAACACCCATGTCCTAACATTCAACATCTCTCTCTCTTGTCTTGTGTGTTTGCCGATTTAGGTCTCTTGGAAGCTTGGAAATAATTGAAGATCAAGTTGTAAGGTTGCTAAAGTCTCCTCCTCATTCATCAAGTCAAAATATCAACAAAAATCCATTTTCAAACCTGTAAATTAGAGTTTCAGAAGCAAACACCTGTAGGAAGTCAAAGTACAGATCGAAAGCTTCAGAGTCCACCTTTGAAAATATAGAAATTCAAAAGTGGACTCATTTTCCATGAGTGGTGAATGATTCCTACTATAGGGTCAATTTTGAGTTTCTACATTTTTGAGTACCCTTTTGGCTAAAATGGGCCACGATATAGTTTTTCATAACTGGGACTGATTCACCCATAATGGTGAATGAGTCCAACCAGGCCTAAATTTCAGCATCAATAGCATTCTCGAAGTCATTTCTAGTCCTCATCCATATTTTAGGTGCACACTTTTAGTATGATTCATTTTTGTTGCAGTTTACTATAAATTCTTAGGTTATTTTGCATTACACAATGTATTTTCTAGCATAGCATAGATCTTAGTTTTGCATTCATAATCATTCATATAAATCACTTAGTTGCATTTAGTTAACTTCATTTAGCTTAGAAAACATCACACATAACATTATTTGAATGAACCCCTAGCATTTTTGGGCCGTATCTCTCTCCTTTTAGGTGAAAAACCCTAGAAGAGCTAGAGAAGTACATAGGAACCCAAAAATGAATGGTTCACCTAGATATATTGTAGTTGTTGTAGATTTTTCTTCGTGATTGGAAATATTGTAGATCTGAAATTCTCTTCACACCTTCAATAGGTTTTTAGACATAGTCACCACCTCTCTTTACAAATAAGTGAACTTCAAGCGATATGAAGCTCCTTTTAGGAATGAATTTCCTTCTGGGTCCTCTCCTGCAATAGAGTCACACATAAATTATTTGACATCACTAAAATAAAATTAATTCTAGATCTGAAAAGTTCTTAATATATGAACCAGATGTCCAGAATCACCAAACTCTTGACTCTTAAGGCTAGATCTTCTATTAAAAGTTTCTCAAGTTACTCCCTAGTAGAGTCACCATTTCTATTGGTGATTTTTCCAGCAGAACCTTAGAGCTCTCTAAAGAGTTGCCAACTGCTATAATGAAGAAACTACAAGATTAGTGGCCAACACAATTAGTAAAGGATTTTTATTTCCATACTCCTACACTTTAAGCTCTGTGTGACCTAGGAGGGTGTTCCACATTGTGTTTACATGAGGTATATATATTTGATAACACATTTATACACAGATTTATTCCTATATATTGCATATAGTGTATTTCACTGAAAGTTTGGCAAACCTTTAATCAGATGACTACCTATTTGCTAAGAAACAGGGGTAGTTCAAACCCATACTATACTTGAAAATATTTTAAATGAATGTTATTCATATTTTAGTTTTGCGGCTTGCTATGCTAATTATTCATTTTCATGCAAGATTTTCTAACAAACAGACCAGTGTTTCATCAATTGGATCAATAGAGTCAAATATATAAAAACCCATAGTATATATAACTACTTAATTTGGAGACTGGTGGACTATTTTCATAGTGATTTTCATTTATGAAAACTCACAATGCTTAAAAACACTCACTTCTTGCAAATCATGTGTAATTCCTTACAAAATTTATAACTCTCCTTAAGTGTTTTAATCAACTATTTGAGTTAAAGCTAAAACAAAATCATACATTCAATGGAACAATTGAAGATAAATGATAAAACAATTAGTATTTTCATTCATAACTTGTGAGAAAAATACATAGGAGAGTGTTTGTTTCTAGACTAATATTTGTTTTGATATAAGTAGTTTCTATAAAAATATTTTAAGACTATTACATACAAGAATCATACCCATCTACTGTTCTATTCATCCATATTCTATACAAAAGTGCCTTCATTGAACTTAGATTTCACCTAAAACCTTGTTAAGACTTAAAAATATGACCCTCTGTAATGAGCCTTGAAATCCCTTTTATAGAACAAGGGAGCAACAAGCATCAAACTCAATTACATTTACATTTCATTTCATTTGAATATCACTTGCACCAAAATTTGAGACGTCCTTAGTTAGTTACATGCACTCATTCTAGAAAATGGAAGAGTAAAAGACCAAATTCCACATCCCTTGCATAAAGACATGCTAGCTCCTCAAAGGGAAGAGTTTGTTGCAGCAACATTGAATCCTCATCCTTGTTGACCAAAGAAGATTCTCAACTCGTAGCCCCAAGAAAAACCTACATACTACCCAAAAGAAACCTACATGCCACCAACATTAGGAAGTCTAGCACTTCTCCAACACACGACCCCAAAAAATTTCCACATCAGCACTAGAAAGAAGAAATCACATGAATGTTGAATAGGAAAATCTTGAAAAAAGGGCCATGGTGTCATAAAAATATGGGGTAGAGTCATCACTAAGAGTCATCGGCCTCAGAGGATACTACGCCACATCTTGTTCATTATGGAACTAGAGGAACCATCACCACCTCCTCGTTAGAGTCCTCAAAAGGTACTAGAGAGAGGGCATAACAATCACCCTCTAGGTCAGTGTCACCCTCATTGTCTAAAGGGCTATTAGAAACCTCCCTAGGAGAATTTTCCTCCTAGATAAGGGTGATCCCATAATAGTGGTTTACAATTTTTGGCCAAACTAGACACTGAATTTTTTTTTAACTAAATCTTCACTTTCGGGCACCTATAGTGGCTAAACCATGAGGAATTTGAAGATGATGCAAACTAGAGTTTTGTGAGATTTTGTCTGTAGATTCTAAATATAGTTTTTTCAAAAATTTTGGAATTAGATTGCACTTCTTTTTCCATCTCCCTCAAAAACTATTTTTTCAGAAAAAAACATTTTTAAAAAGTGACGCTCACTGTATAACGCATAACTTTTTTTCCATGAGGGATAAAATTCTAATTATTTTGAATTTAGATTTTTAACTTTGATATCTAGTGCTTCCACTTGGTTAGATAATTTTTTATTTAATATTTTTTGTTTAATCAATTTTCAAAGTCAAACCAATTACAATTCAGACATAGCACGACCCTATAACACAACTTTTTTATATGTATCAAAATTTAATTTTTATTTGTTGTTGGATCAAGGACTTAAATATCTGGTGCACTCATATTTTTAATTTTTTTTTGATAATCTATTATTTTTCCACATGTGCAAAACGAAGAGCTTGATTTTTGGTGAAAAACCTACATTCACAAGAAATAAAAAATAAATATAATAATCAAATTAAATTTTATTAAAATTATACTTTTTTGGAAGCTTATAATAGGGAATACATACTTACAAAAAAATAAATTTTAAATGAATTCATTTGATCCCCCAAAGGGTAAATCAAAAGTGGTTTTTTATCAGCATTTTGATAGGTGTAAAGGAGACTCCGTTATAGGTATGGTTTAAAACTAGTGGGGTTCTATCCAAGGGGACTTGGTCTAAGGTGGTTTGATAAAACCCTCTTTGATTGGAATACTTTAAATGGAACATTTGAAGGCTTAAATCACTATATTTTCTAAAAATATGTGATTTTAGCAAAAATCAGGATCTCCCAAAAATTGTAAACCACTATTGTGGCAACACCCATAAGCTTTACGATACTTACACTTTTTCTTTGCCTTCTTCTCATACTCAACCATCGTTTTCGCTTTAAACTTGACCAACTCTTCTGAAATAGTTTAGCTCCTGAGGTAATAATTACTCCTGACACCATACTTCTTGAATTTCTTGTGTTCCCTTCTACTCTTTGGCGTATCATGAGCTCCTTGTGTATCAATTTCATCCTATAGAGCATCTTCCTCATACATAAGAAAACTCAATCTCCTAGACCTTTGAATTGGCCTAGCAAACTCTCTTGAATTACTCATCTTATTAGTGATAAGAACCATAAAAACATTCACCAATTTTTCTCTCAGATGCAATATCAAAATGAAAAATATGGCCATCAGTCCTCCTTATATCTAGCCATGCAAGTGTGCCAACCATTAATACTCACAGAAAGCTCGAGTGTGTGAGCTGACAATAGTCTACTTTGATCCTTTTTAACCTCAACCGTTGATCATGTTTTTAAAAATAAATCAATGGATAGGTTATGGGTGAAACTAATTATGAACCAATTTTAATTATGCTTTTAATGCCTTTTCTTGATCAGAAATTCCCCAAGTAGATATACATCCACTCTGTACATATATTTCAACCATATACTTAGCATTATTTAAAACTTTTTGTACTATATTCACCCCCTTACCCATGGGAATTAATTCAAATGTATTTCTTCATAGCAAAATAGTGGGGATTGATCGTGATCTAATTTCAAAATATCGGTCTATACACTACCCTACTTTATTTTCACCTTCCCACACATATTAATAATTGTCAGTATTGACGACCGAATTCTCAAACATGTGCCTCAAAGAATAAACTTGAAAAATGGTGCTTTTTGGAAATAGTACCCTCTCAACCAAATTTAGCAACCTTCCAACTCCATTAGAGTCCACTGGATCCCTTTTAGAATGTCTATGTGTCACTTGCCCACTCGCCCGCTATAGAATATGGTACTCAAGCGGGGCCCTCATGGGATGGCGGGAAGTGGTAAGGATTGACCCACGCCATCCGTCATCGACCGTCGATTTCCTTCCTTACTCAGAAATAATCATCATCAGAGATTGGATGGTCCCACACAAGTGACAAGTGTCACTCAACCCACTAGCTTGTGTGATCATCCTTCCTTAATGCATAGTACAAATGGGCACATGGGGAATGGCTTCTGGAGAGAAAACATGTTGCGACATCCATCATTGATCTTTCTTCAAACTACGTTCACCAACTTTGTGGAGACACTAGTCCTACCATCTGATAGAACATGTGGCCATTGCCCGATATCCCATGTGTTTAAAATAATGTAAAATAAACCAACACGGGCACACAGGGAACAGTCAGGATGTGACCACATCTCAAATCTATGACCATTGATCTTCTTTGAATGGCGCCAGCCATCTTCACCAAGGAGACCGGGCCCAAAAACATACCAAACAAATTGTTGAAGCTCTTCAACCCATGTGAATAAAATAATAAGCAATAAATCAACACGAGCGCACAAGGAATGGCTGGGATCAATTCTTGATGATCAAACAACTAGCACAAAATCCTACTTATGCACATGCTGTCAAAGTTATTTTTTATTTTTAAAGGGGCCACCTCTAGGAAGACAAGAACTTGACCCACATAGGATGAGTACTTAAGGATTTAAAATATTATAAAAGTAAGCCTCGACCATAGCAAAATTCAATACTAAGAAGGGCTAAGGTGATTGACAAACCTAAAATGAGGGGGCCAGTAAAAACAGCCACCTCAACAGCATAAGAGGTAACTTAAACAACCGGCAACCAGGAATATCGGGTCAATGCAATTTTAAAACTACCAAGGTTTTTTCAAAGCTTGTAGGACAATTTTTAAGGGTTTTAAATCATAAGACCCTAAAACATTTATGAGGAACACAACCCAAAGCCAAACATAAGGTTCCAAGCCAAATTTTGCACAATTATAGACTGGAACCAAGAATTTTTTTAAGGTTTCCATCAGTGGCTCCTGTTGGGGACACATGCCTCTCATAGACATGTCAAGATCCTAGAATCATTGGTTGAAGTAGACCAAGAAAAAAAAGGAAAAAACAAAACAAAAAAAACCAAAATATGTACAATTTTTTACACAGGCCCCAAATACCTAAAAAGGGAGATCCAATCTCCACTTCATCTAAAACCTTCTCCTAAGGTGAAAATTTTGAGTATGCACTATGTAATTCAACCAAGCTTCAATTCTACCTTGGTGGCACTAGGCCACTGAAGCTTAGAGCTAATTTTTGCCCCTGTCAAAAACTAATCTATTGAAAGAGTTGATTTCCTTCAACCCACATTTATCTTTACCATACCATTGCAGCATGTATATCCTTCTACTTATAAGTAGGAATATGTGGATACCCTTCGAGTCTTAGTATAAATTTTGTTACTAGCACTTTTCCCAATTTTTTTGAGTATATCATTGCGAGTGTAATCTTGGTCATTTTGTATTGTATTATTAGGCACAAACTAAAAATTGTTATCATCACATGACATATCTCTATACTGAAAATAATATTCTTTTCTCTATATTTTATTGTCATCCTCCACTAAAACATCTACCAACTGAACTGGGAACTAAAAGTATTCATATTCTTTCAAGTAATCAACATCATTATATTCACCTTCATTTGCAACATTTGTATCAAATGTGAAACAGTCATATATAACATCCTCCAAAATCTTATCAATGTGTTGCTTTGTTTGTTCAAGGCCATATTCTCACTCTGTATCAAATGTATCATCAGAGTCTTCAACAAAGTGTGGATTATCTTTGCACCAATAAGGGTCACCATTTCTCATCTCTAGTGAAGATGGAGGCTCATCAAACAATGGATTTTCCATTACACTTATTTTTGACATAAAAGCCTCAACCTCCTTAGCATGAAGGTCCAAATCATCATTGCACTCAAAATCATTGTAAAAATTAGAAGAGAAGATAGACACATTTTCAACTCCATTCCCATCCTCAAATTGTTTAGTACATACATCTAAATTTTTTTCCATGTCCACATAATTTGCGATATCGTGGTCAGAAATCTCTTCAAGCTTCATAGCAATGTTACCCAAAAATGGTGGTATCTTATTACACAAATTTTCATCATAATGCATAATCTAATCATCTGAGAGTGAAATTATGTCATCCACATCTTGCATGCTAATGTTATCCTCATCTAATATAAAAATTTCCAAATTTACTTCATTCAATCTAGTATGACTAGCAGTATAACAATCAACATGATCAGTAGTTTCTATAAAACTATTTTAAGAATATTACATACAGGACTCATACCCAAGACAATCTATTGTTCTATTAATCCATATTCTATATGAAATTTCCTTCCCTGAACTTAGCTTTCACTTAAAACCCATTTGAGACTTAAAAATATGACCCTCTGTAATGAGCCCTGAAATCCCTTTTATAGAACAAGGGAGCAACATGCATCAGAATCAATTACATTTACATTTTATTTCATTTGAATATCATTTGTACCATAATTTGAGACATCCTTAGTTACATGCACTCATTGGAGAAAATGGAAGAGTAAAAGACCAGATTCCACATCCCTTGCATGAAGAAATGCCATCTCCTCAAAAGTCATAGTTTTTTGTAGTAGCGTTGAATCCTCGTCCTTGTTGGCCAAAGAAGATTCTCCACTCGTAACCCTAGCAAAAACCTACATACTACCCAGAAGATACCTACATGCCACCAATGTGAGGAAGTTTGGCACTTCTCCAACACACTAGCCTAAAAATTTCCACATCAGCACTAGAAAAAAAAAATCACATGAATGTTGAATAGGAAAATCCTAACAAAAGGGCCATGGTGTCATAAAAAAAAAATGGGGCAGAGTCATCACTCTAATTCATTGGCCTTAGAGGATACTAGCCTGTGTCTTGTTCATGGTGGAATTGGAGGAACCGTCACCATCTCCTTCTGAGATTCCTCAGAAGGCACTAGAGAGAGGGGGATAATAATCACCCTCTAGGTCAATGTCACCCTCACTGTCTGAAAGGCTATTAGAAACCTCACTAGGAGAATTACGTCGTAGATAAGCTTGAGAATACTTATGCTTTTTCTTCACCTTCTTCTCATACTCAACTAGTTTTTTCCCTTTGAACTTGACCAACTCTTCTAAAACAGTTCAGCTCTTGAGGCAATAATTACTCCTAACACCGTACTTCTTGAATTTCCTACATCCCCTTCTACTCTTTGGTGTATCAGGAGCTCCTTGTGTATCAATTTCATCCTCTGGAGCAACTTCCTTAGACATAAGCAAACTCAATCTCCTAGACCTTCAAATTGGCCTAACAAACTCTCCTGACTTACTCATCTTATCAGTGATAAGAACTAGAAAACCTTCACCAATTTTTCTCTTAGATGCAATTTTAGAATGAAAAATATGGCCATCGGTCCTCCTTATATCAAGCCATGCAAGTATGCCAACCATTAATACTCAAAGAAAGCTTGAGCGTGAGAGCTGACAAATAGTCTAATTTGATCCTTTTTAACCTCAACTGTTGATTATGTTTTTAAAAATAAATCAACAGATAGATTGTGGGTGCAACTAATTATGAACCAATTTTAATTATGCTTTTAATTCCTTTTCTTGATCAGAAATGCCCTAAGTAGATATACATCCACTCTGTACACATATTTCAACCATATACTTAGCATTATTTAATTTTTTTTGTGCTTTAATCACCCGCTTACTCATGGGAATTAATTCACTTGTATTTATTCATAGAAAAATAGTGGGGATTGATCGTGATCTGATCTCAAAATATCATTTCGTACAATTGCCCTGCTTTATTTTCACCTTCCCACACATATCAATAATTGTCAGTACTGATAGCCAAATTCTCAAACATGTGCCTCAAAGAATAAACATGAAAAATGGAACCTTTTGGAAATAGTAACCTCTCGATCAAATTTAGCAACCTTCCAACTCCATTAAAGTCCATCAAAGCACTTTTAGAATGTCAATGTGTCACTTGGATGCTCGCCCATTACAGAATATGGTACTCAAGTAGGGCCCTCACGGGATGGTGGGGGTGGTCAAGATTGACCTATGTCATCCGTCATCGACCGTCGATTTCCTTCCTTACTCAACAATCATGATCATCAGAGCTTGGCTAGTCCCACATAAGTGACAGGTGTCACTCAACCTACTAGCTCGTGTGATCATCCTTCCTTAATGCATAATATGGACGGGTGTGTGGGGAACGGTTTCTGGTGAGAACACGTGTTGTGACATCCATCATTAATCTTTCTTCAAACTACGCTCACTATCTTTGTGGAGACACTAGTCCTACCATCTGATAGAACACGTGGCCATTGGTCGATAGCCCGTTTGTTTAAAATAATGTAAAATAAACCAACACAGGTGCACAGGGAATGGTCAAGATGTGGCCACATCTCAAATATACAATCGTTGATCTTATTTGAATGGCGCCAACCATCTTCACCAAGGAGACCGGGCCCACCAACATACCAGACATGTGGCTAAAGCCTATCAACCCATGTGAATAAAATAATAAGCAATAAATCAGCATGAGCGCACAAGGAATGACTTGGATCAACTCCTAACGATCGAATGACTAGCACAAAATCCTAATTCTGCACATCTTGTTAGAGTTAGTTTTTTAAAAAATGGGCCACCTCTAGGAAGACCAAAACTTGAACCATATAGGATGAGGACTTAGGGATTTAAAATATTATAAAAGTAAGCCTCAACCATAGGAAAATTCAATACTGAGGACTAAGGTGACTGACTGACCTAAAATTAGGGGGTTGGTAAAAACAATGACCTCAATGCCATAAGAGCTAACTTAAACAACCAACGACCAAAAATATCAAGTCAATGCAATTTTAAAATGACCAAGGTTTTTTCAAAGCTTGTAGGCCAATTTTGAAAGGTTTTAAATCATAAGACCCTTAAACATTTATGAGGAACACAACCCAAAGCCAGACATAAGGGTTTAAGCCAAATTTTGCATAATTATAGACTCAAACCAAGAATTTCTTAAGGGGTTCCATCACCGTACTAGCATCCTGCAATGTCTCAATGTTCAAATAATCATTTCCATGCATTTTTTCCACTCGTCAACAAGTTTTTTTAGTGGTAACGACCCAGAACACCCTATAACCGCTCAGGAAGCTTTTTTTCCATCTTTAAAATTTGTCTTTTCAACTTATTTGACCTTCTTCTCCTTGTTGGCTTCCATCTTGGACATTCTCCTATATTTATCTTACTATATTGTTTGCATAGCTCTCGTTACAGCTTGTTATAGGAACCTCAAGCTCTTAAGCTTTTACATCACTCTTGTGTTCTCACAATACCCTCTACATCACTCTTGGCTCTTGCAACTATCTTGCTCCCTCCCTTTGGCTTCCCTAAGCCTTGTAGTTGATACCTTGCTTATCTTGTGCCCTTGAGAATCTTGAGATTCCAATGTCCCTTATCTATTGCATATATATTTTGTGATATAGGTTTTCCTCCTCAAGCAGGGATTGCTTTTATCACCTATATTTTGTGATACCGGTTCTCCTCCTTGAGCAAGGTTTGCTTTTATCACTCATCACATATTTTATTTCTCTCTATCTATCTGGCTTTCCATGGAGATGGGAACAACAAAACGAGGGTTTTTCTAAGGAAAACCACTATAAAACCTAAACATTTTCTCCAGATCTTATGCATGTAGGTATTGAAGACATTCATTTGCTGGAGGCTTCATTACTTGGGTTGTGAGAAGTATCTATCTCTTATTCTCTTACTTCATCATTTATACTTTACTATACTTTAGTTCCATTACATTTTGTCATTTTTCCTCATTCTATAAGTTCTTAGCAATCTAATTGTTAGTGATCATTTATCTATTTTATGTGATATTCTTGATTTTTGGTCCATACGAGACACCAACACACCTATGGGATGTTAGCATGCCACACTTTCATCCTTATTCTATTTTTCCATCCTTTGGCCAAGAGCTCGTCAGTTTGTCTAGAAAACCTTTGTGATTTACTCTTTTTGATTCTAGAACTCTCGCTTTGTTCCTTTAGGTAGTTTAGGGAAATTCACCCCTTGGGAATCTCTTGTGAATAAAGGGACTCGTGAGTAGTGAATACCCCTTCTCTACATGACATAGTATTAAAGAGTGTCATGCTCTAAAACAAATCTTCAAAAGGTTTGATATCATAATCCCTTAAAGCATGTCCTTTCTCTCCTTGCCATGTAATGGTTGTAGAATCCAAACATTCTCACTATTACAGGCTTTGCATTTATTGTAAATCATTTCAAAATGCAAGGAGCTCCTTCTCATCACCTACCTCAGCTCATTCTTGTCTTGCACTTAATGGGGGAAAGAATTAGATAGCCTTGTCCTAGTAATGCATTTTTCATTATCCCTTTGGCTAGTTGTCTTTCTTTCATTTATATAGATCTAGATTGGGATGTAGACAACCTGCTATAGGTTGATTCACATGTGCCTTACTAGTCTTTCCTTCATTTTCTTTTTTATGTTCTTTGTGTGATTGCATGTGTGTAATGTAATCCCCTATGATGTTTTGTTTGATGTTCTCTCTCTTTGTGACATTATTCTATTTGTACCTACATTCTTCTCTTTGTCGTTAAGCTTTTCATTTATCTTTTCTTTGTCTTGTGTTTTCCTTTTGGGGATGGCATAAGGCATTGAGATATTTATGTCTCTTCCATGTTGACCCAAAGGATTTTCCTTTTACCTTTTTCATTTTTCTTTTGTTTTCCTTTTGGGGATGACACAAGGCATCAAGATATTCATGACTCTTCCATGTTGACCCAAAAAAAAATTCTTTGTTTTCGCTCTCTTTGTGTCATTCTTCTAGTTCTATGAGTATTTGGGGAATGATGATAGTTTTGAGCTCTCTTAAAAATATTGTATCAAGAACATACTGACCCCAAATCTATGGATCCCTCATATATTTGGAGTTTCAGTTTAGGGGAAACCCCTTATCCTTTTCATGACATAGCTTCATTTGGAAACATATGACTTGGCATAGGGCTTTCCAAGTAAGCTCTCATGTCCTCTTTACTATTAACATTGATCATTTGCTACTTTAAAGTAATTTCTCATAACATGTTGTTTAGTAATTTCTTTAAAGCGGGTGCATACATTGGCATTATTCTTTTGCATTTCATGTTTCACTGTGCAATCATCTTACTTCATGCGATGTGTTTCTTCCACTTTGTGGTGACATTGGGTGTGATGTCCTTCAAGAGCATGATCTCTCTTAGCATAGTATATTCCTCTTAGTGGCCTGATGCAACATAATGCATCCCCTAAGTTGTGAATCTTCTATTCTTTGATTGGCCCTCTCTTGGAGAAATTAGGCACAATGTTTCCTAAGTTAATACCTTGCATGAACTAAGAAAAACCCCTTTGAACATTCCCTATGTTGCATTTGTAGTTTTGGTTATATGACCACCTTGCATAATACACTTTTCTTTCTTGTGGAGCCATCTTGTTTTTTCATGAGTTTCAAGCATACGAAGCTTTGTTTTAGCTCAAAGTTCATTTTTTGTGTGGCACCTTATCAAAGTTATTAGGAGGTATAGCTTTGGTTAGGTTGTACAAGAGCTTAGCTTAGGCATGAATTCCCATATCCACTTTCTTGCTTGTGAGCACATACCAACCACGTGTGTATGTGTCTCACCCTCTTACATTACTCACCCAGAGGATAGCCTGAAGTTCTGTTGCCTCAAAGTGAGTGTACATTTTTCAGACAAAAAGCCTAGATCCGATCCACATTGTGCTAGAAAAATAGTTGAAGCTTGATCCACCCTTTTTATTTTGTTTTTCCTCTCTCTTTATCTTTGGCAGTGTATTCTTGTGCCTAGTTATTTTTCCTTATATCATTTTTCATGCGTGTTCTTTTGTTCCTATGTTGGGTTTCCATAGGATCTTGGTCACGGGGGCTTGCACAACTCTCTTGATCATTGTCATCCTATCTTACTAGAATTGGTACATTTGGACCCCTCTTGATGTGTGTTGGTCTAATTTAGTGTGAGTTTGAAGCAAGTTCTTCCTCTCACTAAAGTGGGGGCTAGATGTAAAGACAAAAAAAGTACTCCCTAACATGGCCTTGCTTTAGTGTTGTTACAATGTGTTCAACACATTCACATTAGGACTTGGGCCCTAGTGAATTAAATGAAATTAATGGTGCCTTATTTAGGGTTTTGTAAATTGTTGTACCACACTTTCACACTAATCTAGGGTTTTCATTATTATTTGGGGCTTCTTTATGCTTTAATTGGCCTTATTTTGCATCCACAAACCTTAATTATTGCATCTTTTCAAGGATAATCCCAACATGAACCAAGATCCCATCATAATTTAGGTGTTTTTGAAGTGTGTGGCCCAGATTTAATGATCTAGGACTCATACCCCTGTCCTAATTTTGTATCATTCTAAGCATTTTTTAAAAATGTGTCCCATAGTTAAGCCTAATGGGACTCATATGCCACTTCTGGCATACGATTCTTGTGTGGCCCAAAATTAAATTTAATTTCAAATTA
This sequence comes from Sequoia sempervirens, assembly GCA_007258455.2. Lineage (NCBI taxonomy): Eukaryota > Viridiplantae > Streptophyta > Pinopsida > Cupressales > Cupressaceae > Sequoia > Sequoia sempervirens. The sequence goes on along the minus strand of VDFB02353493.1, from coordinate 21,167,039 downwards.
TTAGTGAGATTTTATCCTCCTAGATCTTATGTCGGCTTGTAGTGTTGTAATTTTGGGAAATTGGGCATAAACAAGTATAAATACAAAGTTATTTCACTCATTTTCATCCTAACAAGCAATCAAGTAACCCAAGCTTTTAAGTGTTCATGCATTATAGAAGATTTGAGTTCACAAGAGCATTCAAGAGTTTATAAGAGCATTCAAGAGTCTTCAAGAGCTGATTATCAAGTGTTTTGGAGCATTATTCAAGTATTAAGCATCATGTCAAATTCATCATGCATCATGTTTGTTTTTTAGCTAACATTTCTGATGTAGGGTTTTGTATTCCAAGCAAGCCTTCAAGTCAAGATCTATTTCATTCAAGAAATAATCAAGATCTACATCCATTGGAGCCATTTCATACATGTTTGCAACACTTTATTGCTAGGGTTTGGTGAGTTGTAACATTGCATGTTGTTCATTCATCATTCCTTCATTTAATTTAATTTCATTACAAGGTTTGATTAGCAAAATGGGATTTGACCAAGGAAAACCCCCTTCCACTAACAAAACAAAATTTTCCCCTCTCTTTAGTGTGTGATTTCCAAATCTAGGTTGAAGGCATATTGAAGAGCAAGTTTGGAGAAAAGTTGTCAAAGTTGTCACTTTGCTTGAAAGATCACAAAAATACATCTACAGGTTACAAACTAGAGTTTCAAACCTGAAAATTAGGTGGAAAGGATAGAGTAGAGATTGAAGAGTAGATTCATACTTTGAATTTCTAGAAAAGCTTAATGGGACTGATATGCCACTTTTGGCGTATGAGTCCCAGTATAGTGAAATTTGTAGTTTTCATGAGTTCTAAGCATATCTTTGTCAAAATTTTGTTCCTGCCCAGAAACCCTAATCTGGGACTAAATTGCCCAGCACGGTGTATGATTCCCAGTCAACATAAAAATTATTTTTTTGGAATTTTAGGACTTCATTCAAGCTGCTACAAGTTTCCAAGTACACACTTCTAGTTTCTTAGCTTTTTGTTTTGATTTACATGCATTTCTAGGTCATTTAGTGAAGTTTTGCATTGCACTAGGTTTTAACATTAGATCTTGCATTTCATTAGTCTTTCCAAGCCCTAGCTTGGTGGTGAACCCATCTTTAGTCATTAATCATACCCTAGGACACCCCTATTATAGATCTCTTTCCTCCATTCCTATCCTTGGATTGAGATCTCTAGGGTTTTCCTTGAATGATTTTGGGAGAAACTTGACGTTTTATGTCCTAAACCATAGAGTGCCATTTTTTCAACAAATCATAATTAATATGCAAATGAACCTAATGTTGTCTTAATTTAGTTTTGTAATGTTTTTTTCACATTCACATTAAGTTTAGGGCCCTGTTTAATAAAATGAACTTAATGATGCCTTATTTAGGGTGTTATAAAGTGTATCTTTACACTTTCACACTAATCTAGGGCTTTATTAATTAATTGAGCTTAATTTTCCTTAATTGGGACCTTTAATTCAAATCTAAGCCTAATTAATTATAGATTATGAGGGATAAAGCCTGACATTCATAAATGATATTACATAACACTTAATTTTTGAAGGTGTGTGTCCTAGGTTAGTGACCTAGGAACCATTTGCCACCTGGCGAATGGGTCCTCACTAGGTCCTAGGACCCTATTTCTCATGACATTACACATTGTTCGAAGTGTGTCCTAGCTAAGTAAGCTATGACCCATCACCACATGGCGAATGGGTCCTCACTTAGACCTAGGACCCCCCCTTGGGATATGTTTTTGACTGTATTTTAATGATTTCAAAATCCTAGATCTGATGTCGGCTTGTGTTATTTGAATTTCAGGATTTAATGATAAAATATGTATAAATATAAGGATATTTCACTAAGTTTCATCTAACCATCCTAGAAATTTTCATTCAAGCATCCTAAGATTTCATAAGAGAATTATAGTGTATTCAAGAGCATTCAAGAAGGCATTCAAAGGTAGATTCATATAAAATTATTGAAGCAATCAACAGTCATTTCATCATGTCAAAGGCATAATGCATCATGCATGTTGTTGAGCTAATGTGTTGATGTAGCATTGAAGATCTAATTAAGTGTTCAAGACATTGTTTCCAATCAAGTGTTGTGATCAAGATCTACATTCATTGAGGTTAGTTCATGCTAGATTGTTGATTTGTACTCTAAGGTTTCAATTAAAGTTTGGTGAGTTGTGACATTGCATTTTGTTCATTCATCATTCCTTTATGCATTGTTTCATTTCAAGGTTTAATTACCAAAACAGGTTTTGACCAAGGAAAACCCCTATTCCCTAACAAAACAACATTTTTCTCTCCTTTGATGCATGATTGCAGGTTTTAGGTTGAAGATCATTTGGAGAGCAAAATTGTAAAAGTTGTCAATGTTATCGAAGTTGCTAAGAAAGTTGTCGAATCACAGAAACTAAGCTACACGATTTATTTTTGGCTTTCTGAAAATCTCCAACTAGGATATGGGATTGCAAACATTGAAGAAAAAAACCTAGAAATTTATTTTGTAGAACCCTAGCTAGGACCCATTCGCCATAGGGCGAATGAGTCCTCAATGATGCCCAAAAAAGAACTTTTTGCAACAAGTACATAGCATTTGACCTTAAAACTTGCCTTTTTATTGGTATTTAGGTTAGGATTGATTTATGTAACTCATTTGCATATTGTAACCCTCATATTGAATGAAATAGAGTGAAAAAAGAGAGGTGATCCACTTTGTCCTACATTTTGGGGGTCACCTCCCCCCTTTTCATATGTTTCAACAAATATTATTTAAATTAATTGAAATTTATAGAGAAAGAATAACATACGATATAACGGAAGGATGTGACTATTCTCCCTACAAAATTGCATGTTAAAGGAATAACGAGCATTAACTTTTTTATCATGACTTTTAAGAAATTTTTTGAGACAATTTTTTCCCACTTCTAATTTTATGTTTGAAATTTTTTAATTATTTTATATCATGTTTTAAATATTATATTATAATATTTAAGTTTAACTAATTTACATTTAAATATTATATATATTTTTGTTTAGAATCATATTAAATTATTTTTATTATATATAAATCATATAATTATTATTCTAAAAAATAAAAAATAAATTATAAATTTAATTTTAAGATTAAAAATTTAAATTATTCAAAATATAAATTTTATTTTAAATCATAAAAATTAAATAAATTATTTTACAATCTTATAATATAAAAATTAAAAGTTAAAATTAAAATTTTAAATTATTTTAATTCTATTATATTTGATTATATATTATATTAATATATTAAATTAATATGTAATATAGTAATTTTAACATCATATTATAATAATATATATACTATATAATATGTAACATATATAATCTAATGATTTCTTTACTTTATAAGAAAGAAAATATTATATTAAAGTGACCCATGATTGCACTAATTTTTTTGAAGATATTCTCCACAATATTTTACTTATTTTATAGTTAATTTCATTATATTTTAATTTTCTTAAAGTAAAATGCTTGATTTTTTACTTTTCTAATTTTTGAAATTATTTTTCCTCGTCTCATTTGAAGCAATTTTTTGAAACTTCTAATTAGAGGCTTCATTAATTTTTGGGAATGTGAATTATAAGTGTTTCACAAATGATGACTTGACTTGATGAATTGTTGACAAAGTGAGACACAATCTGACATGATCTTGAAAAGTGGACCCCAAATTATTCAAAAGGAAATCAATTACCAATGAAAAATAAAAACTATTAATTCATTACCTTGGCACTTCTAGAAAAACAACTTTCGAAGGCTAATGTATTAGTAAATTTTCATAAAAAATAAATTTTATGATATATGTTAAATATATTGGTTAAATTGATTTCAATATAATTGTACACGGTGCAATAATAATGCCAAAAGTTAACCTTTGAGTTATAATTTTTTAAGAATTTTTTTTTAAAAAGAGTTAAAATATTATAACAAATAATAGAGAAATAGTGATAAAAAAATATATATTTTTAAAAGTTAAAATATATTGAGATATAATAAAAAATTTATAATCTAATATATTAAAATAGTTTATTAGGGTGAATGTTATAATTAATATTACATAAATATAAATATAATTTGAAAATATTAATAATTAAGAATTAGGTTTAGAATTAGTTTATTATAATTATAATTATATAGATTAATTTAGAATTATAATAATATAATTTTTTAATTAAATTATGATTAAGGTTATAATTAATTAAAATTGAATTAAATAATTTAGTGTGATTTTTTTGAATTGAAATTATATAATTATTTAAATTTAGGGTTAGAATATATATAATTCTAGTTTTTAATTATTATTTTAAAATTTAAAATAATTATAAAATAACTATAGATGTTTTAATCAATTATATTATAGCCATAATCTTAATTTATAATTATTTAAATTTTTAATTAAATAATTATTTGTTAGAGTTTGTATATCAAATAAATTAATTATAACCTTAGTTTTATAAATTAATTAAAGTATAATTCTAGAGCCCTGATTATTACTAATTATTATAATTATTCTAAATTCATTATAATTATGATCAGGTTTAGAAATAGAGTTAACTAGTGTAAGGGTTAGAATTAGAGATAAAATTAGAGTTAGGGTTAGGATTATTATTAGAATTAGAATTAAAAATAGGGTTAGGATAAAGTTAGAATAAGGGTTGGAGTCAGGGTTAGAATTCAAATTAATGTTAGAATAAGGGTTATAAAAAAAAAATAATGATCCTCTTAATCACACTTCAAAAAATAAGGTTAAAATTAAGGTTAAGGTTAGGTTTAGAATTAAAACTAGGATTAGAATTAAGGTTATAATTATGGTTAAGATTAGACTTAGGGTTAGGCTTACAATTAGGGTTAGGGTTAGAACTAGGGTTACAATGTCGATGATGTGAATTGGTCATTAACTAGTCATTCACCACCTTTATTTCTGCCCAAAAATTTCCACACCAATTAGTGTGGAAAGTCACCTGCCCAACCACCCACTAACTCTACTTTATAGAGTCAATTGTTGATTTGTTTTAAATTACAATGCCATTTGCTCCCATATTGGAGAGATCTTTCTTAGAATTTCCTTCCCTCGGAATATGATTAAACATCACCAATTCAAAACTATCCACAAGTCTTAGCGTTGTTTCTAATTTGGCACCAAGTTTCCAATTTAACACTTTTCTAGATTGAAGCACATTGATCACCAAAAAGGAGTCTCCTTCAATTACCACAATTTTCAGCTTTAAATCTTGGCGAATATAGAGACCAAGGATCAAAGTATGCATCTCTATCATATTGTTAGTCCCCACAGGGAGTGGCTTTTCCAACTTGTCCATTGTCTTACCATTCCAGTCTATAATGATGCATCCAGCCGCAGAGGTTCCCAAACTTCCCCTCGAAGCCCCATCAAAGTTAAGCTTGTACCATCCATCTTTTGAAGGGGTCCAACATAATTTTCCTCTCTCTTCATGAGTCTAGGAGCCACCATCCCTAAAAAATGGAGGAATCTTCAACTCGTGCCAATTTATCCTCATTTTTGCATCCCAATCAGTGAATTTAACTGTTCTAGAATTGGAATCCCCAACTCTACAATTGATTAGTTCCACTAAACCTACCTTGATCCTATTCAATAGTGACTGCTTTGTCATTTCTTTTTCTTGGAAGATACACCTAATTCTTTCCTTCCAAATCTCCCATATTAATATCGATGGACTTGTTATCCAAAGATAATTAAACATTGCTTGATTTTGGAGGATTGGCCAACCATTTAGCATATCCAAAAGATTGTTTGGATGTACAGTCTGCCATTTAAGCTTAGCAAATAACCAATGCCAACAACTTTACATGAATGGACAATTTAGAAAAGGTGATCCCTAGTTTCATCTTCCTGTTTACATAAAATGCATCTAGAGGGACCATTGCAACCCATTTTTACAAACCTGTCTATTGTGAGGACCCTACCTTGTGACATTGCCCAGGTGAACATGCCAGCCTTCAATAAATGCCTTATTCCAACAAAGGTTAATGGGAATTCTAGCAACACCATCTCTATTATCAATCAACATTTTATAACCCTCCTTCGCGTTGTAATTTCCATTTGGCAAAGCATTCCATCTTAGAATATCTTGAACCTGTCTGACACAAACACTTCAACTACCCATAGCTTCCTCATAAGCTTCCACAACCCTTGCATCAAGCCCAAGATCCCAAGGGCTCTTCCAATGATACTTATAGCATCTATGTTGAATTGAGACCACCATGTAATCTCTTACCTTATTCCCCCACACATGTTTTTTTATCATCTTAACATGATCTAAATCTGCTCTATCAACAAGTTTATGATATCCTTTCCAAGAATCTTCCTAGAATAATGCTAGCCACCCATCCTTTATCTCCCAAGTTAAGTGATCTAATATTAGATCTCTACAATTTTGTATGAAGTTCTAAATCCTTGACCCACTTGGGAGTGACCTAGAGGTAAAGATACTATTCACATCTCCATCCATATATTTTTCCATTAATATTTTGGCCCATTTGAGGTCTTGTTTTGTATGCAATGCTCAAACAAGCTTCGTGAGGGTATGTGTAGGATCATGATGGGCCAAAAAGTGGCAATATGATGGGTATGTGGCTGATTACTTTTTTCTTACCCAAAATTGATGAAACTAAAAGGGTTTTCAAGGAGATTCTCATATTTCCACCAATATAAATTATGCTTTACTTTGAATTTAATAATTAATAATTATTTATTTTCTATTTGAATTACACTTGACTAAAAGTCGATTGATAGAGTGATTGAAAAACATCACCACAACTTTCAAATGGTATCACATTTTTGAATCAAAACATGTGTCACATTCTATGATTTGCATACTATAGGATTAAGAGAAAAGAAAAATGAATTTCATGAAGTTTTGACCAAGTTAGGTGGTAAAACATCACGAGTTTTATATTTTTAAAAATTTGTAATGAAAATCATAATTAATTATTTACATGGAAAAAAAACTACAAAAAATTTACTTGCATCACATGAGACATGAGTCCTCTACATATCCTAAAATCTTGTAAAAAATATTATCATTTATTGTGGTTAGGGTGGTTAGGCGAGACACCTATGCCCCATTTTTTTCAGGGGGTACATTGAAATTTCAAATTTTTCACAAAATAGATTTTTTTTTTAAAACAAACATAGTAGTTTGGAAACTACATTCAATTTCTTATAAGATTCTATTCTTACATATTTTTGAAACAATATAGATAACTTATTCAAATTTTTACGCCAAGTTGCCTAACTCTAATTTTTTTGAATTTTTTGCCACTTAAGGGCCTATTTTTTCCATGATGATCTTGCACATACCTATGACCAACACTTTATTCTTTGGATTACTTTCTATATGAGATCGTGCTACCCTCATGATGCCACCCCCACCATTATGGCCTTTTTGGCTAGCTCATCAGCCACATCATTTCCCTCCCTAAATACATGTGACACTTTGAATTCTTCTAAATCACTTAATATTTGCATTATAGGTTCTAACCATTTTTGAGCTTTTAGTTTAGCATCCAACCTTGATTTATCACATTTATCGTTATAAGCGAGTCTCCTTCCAGATGGATTTTTTTCATTTCTTCCCTCTTTGCACATTGGAGCCCAATCATAGCAACTCTAAATTCCACCTTGTTGTTAGTTCCTCTCCCCAAGTATATTTATTTTGTTAGTAGGATCACACCATTGTGATCTTTGATTATACATCCAACTCTGCTCTCTCTTAGATTCCCTTTTGTTGCTCGATCGAAGTCCACTTTTACCCATCCCTCTTCAAGTGCGGTCCACACCACTCCTAGCCTTGGATTATCTATAGGATGATCCCTCAACACCC
>VDFB02353493.1:21122665-21159012 GCA_007258455.2 Sequoia sempervirens | reverse complement strand
AATTCAAGAGGAAAATTTTAAATTTGTAGCATGGGATGCTCAACCATTGAAGGAAAACTAGGTCCCCATAGGGTACAGGATCTCTAAGAGCTACCCAAAAACCCTCATAAAAAAGGTATCCTCCTTTTTTTAAAGAAGCTAAAAAATGAGGTTGATGCCGGTGAATAGCTTTTTGCATCCAACTGTTTGATTGGCCACTTCAATCATTTGTGGCCAAAATTACTAGATCTATATGACCGGATTTCAATCGTATAGCAACCCACGCTCAAAGGTAATGCAAAAGTCTTCCCTTGTGCCCAAGGGTTTTTATTGTGGTGTTTGATTGCATCCAGGATAGGGATGCAATTTTGCAAGAGAAATGATGTTGGGGGAAAAGCTTGCTCCTTCTCAAGCTCTGGTTTCTAGATTTTAACCCTGCCACTACATCTTTTTATGTAAAACACATTTGGATTCAACTTCCAAACCTTCCATTACAATTTTGGTTTGTGGATTTCTTTCATGTGATTGGTGACTCTTTGGGAAGCTTCTTGGTAGTGGATTTAGGCACAACTAATTTTACCCACACAACCTTTCCCACATCTTGGTTGATATGGATATCACAAGAGATCTTCCCACATACATCACATTCAAGATTTCTTATCATAGATGGACACAACTTTTGGACTATGAATGTTTACCATTCCTCTGCAAGAAGTGTTTTGAAATTGGAAATATGGCCAACTCCTGCTCTAGAGTCATCAAAAATTTGGTTCAATAGTCTTGGTGGGATAATTCTCTACCTCATCATTATTCAATCAAATCACCATCAAAGGAGAAGGAGAAATTGAAGCCTCTTCAGAAGCTTGATCCCCCCAAAAAATTTGTGGTAGGGAAAGGTAAGACACATCAAACTTTGAAACCTTCTTTAGAAGTGATTTTGGCACAGAATCAACCTCTTCAATTAGATAAGGAAAATTTAAATTCATCAAAAGGAAATCCTCAAATGTGTGTTGGGTGCTCATCAACACTTGGTAATTGGAGTAATCCATTGGTTGTATCTGAAATGGTGGACACCATTAAATGGTAAAAGAATGTGGATGGGGAGGGCTAGCAAGAAGTTGAGAATAAGAAAAAGAAAATCCTCAGGTTAGAATTGGATCGGATTAAATAAAAATTGTGTTCTCATACCAATTTTGGTGCCCAGGTTACAACTTAGAATAAGCAATAGATGTGTTTGTACCTCTTTGATGCAAATTTTGCATGCTAGTCATGGCTGGCAATTTATGTAAATTTTAATTTTAATCAATAAAACTCTCTTACGTATCAAAAAAAAAAATTACAATTTAAATTATCCAATCTAATTGAAACATCTAATTATTTAAATAAATTTTTAAAAATGAAATGAGTTTTTTTTTAAATCATCAAAACCATAATGAATTTTCTTTTCCAACCCAAATCTACATAAATTTTATGGATTAATGATTCAACTTCAACAACTTTTGATAGAATGAATTATCTGGAATACACTACTGATGAAAACACAAACTAGCCCTTCACTGCTATAAACAATCTCAACTACAGCTCACCAAATCTACATTGACAAATATGCAACCAATACAAGATTTAGTTTTACAATTATATTTGTCAATTATCTCAAATTAATATAGAATGAACGATTGAGAATAATTTAAATTTAAACATTCAAATTCACATTCATTACTCTAAACATTACACCATTTTATATCCTATTTTACATACATAAAATTTCAGCTTTCCTAAGTAGATTGTTCTCAAATTTCATAAAATAATTTAAATACATTTTAAATATTTATTGCATCTCATATGGCATTGCCCATTACACTCTTCTTGCAGAACCTCTCTCGCAAATCTGCACACCCAATATTTTTCAATTTGCATTCATTTAATTCATTATATGAATTGCTCTACGTTGCCATCCCAACGTGCTCTTTCCTCACGTGTTGTGCACCCCTCTAATTACCTATACATCTTTTAATGTTGATTCAACTATACATAGCCTCCATTCATTAAACCATTTTCCCTTTGGTGGTGCCAAACTTCTTCTTGATCTGCATTGTATTCATTCCTATGCCCCAAACACTCTTACTCAACCTTTCCTCCTCTGGTTTTCCATGCAACCCCTTAAATCAGAAAATTTTCTTCTTTTTTTTCTCTTTCTGAAAATATTTGGCACCTCCCTCATTCTTGACTTGCATTATCTTTTAACCCTCACATAGTCTATCTTTTGGTCTTCTCTTTTTATCCCTATATTCAGCTTCCAATGCCCTTTCAATTTTTCCATGTAGGCATTCCCCTGCATCGCTTTTAATTTTTTATTTATGTGTTTATTTAGATCTTTGTATCCTTTTACAAAGCTCGACCACTTGTATTTTATATATTATTTTTCTTTCATCTACCTTTCACTTGGATTACATAAGGCTATGTGACCTTCCATTTCAACCCCACAATCTGCCATTTCTTCTTTGACTGCATTCTTTTTATTCAAAGTGACAATAATTCTCTTTCCATAGCCCCCATTAAAATTTAATAAAAATTTATATGATCAAATTTAATCACAAGTTAATTGATAAGCATATCCGATCTTCTAGGATCAGGAAATGAATATTCAAATGCATGATGGTAAATGGTGTTTTTCAATATATGAAAAAATGTCATCAAGTTAAATTGACTTTTGAGGACAACAATAAATTGAAGCAAAACTCAGATGAAATAATTTTGGTTGATGCAAATTATGCGAATACCCGAATGCTCCTACATCAGACACGTTGGGTTGAGAGATTGTGAGCATAGTCTCATAATGGCAGAGTTGAGTGATAAATCACTCTTTGAGATTGCAAATAATCTGCAGTGAACTCCATCATTGTATCATGTGCACCAAAAATATTTCTTCCTCTTCTTCCAACACCTTTTTGGAACATGCGTCATCTTCCTCCAATAATATTGAACCCTCTTCATCCTTCCCGTCGTGGACTCATGTCCACCATGAACTAACCCCCTCCACAAAATACTCTCCACACTCCTCTTCTCATTCCAGGGATTTATTCCACTGCGGATCGACCACCTCCACCAAGCGTTACCTGCAATATCCACTACAATTTCTATATGAAAATATCTATTATTTGAACTACAATCTACAACTACATCATAATCTACTTCTACTACCTCATGGAAATAAAAAATTTCCATCTGCATGCTTTCTTCCCTCTCTACATCCTCTTCTACTTTCAGTAAAGAATATAAATACTCACCACAACAAAAAATTACCTTATTTCTTTCTGCTAGTGCAACTTTTCCCTCCTCATCATCTACTGTAACACCTTCAAACTTTATTGTTGCAATCTCAACTATAACTTCATTCTCTATAGGGGTTACTTTCACCTCTTCTTTCTTCCATCTCAAGATGTTGTCCTTGCTCTTCTTCTCGCTCCTCTTTATCATTTTCCTCTCACCTTTACCAATATTAGATTCTCCAAATTCTCTATCCTCACTTCGATCTTTCCCACTTCCTCACGAACCATCTGTCCTATCTTCTCAAACTTCTCATATTCTTCCTTCTCCTAATATTGTTCCCAAAACAATATTCTCATGGGTCTCCTCATGACCCACCCCATCTTGTCTATTGCAATTTCCCACAACTCACATTATTGGTGGCTTTAAGCTTCAAGCTCTCTTACTGCTCTAGATTCCTCACACACTTGCAATAGCCCTCATGAGCTTCTTCTCTACCACCTTCTTTCTTCTACTCTACCCACCTGTCCTAGCATAAGCTGCCTCACATTCGGTGATCTACTTATGCACTCAACACCCCAGGCTCTAATACCAATTGACACAAACAAAAAAAATCAATCCTCATCTTGTCATCCCACTCAAACACAATTTATTTGGACAATCTCACAAAATAAAACCAATTAACGATGAACCAACAAACTCCCTCTTCTTAGCCAAATGATAACTTGATTCAATATTCCAATTCTAGAAATTTAAATTGTCTCTTCCAATTCAACTTCAATTTCAAATTGAAATTAACATGAAAACATAATACACAAATAACCCATTAATTTATTTACTTCACAAATAAATATACTTAACAAGCTGCTATTTTATTTGAATAATAATTTCCTTTGTTTTAACATTTCTTCTCTTCTTCTCTTTCAACCTTCGTTTGCAGAAATTACCTCCATTCTTCTTATTTCCAATGCACCACTTCATTTCTTCTTGTATTTGTCATCATACATTATTTACCTTCAGCGTATCCCTCCATTACTAGCCTGTACACACATATTCTCATTTAATTTATTGATTTGCATTCAAAATGTTTTTTCTTGCCTTATTCTTTCTCTCTCCAACTTTCAAGAAAGTTAATGATCTCCGATATAGACGACATGGCTGGTTGTTTGTTCAATGAACATTTCTTACCTCCAGCACCTCCCTACCTATCACATGGCGTGATTTCCCCCCTACTATATGTGCAACCCCTTACTCTCACTCACAAAACCCCTATCTTTGTTTTTCTCTATTTTCAAATCTACAGTCTATGTGAATATGAGGCTTGACCCCCCTCATTGTTATGCCTTTGTAGCCTCTTTCTCATTTTTTTGTCCCCAAATGTGCCCCTTTAGTTACTCTTCCTTAGCATTGATCTCAATGGTTTTAATTTATTTTTTAATTATTTCCTTTTCAATTTTCCACACCCCTATGTTTATATCATATGACTACACTTGATTTATTTTCATTATACATTCGACATTGCATTTTAAACTAATTTAAACTATTTTTCCTTGAGTTCAACATTAAACCAAAGGGAAATTTTGCAACCATCAATATGCAAAACCATTTTTTATGATATGGCAACAGCGAGAGAATTATGTAAATCCTTCTTTGATGATTATTTGTGCTCTTCAAAACTTTTCCTTTGCCAACAGATTTTAATGTGACTTGATATTTTATCATTGAATGTCTTTGCCTCTTCCAAGGTCACATTCATGTTTGCCTACCAACAGAGAACATCAACCAAAATTGAAGCAAAATGAGACATCTCCAACAAAATTGAAACACCATTTTTTGGTTGACGCGAGATTGCGCATTTGCCTGGGATGCTCAGGATACATCTACTACTCATTATGATACCTTAAGTCTTCCCTTGTTCCCGATTCTTTCTCCAGTTCCATGTAGGCTCCTTTCCAATTCTTGTTCTCTTCTCTTTCTTTTATCCTTTAAAATATTCTCTACTTTTTAAAAATTATTTTATAGTTAATTTTTGTTTAAAACTTATTTTAAATCTATAAAATAATTTCAAGATAAATATAAAACAATTTTTTTAATTAAACGTTTTTCAACATTTAATTTCTAAAATATTTCTAGGATAATCCAAAAATATTTGTTAGAATAATAATTTAATAAAATATAAATTTTAAAACAAAAATAATAATTAAATTTGATTGAGGATAATTTCGACACTAGTAGATGATTATCTCTCTTTTTTAATGTTTTTCATATAACTAAAAGAAAAAAATATATTTTTCTTCAATTTAAAATTTAAAACAACCTTTATCCTTTATTTTAATTTATTTTATTTTTGAATTCTAATATTTTAATATTTTTAATTTATCTTTAATAAAATATCTATTTAATTTTATTAACATAATTTTAAAAATTAATTATCATTTTTATTTAATAAATAAATATTTTTAAAATTAACTATTATATATTTTTTTAAAGTACTACAATAAAATCATCATGATAGATATTGATAGAGCATATGATAGTTTCATCGTCTTTTCTAGGTTTGATCCTTTAATTTTTTGGGTTTGTAAATGACAGTATCAATGGGAAAAGGGGTGTATAAAAATTGTATCTTATTCAATGCTCATCAATTGCACTCCTATTATATTCTTTTATATAGATCATGGTCTAAAGTAGGTGACCCTGTCTCCCCTTTCCATTTCCTAATTGTGGTTGAAGCATTGGATTAGACTCTTAAGCATAAGTCTATTGAGGGGAGATTGAGAGGGATCTAAACTATCTCCAATATTGATAATATTACCCATCTCTAGTTTGTTGATGATACTATGGATTTAAATTTCCTCGAGCTCCCTTTGGGTTATTTTTATTTTTATTTTGCTAAGTACCAGCCCGTACCACATCTATTTGAATATTTTGGACCCCTTTTTTATGAGCTTCATCTACTGTTGCCACATGTCCGCTAGGCGCTCTCCGCAGGGATTTCTTCCTTCACCCTTCTACTAGCCCCCGCCATGCCGCCCCATGTCAACACTACAGGAACTTCAAGACTGCTTCCCTTCACTTTTCAACCGGGCCCCATCCGTGTGCCATGTAGCATCTATCCATGTTCACTATTTGGTGGACCCCACAGTTAGCGCTAGTAATGAAGACTTCTCCACGTGTCTTCCCCACATGGGTTTTGATCGCAAGGAGAGAGGAAGGAACCACAAGCTCCGATCTGCCGCCATGTGTCTCCTCTATGGGGATTCTATCGAGTGGAAGCAAGGAACAAGCAACGAGCCCCGCTAGATTGCCACATGTTCTAACTGCCTCCATGGGTGAGTGACACATGTTTGAGTGAGGTTTGTTGGGACCACCACCATCATCACAAGGGATGCATCTGGTTCGAAAGCAACCACATTCCATGGCTCGAATCTTTTTATGTTGCAATGGTTGTCGAAAATCATTGCTTTAGGCATCATTATTCATGATAAGAGAATATTTTATGTTACTGGCTCACCAGATGGTGAGATTGTTTTCTATATATACGACTTCTTCCCTCCAAAAAGGAGTTTGAAAGATACAAGAAAAACTATGAAAGACACCAAGCCTTTTTTTATTATTTTAGATTATTGTATGAGACTCATAGATTGTGCCATTGTTGAACCTTTCTATTTTCTTAAGCTATTTGATAAAACATTATACTGTGCCATTATTGTATTGAGTTGTCTATTTGTAGAATTTCTCTGATTTCAATATTAGTTTGTTGATTTAGACCATGTCTTTGACTCTTCTTTTCAGTAAATGCATATAGGAATTATTTTATGTTATTGGATAAATTATTTAGGTTTTCATCTTTAATTTTTGTTATTCTGGGACTTAGTAGATTGTTGAATGGGCCCATAAATCACATCCAAAAGATATATTTATCGTTCCTACATCTACATCTTGGTGCATCACCTTAGTTAGGTCTTTATTTTTATATCTCCTTCATTTTCTCATTCCAAAACCCCAAATACAAAAGAATTTGGCTTCTTAAAAATCCCGGAGGTCACTCAATTTAGTGCAATTGGTCCCCCCATTAATTGAGTTTCCCATAAGGTTGTTACCTTGTCAAATTTTGGTGTAAACAATTTCTTTTTCTGGCATGGGACTACTTAAATGTACCTAAATCTAAAGAGGGTGTATGAACCATCGACCCATTACTAGATCCCAAATAGCGAATAACCCTAGTTTGTTAGTACCACCACTAGGAACAGTACAAGCTGGAACCCATATAGTGAACGTTCCACCCCCTCCGCTAGCCATATTGTCAATCAGTAATAGAAATTATGTGGCATGGGATGTCAAAAGTCCCCTTGTAGCACCAGCAGCACCTGTCGTTTGGGCCCCTATCCCGGTCTCTGCTTTAAAAGCTATACCTAAATTTACCGAGGATGGCTCAAGAAGACCATCTGAACATCTGCAAGATGTGGCAAACGTGTGTTTGGTGCATGGAGTTTCCGACTAAAATATAGCACTAAGGTTGCTCGCAACCTCTTTCAAGGGTAAAGTGCTAGATTTGTATTGCACTTTGCAAGCTAACACTATTGGTAGCTAGGATCAACTCAGAGACCCTTTCTATGAAAGATTCTCAAATGATGGGGATAGATCTTTGCAATATCATCAGCTATCAATCATAAAGTAGGCTGCATATTAAGCCATGACTGACTTCAATGCCCGGTTCCATATAACTTGGCAGAGAATTTAGGTTGCTATCCACCTACCAGCTAAGTTGGCATTCATGTTCTACTTAAAATCCATCAACTTCGAAATATTGATGATGATACAGTCTCTTGGTGGAACCACTCTACCGAATGACAATGTCACTATCAAGGTGGAGAACAATTTGATAGATGTCAGGAAGTTACCACCTTGGCCCATTATGCCTATATTTCCTAAAATATTAGTTCCCGCCCAGGAGATGCCATCTACCAATGCACCTGTTCCTCCTCAATCCATGTACACATATCTGAGCACACCATAGAACGTCACTTCCATATCTAGATCTTCAAAATATGAGATGAGAGATGTCAAGGAAATGTTGTGAACCATCGCCAATGAAATAACTACCATCAAGTGGAACCAATCTATGCCTCCAAAGCCAACCTACCAAAATTATCAAGGCGGATGATCTCCTTACCAAAAAAACTAGTTCCAAGGAGTCTCGCGCACAAATCTACAGGTGCAGACAACTAATAAAATAGTACTAGTGCATACTCCACTGCAAGGTGCTCACCCAAGCTCAAGTAGAGAGTTGATGATAGGGAAAAACAATCTCACCAACGAAACTAATCCTTGGTGCTTTCCCTGTGGTGATGCACATATGCCTCAAAATTTCCCATGTGGAAATCTACAACAAAAGATGGTGGAACAACGTAGCCAAGGCACGGTGTTAGACCATGGAGGCTATGTATATGCCTCTCCACAAATGGAAAATGTGGTACTCACCACACAAATTCAAGGAATGTCCCTGGAGCAAGAGATGGGTATAGTTCCTAATCATTTACTCTCCTCATGGATGAAATAAGAAGAATTAGTGTTTGCAAATGATGCATCCACATCGAAAGCCCCGCAAGTGTAGTTTGATTACAACACTCACTCAAAAAGGAGATTCACGGGTGAACCGGTTATCCTACAACTAATCAATCTGTAGTCTAAAAGTGCTTCTGACCAAGAACCTAGTACCTCCATAGTTGTATAGCAATGTCAGCCACGAAGGGAAATTGTTATAACCATAGCTAAGGAGCAGAAGCCTTCAAATCTGCCATAGTTCATTGTGGTGGAACAATTGAAAAAATCATCCACTATAGTGTCCCTTGGGATATCTTAGCTATTCCAGAGTAGAAGACCTTGTTGTAGAAGGCTCTCTAGGAAAATCCAATCATTGAGTCAATGAAGCAATCACTCAAGGGAAAGGCCATTAATCGAGCACCTCCTACCAAAGTTCTTACAAATAGCTAGAGGAAGCCTCTACTGAGGTTAAAGATAAGCTGAAACCCAAGCCCTTTTTCCTAACTCTTATTGTAGGTAAAAAAATATTGCATAATTCCATGATTGACTCTGGCGCTAGCACCACAATCATGCCCAAGTAGATAGTCGAAGCCTTAGGACTTAGCTATGAACCTTTAAAAAGGGGGATTATGTGATGGGAACAAGGTCGAAACCATAGGTGTCATCAAGGACTTTCCCTTGACTCTGTTCTCTTTCCCTAACATCACAATTCTGCAAGATACTATGATCATAGACATTCCCCCATGTTCAACCTCTACCTATCCTGGGAATTCACTTCAAAGATAAAGTGGATATCTTTCTTTGGATTGGTCACACTTGATCCTCAGGACCAAGCATGGAGCTAAAATGAAAATAATATCTAAACCTCTACATTCAAAACATGTGGCCAATGAAGCCATGATCAACTTTGAGGCTGCCCATACCTCTTTCACAAAGAGGAAATGTATTACACCAAGTTACTAGAGGATGAAAAAGTGACCGTAGATCAAACTGATCAAGAAGTCCTCTTGAGTGAATACATAGACAATGATCCTCTCGAAAACTATAATGCTACCGGGTTAGGAACCTATGTCATCTATGATGAAGATCAAGAGATTCTGAAGGTCATGAAGGAATCTGAAAGTGATCAAGCCTTAGATCTATGGACGTTGCACTTCAATGGAGCGAGATGCAAAGTTGGAGCACGAAATGAGATATGTTTGACATCACCATCCAATGAAAAAACACTTTGGTCCTTCCACTTCTAGTTCACTTGTTCGAACAATGAAGTTGAATATGAAGGCCTAGTGCAAGGTCTAAGCCTTTCGGAGTAGATGGGCATCAAGCAAATAATGGTGTTTGGAGATTCCAAACTAGTGGTCAATCAAGTCAGAGAGCTCCCCATAGCCAAGAATGTCCACATGAGATCCTATAGACATAGAGTTTGGGACCTGATAAGGCGATTTGAAGCTTTCAATATCCAAATAGTTCCCAGAGAGAAAAATACAGAGGCAAACCACATGGCAGTAATTGGATCTCAATTTGATCTTGTTTCCAACCTAATTCATAGCATACACTCTATGCAAGTGATCATTTGACTGACAATTCTAGATAACAATTAGAGCTGGAAAGTGTTCGAAAGTGATGAACACATCACCTCATTCATCCAACAGTTGGGAGATTTTGTTGAGCAACTTCAACCAAAAATTGTTGAGGAATATGGACAAATCATTCAACTAAGGTCCAACAAGCCTCCAAAGGGACTAGTCACTCTCAAAAACCTATTCGATTGTGACAATGCGAGGAATGACAAGAGGAAGTTTGTAGTGGACAAAAGAAACTATGCAGAACTTTAGGTTGGAGATGGAAGGAAGTTCAAAGTTAGGAAGGATGTCATGCATCATGATAGAGAAAGGCTCATCAACTTCTATGAGAAGCATGGAGTATTTACCTGGTCATATGATGACCTCAAGGGATATGGTCCCAAAATCATCCAGCATACAATAAAGATGACGAATGTGCAAAAGTCTGCCAAAAGTAGAGGCTAGTGAATCCTAAGATTGAGGCACTAATGGTGCAAGAGCTGACAAAGCTAATTCAGTCTCAGATCGTCTTCTCAATCAAGCATAGTACATGGGTATCCAACCTAGTTCTAGTCCAAAAAAATGGAGATATCCACCTATGTGTTGATTTTTGGGACCTGAATAGAGCATCCCTAAAGGACCACTACCCATTGCCTTATATGGATTCAATCTTGCAAATAGTGGCAGGATTGGAAATGTTTTCCCTACTAGATAGCTTCTTCGGGTACAACCAGATCCAGGTCAAAGAAGAGGACCGATGCAAAATGATGTTCACTACCAAGTGGGGAATTTTTGCATATGCAAAAATTCCTTTCGGCCTCTCAAATGCAGGAGCTACCTTCTAGCAAGTAATGGATATTGATTTTAGCGAATTTATCAACAAGATTATCTTAATCTATTTGGATTATTTGACTGTGTTCTCTAAATCTAAGGATGATCACTTTGATCACCTTGAAGTGGTTTTCAAAAAAAGCTAGGAGTTTGGGGTATCCTTGAACCCGAAAAAATGTGTTTTCAGAGTACCACAAGGAAAATTATTCGGACATGTAGAGTCCAAAGAAGGAATTGCAATCAATCCTAAGCAGGTGAAAGCAATCAGAGAACTTCCCCTACCACTCAACAAGAAATGAGTCTAATCTTTTTTGGGGAAGGTTAACTTTGTAAGTAAATTCATTTATGATTTTCAAGGACTAATTAGATCGATCACCCTAATGCTAAAAAAGGATCAACTATTCAAATGGACAAAGGAAGCTCAAGAAACCTTCGAGAAGGTTAAGGATGCTATTTCTTCAGCTCCTGTACTGGTCAATCTAGACCTATCAAAGGAATTTATAATGTATGTATTTAGTAGCAAGTCAAGCATCGCTACTGTGCTGACTCAAAAAGATGATGATGGAAAGGGAGAACATCTGATGGCATTTCACTCCCAGACCTTAAAGGAATATGAGACGAACTACAACTTTGTCATAAGGCAAGTGTTCACAATTGTTAAGGAACTCAAGAAGTTATGACACCTCATATCTTGCAACAAGGTGATGGTTTATGTTGCGCATTCCAGTGTGTGTGAGTATATCATGGAAGGGGAAATCACCAAAAAGAGGGCCAATTGGATCACTAATATCCTTTAATATGACATTGAGGTTAGGCCTACAAAAACCATCCAAGGAAGGGGACTATGCAAATATTTGGCACGCAACAAGGAAATGACAACTGAAGAGGAGGAACCAGAGCTAGTTCTGACAAATGAATCTGATCCCAAAGGCTGTTGGCTAGCAGATAGAGTGATATTTATGCACATTGGAAAGTATCTATTGGGCCTTCCTTCTCAAAAGAAAAGATTCTACTAACTACAGAATAATGGATACACACTTATTGAAGAGGTCCTCTTCAAAAGGAACTTCAATGGAATTCTAATGCGGTGTGTCACCATAGAGAAAGCAAAGAGAATTCTTGACACTGTCCACAGTAGTCCCGTGAGCGAACACTTCTCTATGAAAAACACTACCATCAAGATCATTTGTGCCAGATACTTCCAGCCTATGCTATTCAATGACTCATAGTTCTTGGTAAAAGCCTACAAAGAATTCCAATTCTTCGCAAGAAGAACAAAAAATTCTACAATGCCTCTTAATCTAATAGTGGTTGATGAGCCATTCACACAATGGGGCATTGATTTCATTGGGATGACCAATCTCACTTCCAGTTTCAAACACAAATGGATCCTCATGGCCACATACTACTTCACTAGATGGACCGAGGGATGCCCCTGAAGAATGCAACAAAGGCGGATATTGTGGACTTCCTTGAGGAATTGGTGACAAGATTCAGCCTACCAAAGACCATCATCTCTGACAATGCTAAGGGTTTTCTAGGCTCTAAGGTATGCCAATTCATACTCGTGCATGGCATATCTTGAAAATGTCATCAAATTACTACCCATAGGGGAACGGCCTGGCCGAGTCAACTAACAAAAAATTGGTACGACTCATTAAAAGAATCAAGTCAGAACATTAGAGAGAATGGCATAAGAACCTTTGAGTAGAGCTCTGGGTAGACTGCATAACTCCCAAGAAAGTCCTCAAAACTTTGTCGTATGAGTTAGTGTACGGGAAATAAGTGTTGTTGCCCATCTCCATGGAGATTCCCAAGCTACAACTGCTTAAATCCCTAGAAGTTGAAGGAAATAGAACCATGGAGGTTCGGTTTCCTAAGTTGTTGGAAGTACAGGAAAAGGGAAAGATCCCTAATATCCATGTCTAACCACCAACAGGTGGTTAGAAGATGGCTCGACAAAAAAACCTCGTACTAGAGCTTAAAATGTGGAGACCTAGTATTAAAATTCAATGAAAGGGCTACGAAGCCTGGCCAACACAAAAAAATTGAAAGCCTGTGGGAACGCCTTTTTAGAATAATTCAATGCAAGCAACACAATGTGTTTGAATTAGAAAATATGGAGAAGGAAGCATTGGGAATTTCAATTAACAGAATCCACTTAAAATTGTTTAATTAAGCTTCATTATTATTCTGCTAATGTAAATATGTAAATAGTGTAATTATTTTTCCTTCATGTTTTGTTGGTCGGTCTTTCCACAAACTCATCAACAACCCATGAAGTAGAAAAAAAAACTCATGTGCAAAAAATTGAAATGAACCCATATGTGTAAAATTGAAAAGGTACTCAAAGAAATGAAGAAAAGAGAACCCATATTGCAGAATCACAAGAAAAGAGAAAAGAAGTTGATATAAGTTGTATATTCATTATATATCTACTTTGATAAATACATTTTCAAAATGGCTTTGAGGCCATACTTTTAAAGTATATCTATACATTATGTAGTTTCTTCATATATATATACATATATATATATGTATATATATATACATATATATACATATATATATATATGTATATATATATATGGCCTTTTTTAGGCATATATACAAAAAATAGATTAAGAGCGATTTTATTTAAAATGGAGAAAGAGGAAGTGCATCTCAAGAAGGAGCATCATTATCAGCAACAACATCTAGGACAACTTCATCGACAACATTAGCAGGAGCAACAAGACCATGAACATCAACAACAATATCAATAGTAGCAATGGTGAGTGGTAGAGGGAACACTAGGTTCTTGAAGTCGGTATACCAGTCAACACCATAAAAGAGCACCACATTGTAGAAATGAGGTAGAAAGTGGCAAGAACAAGTCACCCTTTGATGATGCTCTTCATCTGATAGGAGGTGGAACCCACTCAAGAATGGTACCCATGGAACTACTGCATCTTCTTCAATATGCTTATGAAGGTTACTTGTTGTTGGAAGGCCTAGACCATACACAACATTCACCACCACCTCTCCAAGGCTACCTAAGTAGCGCTTCAGAAATATTTCGAGTATAAGGCGTAGGATCATTGGCTTGGGAACCTATATGTCAAGCAGAGACATGAAAAAAATGAGAACAAATGTCAGTATTGACTCTATACTTATCTTCATATTCCACATAATCTCGACCTAACACCCACTTCATGGGTATAATATCCAGTGAATGCTTTTTTTTTGTCATTCTTTTCAAGCGCCTATTAGATATTTCACCTAGAAAATCTGTTTGAGACTTGTTGTAAACTAGCCTAATGGGAGTATTCATGATGCTAAGCTCTATGTAACTGTCTAATGCAAAGCTCTACGCAACTACTAATGCTAAATTCTACCTAAATTCCCAATACCAATTCTTCCCAATTGCTATGTGTGATTTTGCTACTGTCTTAGGGCATATTTATAGAAATATGTGAGGAATTTGCATGCCATAAGCATGATGCTAATTGAGTACCAACTCAAAAATCCCACCAGAAGTTGGCTCGAATTTCCCACCCAGTTGCATCTACCATGTATGAATTGTTGCATGCAAAGTTAATAAGAGGTAATTAAGTAGCACAAATTGGTGGCATTCCCAAGTGATCTTCCATACAGTCTAGTGCTGACGTGTCTTGCTACAGGTGCTTCACAAATTCCAAGGAGGAACTCATATCTTTTCAAGTATTCATTGTGTCTCTGGATTAATTATTCTTTTTTAGATATTAATTTCCAGAGCATGTGAAAGCTTAAATCACCTTCAATATCTGGCTCAATTTCCAAGGAAATTGTGTCGTACAACATGATTATCAATTGTCATTATGAATTCTTGTCTTTTTAAAGTACCAAGAAATTCATTTCGCATGAGAAAAGGAGTTGGTGGTACATGCCAAATTAAATTTTAAAAGGCAACCGTTGTCTATCACTCCATGAAATAAATCGCTAAGTGTTGCATGTGAAAGGCTAACATTGTAAAAGCTTCCTAAGTACGCTATCCAAAGCAAGGAGTTTTGAACATAGATAGAGGTAAAGTGAATTACAGAAAATTTGAACATCAAAAAAAATTATAGTACCCTGAAATTGCTGAAAGTTCTCAGATGGAAGCACAGGTTGAGGAAACCCAAAGCTTGTTCGACACCATGATAGCAGCACCAGTCGGAAATATCTTTGATGACATCTCTTATGCGTTGCTTGGGATGCAAGAAAATTTAGAATGGATTCACATGTGGGTCATGGACAAGCAATAAACCCACAGGGACCAGAGAAAAATAAAGGAGGAATGGGATAACATTCATGATCCTGTCCTTGTGAAGAACCCTAAGACTCTTAGGGAAGGAGCTTGTGAAAGAATGAAAGTGGTTGATAATGAATGAAAAATGGCATACAAGTTACGGTTCAACGGCCTTCTGTAGTAATTTTTTCCCTTTGTGCATTATTGCCCAGAGATCGTTCACGAGGGCATTGAACATTTCAACCTAGATACCAACACCATTGAGGGTTGGGAGCTAAGAGTTAACATCAGCCTAGAAGCTATCTAGAGCATGCTATGCATCCTTGTAAGTCACTCTAAAGTGGAAAAAATGGAGTCATTCACTCCAAAAGATGGGTGCACATTTTGGAGAGGCAGAGACAAAGCTATGGACTTTTATAATCAGGAAACGTAGAGGCCCTAAGAAGATTGTGACAATCCACCACAAATTTCAATTGCCCACAATGCTGTTAAAAAGGATATGTAGGATGCGCTCTCTATGATGGCATTTGTGTACAACATGGATGAAGACAAATGGGTGCAAGAATTTCAACCAGGTTTGGGTTTTTAGCTACATAGGCAACAGTCCTTTTTCTGGTATGACTTTGTAGGAATCATGTACCATGAAATGATGATCCAAAGCAAGGAGTACTGCATGCAGCATAAGTTCAAGTTTCCTTCTTTCCTTGCTCATATGTTTTTATATTAGAACCCCAACTTTTTCAATAAAAGGATTTCATTATCTATTTTTACTAAGAAGGGAGCCAAAAAGCCAACTTCTATATGGACTCCCCTCCTTTCTGCAACACATGATTATTATGCATTTTCAAAAAAATTCTTAACTCCAATTCTGTGAGACTTGAGTAAGGATGGAAATCTCTATCAACTTTCCTCTAACCAAATGGAGTGGATGTAGAGTTTCACTCCTAAATGCGACTAGTTCCTCGAGAGGGATTTTACATTCATTTGCATGCATGGCTTTACTGAGGAGCAATTCCGGCTCCAAAAGTGTGTCACAGACAGGGTATTGGCCATTGAGATGTTCTGGCAGATGGTAGTTATTGACAATAAATTTTGTGGAGGAAAGAGCAAGATAGGATTTTTCAAATGCCCACTAAACTTCAAGTGGGTGGTAATAGTGAAAAAGTAGATGCATAAGCTGCTTGAAGCAAAGATGGATCATCTAGGGTTAGTGTTGATCTACAACAAATGATAGTACAACCCCTTCAATGACTTAGGAAATGTATTCATTAAGGTAACCCGCAACCCCTGGCCTTACTGGGAAAAGAGGCAAAGTCCCCTGGAGGATCAGGATGATCTATTAGTAGACCTAGCTCATATTCCTATAGAGGATATGAGAGTGCCATGGCTCAAGTTCTATTTTCCTTTGGCGAAGTATGATGAGAAGTACCAAATGGGGGGAACCCTCTGCAATGATTTGATAAGGAATTTCAATTGGAGTGAGGAAACGATTAATTTTTTTTGGATTTACCGCTAAGAGATCAAATGCCCTAATGCCCCTTATCAAGAATTAGAATCAGATGACCAATTTGATAAGCTGTGGAATGACGAGCATGAAGATATCGATGCAAGCGATGATGAAGATATTGACCTAGATGAGGCTAGAATGTGTACAAGGAAAGGAAAAGAGAAGGAAAAATAAGTACAGATGGCCCCAACACAATAGAAAGAAAAGGCAACAAAGCAATGTAGAAAGGCTTCTTCAAATGTGCGGGTGAATATATCATGGTCAAGATCCTCGTATACATGTACTTGGACCACAAAAGGGTCCAAAACAACCCAAAAACAATGATTGAAAGCCATATATGTGGAAGAATCCTTGCCCAACAAAAGGAAGCACATGGATTCAACTCCTGGAGAGGGTTCGTAGGAGCCCACAACAAGCATAGAGCCAACAACAAGCCAAGGGTTGCAATCATCTACACCATAGGTAACTTTCACTCCCTCTTTTCATACTTCACAATCTTTGGTGCCTCCTGCTATCTCTGCATGACCTATCAATTCAAATGTTGACCCTTCTTTTTCCACATCTATCGCAATGGTCGTGGGAGGTTTCTCCAACTTCACCCAAATAGGACCCTTTTCCTTTACTCCTCCATGGACCTTTCCACCTTTTGCTAGAGCCCAATCTATATTTGTTATTGCTTCACCTTTTTCCTCCATAGCCACTATTGATCCCCTTCTTGCTACTACTATGTTGAACCTGACCCAATCCACCCAACAAATGGAATCTGCCATGAATCTGCTACTGTCACCTCACCTAATGATTCCTCCCGCTAGTTCACTGACTGGGCTTTGGAATATTAATCCATTCTCCTTGCAAAAAAATAATCTTCCAAGGAAGAAATCACCTGGAACCACTACCCTCTCATTCCCTTTTTCTCTTTCTCTCGATGCACCTTTCGTAGGTGAGCTCATTAAGTCACCAACAAAATATTTTTCAGAGGGAGATTAAAAAAACAAGCATGAGATCTCAAGATCCAGAAGCCAAAGGAAAAAGATGCTAAAGGGCCAGCCAAGCCAAAGGTATATACTATTTTTAATGAGGCTCAACAATCACTACATTTTGTGACCATGTATCAAACCGTCATCAAACCACAAGGAGAGATGAAACCCAATTATTACAACCTCTATGCTATGGGACTCGATCTGAGCATAGCTTGGCTACAGGATAAGGTTGAGCTCATGGAGGAGACACAACGAGTGGTGACCACCAACTTCCTCAAGTCTCATCGCTAGCTAAAGAAGAGGGAAGAAGAGCTAAAAAATGTTAAGGAAAGAGTCGAGGTCCTACTGGCGAAGGACAAGGAAAAGGATGCAAAAATTACTTGCTTATCATAGCAAGCACAAGAAGAGTAGGCTAAACTCTGGGAGGAACTTGAAAAGTTCCAATCCTATCATCCGAACCTGGTCACTGAGCTGCAACAGAGAAACCAAGAATATCAGGACTAGTTGACTCAGGAAAAGTAGGAGATGCAATGAAAAAATGAGGAGTTTGAGCATCAACACACTCAATTAGAGCAAAAAATGTAGCAGAAGGACATGGATTTATAGGGGCGACAGGCTCAATTGGAGAAGGAATTCCAAGAGATGAAGCTTTCCCTTGAAAGGGAATCAACAAACAAAAGTCGATCCAAACAAAATTGTCTTGCAAAATTGAGAAAACTGCAAGGACAACTTTTCTCTGCAAATAAAAAGATTGTGGAACTAACATAGGATGTCAGTTCAAGGGATGTGGAGATTAGCTTGTTGAAGAATCTTCCCCAAACCCCTACTGCCTAGTTAGACCTCCTTCAAATAGCCCAATGACTATATATTTCATACTGGGAAAAGGTCAAGGCCTTCTTCCTAAAACTTCAATTGACACTCCAATTTATGGTGGAAGCAACAAGTTTAGGCAGGAATGCCTTTGTGGAACGATTGAGTAGTTCTTGTAATTCATTGTAGAAAAGGTTCCTAAGGCTGAAAAGTTGCTAAATAAGCTATACATGGTGTCAGATGAGGACTTGGCAAGCCCAGGGATCGAGGACTAGAAGGTTGCTAGCAAAATAGAACTGGAGTTCATCAACTACCACACATCCATCCTCTATGCTAGCGAGTGCGCTGCCACACTAGGCCGAACTATGAACAACATGCAGGCAAATTTTTCCCTACTAACTTATATGGGCTTACCCTCCCCTTTTTTTTGGATGAATCAGTGGCCATAGCAGAGTAGATTGTGGTGAATATTGAAGAGAAACAACAAGACACATCCACTTTTTAGAGCTTCAGTCAACCCATGACTATAAAGGATATTGAGGGAATCACTCATTAGATAGCGCGACTATTCTTCCAACTTGAGTCCAGGGCCAGTATGTCCACGATGATACCATACAAAGAAGTGATCGATTTGCATGGAGCACAAGATAATTTGTGCAACATATTGATGTCATCTGAGGCTGATTGGCTACCTTTATAGACCGCTCTCTCCATGCTTTGATTGTGTCGCCCCATGGATAGGAATCTAGTTTGTGAACCAAAAAAATTTGGGTTCTTTGTTCCACAGGAGAAATGCCCCTGATAGTTGTTAAAAGCTATGGATTTAAATTTCCTCAAGCTCCCTTCAGGTTATTTTTATTTTTATTTTTCTATGTACCAGCCCGTGCCCCATCTATTTGAATTCCTTGGTGCCCTTTTTGATGAGCTTCACTCGTTGCCGCCACGTGTCTGCCAGGTAGTCTCTGCAAGAATTTATTCCTTCACTCTTCTACCGGCCCCTACCATGCCACCACGTGTCAACACTATGGGCACTTCAAGACTGCTTCCCTTCACTTTTCAATAAGGCCCCATCCACGTGCCATGTAGCATCTATCCGCATTCAATTTTTGGTGGACCCAGTGGTTAGCACTAACAATGAATACTTCTCCACATGTCTTCCCCATGCGGGTTTTGATTGCAAGGAGAGAGGAATGAACCATAGGCTCCTATTTTCCACCACATGTCTCCTCTATGGGGATTATGTCTAGAGGAAGCAGGGAAGGAGCAATGAGCCCTGCTAGATTGCCATGTGTTCTAATTGTCTCTGTGGGTGACTGACACATGTCTGCACAAGGTTTCCTGGGACCACCGCCATCATCGTAGGCAATGCATCTAGTTTGAAAGCGACCACGTTCCATGTATCAAATCTTTTTTTGTTGCAACAGTTGTCAAAAATCATTGCTCTAGGTATCATTGTTCATGATAAGGGAATATTTTCTATTACTAGCTCGCTAGGTGGTGAGATTGTTTTATATATATACTGCTTCTTCTTTCCGAAAAGAAGTTCGAAAGATACAGGAAAATTTGTGAAAGACACCAGACCTTTTTTTACTATTTTAGATTATTGTATTAGACTCATAGGCTATGCCATTTTTCTACCTTTCTTTTTTCTTAAGCTATTTGATAAAACATTATACTGTACCATTATTGTACTGAGTTGTTTATTTACAAAACTTCTATGATTTTAATATAAGTTTGTTGATTTAGACCATGTCTTTGACTCCTCTTTTCAGTAAATGCATATAGGAATTATTTTATGTTATTGGATAAATTATTCAGGTTTTCATCTTTGATTTCTATTATTCTAGGACTTAGCAGATTGTTGAACATCCAAAAGATAGATTTATCATGCCTACATCTACATCTTGGCACATAACCTTAGTGAGATCTTTATTTTTATATCTCCTTCCTTTTCTCATTCCAAAACCCCAAATATAGAAGAAGTTGGCTTCTTTAAAAACTTGAAGGCCACTCAGTTTAACGTAATTGGTCCCCCCATTAATTGAGTTTCCCATAAGGTTGTTACCTTGTCAAATTTTGGCATCAACATATACATTATTGTTTTGAGAGGCTATTGTTAGCAAAGTTAGAAACATCAAGAAGGTTTTATACTTCTACGAATTTTCTTTGGGATAAAATATTAACAAGATGATGAAACAACCCTCATTGGCATACTCACAACAATCTGAAAATACAACTTAGAAATGGTTTGAAACAATACAAAAATCTACATGAAGTATTCTTCTTTGCTCATTCAAAATCTCCTTCAATTACACAACAAGAAATAATTTCTAAAAATATATTATTTTACAGCCATATGGGCTGATGAAAAATGTTACAAATCTGATATGATACTAAAATATGACAACAAAAATCAAATACAAAATGGTTTCCCTCAATCTCTCTTCTTTCAAAAGGTTCTAGCTCCTTTAGCTTGCAATCTTCATTAGAAATCACTACTACAATCAAACCATGAAATCACCAATCTTCTTGCTATTGTAGTACACCTTCAAACCTAGAAAATGATGTCTTCATGGTCTCTTTCAACCCTTCTTAGACTATTGAAGCTCTCAATCTCCCTTCACATGGACTTCACTAGCTCGCTATCACACAAAATGTGGAGCTCACTAGCTCCCTAAAACATGGACTTCTATGCAATAAAAATATGCAACAATAGAGTCTTCAAATCCTCTCTTCAATCTAGCAACATCTCCCCATCTCACCTACAAAAACTCTCAAAGTCGTCTTCCCAAATGACAAGGATTGAATATAAAGACTTGTGAAAAAGAAAACCCACTATGGTTTTCCAAAACCACAATAAAAACACCTCCTTGGAAAAGCCACACCCCATTTGGAGAATAATTCATAAAATAATAAAAATTACTCAATTATTACATGGCCTTCACATGGAAACCTATACCATGGCCAATCAAATATGGTCAATCTGGTGTGCTTCATTATTCTCTAATGGCTCTGATAAATACATGAAAGAACATCCACCAACATGAAAACTTGGGCACCCAAACATGAAAGAGCATGAAAATCATACAAATCAACATACAAGGACATGCATTGATGAGTGGTCCCCACCTTGAAATGGACGCCTATGCTAGAATATTCCTCCAAGATGCCTTTGTAACCTTCACCTTAGTATATCCACCTCCAAAATTATAATTACAAATTACCATAGGGAAAATTATAATATTTAGAAATTAAAATAATTAATTCCCCCCACATTAGCCCTTATTGAAAATACAAAACAAAGCAAGGAGATATTTTTGGTTGATGCAAGATTTTTGATGACCTTGGATGCTCCTGCATCAGACACCTGAGGTAGGAAAAAAATTGTGAATATGGATTCACAAATTAGAGTTGAGTGGTAGTAGCACCCTTTTGGATTGCAAGAAATCCTCAACAAACTCCATCATTGAATTTGGTACTGCCAATGAGTCCTTTTTCCCCTTCTAGCACCTAATCAAAGCAAGCTTCCTTCTCTAACAACTCTACTCTTCACTGAACCTCCTGAAAGTGGAATAAATTCCACCATAAAGTGGCCACATCCTCCAAGTGTATATCACACTCTCCTTTGATCTTGTGGGATTCACCCACCATAGTTCGGCCACCTCCACCAAGTTTTACTTGCACTAAACTCTACAATACCACATAATCCCTTCTTTGCATACCATACATCACTAGCAAAATCTTCATGAACTAACCAATCCATAACTTGAAAATCATCATCATTCTCAAATTTAATAAAATATGATTTATTATTCTCTTTTACTTTAACCTCATCACACTCACATCCTTTTTTAGAATAATATTTTTAAAAAAATGAAATTTACCTTGGTTCCATTCACTACTGTAACTTCAACCTTGTCTTCAACATGATATGTCACTATTTTTTATGCCTTTATAAAGACATGTTTATGCTGAAAACTGATCTTCCACATTCAAAATAGCATTAGAAAAATAATCCAAAGATTCATCATCCATATCCTCTAACAAATAATTAGGCTCTCTAACCAAGGAATCTTCATCTTTGATACTTTCAAACAAAGAATCATTGGAAAACTCCTCTTTTACCTTAAACTCCTATTCCTCAATTTTAACCTTTTCAAATTGATTCATTGCTACAACAACTTAAATTTCTACATTCTTATCCTCATCAAAACATACATTAAAATCTGATTTTACCTCATTACCTTTTGCTGCAACTTTCACTAATGTAATTTTTTCTTCACTGTCACTTGTCATATCATTCAAACATAGATTAGATTTGGTTCTAACCTCATCGAAATATGATATTCCTCTTTTCCTTATTATTGCAACAAAAAATTTAGCCTCCTCATGTCTATCCATCCCATTCATATCATTCACATGCAAACTAGAATCATCAATGAACTCACAAAATGCAAGTTTTACCTTTTCTTTAATTGTTGCAACTTGGTTTTCCTCTTCTTCAATGTCCTCATTTTCTCTCAACTCTTTTTTTGCTACACCTTTTTTTCTCTCGACCTATGTTGCACTTTTCTTTGCCTTCTCACTCTCTTTCTCTATGTTGTTGAACATCCAAAATACTAAGAGGGGGGTGAATCAATATTCCACAAATTGATAATAAAATCCACTTAACCATTATTACTATTTTGACTGAATCAACAAGAGAAAACATAAAAAAAAATCAATGTAACACACAAGAACACAAAGATTTTTACATGGAAAACCCGATGAGGGAAAAGCCATGGTGAGGGTTAAATCACAATATATTATATTTGGATACAAAAAATTACGGTGCTCACTGCCAAGACTCACTATCCTTAAAAGGCTCATAGCCTGAATACAAAACATGGATCATTGCCAAGATACAATGATAGTGGCTCATTGCTAAAGAATGAATTGATGGAATACACCTTCAATGTACAAGGTTCAGTTCCACTGAATCTTAGAATAAAATCTACATTTCTCAACAAATTTGTACCACTAATAAAGTATTTAAGCTCTGATCTTCTCCTCTATTCACTTGCTTACACATAACACACTCACACCTTTTCCTTCTCTTCCCTTTTTTTTCTTTCTCTTTCTTCCTTCCTCACTTCCTTCCACTTTTCCATCTTCAAAGAATCTTGTATATATATATATATATACGTGTGTATACAAGCATATCTTCTTCATCAAATAGGTCGACACCATATAATATTTAACATTTTATCCATGTAGTGCATTATGCCATGCTGGTTATTAGTATTCATAATATATTGCATTCATTGAGTCAGCCAAGACTAAAAAAAAATCTTCAAACCAACAAATAATCCTCAAAGAAAACACCTTCCAGATCTGAGAACACATTTATTTCCCATCACACTACTAGTAAAGAGACTGTCCACTCAACCATAGCATAAGAATGTTCACCTTAGTAGAATGTGGAGTCTCCCAAATAGTAAACCATACAAATAACAATAGTAGGATACAAAGTTGAACTCTATCAGAGATAAATTTCTATTCATAGATAAAGCATTTCAAGATCTAAGAAAAATTAGTTTGAATGAGTCAACAAAACATGGTTAGGAGATTAGATTCATATCAGATCTTATGATGAGTTTTGAACTCAAATGCCAACATACTAATCCATCACAAAGGAGTGTTACCGGCAGAGAACAACTTATGGTAAACAAAGAAAAATTCCCATGTAGTAATCATCATGTAGTTATTACCATGTTGACATCAATGACAACATAACCAACATAACCATCCATACTTCATGCTCATGTTGCAAGGATTTTAATAATCTCCCCCTTTGGAATTGATGGCAACATGCATGAAAAAAACCAAAAAAAAATTCAAGTATACCACAATTGAATGTTTTGACTTACTCCCCCTATAAAAATTGATCTTCATAAAAAGTTTTTCCTCTAACTCTCCATTTTTTTTATTTCTCCTCTTTATCTCTCCCCCTTTGACATCAATGACAAAGGAAGGGGTCTGATATAAGAATGTGTATCAAAAGGTAGCCAGAAAGTGTTGGAATATGGATTGGGGAGATTGTTTATGGCTTGTAGTGTTGTCATTGATGGCAACTGAATTCATTATCTTGGTCCATAGATTAGGATCTACTTATACCGATAGGAAGTGTAGAAGACAGTGTGTTACTGGCAGAAAGCATGAATAACAAGGTATCTGGTCAGTTAGTCAATCTATATGCTTTATCGAATCATCATTTTGTGTTGTGGATCCCCAGGAAAATTTGTTAAGCATGTATGTTACCTTATTGGTAATTTTTGTGGTGTTGCAACAATCGGTGTACGAGTTAGGAGATTCAGTAGAATGATTTTCTATTTATTTGCTCATTATGGCCGACTCAATGAATGTCTCATGTCGTGGATGTATAAGGAGTAGTTGTTTAATTGTTTCTAAGTTTGAGAATATTGTTATGGGTCCCAGCTATGTCTTAGTTGACCTTTGTGGGTGCACATTAAATATAACTTGTGATTTGAGTTGACTATTGGAGAATATTTCATGTTTTGTTGAAGTCAACTTAAGTAATTAAAACCTTTGCTAGTGGATATATATATGAGATCAGTAATTAATTTTTAAAGAGAGGAAAAAGTAGGGAGAAGGTGTGAATCTGTGAAAAGAGAATAAAAAATGTATGAGTGAACATCAAAAGATCAGTTGAGTAAATTTTACTTGAGGAGAAGAAAATTATTGTGAATTAAGGAAAAGCAGAGTAGAGTGAGTTGTAGGATCAGAAAGAAGGTTCAAAATCTATTTTATGTGCTTCACCAAAACTGAATCCAGGAATTTGGAGATGTTATCCTCTTAGTTCAACTTTTTTTTGTAATCACAAACTCTTTTGTAAGGTAGTGAGCCTTCCTTATTTTGAGTAGTGAACTCTACATAGTGTGCCTGAATGCAAGCACATTCCCTTTTATTCATACTTTTAATAGAGTAAAATTTTTGGATTAATCTCCACCGTGGTTTTTCCCCTAATAGGGTTTCCACATAAAAATATTGGTGTTATGGTGTTTTGATAATCTTGTTCATGTGCTTGCATCTTTATTTCTGTTTATGTGCTGAAAATGGTTTAAGATTTGAATTGAAAGTTTAATTTGTTGAACACTGATTCACCCCCCCTCTCAATGTTCCTTGAGTCCAACAAAAATATATGAACATGGATTTAATCATGTCTCTAAGTGCCACAAATTTTTTTATGACATCTATTCTTCAATCATGTAGAGAGAAAAAATTGTCTTGAAGCTACACAATGTAGGACCATGTCTGATTTTCTTTATCTTCTGCTAGCTTGTATGTATCTGCCTAAGGGCTTAGTCGAGACTTACTCATTCCTATTTCATTTCTCATATTCAATGTATTTCTAGAAAAATCTAGATGAAATGAAAATAGTTCCTCTGATATCATTCAAATATTCTTCATTAGACCTAGTTCCATTAAACTCTTTAAGTCTGAAGATGTATAATTTCAAAGAATTAATCATGCCACAGAGATTCTCCATGAAAAAAATAGATGAATCAAAATTAGCATGGGGAATAATCTTCTGCAGATCTTCCAAAGCTCTCTTAATGTTTATTCTTTCATGCTCATGTTCAAGCTTGCTTTGTTTTGCACCTTCTTGCTTCACTATAGTCTTCATTTTCTTCCCTATTCTGGTCTTGCTACCAGGGGTACTTTCATTGAGATCCTTAGGTCTTTCCAAGAGAATTTTTGCATATTTAACAATTTAAGTCTCTAACACTTCATAACCCAATTTAGATATCCAAACTAACCTTGATTTAATTGCTTCCTTGTGATAGAAATCTATAGAAACAAGAAAATTTATGCTTTCGAAGTATCTTTCCATAGCACTTATTAGATCCTAGACCTTTTGTTCATCCCCATTTGAAATGTTCCAAAGTATGTAGCAAAGGCAGACTCTTGTGCATCCAAAATGCCAAGATTTATCATGAAATTCTTGATTTGATAGGAAACAAGATTTGCATTTGACCATTCTAACTTTCCTATTACCGACAACTCTTTCAAAAAGTAAAAGAGTAGAAAAACAATCAAATTGAAATACCAAAAAAATTTCTTCTCGTTCTTCTTGATTTCCTTTAAATTCTTCAAAATATGTATGTGAAGTAGTTCACACAAGTCATATTCCATACCTGTTAACACCATGTCAACAACAACATTCATCGCAGTAGTAGAAACTGTAGAGTCATTCTTAAGGATACAAAATTTATGACCAATGACCATAGTAGCATACCTCATTACTAGATCAACAATTGATCTTAACCCAATTTACTTTTCTTTTGAACTCGCACCTGTAACATCAATTATTTATTTCTCATTCATAGTCTTTAGCTTAGAAACTGGTCCAGAGGAACATAGACTAGTTACATCTCTAATTGCTTCTCAGGTAACCAGATGTGAATCAACAATCCACAAACTTTCATCATGAATTCTACTCAATACTATTCGAATATATTTATTTTTAAATTCAAACAAAGGAAATTTCTTCCAAACATCCAACTTTTTCTCAACTAATACTCTGTAAGAATCATAATTCAATTCATTTTCCAAGCATATTCAACTAAACTGATGACATTTCTTCAATCTTACTATAAACAAATGCATAGATATCTTCTGTAGGAGACACTCTCGGAGGGATGCAAGAGAATGCACCAACAGACTCTTCTGACACATTCCTCATATATCTATTTAATCTAGCTTTATCCACACAATTCACAATCTTTGAATTATCCATCAATAACAATAAAAGATTGTGCAAGAAAAAATACCTCTAAAAATGTATAGATGTTTTGTTTTCGGAGCACACTTTGAATATTGCTTTCTTCAAACTATGAAACTCTGAATTCCCTTCAAAAATTCCTTTGCACAATTCTCTGAAAATACATAAGTCTTTAATGTTGTCTAATCTTATTCCTTCCATTTTGAATGATTTTGCAATAAATGTCTCATCTTGTAGGTAGATTGCTTCAAAAGCTGTGTACGCCTCCATTCTTCCAAATTATACAGACCTAATTCTCCACACATGCAAAAAATACCTTAATCTTGTTACCACATTAAATAGACTTCTGTCATGATATGACACAAGTACCAATAAGGGGTTTACTATATTTTCTAATGATTGCACCCCCTTAGCCACTTCTTTCATTTAGAAATTGACAGGAGTATCTGTACCAGAGGTCGACATAGACAGAACTGATGAATCCTTTCTCCAAATCCTTTCCATTTCTTTTCTTGTCACTTCTGAATCAAAGATTCAATCATTCTTCTTCGCTGGATAGATGTTCTTCTTCCTTCTACTATTTTTACTAGGATGATCCAATTTTCTGCACTTACAATAAGTAACATTCTTCTTTCCATTTTCCTTTTTATCCTTACATCCATTCTTCATTCCCTTAGAATCATTAGCATTATTCTTACAGTCCTTTTCTTTATGACCAAATCTCTTGCAGGAATGGCAAACACCATTGAAGTATAAATAACTTTTTGCATCATGTTGTTTTACAGGAGTTTTTCTGGATTTG
Organism: Sequoia sempervirens; assembly: GCA_007258455.2. Classification (NCBI taxonomy): domain Eukaryota; kingdom Viridiplantae; phylum Streptophyta; class Pinopsida; order Cupressales; family Cupressaceae; genus Sequoia; species Sequoia sempervirens. The sequence continues at coordinate 21,130,693 of VDFB02353493.1, read as the reverse complement.
CTTCTTCATTCCTTGACTTGTTTATCCTTGTACTACACATTCTTTTCAGTGAATTTCTTTGCTTTATAACTTTGACCTCTTTCAAACCCTAAACCTCTCTTATCCCTTTCCAGTCTTTGAGAATTAATCAAGTCATCAAGCATCGCCGAGCTTATCTTAAATTTGTCTTCAAAACTCTACCTTTTCTAAATTAGATCTCAGGATTTCTTCTTCTAATTCAAGCTTCACACATTCATCCATCTTATGAATTTCAATTTCCTAATATTATTCAATTATTTTCTTCTCATTCAATTGTTCTTGTAGGATAGTAATGATTTATTCTCCTTCAGTCAATAGGTCACTTGCATTCATACATGTACTTTGTAGCTTTTCAATGTGCTCATTTTCTTTTAGCAACTTGTCCTTCAAGGCTTCCATTTCTTCTAAAAATTTAGCAATGGAAAATTCCAAGGGAGAAATTTTTTTATATTCAAATTCTAGGGCCTTCCTCAAGCTGTTAGGCTTCTTCCAAGGAACCAAGCTCTGATACAAATTGTTGAACATATTGAATACTAAGAGAGGGGTGTGAATCAGTATTCCACAAACTAATAATAAAATCCAATTAACCATTATTATTATTTTGACTAAATCAACAAGAGAGAACATAAAACCAAGTCAATGCAACACACACAAGAACACCAAGACTTTTACATGGAAAACCCAATGAGGGAAAAACCACAGTGAGGGTTAACTCACAATATATTATATCTAGATACAAAATATTACAAGGCTTACTGCCATGACTCACTATCCTTAAAAGGCTCATAGCCTAAATATAAAAGATGGCTCACTACCAAAGAATGAACTAATGGAATACACCTTCAATGTGCAGGGTTCAGTTCCACTAAAGCTTAGAATAAAATCATCGTATTTCTCAACAAATTTGTACCACTAATAAAGTATTTAAGCTTTGATCTTCTCCTCTATTCACTTGCTCACACATAACACATTCACACCTTTTCCTTCTCTTCCTTTTTTTTCTTTCTCTTTCTTCCTTCCTCCCTTCCTTCTGCTTTTCCATCTTTAAAGCATCTTGTATATATGTGTGTATACTAGCATATCTTATTCATCAAATAGGTCAACACCATATAAGATTTAACATTTTTCCATGTAGTGCATTATGCCAAGTCGGCTATTAGTCTTCATAATATATTGCATTCGTTTAGTTGGCCAAGACTAAAAAAAAAAATTCAAACCAACAAATAATCCTTAAAGAAAACACCCTCTGGATCTGAGAACACATTAATTTCCCTTCACACTACCAGTAAAGAGACTATCAGCTCAATCGCATCATAAGAATGTTCACCTTAGTAGAATGAGGAGTCCCCCACATAGTACACCATACATAGAGCAATATTAGGATACAAAGTTGAACTCTTTCAGAGATAACTTTCTATTCATAGAAAAAAATATTCTAAATGAGTCAACAAAACATGGTTAGGAGATTAGAGTCATATTAGATCTTATGATGAGTTCCAGACTCAAATTCCAACATAGACTATTAGGATACAGAGTTGAACTCTGTCAGAGATAACTTTCTATTCATAGAAAAAAATAGTCTAAATGAGTCAACAAAACATGGTTAGGAGATTAGAGTCATATTAGATCTTATGATGAGTTCCAAACTCAAATTCCAACATACTGATCCATCACAAAGGAGTGTTACTAGTAGAGAAAAACTTCTGATAAAAAAAGAAAACTTCCCATGTAGTAATCATCATGTAGTTATTACCATGTTGACATCAACGACAAAATAACTAGCACAACCATCCATACTTCATGCTCATGTTGCAAGGATTCCAACATATGCCATCCTCAAAGCATACTTTTGTAATATTTTCTCCTTCCTGTTCACCTACATACACAACTATGACAAAAAAAATTTCTTTCTTCTTTAGAATTTTTTCAAATAATTTCCACAAACCATTCAATGATCTCTCTACACACCAAACACACTCTATGTTGAAATGTGCAAGGAAACTGAGAGGGGGGGTGAATTAGTTGTCACCAAAATCAATCTCAATCCTCAAACACTTATCAAATTCACAACTACTTTATTCTATTATTAAGTATGAACATGAAATGCAGATTACAGAAAGCAATATCAACACAAGAGACACCAGATTTATGTGGAAAACCCAATAAGGGAAAAACCACGGTGAGAATTAACTCTTATTATAAAGTAATAATTGAATACAAAGAGGTTCACTTCCAAAAATAAAAGACTCATTTCCTATAGAAAGGACTCAGTGTCCAACAAAGAGGCTCACTACCTATAGATACAAAAGATAATAGAAAAGATCAACCACAACAAGTTACACACATCCCCATCCTTGATAAGAAGATTGCAGACACCATCAACTCACTACTTTTAGGAGTCTAACACATTAAAGTGTTGCTGCCTCAACTCATTTTCAAACACACTTTTCTTCTCAAACTTGTGGCATTCTGATATGTCAATTCGTAACATCTTGACTTGTATTTATACCATCTTCAACCTTAGAAACTTTCTTCAAGGTTGGCTACACATGCTTCAATTTACAAATTCAAATTAGGTCGGCAACTCAAAATTCTTGTGATGGAAGAGAATGAGATCGGACCAAACCAACACTTAACCAAGACCCAAAACAATGTCTCAAATCAATCACATGCTTCCTCAATTGATACTTATCCTTCACGTGAAGTGTGAACACCAGGTCAACCAAACCTAATGAAAAAGTACATGCTTCCACAACAAGAAGATAGCATGCAAACCACATAACATGCTTCACCATGCACAAGAGGACATCTAAGATACCTTCAGATTCATCTGAAACAAGTGCAACAACCTTCATACACATAATACTTCCCATTAGTACATCCAGACTATGCAGACACACACAACTCTGAGACACAACTTCCAGAGTACCAAACCATGAACACTTTTTCCAAAACATAGATAGAATCATTACAAACCTTCTACCAGATCCAAAAGACCTGAAACAAACCAATAAAGGACTATGAAGTAGAAAGATTTCTCCCAATTCACTGACAAACAACTTTGCCAAACCAGTTGCACAACTTTCACTCTCCATCAATCCAGAAGCTCTAATCCAAGAGATATCACCAATAGATGCCCATGAACAATACTTCATGTCCACAAAAGCATAGGATCAACATAGAAGAAATGTGGAGCACAAATCGAAGCACATTTTGAAGACATACTCAACTTTGTCTTCACTATTTTTCAAAAAAACTTGGTAATTCGTCAAATCAACACACCTGCAACACCATAAAGATAGATCCATGTACTCACAATATATCTACAGTATCTCAACTATACATGCACAACCTGCAATCACTTGATTCTTTTCTCTGTAACATTTTTTATTATGTTGACATCAATGACAACATTAATGACAACACCACCAGAATTACTCATACTTACAACACTCCACCCCCAGGTCCTAGTGCAAACTGCCTCACATCAACGCTTCTACCTACACACTCAAGAATTCTTGCTATAATACCACTGATGAAAGTAATCCAACCCTCATTGACATTCTCATTGAAATATGAAAATGCAACTTAGAAATGGTTTGAAAAAACACAAAAATTTGCATGAAGCATTCTTCTTTGTTCACTCAAAATCTCCTTCAATTACATATTAAGGAAGCATTTTTGAAGATACATTATTTTGCAGCAATATGGGTTGATGAAAAAAATTAAAATTTTTATTTAAGACTAAAATATGATAACAAAAATCAAATGCAAAATGGCTTCCCTCAATCTCTCTTCTTTCACAAGGTTCTAGCTCCTTCAACCTGTAATATTCATTAGAAATCACTGTTGCAATCAAACCATGAAATAACCAATCTTCTTACTATTGTATTACACCTTAAAAAATGCAACAAAATATCTTCTTGCTCTCTTTCAACCCTTCTTTTGTTGAAGCTCTCAATCTCCCTTCACATGGACTTCACTAGCTCACTATCTTGTAAAATGTGGAGCTCACTAGCTCCCTAAAATATGGCCTTCTATGCAAATAGAAATATGCAACAATGGATTCTTCAAATGCTCTCTTCAATCTAGTAGCACCTCCCCATCTCACCTGCAAAAAAACCTAGAGCCATCTTTCCAAATGATAGGGCTTGAATATATAGACTTGCGAATAAGAAAAGCCAATATGGTTTTCCAAAACCACAATAAAAATACCTCCTTTGAAAACCCATGCCCCATTTAGATAATAAATCATTAAACAATAAAAAAATACGTAATTCTCACATGGCCTTCACATGGGCACCTAAACCATGACCAATCAAATTAGGTCAATCTGGTGTGCTTCATTATTCTTCGATGGTTTTGATAGCTCCATGAAAGAACATGCCACAACATGCAAACTTGGGAGCCCAAACATGCAAGTACATGCATTGATGAGTAGTCCCCACCTTGAAATGGACGCCTAGGCTAGAATATTCCTTTGAGATTCCCTTGTAAACTTCACCTTAGTAAATCCACCTCCAAAATTACAATTACAAATTACCATAGGGGAATTACAATATAAATTAAAATAATTAATTCCCCACACATTAGCCCTTATTGAAAATACCAAAAAAAGCAAGGAAATATTTTTGGTTGATGCAAGATTATTGATGACCATGGATGCTCCTACATCACAAGAGTAAGTCAAAAATACTTTTTCAAAGGATTATGGTGAGGATTACTTTTAAAATATTTATAGAATTTTAAATTTTAAAAATGTAACCCTACCTATCTATTATCTACATATGTCTTTGTTTGGATAAAAGGGTATCCTTGGAAGACTAAAAAATATTTAGTGGATTGGTTGCCAAAAAAGTTCTTCTTGGAAGGGGAACTGGCTAAATTTTATTTTTTATATCCTTATTATTAAAACATCTTTCTCTATTGGTATTGGCATGGTGTGATGGTTTATGGTGGCATTGTTGTTCTTGCCACCAAGGTTCAAATCCCATTGGGGTGGTATTGTTGAATGGTTGTATCCGGTTCATAGCTCCGGTCAAAAGCGTTTACCCCTTGAATAAAAAAACATCTTTCTCTATTGTTTCTATTTATATTATGTCTATTTTTTAGATACCTAGAAATATTTTTAAAGTTGTCTCAGATATGAAAAGTAATTTTTTAATTGGTGTGAATATGGTATATTACCCATCTAATTTACCTCCTAGCTCTACTCCCACTAGTTTATTTAAGTTACATAATATTTAGGTTATTTAATTTTTGTGTCTCATGTCATACGACTAAATTATTTGTCATAATCAAGTGTTGTCCTATCATCTCACCTTGTCGGTATAAAAAGGCCCCTTATACACCTTATTTATCCTTGATCATTATTTCATTGATCTATTTGATCAATATCATTTTTCACCATAATCAAGAAATTTATCTTCTTGCTACTCTCTTGTGGAAGGTCCTTATTTGGTGATGCAAGTGACCTGGACCTTAAGTCCATAATAAAATCTCATAGAGTATGGAAACTTTAGATCTACAAGCCTTTCTTAAATCACTCCTTGATTTAGGAAGGATCCCTTTTAGTGCATTTTGGGAAAAAACCTCACTATTAAGTCAATAAGCCAAACCTCTATTTTATAAGGCACTTATATTTTGGAGTAAAAAAAAACACCTATTTGGGATTTTTTAAAAAGGGTCCAAAAAATCTATAGGAATTCATATCCATATTATATTGGTAGGTTGCATTGTATTTCTTAGTGTTCCCAGTTTTATATGGAATATTCCTTGAAATTATATATTTTCAACATCACTTCTAGCATAAGAAATAGGTGTAGGCATAATATATAGGTTTTATTTTAAAAAAATAAAGAATTGTAGGATTCTTAGCCCCTAGATGTAGGTAGTGGAGTGGGAAATTTTCCCATCAAGCCATGTAGCACCTTCACCCAAATAAATACCTATTTTGTAGATTAGTTAGTTTTCATATTCTTCTAGTGATCTCCACTTCACCTAGATGGTGCTGCCTAGATCTATTACCCTCTTACCACTAGAACAAGAACCAATAGCCAACAACTACCTAGGAAGGACCCCTTGTCCAATTTCATTTCCTAAGAAATCTTTTTTTTTAATGATATATAATTTTTAACCAAGCTATTATATTTTTTTCTTCTTATAGTCCCTAGAAATATGACTATGAGAAATTTACAATGGTGTAAGTTATTTCTTCAATAAAAATTCAAGTATTTGATAGTGCTTATTAAAGTCTAGATTATATTTCTAGTTTTTGAGATCATACCATTTTCCTAGTTTCTCTAATTTTAGAAAATTAATAAATATTGGAAATGCCTTGTGAATCTCTACATAGCCATTATTGATCTTTTTAGAATCTACCCTAGGTATCTTTTATTAATTTTGTGAATTTTTTGCATTCTAGTTGATTACATGAATATTTTGGTACTTGGAAAAACTTTTTTTAGATGAATTAATTTAAGCTTATTGATATGTATTGAGATTATTGATATCCACTTTTATCATTTGAGGAGGATTCATAGGTTTTTCTATTCATCCTTTAATGGTAATTTTAAATAAGGATAATTATGCATCTTGGTTAAATAGCATCTTGACACATCTTAGGAGGCTTAATGTTTTGCCTTATTTTTATCAAGTCATACCTAAACTAGACACACTAAGAAGGAAATCAACATGGAGTAATAATATTGATCATTATCTAGGATTGATTTATTCTAGTGTTGATCATGAAACTATGTTATTTTTATCTACCATTGATTATCCCCTCACGCTTTGGACTAATATTTATGAGTGAAACATAGAAAAAATGGAATTTGATTAAAATGAGGGGTTCACCAATTTCACTATAAATATAAAGGACCAAACGAGGTATCATGCACCTATTTTCCTCTATTTCATTAGGAAAAAGAGATCCCTTTAGCCAATGTTGACTTTCAACCCTTAGGTGAGTCGACCTTGAAGGAAATATTATTGTTTCCCTTATGATCTAGGATGGGGTAGATCTACTGAAACAACACTTTTGGGAGAAAGACTAAAAATATTAAATCAATGTGAAAATTCAATGCAACACATGAAATTAGAAGATTAAACCTTAATCTATCAAAACTTGCAACTTTCAGAAAGATCTGAGATGGTTTAGTATTTTTGTACCTTTCATCAAAATGTTGTTGTAGAGTGTCCTCTAGGATAGATTCGCCCTAGGGCAAATGGGTCTTTATGCGGGCTCTTTGAGAGTGGTTTTTGGGTCCTCCTAGTCCTATGTCTCTACACTCCTGAATTCTCCAAATTTCATAATTCGAGAAAAGTTAGAAATAATTTTGAAAGTGAGTTTTTTGTGGCTTGATGACAACTTTGACAACTTTTTCAATTTGTTTCCTTTAAAATATCTTCAATCATTTTCAACCTAAGATCTACTTGAAACTGCATAAGAGGGAAAATTGTTTGTTTTGGTGAATGGGGGTTTACCTTGGTCAAACCCCATTTTGGTAATTAAACCTTGAATTGAAACAATCAAACATGAAAGGAATGATGAATGAACAAGTTCTATGTTGCAACTCACAAAACCCTTGATTTGAAACCCTTGAAGGATTGCAAATTAGTAAATATTGCATGAAATGGCTTGATTGTTGATGTGATCTTGATTTGAAACATGAAACCTACATCACAATGTTAGCTCCAAAAACATGCATGATGCTTGATAACTTTGACACGATGCTTAATATATGGAATGCTGCAACAAATGCTTCAGAAATCTACTCTTGAACACCTTTGATAATAATCTTAGCTATACTTTTTGCTCACTTGAATTTCTAGGATCTCTTAGGATTTGAATTTGACAAAATAACCTTGCTTTTATAGATGACTTTCTAATTTCCTGAGAATTAAACATTACAATCAAATGCATGAATATGAATTTGGTATCATGAAAATATTGCCAAAAACATATTTAAAATTTGAATTTACAACTTAAAGGGGGCCCATTCACCCAAG
>VDFB02353493.1:20980379-21122565 GCA_007258455.2 Sequoia sempervirens | reverse complement strand
TAGGATACAGAGTTGAACTCTATCAGAGATAACTTTCTATTCATAGAAAAAAAACGTCTCAAGATCCAAGAAAAAATAGTCTAAATGAGTCAACAAAACATGGTTAGGAGATTAGATTCATATTAGATCTTATGATGAGTTCTAGACTCAAATTCCAACATACTGACCCATCACAAAGGAGTGTTACCAATAGAGAAAAACTTATGATAAACAAAGAAAAATTCCGATGTAGTCATCATCATGTAGTTATTACCATGTTGACATCAATGAAAACATAACTAGCACAACCATCCATACTTCATGCTCATGTTGCAAGGATTCCAGCATATGCCATCCTCAAAGCATACTTTTGTAAGATTTCCTCCTTCCTGTTCACCTACATACACAACTATGACAATTTTTTTTCCTTTCTTCTTTAGAATTTTTTCAAATAATTTCCACAAACCATTCAATGATCTCTCTACACACCAAACACACTCTATGTTGAAATGTGCAAGGCAATTGAGAGGGGGGGGTGAATCAATTGTCACCAAAATCAATCTCAATTCTCAAACACTTATCAAATTCACAACTACTTTATTCTATTACTAAGTATGAACATGAAATGCAGATAACAAAAAGCAATATCAACACAAGAGAAACCAGATTTATGTGGAAATCCCAATAAGGGAAAAACCACGTTGAGGATTAACTCATATTATAAAGTAATTCCAAAATTGAATACAAAGAGGTTCACTTCCCAAAATACAAGACTCATTTCCTATAGAAAGGACTCACTATCCAACAATGAGGCTCACTACCTATAGATACAAAAGATAATAGAAAAGATCAACCACAACAAGTTACACATCCCCATCCTTGATAAGAAGATTGCAAACCATCAACTCACTACTTTTAGGAGTCTACACATTAAAGTACTGCTGCCTCAACTCACTTTCACACACACTTTCTTCTCAAACTTGTGGCATTCTGATATGTCAATTCATAACATCTTGACTTGTATTTATACCATCTTCAACCTTAGAAACTTTCTTCAAGGTTGGCTACACATGCTTCAATTTACAAATTCAAATTAGGTCGACAACTCAAAATTCTTGTGATGGAAGAGAATGAGATCGGACCAAACCAACACTTAACCAAGACCCAAAACAATGTCTCAAATCAATCACATGCTTCCTCAATTGATACTTATCCTTCACATGAAGTGTGAACACCAGGTCAACCAAACCTAATGAAAAAGTACACGCTTCCACAACAAGAAGATATCATGCAGACCGCATAACACGCTTCACCATGCATAAGAGGACATCTAAGATACCTTCAAATTCATCTGAAACAAGTGCAAAAACCTTCATACACATAATAATTCCCATCAGTCCATCTAGACTATGCAGACACACACAAAAACTCTGAGACACAACTTCCAGAGTGCCAAACCATGAACGCCTTTTCCAGAACATAGATAAAATCATTACAAACCTTCTACTAGATCCAAAAGACCTGAAACAAACCAATAAAGGAATACAAAGTAGAAATATTTCTCCCAATCCACTAACAAACAACTCTGCCAAACCAGTTCACACAACTTTCACTCTCCATCAATCCAAAAGCTCTAATCCAAGAGATATCACCAATAGATTCCCATGAACAATACTTTAGATCCACAAAAGAATAGGATCAACATAGAAGAAATGTGGAGCACAAAACGAAGCACATTTTGAACGCATACTCAACTTTTTCTTCACTATTTTTCAAAAACACTTGGTAATTCATCAAATCAGCACACCTGCAACACCATAAAGATAGATCCATGTACCCACAACATCTCTACAGTATCTCAACTATACATGCACAACCTACAATCACTTGATTCTTTTCTCTGTAACATTTTGTATTGTGTTGACATCAGTGACAACATTAATGACAACACCACCAAACTTACTCATACTTACAACACTCCACCCCCAGGTCCTAGTGCAAACTGCCTCACATCAACACTTCTACCTACACACTCAAGAATTCCCGCTATAATACCACTGATGAAAGTAATCCAACCTTCATCGACATACTCATAGAAATATGAAAATGCAACTTAGAAATGGTTTGAAAAAACACAAAAAATTGCATGAAGCATTCTTCTTTGTTCACTCAAAATCTCCTTCAATTACATAATAAGGAAGCATTTCTGAAAATACATTATTTTGAAGCAATATGGGTTTATGAAAAACATTAAAAATTTGATTTAAGACTAAAATATGACAACAAAAATCAAATACAAAATGGCTTCCCTCAATCTCTCTTCTTTCACAAGGTTCTAGCTCTTTCAACTTGTAATACTCATTAGAAATCACTGTAGCAATCAAACCATGAAATCACCAATCTTCTTACTATTGTATTACACCTTAAAAAATGCAAAAAAATATCTTCTTGGTCTCTTTAAACCCTTCTTTTTTTGAAGATCTCAATCTCCCTTCACATGGACTTCACTAGCTCACTATCTTGTAAAATGTGGAGCTCACTAGCTCCCTAAAATATGGCCTTCTGTGCAAATAGAAATATGCAACAATGGATTCTTCAAATGCTCTCTTCAATCTGGTAGCACCTCCCCATCTCACCTGCAAAAAAACCTAGAGCCATCTTTCCAAATGATAGGGCTTGAATATATAGACTTGTGAATAAGAAAAGCCAATATGGTTTTCCAAAACCACAATAAAAACACCTTCTTTGAAAACCCATGCCCCATTTAGAGAATAAATCATTAAACAATAAAAAATATGTAATTCTCAAATGGCCTTCACATGGGCACCTAAACCATGGCCAATCAAATTAGGTCAATCTGGTGTGCTTCATTATTCTTTGATGGTTCTGACAGCTCCATGAAGGAACATACCACAACATGCAAACTTGGGAACCCAAACATGCAAGTACATGCATTGATGAGTAGTCCCCACCTTGAAATGGATGCCTAGGCTAGAATATTCCTTTGAGATGCCTTTGTAACCTTCACCTTAGTAAATCCACCTCCAAAATTACAATTACAAATTACCATAGGGGAATTACAATATTTAGAAATTAAAATAATTAATTCCCCACACATTAGCCCTTATTGAAAATACAAAAAAAAAATAAAAAAAATATTTTTGGTTGATGCAAGATTATTGATGACCATGGATGCTCCTACATCACAAGAGTAAGTCAAAAATACTTTTCCAAAGGATTATGGTGAGGATTACTTTAATACTTATAGAATTTTAAATTTTAAATATGTAACCCTACCTATCTATTATCTACATATGTCTTTGTTTGGATAAAAGGGTATCCTTGGAAGACTAAAAAATATTTAGTGGATTGGTTGCCAAAAAAGTTCTTCTTGGAAGGGGAACTGGCTAAATTTTATTTTTTATATCCTTATTATTAAAACATCTTTCTCTATTGGTATTGGCATGGTGTGATGGTTTATAGGTGGCATTGTTGTTCTTGCCACCAAGGTTCAAATCCCATTGGGGTGGTATTGTTGAATGGTTGTATCCGGTTCATAGCTCCGGTCAAAAGCGTTTACCCCTTGAATAAAAAAACATCTTTCTCTATTGTTTCTATTTATATTATGTCTATTTTTTAGATACCTAGCAATATTTTTAAAGTTGTCTCAGATATGAAAAGTAATTTTTTAATTGGTGTGAATATGGTATATTACCCATCTAATTTACCTCCTAGCTCTACTCCCACTAGTTTATTTAAGTTATATAATATTTAGGTTATTTAATTTTTGTGTCTCATGTCATACGACTAAATTATTTGTCATAATCAAGTGTTGTCCTATCATCTCACCTTGTCGGTATAAAAAGTCCCCTTATACACCTTATTTATCCTTGATCATTATTTCATTGATCTATTTGATCAATATCATTTTTCACCATAATCAAGAAATTTATCTTCTTGCTACTCTCTTGTGGAAGGTCCTTATTTGGTGATGCAAGTGACCCTAGGACCTTAAGTCCATAATAAAATCTCATAGAGTATGGAAACTTTAGATCTACAAGCCCTTTCTTAAATCACTCCTTGATTTAGGAAGGATCCCTTTTTAGTGCATTTTTGGGGAAAAAAAACCTCACTATTAAGTCAATAAGCCAAACCTCTATTTTTATAAGGCACTCTATATTTTGGAGTAAAAAAAATCACCTATTTAAGGGATTTTTTTAAAAAGGGTCCAAAAAATCTATAGGAATTCATATACATATTATATTGGTAGGTTGCATTGTATTTCTTAGTGTTCCTAGTTTTATATGGAATATTCCTTGAAATTATATGTTTTCAACATCATTTCTAGTATAAGAAATAGGTGTAGGCATAATATATAGGTTTTATTTAAAAAAAATAAAGAATTATAGGATTCTTAGCCCCTAGATGTAGGTAGTGGAGTGGGAAATTTTTCCCATCAAGCCATGTAGCACCTTCACCCAAATAAATACCTATTTTGTAGATTAGTTAGTTTTCATATTCTTCTAGTGATCTCCACTTCACCTAGATAGTGCTGCCTAGATCTATTACCCTCTTTCCACTAGAAGAAGAACCAATAGCCAACAAATACCTAGGAAGGACCCCTTGTCCAATTTCATTTCCTAAGAAAGCTATTTTTTAGGGATATATAAATTTTAACCAAGCTATTATATTTTTTTCTTCTTATAGTCCCTAGAAATATGACTATGAGAAATTTACAATGGTGTAAGTTATTTCTTCAATAAAAATTCAAGTATTTGATAGTGCTTATTAAAGTCTAGATTATCTTTCTAGTTTTTGAGATCATACCATTTTCCTAGTTTCTCTAATTTTAGAAAATTAATAAATATTGGAAATGCCTTGTGAATCTCTACATAGCCATTATTGATTTTCTTAGAATCTACCCTAGGTATCTTTTATTGATTTTGTGAAATTTTTGCATTCTAGTTGATTACATGAATATTTTGGTACTTGAAAAACATTTTTTTAGATGAATTAATTTAAGCTTATTGATATGTATTGAGATTATTGATATCTACTTTTATCATTTGAGGAGGATTCATAGATTTTTCTATTCATCCTTTAATGGTAATTTTAAATAAGGATAATTATGCATCTTGGTTAAATAGCATCTTGACACATCTTAGGAGGCTTAATGTTTTTCCTTATCTTTATCAAGTCATACCTAAACTAGACACAATAAGAAGGAAATCAACATGGAGTAATAATATTGATCATTATCTAGGATTGATTTATTCTAGTGTTGATCATGAAACTATCTGATTTTTATCTACCATTGATTATCCCCTCATGCTTTGGACTAATATTTATGAGTGAAACATAGAATGAGGGGTTCACCAATTTCACTATAAATATAAAGGACCAAACGAGGTATCATGCACCTATTTTCCTCTATTTCATTAGGAAAAAAAGATCCCTTGAGCCAATGTTGACTTTTAACCCTTAGGTGAGTCAACCTTGAAGGAAATATTGTTGTTTCCCTTATGATCTAGGATGGGGTAGACCTACTTAAACAACACTTTTGGGAGAAAGACTAAAAATATTAAATGAATGTGAAAATGCAATGCAACACATGAAATTAGAAGATTAAACCTTAATCTATCAAAACTTGCAACTTTCAGAAAGATCTGAGATGGTTTAGTATTTTTGCACCTTTCATCAAAATTTTGTTGTAGAGTGTCCTCTAGGATAGATTCGCCCTAGGGAAAATGGGTCTTTGTAGGGCTCTTTGAAATTGGTTTTTGGGTCCTCTAGTCCTATGTCTACACTCCTGAATTCTCCAAATTTCATAGTCGAAAAGTTAGAAATAATTTTTGAAAGTGAGTTTTTGTGGCTTGATGACAACTTTGACAACTTTTCCAATTTTGTTCCTTTAAAATATCTTCAATCATTTTTCAACCTAAGATCTGCGAAACACGCATAAGAGGGAAAAATTGTTTGTTTTTGGTGAATGGGGGTTTACCTTGGTCAAACCCCATTTTGGTAATTAAACCTTGAATTGAAACAATCAAACATGAAAGGAATGATGAATGAACAAGTTCTATGTTGCAACTCACCAAACCCTTGATTTGAAACCCTTGAAGGATTACAAATCAGTAAATATTGCATGAAATGGCTTGATTGTTGATGTGATCTTGATTTGAAACATGAAACCTACATCACAATGTTAGCTCTAAAAACATGCATGATGTTTAATAACTTTGACATGATGCTTAATATCTTGAATGTTGCAACAAATACTTCAGAAATCTGCTCTTGGACACCTTTGATAATAATCTTAGCTATACTTTTTTCTCACTTGAATTTCTAGGATCTCTTAGGATTTGAATTTGACAAAATAACCTTGTTTTTATAGACGACTTTCTAATTTCCTAAGAATTAAACATTACAATCCAACACATGAATATGAATTTGGTATCATGAAAATATCGCCAAAAACATATTTAAAATTTGAATTTACAACTTAAAGGGGACCCATTCACCCAAGGGTGAATGGTTCCTAACCTAAATAATCAAGATTTTTGAATTTTGAGGTGTTAATAATGATAAATTAGTTAATTAAATCACAAATCCCCCTTCGTAAATTTTAATTAATTGGGCTTGTAAATAAAAAAATTAGGAAATTAGAGGTTTAAATAAGTCCATATAAATTAGGGGACCCAAACATAGTGTGAAATGTAAAGCAGTACATTTTTTGACACTACAATGAGATATTTGGAGAGCCTCATATGTTTCCATTCCTAGATGATCCTTCAAAAAAATTAATTATTCCCCTTGATGATGTAGAAATTATACCCTTTAATAATGATTCTTTAGAGGACCTTGATTATATTGTAGATCTTAGATGTTTTGATGGTAGAGATACTTGTCCTCTTGGTTCTCCTCATATCAAGATCATATATTCATCTTATAATTTTCTTAATGATATTGGTATGACTATATCTATGGACCCTATTGATTTAGTACAAAAAGACACTCATCTTCTTCTAGATTACAACTACTTTGGATTCTTATCTATCAGAAATTCATCCCTATTTATTAAGTCTCATATTTTTTATTTGCAGGATCCATTTGAGAACATCCATATCCTCTTTGATAAAAAATAATGAGATAAATGAGGGAGTTAATGGTGACTCCTCAACACCCCCAAGAATAGTTGCTAGACCAAAATATCTTCCACAAGAGAGAAAATGGCAAGAAATATTACTTCTACAATGCAAGTTTAATATGATTGAATAATGGTTGAATATATAAATATACATTAGAGTCATTTCTTAAGAGGCAAGGTGATAGATAGGATTAGACAAGGTCATGACAAGTGTCTTAATCCTTTAACATGTGACAACTAGCAACCTAACTACCTAGGAGTCAAGTATTACAAGCTAGATAAGATATGTTCTAGAAAATCCAACTAAGACTTCTAGAAAGAATCTTATATCCAAAGTAAACTTAACATGTGAATATGTCCCGTAATTCCCTAGTCAGTGAATTAGCTAGGTACAAGATATTTATTCACACAAACACCCCCCCAAAGTGAAACTTAGGGAGAATATTATTATGCAAACTATACAAAGACTATTAAGATGGGTCCCAGCTACAAGGCCATGTTAGGTACCCATTTACAGTTCAAATGTAAATGAAATGAATCAATGCAATATCTCAAAGCCAAAGAAAAGGAGAAAACCCAGTGGGACAAAACTCCTCTCCAAAAGAGAGGAAAAAAAAAACATAAGATTCAATGTATGGAGGACTCAATGATACCCCCTAAGGACTAAATACATCATGTATATACAATAAATGACCCCCCCATAAGAGGAGAAAAGAGAAAATATCTTCCACAAGAGAGAAAATGGCAAGAATGCTTGCTTCAACAATGAAAGTTGAATATGATTGAATAATGGTTGAATGTATAAATATACATGAGAGGCCTTGCTTATAAAGTCAAGGTGATAGATAGGATTATACAAGATCATGACAAGTGTCTTAATCCTATAACATGTGATAACTAACAACCTAACTACCTAGGAATCAATCATTACAAGCTAGATAAGATAAGTTCTAGAAATGCCAACTAAGACTTCTAGAAAGAATCTTATATCGTAAGTAAACTTAACATGTGAATATGTCCCATAATTCTACAGTGAGTGAATTAGCTAGGTACAAGGCATTTATTCACACCAAAAATAAATTCTATCACATTATATTTATCTTTGGAGCTTGTTCTACATTAGTATTTAGAAGACTTTATATCAATATTTCTTAATTCTAACATGTTGATGTTTGAGCAGTTTTCAGAGGAACCAATTTGAGAATTATTCCTTCATCTATCTTCTTAGGGATTGAGTTTCTTCAACATACACCTTTGTGATTTTTATTCCAAAGAGGAATGTTGTTTGTAGGCTATGAATTATTTTTTATCATAGAGCATCCACCTTTGACACATGAGCTACTTCTTTATGGGGGATCTATTGTCTCACTCTTTCTGTCCTATGGGGGAGTTATTGACCACATATTTGTGTTAGATATAGTCCTTTAGGGGTCATATTGAGTCTTCCTTACATCACTTATTCCTTCACTTTATGAATTCTATCATTTGGAGAGCAGTTTTTACTATAGGTTTTTCTCCTTTACTCTATTGTGATAGATATTTTGTATATGTATACCTAACATGGCCTAGTAGTCAAGACCTCCCCATATTTATATCATTTTAAGGTATGATTTTTCTCCTTAATTTTCACTTAAGGGGGGTGTTTCTTGCAAGTATGAAGGTTTTGTCATTGGAACCAATAGGAAGTCTATTGATTGGTGTTTCCATTGACGTAAACTATGGGATGAAGATGTTGAGGATATTGAGAAAATTGTGGAAAAGAGGAAAATAGGTTGTGCATGTGTAGTTGAGACCTTGAGGAAGTGTTGTGAGTACATGGAGCTATTATTTTCTTGTAGAGTATGAAGATTAGTTGGATTGAAGTAATGAGTTGAGATGATGTTTTTGGTACTTGGTTTCCAAGTGCTTTTGAGAAAATTTAATAAACAAAGTAAATTGTGTTTTGTAAATATTCATAGTGTGTTATGTTATTGTGATCTATGTTATTTTTGTGTTGATGTTATGCTTGTGTGGATCTATAAGGTTATTCAAGGATATCAAAGGTTGTTATATTTAGAATTTGGGTTTTTGGATATTTTCACCAGTGTGTGAACTAGTTTTCAGTGATGTTTTCTATGGTCTGAGAGAAATGTATTTGCTTCACATTTCTCCACTGGTTGGCTTTAGGTTGTGCAAATTTGGAAATTTGCTTATAATGATTTTATATTTCTATGTTCAAGTTTTTACTTGATTTGATGCAGTATAATGAGAGTTTCATTTATCAGTATGCAATTAAGGGTTACTAGTTGTTATGAGTTAAAGTATTTGTTGATGTGAGATTGGATGAAGTGTTTGATGAATATCAAGTGGTTCATGGATTATTCTGGATTGATTTCGAGTGAATTATGTTGTCTAAAACTTCCGGCTTGATTTAAGGAAGAATTTAATTAATTTCTATGGTGTTTTGCTTGGGTGTTGGCCGACCTTGTGTTTAACACTACATGCAAGGCTTGTGGAAGTGTGTTGAAGTGTGTTGGGATCTATTTGGGTCCTAATTAAGGATTTATGTAGGTTTCCTTTCATTTCTAACCACTACGGGAATGTTTAGGTGCTGACCTATTTTGAATTTGAATGTACAACGGCTAGTGGCTGACATTGGAGAAATTTTTTGAGGTAAAACTTGATATAAATATATGGTGTTGATGAAAGAGGATGTATGAAAGAGCAAGAAGAAATATAGATGCAAGATTAATGTGAGTGATGCAAAATTGAGTAGAGTAGTGCAAATTCATGTTAGGGTTCCTGAAGGTAGTGAGCTGAAGGCATCTGAAATCTTTCATGGGAGACTGTGAAAATGTACAAGAAATTATGGTAGACTCTGTGTTGCATTGAGAATTTTTCTCACTATGTAACTTTCTTCTTCTATCTTCTTGTATTCTTTCTATGGTATTGAGCCTTGGTTGTGAGCATTTTTGGATAGTGTGTGAGATCTAAGATGGAAAACAAGATTCCTTTGGAATATCCTAGATTCGATGTCTCAAATTATGCTTTCTAGAAGACAAAGATAGAAGAATATTTGTGTGCTTAGGGATATGATATTGAGAAGGCTTATTAGAATACATACACTCCACCTATGAATGGCCTGAGTACAAGTGTAAAAATTAAGGTGTATGAGATCAATGCTAGGGAAAGGGACATTTATGAAGGAGATCCAAAGGTCAAACAAGCAAAGTTGTAAAACTTGAAGGCATAGTTTGAAATGATGCATATGTCTAAAGATGAAACAATAAAAGGCTACATACAAAGAGTTGATGAATTGGTAAGTAATATGGGAGGCCTTGGTGCAACTGTAGACACATAAAATTTATTGATTGGCATTACATGCTTGATCCCAATTACTAACACTGTTTCAACCTAAATCATCCCTTGGTCTAACCATTTAATCAATATACCCTTATTTGATTAAATTCATCAATTTTTCTCTCTTAATTAAATAAATCATTTATCTGAGTAAGTCATCCTCTCTTGTTAATTAAATCAATCAATCTAATCTAATTAACCCTGTATCTCTATTTAATTAAATAATTCATTTTATTTGATTAAATATCTAAAGTCTATCTATTAAATTAAATAAATTAAACCTTGTTTAATTTAATCTAACCAACCATATCTTTTAGTTAAATAAAACAAAATCTTTATTTAATTAAATCTAAAGTCACATTCTTCTCATATTTTGATTTAAATCAATCCATAAATCTAAGTCAAATTTGTCACATCATCTAATCTCTCATTAAATTAATTAACCCTTGATTAATTTTGTTGGAATCTGTGCCTCAATTCTTACTGACATGAAACTCCTTGAAAGAAAAGTCAGTGTGACATCATGGATGTCTAGCCGACTAACTATTCTGAGGCTCTTAAAATGTTCCTATCGCTGTGACAGGGTTGTTGTCTAGTCGATAAGTCTATCACTGTGACCTTGCGTGTTTGCTATGACCTTTTGGTGAATGGAAATCTTTTGGCGACAATGTGATCTTATCTAGCGTCGGGGAGACTTGGCTGAAGTGTCTATAGTCGGTATGTGGTCTCACCGATTTGGAATGTTTCATTGATAGTATCTGGCTCTATCGGTGAAATAAGGGTTTCGATAAGATGTCTCTGTGAGTATGAAAGGTCTCGCCGACTGGATGTAAAGCTATCGGGGTTACATGTGGTCGTGGGGAGATGTCTCAGCGATGCCGCTAGGTCACGCCGTTAGGAGTGTTCTCGTGGTTTCTTCGCAATAACAAAAGTCTTCGTTGAGAAGTCTTGGTGACTCGGGTAAGTCACACCAATGATCTTCGGTAAGACTTGGGGTGCTCGGAGAAAGGTCACAACGAAACACTTGAGTCTTGCTGACAGTGTCATTCGATGTAAGCTGTGTCTTGCAGTATGATATCTCACCGAAACCATGGGGTCTTGCCGATAGAAGTTAGGCTTCGGTGTAGCATGCTATGGTCAATGGGAAGTCTTGGCGAGAATGTAGTGTCTTACCAATAGTTTATCTCATCACTGTGACTTCTGACTTCAATATGAGTCTCTCTGAAATGTGATTGTTACATCGAATGGAAATCACTTGTCAACATGACTCAAAGACTTCAATAAGAGGTCTTGATGAGTGTGGTATGTCTTGCTGATGGTCTCTCTGAGTTCGCTATGACTTATGGTTTTCGATATGAGTCTTGTTGAATGAGAAACCTCTTGTTGACTGTTGGGGAGCCGATATCGATAGCGAATACTTTGTGGCATTGGGGAGACACTGTTAGTGTCTCACCGATATGCCAACAAAGTGTGAATACCGTTGACTGCGTGATCATCCTGTGTGGCATCCTGCTGGACCAATCAGAAGAAGTAGTTTTCAAACTGATGACGATTGGATTTTTGTAACTGTTGCTACGTTGGAGAAAAACAGCTTGTAGGGAAAAATTTGAATCAGCATGGAAACTTTCTTCGATGGAGATCTGGCAGATAAGGATGCACAAAAGGAAAAAATAAGAATGTGTTTAGATTTAAAGTAGATTATTTTCTGTTGAGAAAGAGAGTGGAGTGAATCGAATTGTTGAGAGAGCATTTCTATAACTAAATGAACAATGATTGTAGCTACTAAGAACTGATAACCAGAGAGTTGGATATCTGAATTGTATGTAATATTGTTGTTACTTTAATACAAAGAGATTCAACTTGGTGTGGTGGGTTTTTTCCTGAAAGGATTTCCCACGTAAATTTGTTGTTCATTTTCTTTGAGTATTTGCTCTATTTCTGTAAATCTTTCACGTGTGTCTTAATTAGATTGTAATTTGAAAAATCAAAAGCCCTAAAATGCATTCTTCCCTATGGATTTGACATTAGGAAACCGCTTCCACACCTCTTCTTTCCTTACAAGTGGTATCAGAGCCTGGCCAGTTGTGTTGTCCTTGTGAGTGGGTTGGGTTTTTTGTGTCAATCCTTTTCCAGTGGGAGTTTTGTATAGGTCTGATAATTTAATTACAAATTGAGATGGCGAGCACATCTGGAAGGATGGAAATAAATAAATTCAATGGAAGCAATTTTGAGTTGTGGAAACTCAAAATGGAATATATGTTAGTTGATCGAGATCTTTGGACTATTGTGTCTGGAACAATGCCTCAAGGCATGAAGCAAGAGGATTGGGACCTAGCAGATAGAAAGTCTAAGGGGCTGATAAGGCTCTTTTTGGCAGACTCTGTTCTTTTGAACTTGCATGAAGAAAAGACTGCCTCCTCCTTGTGGAAAAGACTAGCATCCATTTATCAGGGCAAGTCCTTAGTGAACAAGTTGTTCTTGAGGAAGAAGTTGTACTCTTTGAGAATGCAGGAAGGAGGGTCTGTTGCTGATCACTTAAATGCTTTCAACATGTTGATTGCTTAGTTGACATCTGTTGGTGTAAAGATTGAAGATGAAGATCATTGCATGTTGTTGCTATGTTCTCTACCTAATTCTTGGGATCATTTGGTTATGGCTATAGGGAGTATAACATCCACATTCAAGATGGAAGATGTTGCTTCTCTGTTATCAGAAGAAATGAGAAGAAAATCTTCTGAGATGGCAAAGGAGGCTCTAGCTATTAGAGGTAGACCAAAAGAGAAAGGTAAGAAGAAGGACAAGAAGTCTAGATCGAAATCAGAAGGGAGATCAAAGTCTCCTGGCAAGAAGTCAATGGTGAAGTGCTAGAACTGTGGGCAACCTAGTCATGTCCAAAAGGATTGCAAGGAGGAGAAAAAGAAGAAGAAGAAGAACTCTTTTGGAAATGATTCTTCTCAGAGTGATGCAGATTCCTTCATTGCAGCTTTGGCTACACGGGCATCAAATGATGTTTGGCTGATTGATTCTAGATTATCTTTCCACATGACATCTCATAGAGAATGGTTCATGAAGTATGAAGAATACAATGGTGGAAAGGTGTACCAGGCAAGTGATTCATCTTTGGAAATTTTTGGTCGTGGAAGAGTCAGAATTCAATTCCCTAATGGAAGAGTGAAAGGAATCAATGATGTGATGCATATACTAGGTCTGGCTCGAAATCTACTTTCTGTAAGTAAGCTGAATGATATCGGAGTGCAGGTCACGCTCTCTAGAAATGGCTGCAAGATGCCTAGAGGTTCTATGGTGCTGGCTAGGGGTGCTCGAATTGGTACCTTGTAGAAATTCAATGCAATAGTGTCTCTGCAAAGTCACTTAAGGCTGGTCATGGAGAAAAAAAGGAAAACGTTCCTGATGGAGTAAATTCCATGGAGGTTAAACTTCTAGCAGAAAAGACTATGCTCTGGCATCGTAGGCTTGGCCGCATTGATGAAAAAGGTTTAAAAACCTTGAAAAATAAAAACCTAGTAGAAGGGCTTGAAGATTGTAACCTTGAGTTTGAATTTTGTGAACATTGCATATCTGGAAAGCAACACCGTGTTTCATTTTATTCCAGTCCTTACAAATCTTTTGGTTTGCTTGATTATATACATTATGATGTGTTTGGTCCAGTGAATGTTCCTTCTCTGTCTAAATCAAGATACTATGTGTCATTTATTGATGATTATTCTAGAAGGACATTTGTATATTTTTTGAAAAGTAAATTAGAAGTGTTTAGTCAGTTTAAGGAATTTAAAAACCTTGTTGAAAATCAGACTGGTAAGAAAATAAAATGCTTAAGGACTGACAATGGCGGTGAGTTTTGTTTAGATGAATTCGAAAGGTACTGTATAGATCATGGGATTAAAAGACATAAGACTACACCTTATACTCCATAGCAAAATGGAGTTGCTAAAAGGTTCAATAGGACAATAATGGAAAGAGCACGAAGTATGCTGAGCAGTGCTGGTTTGGAGGAGAAGTTTTGGGCTGAAGCAGTATCTACAACATGTTACTTGATAAATCGTTCTCCTAACTCTGCTCTTGTTGAGAAGATTCCTTTGGAAGCATGGTCTGGAAGGAAGCCCTCTCTAAGACATATTCATGTCTTTGGCTGTGAGGCATATGCATATGTGCCATTTGAAAAAAGATCCAAGTTAGAAAACAAAGCTGTAAAGTGTATTTTTATTGGCTATAGCCTGGCATAAAAGGATACAAGCTTTGGAACCCTAAGATTGAGAAGGTTTTGTACAGCAAAAGTGTTATCTTTCGTGAGCTGAAATCTCTTACATTGGATCTGCAATCAGAGAAGAAATCAGAAAATGAAAAGGATGTAGCAGTAATTCCTCAGACACCAGATAAAGAGGAATTGAAAAATTAAAATGTACCGATACTGAGGAGAGCTCAAGCAGTTCTGAAAGTTCTGAAGAAGATGAAGAACCACCTCAGCCTCAGCCTGTGAGGAGGTCAACTCGTGAAAGAATGCAACCTAAAAGGTATGGATTTTCTTTGATAGAGTCTACTTGTGCCTATGCATTAATTTCTAGCACTGATGAACCTAGGACTGTGAAAGAGGCATTTAAAATGTCTGATTCAAACTCTTGGTTGGAAGCCATGAATGAAGAAATGGCATCATTAGAAAAGAATGATACCTGGAGTTTGGTTCCATTGCCTAAAGGTAGAAAATTTGTAGGCTACAAATGGATATTCAAAAAGAAAATTGGTCTGGATGGTAGTGTAGAAAAATATAAAGCGAGGCTGGTTGCAAAAGGTTATTCCCAGGTAGAGGGAATTGACTATGGAGAAATATTTTCTCCTGTAGCTAAGCTGACATCTATTAGATTTCTTTTGTCACTTGCATCAACATATGACTTAGAGATTGACTAGATAGATGTGAAGACAACATTTCTTCATGGTGATCTTGAAGAAGAAATTTATATGTCCCAGCCAGAGCACTTTATGGAGAAAGGTAAAGAAAGACTGGTTTGCAAGTTAAAGAAATCTTTGTATGGTTTAAAACAGTCCCCTAGAATGTGGTACCAAAATTTTGACATGTTTGTTTTATGATTGGGATTTGTAAGATCAAAATGTGATCACTGTGTATATTACAAAGCTGAAAGTGATCAAATTCTTGTTATTACTCTATATGTTGATGATATGTTGTTTATAGGCAATAGTAAGCTAATGATTTTTGATCTTAAGTCTCAGTTGTCTGCAAAGTTTGAAATGAAAGATCTTGGTACATCAGGGTATATTCTGGGAATGGAAATAACCAGGGACGAGAAGAATAGAAAACTTTGGCTGAGTCAGAGTAAGTATATCATGACTGTTCTAGAGAGATTTTGTATGACTGAGTGCAAACAACTAGTTGTTCCAGTTACACAGGGAACAAAGCTATCTGTTGAAGATTGTCCAAAATCTTCTTTTGAGATGGAGGACATGACCAGTGTGTCTTATGCAAGTGCAATTGGAAGCCTTATGTATGTAATGGTCTGTACAAGGCCAAAAATTGCCCTATTAGTGGGAGTTCTTAGTCTGTTTATGGCTAATCCTGGAAGAACACATTGGGATGCTGTGAAGAGAGTGTTTAGATATCTGAAGGGCACTTTAGACTATGCTTTGTGTTACCATGGTAACTTGGTTGAATCACAGAGAACTCTCAGTATTCAAGGTTATGCGGACTCTAATTGGGCAGGGGACATTGACAACAGAAGATCCACCTGTGGATATATTTTCATGATGAATGGTGGTCCAGTGAGTTGGATGAGCAAGCAGCAGGCTGTAGTCACCTTGTCCACTACAGAGGCAGAATACATGGTAGCAACACATTCCTGTAAAGAAGCAATCTAGTTAAAACATTTTTGTTCTAACATTGGTTTTGATGTAGAGAAGATTACTATCTAGTGTGACAGTTAGAGTGCTATATGTTTGGAAAAGAATCCTACTTTCCATGCCGGGACGAAACATATAGATGTACAGTATCACTTTGTATGAGATATGGTGGAGGATGGGAAGGTCTCTTTGGAGAAAGTGGATACTCTGGAGAATGTTGCAGATGCATTGATGAAGCCTATGAGCACAGACAAGTTCAGGTGGTGTGCCAGTTCGATGGGCCTCTTGGCCTATGATTTTTAGTAGTTTTATTATGTCTTGGAGGTGTCAGTAAGATCTTTGTCAAGTGGGAACTTGTTGGAATCTGTGCCTCAATTCTTACTGACATGAAACTCCTTAAAATCAAAGTCAGTGTGACATCATGGATGTCTGGCCGACTAACTATTTTGAGGCTCTTAAAATTTTCCTATTGTTGTGACAGGGTTGATGTCTGGCTGACAAGTCTATCACTGTGACCTTGCGTGTTCGATATGACCTTTTGGCGAATGGAAATCTTCTGGTGATAGTGTGATCTTATTGGGCATTGGAGAGACTTGGCTGAAGTGTCTATAGTTGGTATGTGGTCTCACTGATCTAGAATGTCTCATCGACAGTATTTGGCTCTATCGGTGAAACAAGGGTTTCGATAGGATGTCTCTGCGAGTATGAAAGGTCTTGCCAACTGGATGTAAAGCTATCGGGGTTACATGTGATCATGGGGAGATGTCTCAGCGATGCCGCTAGGTCACGCTGACAGGAGTGTTCTCATGGTGTCTTTGCAGTAACAAAAGTCTCCATTGAGAAGTCTTGGTGACTTGGGTAAGTCACGCCGATGGTCTTCGGTAAGACTTGGGGTGCTCGGACAAAGGTCACAGCGAAACACTTGAGTCTTGCCAACAGTGTCATTCGATGTAAGCTATGCCTTGCGGTATGATGTCTCACTAAAACCGTGGGGTCTTACTGATAGAAGTTAGGCTTCAGTGTAGCATGCTGTGGTCAATGGGAAGTCTTCGCGAGAATGTAGTGTCTTGTCGATAGTTTATCTCATCGCTGTGACTTCTGACTTCGATATGAGTCTCTCTAAAATGTGATTGTTTTGCCGAATGGAAATCACTTGTCGGCATGACTTGAAGACTTTGATAAGAGGTCTTGACGAGTGTGGTATGTCTTGCCGATGATCTCTCTGAGTTTGCTATGACTTATGGTTTTCGATATGAGTCTTTTTGAATGAGAAACCTCTTGCTGACTGTTGGGGAGCCGATATCGATAGCGAATACTTTGTGGCATCGAGGATACACTGTTAGTGTCTCACCGATATGCCAACAAAGTGTGAACACCGTTGACCGCATGATCATCCTATGTGGCATCCTACTGGACCAATCAGAAGAAGCGGTTTTCAAACTGATGACGGTTGGATTTTTGTAAATGTTGCTACACTGGAGAAAAATAGCTTGTAGGGAAAAATCTGAATCGGCATGGAAACTTTCTTTGATGTTGATCTGGTGGATAAGGATGCATAGAAGGAAAAAATCAAAATGTGTTTAGATTTAAAGCAGATCGTTTTATGTTGAGAAAGAGAGTGGAGTGAATCGAATTGTTGAGAGAGCATTTCTGTAACTAAATAAACAGTGAATGTAGCTACTGAGAACTGATAACCAGAGAGTTGGATATCTGAATTGTATGTAATATTGTTGTTACTGTAATACAAAGAGATTCAGCTTGGTGTGGTGGGTTTTTTCCCGAAAGGGTTTCCCATGTAAATCTGTTCATTTTCTTTGAGTATTTGCTCTATTTCTGTAAATCTTTCATGTGTGTCTTAATTAGATTGTAATTTAAAAAATCAAAAGCCCTGAAATGCATTCTTCCCTATGGATTTGACATTAGGAAAGTGTTTTCGAACCTCTTCTTTCCTTACAAATTTAGTCTTAATCCATGTCCCATCCTCTAGCTTTTTCTACTTGCACATGAAAATATATTTTCTCTCAACATGGCATAAAAGGGGAATATTCTTGCAAATTTGAAATCCTTCCAAGTGGACTTTTTCCTTCCAACAAGACATTTATTTCATCTTTTTCATTGATCCAAGTGACATTTAATACATTCATTTTCCCTCTTACATGTCATTTCATTATTTTCAAATTCCACCTAATTGCATTTATGGGTACATTCATCAAAATGTTCACATCCTTCATCCATTCTCACCTTAACAAATGGCACTTGGCCATTGGTTGAAAGTTAGTCTTTCTATCTTGATTTTGGGAATTTCTCCATCTTGTCTTTCTATAAATAAGAGGTTTCTTTCCTCATTTCATCATCCACAATTTGAGAAAACTTACTATACTCATTTTCACCTTCAAGCATTAGCATTTTCATCAATTTCTTCAAGGCATAGCTAGGTTATTGCAGGTTTTCTCCATGGAGTTCATTTGAAGCAATCACCAAGTGGATCAATCATCACCAAATCATCAAAAGCTTGGATAGGAGTTGGGAAAGGGCCAATTTCCACATCAAATTAGCACCAACTCCCCCATAAGATCAAGAGTTTGCATGTTTTTAATAGGATTTAATCTATTCCCTTGATTTTCATTATGTTCTTGCTTTTATTCCTATTTTGAACATTGTTAATGGATTTTATGGGGAGGGTATGTGAAGGATCATCATGGAAAAATTACGCCCTTAAGTGGCAAAAAATTCAAAAAAAACGAGTTAGGCAACTTGCGTAAAAATTTGAATAAGTTATCTATATTATTTCAAAAATATGTAAGAATATAATTTGTAGAAAATTGAACGTAGTTTCTAAACTACTAGGTTTATTTCTTTAAAAACAAAATCTATTTGGTGAAAATTTGAAATTTCAATGTAGTACTTAAATTTCAGGGAAAAAATAAGAAGTAGGTGTCTGTCTGACCATCCTAACCACAATAAAATGATAATATTTTTTTATAATATTTTAGATATAAGTAGAGGACTCATGTCCCAATGTGATGCATATTTTTATAATTTTTTCCAAGTAAATAATTAATTATTATTTTTTATTACAACTTTTAAAATATAAAAAATCGTACGTCTAACCACCTTAACTTCATCAAAACTTCATGAAATTCAAATTTTATTTTTTTAATCCTATAGTATACAAATCATAGAATGTGATGCATGTTTCAAATTCAAAAAATGTGACACCGTTTGAAAGCTACAGATGTTTTTCAATCAACCTATCAATTAGTACTTTAGTTGTAATTCAAATAGAAAATGAATAATAATTATTTACTAAATTTAAACTAAAGAATAATTTATATTGGTGGAAAGTTGAGAATCTCATTTAAAAACCCTTTTCGTTTCATTAATTTTGGGTTAAAAAAAGTCGTCAGGCACATACCCTACAAATACCCATCATATCGCCACTTTTTGGCCCATCATGATCTTGCACATACCTAAGAACTTTGATCTTAGATTGCATTTGAATCTTCTAATGTGTTTGTTTGTTGTCACTTGCAGGTACTAGGATCTTGGTTCTACATTTTGGTGCTAGAAGGAGGGCAGATTTCATTTTCTAATCATGTTTTTATCAAAAATTCTATGCTTTTTGTGTTTTTTTGGTTTCTACAGGAAAGTGCACCGCTAGCAGACCAACGTCACTATTCAGAACTACTACCCCAACAACATTTCCATATAGAACCACTTGAAATTTCAAACTACGACGCTCTAGTGTTATCACACATAATTCAAAATTTTAAATTGCACCAGTAGTTCTATTTTCAACTGCCGGAATTTTCAAATTCCAAATAGCACCACTAGGTGAAATAGTGACACCATCACCCTCTCTGTTTTACTGCAGAGTGACGTGTGGAGAATTGGTGGCACCATATAGCACTGTTGGGTCCTTCAAACTTCACTGCCTGTGTAGGTTCCACCGTTGGAGTATAGGAAAAAGTGAAATCTTAGTTTTTATGACATGTGCTTTTTTTAATTTTGATCATTTGGGTTATTAATTGATTTCTTGACCTCTATTTTGCAGTTCTAACTAGTTTCTTGGTAGGTTGGATTATTCAAGGTGAAGAAAGGAAATCTAGTGAAGGTCTCATAATGACATCATTAGCTCATGATACCAAGTGTTTTTGAACACTTTAGTGTTTGATTAACACTCTTAGAGAATTCACAATTTCTCTTAAAAATTTGTTATCTTTCATGAGCATAGGACCTACTAAATTTCTTTTGGGCTCTAAAAAGAACATTTCAATTTTTGTTACAAAAAGGGCTTAAAAATAACTTTAGAATAAACTCACTAGACTTGGTTGAGGATTAACAATTGAACAAAACAAATTACACATTTCATTTTGGTGCTCTAAAAAGAATCAAAATCATTGCTTTGTGGACTTAAAATGAACAAGTGCTTCTTTGTTTTGTAATTACTTACTCAAAGTAATATTATTAAATGGATGTATGCACTTCTCTCATGCCTCACGGCGATCTTGAGAATCAAAAGGCCTTTTGGTGACATTAATTTGTGTAAGTAATTACCCACACACTTTAATTTGGGCTTTAAAATTGAGCAAATCTTGTGAGTGTGAGTGGAGCATATTGTGTACATTCTCTCTCTTTGGTTTGCAACAAAGATTGATCGAGTTATAGATATGTTTTCTCACTTTTGTTTACCTTAAAGGGCCTGCCTTGTGGAAAAAAGTACTCACCTAAGGGAACGACCCAATCGAGAACACGCTAAAGCCAAGCAACTTACACCCGAGATATAAGTGTGGATATTGGAACAAAGGCCAATATCATGAGGATTATTTTGATGAGAAGGGAAATAATGGTCTCTCACTACATGGATAGTTCCCCATGAATGGAATTACCACATTAAAACCCTTGTGTAGAAAGACCAAAATACCTATCTATTTGTTGGTGCAAGAACGGTCGTTCTGAAGCCGCCCCACACTTTTATGGATTTTAGTAGAGATGGAAAGTATGATATGGGAGATTCATGGGTATTGATTCTTAGCTACCCTGAAAGAAGTGTTGAGTTGTGGAGGGGATCCTGTGGGGTCAAGCATCTAACCATCCACTAAAAGTAAGCGTAGCTAGAATTTTCCAAGTGGGGACTCAACAAATATTGTCTCAAATATCCATAGGGTTGTACATGTTCTTGAAATCAAAACACTTTGCTTGATTGAAAACATTGGAAGAAAAAACATTTAACATGAGCATCAAATCTCAAACCCTTTAGGAGAAGCAAATATCCTTGAACGAATTCACATGTTTTTGCTTGCCCTTGGGATTCATATCCTTATAGGTTTCTAGGCATTTGAATTTCATCTCAATTTTCTCCTACTAAAGTAAAAATTAGGTAACTCTTGCTTTGATTTCCTTGATTTCCACATGATATACTTTGTGGGATGAGAATAAATTAAAACATTAGACATCTAGGTTCAAAACCTAATCAAGAAGTGTTTGTGGTAAAAAGAAGTCATTAAGAAAAGACTAAGAAAAATTGAACCACACATGTGTCTCAAATGATTTCACGCAAGATCAAGATCCGGAAACCAAAGTTAAAAGCTCTTAGTCCAAAAGATCACCAAAAGTCCCCTTGAAACAAATAAATTTTTAAGAGAAAATACTTTAAAGATTTAATTTTTAAAGAATTTATTAAATAAAAAATATGGTGCCAAAGCCATCTTGCCAATTGAAGTTGAGATCCAATCACTGAGGATTTATCTAAAGAACCTTATCAGTGAGGAGGATGCTTGTGTTGCATGACTTGCACAATTGGAGTTACTTGATGAAAGATGAATCAAAGCCTATGATCATCTAAAATCCTACCAAAACCACCTCAAGCGTAACTACAACAAGAAGGTTCGTCCTCAACAATTCCAGATTGGTGAACTAGTCCTTAAAGAGAACCAGCGTACTCAGTAGGACCGCGATAATAAAGGGAAATTTGAAGAAAATTGGTTGGGTCCTTATATCATAATCACACTAATTCAGATGAAGACTGCTTTTTAACTTTTATAGAAGAGCTTCAAGAAATAATCCAAATTTGTATGAATTCTTTTGTCAACAAAATCCAAAGCTTTTTCAGGAATTTGAACACCTTGTCTAGAGGAAAGCTTGTTCTTAAAAACTAAGGTCTTGTAAGCAAGTGTCTTTTTAGGTACACATAGGATCAAAATCAAACCTTCATTCATCTTTGAAACATCAAACCAAAATAATCTCACCATCAACTCTTGAAAATCTTGGAAAAATCCTCCTGTAATCAATGGAAAATCTCAGATTTGTTAGAGGGGTTAGCACAATAACAATAAAATTCCTATGAAGTAACAAAGTACAAAGGAAGTAATATGAAAACAAAAGCAACAATGTTACCCTAGGTCTTCATCTTCCATGCTTCACCTTTGTTACACCTCCTAGCTTGCTGTAAATAGAGATGCCCTCAGATTTCAAATGAGCAACTATGACTAATGACAAAGCCCTAAGCAAGTTTTGAAGGATTTTACTAAAAGAAATGACTTGACAATAGACTAGAATGACAATGACTGCAAATGACAATGACCATGAGTTGACAGAAAATGAGCATGAGATGGAGAGAAAGATCAAGAGAGAGAGAGAGAGAGAGAGAGCCAGAGACCAAGAGGGGGCCAAATGAGAACAAAATTGCCATTTTATAAAAACTGCAATTTTGAATGTGTGGCCAGGATGAGAAGATGATAAAAACCCTAGGATCAATGATCAATATTGAATGTTGCTGTGTGCATTAGGGTTAGGTCAAAATTAGGGCAAATGATAAGGATGAAGGGCTAAGATTGAATTATAAGATAATTCAATCAAGGGTTGAAATTAAATGAGATGTCAAAAGATAAGATTTGATCTGGAGGATAAGATTGGCACAAAAAAAGAGGTTGTTGGAGAAATTAAATAATAAAAATTATTTAATTTAGGTGACCAATGAATAATTAAATAATAAATATATTATTTAATTATAGAGGAATGTGACAAAAAGAATCATTTTGAATTAAATAATGATCTAATTCAAAATTCAAGAGAGTGGACCAAATTAAATAAATAAAATTTATTTAATTTAATGAGAGAAGAGGCTAATGAATAATTAAATAATTAAAATAATTATTTAATTATAGTGGATAGTGGACAAAAATTAAATAAATAAGAATTTATTTAATTTTAGAAAGAAAGCTTAATTAGTGACGTAATTAAATAAATAAAAATTATTTAATTAATCAAGGAGGAATAAAGATAAAAATTAATTAATTAAATAATTAAAATTATTTAATTAATAGAAGAATTATGACTTTAAAAAATAATTAAATAAGTAAAAATTATTTAATTATTAAGAATGAAAGGGGCAATGTTGAATAATCTAAGAGTTGCAAGCCTAGGACAATTTTATGTGTCTACACCTCCATGTTAAACTTTGGGAAAATCATTCAAAGAAAATCCAAATCATCTTGTTTGATTAGATGTGTGTAGATACGTCCTTCTCCACATATTTAATCAAATTATCAAACCTTGTGGACAAGTCTATCCCTTGATAACATCTAACATCTTGGGGTTTAGGAGTTCATTATCCAAAATCAAAATCCAATAAATAAAAATATATATCTTGTTTGGTTAGCTGTGTTTAGATGAATCCTTCTTCTCACACTTAGTCAAATTAGCATCTTGAGGAAAGATTTACTCTATGACAACATCTAACCTCTTAGAGTTTATGATTTCACTATCCAGATCCAAACCCAAATCAAATTGATGCAGAGGTGTTCGAGACCCAGGAAACAAATTGACACAACTTCTCTCAAATATGCCTCTTTGACATCAATCCCCAAACACACAACAGGGAAATTCAACTACCAAACACAATCTGATTACACAAAGACCTATCTCAACATCTTTTAGGCATCTAATCAGACCCAATACAATATTCCAATCATATTCTTCGAGGTTCATTAGGCCAGCACCTAGTTTCACTAGACTGCCCTGCTCAAAAGGCTACAAGAAGTAGCCCTCTTTTCTAAACAAAGTGTCCTCAAATCCTCTTATTTCTACAAAAACTCTTTGGATAGAGTTGTGTTATGATGTAAAACCACCAATTCATTCTTCAAAAATTAGACAATTGACCTCTAGACTGTAAGTTCACCAAACCCTCCTTTTACATGTAAAAGCCTAGGGTTTTCAGCATTTCACCCTCACAAGGCCTTACAAGCCCAACCAAAACATCAAACTACTTGTTTAGGTTCTGTATAATCATTTCACACCATTCCCAAGTTGTTTCCATCAATGACTCACAAAAACCACCCTTGAACCCACCATTTTTCATATAAATCACTGTTACCAGCCCTTAGAACACTACTCCATGACAAAACCATGACTCCACAACCTGCCCAACCATTTGAACACACAAAAAAACATTAAATATGTCATCCCATTGAAACAAAAAGTTTTACAGTAGGCGGAATGACTGGTTTTTCATTTTCTTCCTCAAACTGTGCTTTCATTGCCCCAACAGACAATTTTTAGAAAAAATGAGATTTATTTTCCAAAACCCGATGGAAAAAACTCAAATTTGTTCCAAAATAGACTTAACACATGATTCTATACAAATACAAGAATTCTAATTCATCACCTCGACTGTATGGGTCGTACAAAAGAGAAGAAGTTCTCAAAATTAGGAAAAACTATGATGTAGCAGTAAAATGCATGTTGTTTCTCTTATGAAATCCTTCAAAAATCATTTAAAAAACTTTGGTTCAAGCCTTTTATGGATTTAAATACATTTTTGTATCAACATACAACTACCTAACTCCTTTTAACTATGTTTTAAAATCCTAACTCCTAATTACCCCTAAAACTGTGTTTTGACAACTTAATTGTGCACTTAATAGCATTATTGTCCAACCATTAACATTTAGGCCTTTATGACTCCCAATCACCTTGAATTCAATCCCATGACACCAAAAAGACCTCACTCTTGCCCACCTACCTAAAAATTCTAATGTTTTTGCCTCCAAGGCTTATAATTTCAAATTTGATACATGAGTGCACTTGTGCACATTTGACCATCAAAACACCAAAACCCCTAAATACATGAAAGAGTGGTCTTTTTAGACCTTATTTTCAATACCTACTAAGATAAAACACTTGAAACTTCAAGATTCACCTAAAGTCCCTCAAGAAATACTGCTACCAAAATGAACTTTGTAACATGGTTGTAGGTGCCCCTACACCACAAATCTAATCCAAAATCAAAATCAAACATCAAATCCAAAGTCCTAAAGTTTCACATCTCCTTCAAGATTTCTCAAGAGTTTTAAATCATTCATATCATTCACCTTTCACACATTTCACCATCATACTTTGATCCTTAAATCATCCTAAATTTTCTCTGTTGTACCTAAAGTTGGATCAATCCAAAGAATTAGAGATTCATCTCCCACATTCTTAAAAATTGATCCCTATTTTATGGTGCAAACTAGATCTCAACACAAGAGGAACATGGAAGCCAACAAAGAAACATCCACTTCAAGTGACCTAGGCCAAACAAATTCTGAGATGAATCCTGTTGGATCAAGCAATCCTCTAACTAACTTTTCTTCATCATCACAAAATCCTCAAGAGGAAAGTCAAGTAGAGGATATCACTAATAATGTCTTCAGAATGACACAAGATGAGATCACTGAGATCGTCCAAAATCCAGAGAATCATAGAATCATCAACATCATGATGAGACTATATCCCTCACTATACATGCTTGAATTAGCAAAACAAGGGGCTAAACTCCCTTCCAATTTTGATGTGAGTACCATTGTGGAACCACCCTTTGGGGTCATGCCTCCAATTTCATACATGCCCCCAATCTCATCTACACCTCCATTCCAAAGCTTTATTCAACCCATCCCCCAAATTACATCATCCATTACTCCAACTCAACCCATTGTTAACAAAGGGAGCACATTTCTTAATGCATTACAAACACACCCCCTTGTGAATAATCAAGATTTGGATGCAAATACCATCTTGGAGAAATACATCCCACAAAATCCATCACAGCCATATTTCCCTCTCACCTTTCATGATCCTAATGACCCATCATCATCATTTCATGCAACACCTCAAACTTCTCTCCCCATAACCTCGCAAGAAGAAGGAGATTTATTTGGACCAGGGGGCATCTTTGACACTACATCTTCATCATTCCCCCAAGGGATTATGCCACTCAATTTTCCACCACTCCCCCCCTTTCCATCAATATCCACATCACCTCTCGGTTTAAGGCTTCCCCCTTTACCAAATATCACTAAACAAAATCAAATCAATCCTCAGATCGTTAATCAAAATATCATACAAAATCCTTCCATCTTGTCATCAACATTGCAACAATAGATGGCAACCATCCTGATAATGCAAGCTACCACCATCACATCATCAACCATCCCCAAAATATCTCAAAACATGGTCTCTGAAGGACCAAGCATATCAATCACACCATCCACCACCACAATCCTAATCATCAATACAACAATACCTCTCACCAAAACAATAAACACTATACCAAATCCGCTGCCACCACCTCCACCACCAAAAATAAATGTATCCAGACAATATAGCATTGCATTACAAGTTACTCAACAAGCTACCTATCAAAAGGAACTTCAGCAAATCCAAAACTAAAAAGTTGTACAACTAGCCACTCAACAAGTGCAAACACAATTAGTTGCACAACAAGCCACTCAAGCAGTGCAAGCCGCTCAAGCCACGCAAGCCACTCAAGTAGCACAAGTTGCTCAAGCTGCTCAAAAAAAAACAAGGAGTGCAAGCCACTCTATCCACACAACAAGCACAACAAGCAAGGAAAGTGCAAAAGGCTGCTCAAGCCCAAGCCTTATTACAACAACAACAAGCTTCCCAACAAGCCCAAGCACAGGCACAAGCAAAAGCTTGAGCCTAATACCAAGCTCAATAGGCGCATGCACAATCACAAACACAAGAACAAGCATAATACCTTGCACAACAACAAACAACTTACCAACAAGCACTGAAATAATACCAAGAGCAACAAGAAGCAGCCCAACTAGCAGCCCAACAACAAGCATTATTGGTACAACAATAATAGCAAGCTCAGCAACAGGCACTATTATCGCAACAACAATAGGATAAAAAACAAGCATTGTTGATACAACAACAAGTACAAGCATATTTGGTGTAGCATAATGTGCAAGCACCATCCACCAACACACCAATCAATCCAACCATCCCTCCAACAAGTGAACCACCACAGAACACCTTCATCCCACCTCCTGATCCACAAAATGATGTACTAATAGAGATCAAGTTATTCTCACAACAAATACTTGATCTTCAATCAGGGAGAACCATAAAGACACCTAGTAACTTGTGTCCCTATCCATTTGACAAGAGCCTTGTAATGAAACTGTTCCCAAAGTGATTTGAGATCCCCAAATTTGATAAAAACTGTGCAATGGGAAACCTTGAAGATTACATCAGGGAATTCCAAGTTCATTGCATGGAAGTCGCATATGATGATACCTATCTAATGCAGCTATTTCCTAGAAGTTTGGCTAGCCACGCCATGGAGTGGTTCTCTCACCTTCCCCTGGCATCAAGAAGTTCCAAGAGATAGTAGACACATTCATTAAAAATTTATGCATTTAATATCGGTATGGATGTTAGTTTCGAGAAACTATCAACTCTTTAACAAGAAAAGAGTGAATCATTTGCTTCCTTCCTACAATGATGGTGATCCAAAGCCAATAGGAGCAAATGGGTCATGCCAGAAGAAAAACGAGTTTGCACAATCATCTCTAATTTGGAAGGAAACTTAGCATTTCATCTCAAAGTGCAAGGTATTACCACTTACGATCAATTGATCTCCAAGGCGCTTAACATTGAATGATCCCTTATTGCACAAGGAGGAATACCCACCTATCCAAAACAAAAAAACAATCGCCCATCCAACAGTTATAATGACAAACCTTGCACATGGGAAAGTAAAAAAAATGTCACAAACAATGGTGTGGTTGATGCTAAGGTTGTAATCAGTGCTCCGAGGAAAAAAAAACCCAAACCTACTAGCAACTGCAAAACAATGATAGGAACAACACCCAAACCAACATGATATCACAACACCAACCAACCAACAATCAGGTTAATAACCTAAATAATCAAGGGGGACCACCCTCGTGAAACAAAAATCCTCCCAAATGAAAGTACACAACCCTTGGGGAACCACTCGAGGTCATCATGAAAGAATTGATAAATGAATACCTCATCAAGGCTCCTACCTATGAGAATTACTGCAAACCAAAAGTGAAACCACCCTGGTACAACGAAAACCAGCTCTGTGACTTTCACAAAATAAAAGGGCACGCCACTAATAGTTGCATGAGGTTAAAAAACCTAATCTAGGACATCATTGATAAAAAACTCATAAATGTGGAGCAACCAATAGGAAACCAAGACCTCAAGATATACACAAATCGATGGCTAATCATAACAAGGGAAATAATGATAAAGGAAAAGGAAAATACAAGGACGTGAACCATGTGTATGAGTATGTTGTGGAAACACTTGAGGAGTATGTTCCTGTCATTAACATTAAGGGATCCAGCATGGATTGTGGAGTCACCACACATGGTGGAAAGGTCACCATCACTGGACCCTCACAACCACCTAGGGCATCCAATTCAAATCCAAGATCCATCCTACATGGCTATAATGTCCCAGACCAGCTAAAGAGAACTCCCACTCAAATCTCCATCATGGAGTTGCTAAACATATCACCTACCCACACAAAAATCATAGAAGAGGCATTAGCCTCATCCACCATCTCCTTGGATCTAGATATAGACCAATTCCAAGCTATGTTTGGAAATATCACCACTCCTAGCCTTCACACATTCTTCGACCAGGACTTCCTTGCTCAACAGTCTCACAATCATGCTCTCCATCTTGGAACCTTGGTTCACAAAAATAAAGTCAAGAGAGTCTTGGTGGATGGGGGCACAAGTCTTAACATATGTTCTCTAAAGTTGATAAAGAATCTGGGATTCTCAGAGGATTCCATCGAAAAAGATAAGGGCACAACCATCAGAGCTTACGATGATCAGGAAAGAGTGCCTCTAGGCACTATATAGATTCTTGTTCAAGTAGGACATGCCATTATGGACACTACATGCTAGGTCCTAGACCTTGATCTTCCTTATAACATTCTCCTAGGGCATCTATGGATCCATGGGATGCAAGCGGTGGCATTGACCTTTCACCAATGCGTCAAATTCCCATATGAAAATGAGAGGTTACCATCCACAGTGATCCTAAACCCTTTGCCTATTACAAAAGCTTGGAAGCCAAATATTACAAGATCCCCCAGGTTCCAAAAAATGATGAAGGCCCCACCACTCCATATGTAGACCCAACTACATTAGCTTCCACTTCTGTGACAAAGATACCCTCCATCCCTGATACATCTGAAATAAAAGTCATTATCCAAGATGATGGATGTGGAAATTATAAAATGAAGAAAAGAGCCTTCGTGGTAGGAGAGTTACCACAATCTTCTAGATCTCATGGACAACCTCAAACATTAGGAACTGTGTGTGAATTTTAAGTGTATCAAATTTAGATTAAAAACAATAAATCAAACACACCAATAAGACATTATATCAAAACAAAGATCAAATAAAAGGAATGAAAACTCAGTCTTTTTTCCTTGGTGTCATCCTATCGTCCTCTATCTCTAATGTTTTTGTTGATTCCAGCTTGCTCTTAGATTGTATGCGAGGCTCAACAAATAGTCTTCCTAGAGAACGATATTAAAGATAAATGCATGTTATGCTAAGATATGATTAACATACTTAAACTAAACATAATTGCTAAAATGTAAAATTACAAAATTATGAATGCTAAAGCTGATAATAATAATGCTAAAATGATAATCGCCTATCTCTAATGCATGTATGTGTGTGTGTGTAACCAATGCTTGGATTCACAAGAGTATTTATAGAGTTTTCAAAAGCTTCTGATTGGCTGATCTGATCAGTGACTGTGATAATTCTAGCAGATCAAACGGTCAAAGATGGAGAAGACTAAAGAGAAAAATAGAAGAAAAATAGAAGCAGGATTTGATTCCTCTTTCATGAGAGATGATAAAGATGAATTGTAAAATTCATCTTTTGGTGAGATTGAGAAAAGATTTTGAAGATAAATAATGAATTTATTAAATTCATTATTCATTTATTGGTGACATGGAAGATTTTCTTAATTAAATAAAATGTTTAATTAAGTTTTGGAGAAAATGGAAGATTTTTAATCAAATAAAATATTTAATTAGGATTTGGAAAGTGATATGTGGAATTAATTAAATAAGCATATTTAATTAATTTTAGAAAAAAGGGAATTAAATTCAATTAAATCAAAGATTTAATTAAACTTAAATGTGATAATTAATTTAAATAAACAATGATATTTATTTAATTAATTTAAGTGGACTTAAGAAAGTGGTAATTAAATAAAATGAATTTATTTAATTAAAGTGGAAGAATAAAATAGGTGAACGATATAAATAAATTAATTAAATTTATTTATATGTAGAGGAATTAAGAAAGAAATTAATTAAATGCCAGGATTAATTAGACATGACCATTTTTATGCATATACATTTTTCCCCTTTTTGAAGTGATGTGTGAAATGCATTGGTTCAAAGAAAATATTCTTCCTTTTGAAATTTGCTGCATTTAATTTTTCCTCTGGTTGGAAAAAAAATCTAACTAATATGTCCCTTTTGATTTGACTCTGATATGTTTCTAATTGAAAGATGTTGCTGATATTAATGATGCCCCCTCGGGAGGTAAATCACCGATGATGAAAAAAATGTTGAGTTAATGTTGAAATTTGGATGATGAGAGGGATGCAATGATTTAGCTCCCGATAATTGATTAAAAGATGCCCCAGTTTAAAAAATAAGGTCAGAGTTTGAGAAAAAAATAAAAATAAAAATAAAATGCCACAAAAACCCACCTTGGTTGACCTTTAAAAGGTAAAAGGGGTGAAAAGGGCAAGTCATTTTCACCTGTTGACTTTAGTAATTTTGTGCTCTGACGCTAACTTGGCGAGATGGAGATTCATTATCATAGGCATAGATTCAAGCGGGCCCACCGATATCAGAGACTAGCCACGTATGGGCCACCGGTTAGTCGATTCAACGCACTTTGATTTGAAAATGTGTAATTTTAACTAAATTTTTATGCATTTTAGTGTAGATTTAGGGTTGAGCATCGTATTTTAGCGCATAGAGTAGGAGTTTTAGCACTTTTGAAGTTTCTTTTAGCGCATATAGGGCATAATTTAGTGCTTTGAGGGAATAGATAGTTTAGCGCATTTGATAGGTGAAATAGCACATAGAGGATGCCTATAAGAAATTGGGACTGTAGTGCATATAGGGTTTCAGTGCATTAGAGTGATCAAATGGTGCATACGCGTAGGGTTTTAGCGCATACAAGGAAGTAGTGCATAGGGGGAAAACTACATTGCATTTGGGGCACAAAATGGCACATAGGGTGATTTACGCATTTGGGGGAAACTTTAGCACATTTGGGGTTTTAGCGCATAGAGGCCGCAGATTAGCGTATCTAGGAAAATTAGGAAGAATGCATTGTTTGATGAAAATGATGATGTAGATTGCTTCTTTGGTCAATAGATAGATAAATTGTCTTGTCATCATGCTAATATGGATAAATATGATAGAAAATTTGATGATGAATTGATAACTTTGCTTCTTGAAAATAAGAGAACAAAGAGTAGATAGCTGATAACTTTGTTTCCATTGAATGAAAAACAAAGAGTAGGATGATTGATGGATTGTCTAATAACTTTTCTTTAGAAAACAAAGATTAGATGCTTGATATGAATTCTAATAGATTTTCTTTCGGTGATTGAAAAAAAATAGTAGATGATGTGATTTAAACATATTTGTATTCATGACTGAAGTACAAATAGGAAAATGATTTGATTGTTGATAAATTTGCTCTCTTGAAAAAGAAAACAAATAGTAAATGATGATAAATTAGATTGATTTGATATTTAGATAGATTGATTTAGCATTGAGTTCATGATATGAGTCACTTTAGATAGAACACTTGATATGGTGCACTTGATATGGTTCACTGATATGGGTCACTGATAGATAGATATGATTTTGATTGATTTGTATGATGTGAAGTAGATAGATCACGTTGATATGAGTCGATGATATGAGTTTGATTGATTGTCCTTGTGGTGACCAAAAAAAATAGGAGGGATTCAAAACCTCCAGATTAGAGAGCGCTTCCCTGTAGGTTGGGGTCGGATATGAGATCTAACACCTATAGATGTACAGTTGATAGTGGGATGTGGGTTGGGACCTTTATTGTCTATGCCACCAGTTCGGGTCAACAGAGGAATATTGACCGCACTAGTAGAGAGGTGGCATTTAGAGCATAACACCTTTCATTTGCTGACGGGTGAGATGATTGTGACCCCAGAGGATGTATATGGGATTTTGGGGATTCTAATGGTAGGTGCTCTTGTGGTTTATGACCAAAAGGAGCTCGGTGGTACATATGCACTTAGGAGGGTGTTTGGGGATGCTCAGATAGTAGTGTATTGGGTGCCATGGGTAGATTTTAGGGGATATCCGACCTTACCTACCATTTTGGGTGCATTCATTAGAGGCTTCCTTTGTCTGGACCACCGATCAAAGGGATTATCAGTTGGGTGGGGGAGGATCATTGAGCTGATGATAGGTTAGCAGTGGGGATATGCTTGGGGGAGCTGCATGTTAGCTCATTTATACCATGACTTGCATCAGGTAGTATACAATGGATCATCCATTTTGTCTTGTGGTGTTACCTTCCTCCAAATCTAGGCATGGGAATATATTGCTATTACGAGACCACTTTGTCCTAGAGTTAGGCCACCAGGCAGGCCATATGTGTATGCATATTCTATTGCACTTGTCCAACCCAAGCTGGGAAAGTTGGAGTACTAGAAACAGACTCTTGATGATGTTGATTCAGTGATATGGAGGCCATATATAGCTTGTGAGTCGTGGGATACTGATCATCTACAGATGCCATTTGTATGTGTGCCCCAGAATTTGATAGGTTGGACCCTATTTATTATAGAGATATTTTTGGCATTGCAAGTACAGAGATAGTATGGCTATACATAGTGGATGGCTCAAGGCATTGTACACTATGGGCAGCACAAGGATGATCCTGGATGGGGGCCATGCATTTCATATTGAGTGGCATATACAGAGTATACCAGTTTACAACCTGAGGCATGGACTTACAGGCCAGATATTACTGATGCAAGGATGTCAGATGAGTACTCTAATTATTTCCACACACACCCATTCCCTCGTTTTACATGTCGAGATGATTTGATGCCCATTTTGATGGCACATCATCCAGGGGGTAGGAGATAGGAGGATGTGGCAGGGGGAGAGAAGGCAGTGGGTGGAGAGGATGAGGAGGAGGATAGTGGAGATGAGGAGGAGAGTGGGGATGGGGAGAGCTCAAATGATGGTGGTGGGGATGACAGTGGAGATGGCGGAGGGGATGAGTAGAGGCCAGTGAGGTAGAGGATAGATATCTTAGGAAGTGCTCAGATCATGTGGAGGCCGAGGAGTGGTATGGGATGGTGGACAGTGATCGGGGTCTCTTCTATAGCACAACATGCACAGATAGCAACTCTACAAGCTTAGGTATAGATGCTTCAAGGCCAGCAGGTGCAATTGCAGAGCCAATTGGCTCAGGCTCAGAGTTTGGCAGTGCAATTATAGGCATAGCTTATGCAGGCACAGGTGTAGAGACAGACACAGGCACATGCACCTCCTCCTGCCCTAGACCCACAGGTGGCCCAGTTGATAGCAGAGAGATTCCTTTAGAAGGAGGGCAGTAGAGGCAGAGGGTGTTGCTCAAAGACTCATGGGCACTATTGAGAGTGCATCTTTGCGAGAGGCCATTGTAGAGGGATTCGAGATTGCCAGGGAGGCTGAGCATTATAATATTAGATACTAAGATTTGTGCCCTCCTGACTACAGAGAACCTTACCCTCAGTCCCACAACAAAACTAGGAGCAGATCATAGACTATGACACACAATAGAGGGATCACAGGGCCTTGACAGGATCCTGACACAGGGGGTAGTGGTAGACCACCATCTTCTAGACCAGCTCCATCAGGGGGTTCCACTAGTCAGACATGAGATGTGATTTATATTGATGTACTTCACACATGTATATCATTTTTGGAGCATGTACATTGTTTTTTTATCATATCTCATGTATCTCTCTATAATTTTTAGTTTCATTGGACATTAGACATTTGTATGTATTTTTGATGAGCGGTGATATGCAAGAGTGATGAGTTTTGATGATGTGCATTTTTTATGTTATATGCATGTATTTATCATGATGTAGTATGGATTTTGATATGCATTTTATTGATTTGATGACTAACATGATATGTAGGATGATTCATGATATGATGGAAATTTGTGATGCGTAATAATGATGTCATGCAAGTGGATGACCTAGGATGTTGATTATGAAAGTGTGCAATGAGATATATGATATGTTTATGAAAAATGATGTGGAAATGTAATGTAGGGATGGAATGTTTGTTTTTGGATTTTTCAAATGCAAGAAATAATGATGATGTGATGGAAAATGGATGTTTATTTTTATGAGATGCATCATGAATTTGTAGTATGTAGATGATTTAGGAAAAGATATGAAATGATATGTGAAATGGGTCAAGTGTTATGGGAAAAATGATAGGATATATAAATGATATGAAAATGATAGATGATTTAAAGATATGATATGAATGTAATGTGACAAATGATAAATAATGGGATGAAATGAACATGAGTAATAATAATGAGATGTATGATAAGATGGTAAATGACATGTAATGAAATGATGATGAAATGATAATGATAAATAATAATGAGATGTATGATAAGATGATAAATGACATGTAATGAAATGTTGATGAAATAATATGAAATAGATGAAATGATAATGATAAGTGATAATGAGATGTAATGAGAAGATTATAATGACATGCAAGAAATGTAATGAAATGATGATGAAATGATAAAGAGATGAAATGATAAGTGAAATAAAATAGATTATGAAATGATGATATAAAGATAAAATATGAAAATAAAATGGTAATGAATATGATAAATGGTATGCAACTATGTAGAATGAAAATGAAATGGATATAAAAATGATAATATGCTAATGAGATGAAGGCGATAGATAATATGAAAATGAAAGTGATATGAAATACCTAATGGATAAATGAATGATATGAAATGATAAAGGATCTAAATGATATGAGAATAAATGACAAACTATATGGTATGTACAGGGCCTAGATGAAATGATAATGATTAATGGAATGATGATGAGGATGAAAGATGATAATGAAACAAATGTCTGAATGTCCTCTACAAATAGTCTAAAGGAACATGACAGTCATTGATGTTTTTGTTCAGCCTTTCAAAACTATGATGCAAATCCAATATGCAGATATATATAATGATCTAAATGAAATGCAACGAAACAAAACCAACCATTTTTTGAGCCCTTTGTTAGCTTTCTTGAATCATCATAGAGCATTTTAAAATGTTGGAAGTATGTACAAGCATCAAAGGGGAAATTAGCACCAATGATGACCTAAGTACAATTTTCATGATTTTTGGTATAGCAAGTGAATAGAAGCATCAAGGTATAATTGAACTGAGATGACCTAAGAATTTCTTGCATAAATAGACAAAGATTAACGACTTTATGATGCAAATTTGGAACATTCATCAATGATATGCTTTGAAAATCATGTCTCACAACATATTTGTACCAGATTGATAGTCAATCTCAAGACAACAGACAAAGAAAAATCATTCTCTTTCCTCACCACTCTAGTTCAGTACATCATTGAGTGTGCTCTAGAGGGATGATATCAAAAATCAAACAACCATTGTTCAAAATATAATACGACTATTCCAAACATTATTTA
The DNA here is from genome assembly GCA_007258455.2 of Sequoia sempervirens. NCBI lineage: Eukaryota > Viridiplantae > Streptophyta > Pinopsida > Cupressales > Cupressaceae > Sequoia > Sequoia sempervirens. The sequence continues at coordinate 21,086,104 of VDFB02353493.1, read as the reverse complement.
GATTTTAGATCATCCAGATATGAGTCATGATATGAAATTTTCTAAAAACTATGATATGGATCAATGATTGGATAGTTGTTCATGTGATTTGATTGTTTGTTCACATTATTGGATTTTATGTCATTGTCTAGCTGTTTCAGTAAACTCTTAAAGTTGATTGGTCCCATTATGTCAATGTTTTCCCCCAATATTGGCACAACTTGCTAAAATGAATATGTACAAGGATCAAGCCATGGTAAGACATTATCGCTCTAGGAAAATGATGGCAGTATGATACTATTATGGCCCTAAGATGATGGTGAAAAGATGCATGAAATGAAGGTTGAGAAGCTAAATACAGAATATGAGCTAATAGATGGAGAGCTACAAATAGTGTCTTTTTTCTAGATTTTCACTATTTGTGTTTACTGCATTTTTCTAATTTCTTTTTGATTTTTTTTTTTATTGTCAATAGACTGCTTGTTGCCAGATTTTCACCCTATGGCGATTTTGATTTTGATTTTTCAGGACGTTTTCTAATTTTATAGATTTTTTCAAGACTTTTTCTACTGTTGTTATTTTTTTAGGACTTTTTCTACTATTTTTTGTTTGTTTTTTAGGACTTTTTCTATTGCTTTTGTTATTCTTTTAGGACTTTTTCTATTATTTTTGTTATTTTTTAGGACTTTTTCTGGATGATGATAATTGATTCAGATATAATACTTCTTCAAGTACATGTTGATGGGTTCATCAAATAGGTCCCCTTCTGACGTTGACAATTTGTATGCTCCTGAACCGTATACTACTATGACCACATACAAACCTAGCCAATTTGGTTCAAACTTTCTTTTCTTCTCTCTATCTTGCCGATTTTGTGGGTTTTCCTTCAGAACAAGATCACCTACCTGAAAGGTATGTGGCTTGACTCTGTGATTATAGCTGCAAGACATCATCTATTGATATGCTTTCAAATGATCAGCTGCTTGTTGTCTCTTCTCATCAAGGAGTTCCAACTCTTGCAATCAGGAAACTTTGTATTCATCATCTATTGTGAGACCCTTCAATGATACCTTGAGTGATGGAATCTCAACCTCTAGAGGTAATATGGCTTCTGATCCATAGACAAAAGCATACGGTGTTGCTCCTGTTGGTGTTCTGATGCTAGTTCTATAGGCCCATAATGCAGGATTGAGTTGAACGTGCCAATCTTTCTGTGCATCATTCACAGTCTTCTTCAAAAAATTTAGTATAGTCTTATTTGATGCCTCTACTTAGCCATTCCCTTGTGGATAGTAAGGGGTTGAATATCTGTGCTAAATATGGAATCACTCACAAAGTTCATCAACATTCTGATTCTTGAACGGTCATCCATTATCTGTGATAATAGAGTTGGGAATGCCATACCGACAAATAATATAGTTGAGTATGAATGATGAGATTTATTTTTCGGTAACCTTAGTGAGAGGTAATGTCTCAATCCACTTGGTAAAGTACTCTGTTGCTGTGATGAATCTTTCCAACTAGATCTAACCCCTATTGAGAGAATGGCCAAGTTGGTGTGAACAATTATAGTTCTTGTGCAGGAGTATGAATGAGATTCCAATGAATTTGACATTTTGAGCACTTCTTCAAAAAAGTGAACGATTATCTTTCCATTGTAGGCCAGTAGTACCCCATTCTAATCAATTTATTGGATAAGGTCAATCCACTTGAATAAGTACCACAAATGCCACCATGAACTTCTTGTAAAGCCTTGTCAGATTCGTCATGTTCAAGATATCGAAGTAAACTACCATCAAGACCATGGTGATAGAGGGTGTAAGCGATAAGAGTATAGCGAGAGGATTGGTAGATAAAGTTGCGCTTTTGGTTACAGGATAAGTCAGGTGGTAAGATGTCATCTTTTAGGTTGGAATAAATCTTTCCATACCAAGGTGAATCAGATCCTACTAAGTGGCAAATGATTTGGTTTCTAGGTGTGTCATAGGTAGGTGTAAATGATTGTTCCACCAGAAATTCATAGCTAGTTTGATTTTCTGGGAGTTGCAACAATGATGCGATCGTGGCCATGGTGTCAACTGCTTTGTTATCAAGTCTTGGAATCTGTATGAACTTGATATGTACAAAGTACTTCTTGAAATCTTCCACCATCTTCTTATATGACAACAGTTTGTCATCTTTGGTTTGATAATCATCATTGATCTGATTAATGACTAACTATGAGTCACTATAGACTTGTAGTTTTGTGATCCTCCATTTCAATGCTATCTTGAGTCCAATGATTAAAGCTTCATAATCGGCAATGTTGTTGGTGCATGGAAACATTAGCCTATATGACCAAGGAATGGTATGTCCTTGAGGGGTAACAAAGAGTATGTCGGGCCCTGATCCATGTTGAGTGAAAGAACCATCAAAGTATAATGACCATGGTTGTTTTGATTCTACAGTGAAGACATCAACATCTGGAAATTCAATGTACATGGGATGGTGCTTCAACCAGTTGATCAATGATAAATTTTCCTTTGATTGCTTTGCGATCAACATAATGGATATCAAACTCGCTCAGGATCATAACCCATTTTGCTAACCTTCCTATCAATGTATCCTTGCTTAGCAGATACTTGAGTGGGTCAATCTTTGCAACAAGATTGCTTGTATGAGTTAACATGTAATGCCAAAATTTCTATGAGGAAAATACTGCTACTAGACAAGCCTTCTTGATGAAAGTGTAGTTGAGTTCATGACTTGTTAGCGTTTCGCTAATGTAATAAATTGCACGTTCCTTTCCTGTAGAGTCCTCTTGTGCTAATAATGCCCCCAAATATGTTTTTGTTGCAGCAATATATAAGATTAGTGGTTTGTTCATATTTGGTGGTACTAGAACTAGTGGATTCATTAGGTACTGCTTGATCTATTGAAAGGCCATTTCACATTTGTCATCCCATTTGAAAGGAACATTCTTATGTAATAGATGTGTGAAAGGTAGACTTTTATCTACCAATTGTGCAATGAACCTTTGTATAGATTGAAGTCATCCCTGTAATGACCTCAACTGACTGATATTCCTTGGTGGAGGCATTTCCATGATTGCTTGTACCTTGGCAGGATCTACTTCAATTCCATTTTCTAACACTATGTATCCCAAGAGTTTTCTAGATGTGACCCCGAAAACACATTTCTTAGGGTTGAGGTGAACTTTGAACTTTTCTAACCTTGCAAATATTTTGGATAACACTTCAAGATGTCCTCTTGTGTATGACTTTTCCAATATATCATCTACATAATCTTCCTTGAATGTGTGCATCATGTCATGAAAAATTGTAGTCATAGCCCTTTGATATGTAGCCCTAGCGTTCTTTAGACCGAAAGGCATGCCATTCCAACAATAAATCCCCCATGGACATGTGAAAGCTATTTTTTCTTGGTATTCAAGTGCAATCTTCATTTGGTTGTAGCCATAAAAACCATCCATTAGTGAATACATAGCATGGCCAATTGTCAGATCAACTATAATATAGATATTTGGAAGTGGGAAGTCATCCTTAGGACATGCTTTATTAAGATCTCTGAAATTTGTGCACACTTTGATACTTTCGTTTGGCTTGGACACATGAACAATGTTGGAGATCCATTCTGCATAGTTGATTGATTTTATAAATCCTACATCAAGGAGTTTTCTAAGTTCTTTAACTAGTATTACAACATGAGGATGCATCTTTCTGAGTTTTTGTTTCACAAGTTTAACTCCTGGTTTGATGGACAAGTGATGCATTATAATATTAGGATCAAGACCCAGCATGTTTGCATAAGACCGGGCAAAGTTGACTTGATTTTCTCTTATAAATTCCATGAACTTAGGTACCTCTTTATCTATCATTGATGTAGCTAACTATAGAATCCTTGGTTTTTCTAAAGTTTCAAGATTTACCTCTTTTGTAGGCTCAATCAAGATAAGCGATTGCTCATGATAGTTCTTTGGGAGAGTGTCAAGTATCCCATCATCTAGTGCCTTAAAAATGTTTTCACCATCTGATACACTCTTTTTTTTATCTTTTGTTTGATCTAACACTGTAAGATTCTAGTTTTCATCATTAGATATTTCTTTTTTATTTTTATTTTTGCAGCTAGGAGACTTGACACTCTCTTGATTAAAGATTCTATGCTGAAAATTGATAGTGGAACAATCATTTGTTTCATCTATGGAAAGGAAGTTCACAATAGATTCAACACTTGGAAACATAGGTATATCGATAAGTTCAGATAGATCCTAGTTAGTGAGATCAAGATGGATCAATGGTAGCAGGTCATTAGGCTGCGTGACATCGGCTATGGTTATGGTCATAACGAAGTTGTCTGTAGGATCATAGGTATGAGGAAAATCAATGATGATGTTCTCACAATAGTCTTGTTCAATTAAATCTAACTCAGTATCACTAGAATCATAGTTACCTTGTAGTTCAAATCCTTGCGGTTGGAACCCTGACCCTTCACCTTCGATTAGAGTTGGGGTATACTTGTGTATCACATCAACCTTTTTGTCCCTCTAGAACTCCTCATTGTAGATGGTGTCCCATTCGTATTCACCAGAGTCTGTGTCAGAGTTATTATCCACGAAATTTTGAATTGCTGTCAAACATGCTTCTCTTGTATCAAAACCTTCTTGCAATGTGAGGACAGTATCATGCAACTACTTGGATGCTCTTTCTTTTGAGTTAGTATCATAGCCTAGTCCTATTTTATCTTTTGCAACAACTCCTGGAAGGTGAATAGGCTCAACTACTCCTTTTCTTTTCTCGTTAGGACCATTTCCATCATAGCTCATGGATCTTTTGCATGATTGAATACCCTTTACCATATTGGTCAGTTGGTATCTTGACATTGGGAACTATTTCATCTTCATCTTTATAGCCACTTTAGAACTTCTATATCCTTAGGATCTTCCCTGGGAAATTTTTCTTTGATAAATCGTCCATTAAATTTTGTACTTGGCTCTATTGGTGGTTGCATTGATGTTGATGCTACATATATCTGATGTTGTGTGATAAAAGGTTTCCCATGTGACTGAGGCGATGTAGGTAGATTAGTAAGATAGAGAGAGTACTCCCCAAATCCATTTTCCTTGAATCATAGTTGCTTGCCAAAGCTTTTGGTTAATTGATTTATTTGTGTATCAACCTTAGGAGAAGCACTAGTAAGAGCTTCCAGATTGTTGGGAACCAAAGTATCTTGACTAGCTTTGATGTTGGCACAAGTCTGACTGTTTGAATTATTAGCTAGTATTGTGATCTCTTTTCCGTCATAAGGATACTTAGGACATTGATGATATGTGGATGGGACAACTTGCATTTCATGGATCCATGGATGACCCAACAAGATGTTATATGCAAGATCACAGTCTAACACTTGACATAAAGTATTCTTGATAATGGGTCCCACTCTGATCAGTAGCATGATTAAACCCTTGGATTCTCTTTCCTCATCATTGTAGGCTTTAATAGTAATATTTCTTCTGGGATTAATGGAGTCCTTAGAAAATCCTCAAGCCTAAACTAACTTCATGGTACATATGTTCAAACCAGCACCTCCATCTATTAGGACATGTTTGACATGAAACTTGTGGATCATGACTTCTAAGTATAGCGATGAGTTATGGGGATGTGTCATGGAAACATCATCTTTCTTGAAGAATGAGAGACATGTGGGTGAGGACAAGTGTCCCACCATGTCTTGAAATCGGTCCACATCCAGATCATTGGATGCAGTTGTTTCAATGAGGGCCTTTTCTAGAATTTCCTTGTGTGTTGGGGAAATCTTCAGGAGTTCTAAGATAGAAATCTAAGTAGGGATTTTTCCAAGTTGATTGACTAAGTCATATTAATGTTGAGGTAGGGGCACAGTGTATTTTAAAGAGTCACCCTTCAAGACAACTTTAACTTGTGCCCTTGGTGTTGCTTTGACTTGTCGATATTCCATCTTCTCCTTAACTTTTATAACATTGACCCATTCATCGTCAGTGTAGATATGATTGATTATATGATCGTTGATATGATTCATAATTTTTCTAGAAGACTCACCCTTTTAATAGTTGCGAAAAAGGTTGCGAAATGATTGGTGGTCTTCATTTGATTGTTGGTGTCCTTCTATTGTGATGGTGCCATTTTTTATTAAGTCTTGGATGACATTTTTCAAGGCTTGACAATTATTCATGAGATGTCCCTTGTACCAATGATAAACACAATAGTATGTATCATTCCATGATGGAGGCTTCACACTGGGTTTGAAGTTGCATTGAGGTGGAAAAGTAAGGACATTTTTAGCCATCAACTCTTTGAATGCAAATTCTAAAGATTGACCTAGTGGAGTAAAAGTTCTCCTGCTAGAGAAGAATGAAGATTGTTGTGGATTTTTGTTTGGGGTATTTCCTAAGGCATTGTTGTTATTTTTTCCATGATAACCTTGATTGTTGGCATTCCCTTGATTGGGAGTAAAAGTTTGATTCACGTTATTCCTCGGAAAAGGATTGTTTCCTTGATTTGTGACCGAGTTGACGTTGTTATAGTTATTGTTACGAGGAGTACTTGGAGTACTAAGAAAAATGGCTTAGTCAAGACATGGTTTGCATCTACAACACCATCATTTACCACATTTTTGTTGTGAGTCCAAAACTTAGATTTGTCGTTGTGGTGATTTGAAGAGCTAGGATTGTCCTTGTCAAGTTTTATTATCCCTTGCCGGTATTGGCATGGTGTAATGGTTTATAGGTGGCATTGTTGTTCTTGCCACCAAGGTTCAAACCCCGTTGGGGTGGTATTGTTGAATGGTTGTATCCGGTTCATAGCTCCGGTCAAAAGCGTTTACCCCTTGAATAAAAAAAAAAAAAGTTTTATTATCCCTCTTTGGATTAAGGCACCTTCAATAGTGATGGAATTTTCAATCAATTTCTAAAAATTTGGGGGACAATGAAGATTAAAACGATAGCTCATTTCTTGATCTAGGCTGTTTATGAAAGTGGTGATCTTTTCGTTTTCAGGAACATGATGTGGGTATCTAGCGAACAATATTTTCCATCTCTGAAGAAATGTAATGAATGGTTCACCAATTTTCTATTTAGCCACGAAGAGATCAATCATGGTTATTTGATGTTGTATGTTGTAGGAATATTGTGATATGAATTCATTAATCAATTCCTCAAATGTCTTGATAGGTGGTGTGATTTTTGATAGCCATTCCATAGATTGGCATCCAAGACTCCTAGGAAACAAATGCATCAAGTATGTATCCTCATGGGAAAACTCTAAAGTCATATTTTAGAAGTCTCTAATATGATTGATTGGATCCGATTTCCCATTGTAACGATCAAACTTTGGGATTTCACAATGTTTGGTAAATGGGATCATGTTTAGACGTCGGTCAAAAGGATAATGACAAATGTCATCAAGAGCATATGTCTTCATTGTGGTTCCCCCTTGCATGTCTTTAATTTTTCCTTGAAGTGCCTTAATCTGTTGAGACAAGGCACTAATATTAGACAAGGGTGTTTCATCAAGACTTCTCTTTAAGTTCTCAGTATCAAAATCATGAGGTAATTTAGCTCCTTTCTTTGGCAAATACAAGAAATATTTCTCTTTGTTGCGCTCTAAAATATTTTCTAAGGCTTTGTGAAATTTGGCATATTTCTTAGCCTCTCTAAGGTGATGTTCTTCATCTCGTTCATCATCACTATCTACAGGAGTTCTACATATGTCTCTTTTGAAGGGGAACAATTTTTTCTCTTTTATCCATGTTGTCGAAAAGGGGACTACGACTCACACTATAAAGGGGATTACTACTCTCACCTTCTTCTTGAGTTCTTTGAGTATAATCTTCTTGTTGAATGTCCTCTTTTAGCTTATTGTATTGAGATCTTGTAAAAATAGGCATATGATTTCAAAATGTTCCCTTAAAATTAGATCACAGTTTGATAAGTGTGAAAATGATGATATTTTGATCCAATAAGATGGAAATATTATGATATGATCAAAGACGTTCCTAATTCTTGATTGTGGTTTCCAATGATGAAGGATATCAGAATCCTGTTTGGGAAGTTGAATAAAAAAAAAAAAGGAATTTTTTTAAAAAGTGCACTTTTAAGATTTGATCCTTGTTTTTGAGGAATGATAACTAGATCGAATAGCCTAATTAAACTTACTGAAGGATTTGAATAGGATGTGTTGGATATTCAATAGAAGGTTGTGGTAGATAATCAAAGTTGAGAGGTTGATTGTGATTGTGTTGTTGTGATAGAGCTCTTCTCTAGAAATAGGCTCATGAATATAAAGGCTCTACAATGTACTCATCAGTAAATCCCCTAGAAAAATCTTGGTACCTATGGAGAAACTCACGGTAATGGAGCAAGACATTTTGAATTTTATACAAAAACTTTCTATGTTGCAAGGTTTTCTTGTAACCTAAATGTTTCTTAGGTTTCTTGATCCTATTGACAATCAATTTCCTAACAAATTTGGTTGATTTCCACTCTCTAAGCATGAGAAAAATGCTACTAGACCAAAAATGCTACAAACTTAGATTTGTAAAAAGTAACAATTCTAGAAAGTGACAGATGTGCTACTCTGTGCCCTATATGCACTGTAGAAACAGGCATATGTGCTAAAGAAACAATCAAATGTGCCACAACAAACCTCATATGTGCTACTTTGTGTACTATATGTGCTAAAACAATTTTCTGATGTAGTTTTTCTGAACAGTTTCAGTTGAATTTTTTGCATGTTCATTTTGGATGATCTTTTATCTGAATTAATGTGATTGAAAACACAACAAACACTTTGAAAATAGTTGTTTTTAAGCCCTATGTTGGAATTCTTGCCTCAATCTCATAGGCTGAAACCTCTGAGAAAGCATGGTCATTGTGACTGTTGAGTTGTCTAGCCGACTGGCAGTTTATTAACCTTGTGTTTTGCTCATGTCACTCAGACAATGCTATTGTCTTGCCGACTGGTGTTGTTGCTGTGACTTGTGGCATTTGTTGTAACCTTCTACCGAGTGGAGATCTCTAGCCGACAGTTTGGTGTCTAGCGGATGTCAGGGAGACCTGTGGCGAAGTCTTGGGCATTCGGTATGTCTCATACCGACAAGGGAAGTCTCACCGATAGGAATCATCGGTGTGACATAAGGGTTCGGTAGGAACTCTTGGCGATAGGGAGATGTCTCGCCGACAACTATATACTTGGAGTCGTCGGGCTGACTTGAACACTCGGGAAGAACTCTCAGCGATGGAGATGTGTCTCACCAATGGTATACACTCAGAGTATCAGAGTAACCTGGAGGCTTCGGTATGAAGTCTTAGCGACATTTGGATTGTCTCGCCGATGGATGTGGTTTTGTTGACTGGTTGTCCTTGTAACCTCTTGGCGATAGCAATAAGTCTTGCCAACTATTAGATGTTTCGGTATAACATGAAGGCATTGGTATGATCTCTTGGCGAAAGACGATAGTCTTGCCAATGGGAATACTCTTGTCTATGTGACTTGTGCACTTCGCTATGACCTCTTGGCGAAAGCGGTAAGTCCTACCGACATTGGTGTTTGTTAATAGGTGTCTTCGGTGAGACTCCCAGTGACTGAAGTCTTCGGCGAAAGGTGTGAACATTTGGAGTAACATCTTAGCGATAGCCTAGTCTTTCCAACTATTGGACATTTCAGAACCTTTTGAATATCGGTATGATGTCTCATCAAATGGCGATTTTCTCGCTAATGAGAAGGAACTTCGGTATGATTTATTGGTGAAGGACGATAGTCTTGCTGATGGAAAAGCTAACGTCTATGTGACTCTGAAGCTTCGGTATGATGTCTCATCGAATAACGATGGTCTTGGTGATAGCGATACAAGTGGTGATCATCGGTATGAGGTCTTGGCGACATGGAGAAGTCTTAGCGATAGCTTTCTAGACTCGGTGTAACCTCTTGCCGATAGGGATGACTCTTGGCAATATCAATAGTCAGGTCTTGTGGCGTCGAGGAGACATGGTTAGTGTCTCATCGACATTCGACACAAGTTGATCATTGTTGACCGAGTGAAGACTGTCCTACATGGTGTGACCTGGACGTATTATCTTCTATGCAAGGAAGTGGAAACATCTACGATGCTGAGTTGGATGATTCAATAGTTGTGATCTGACAGTTGGAAACAAACCTATTCATAGAGTCTATTGAGAACAGATGTATATGCATTGGACGTTTTGTAGAAGTCAGCCGGCGAGAACAAGAGAAGCAAGAAGAGAATACATTGAGAGCGATAGAGAGAGGGTCGAGTGGTTGGTTGAAAGGTCGAGGCCATGAGGTCGAAGTAGAGGAAGAGAGAGGTAGGGTTATGCTGTTGAAATCTCTCCTGATCGTGGATCATAGTTGGTCTCTCTCTCATGTTGAGTTTGCTACCAGATTGTTTCCATAATGAACAAGATGTAATCTCTGAAAAGGATATGAGCCTGAATTGTATTGTAACCTTCAGTTGCTGAATAATACAATGGCTTGATCTTTGGAGTGTGGGGATTTTTACCCGAAAGGGTTTTCCTCATGTAAATCTGTGTGTTCTGGTTTTTTGTCTTATCTTTCATCTGTGTTGGTTCTACTTCTAGAATCTGTTATTGCATGATGTTGAATTTACATCTTTTAGAAGGATTAATGTGGGAAATGAACTGTGTTTGTTTCTGCTTGAGGACATAGTTGCATGTGTCTTTGAGGTAATCTAATCGAAATTAAACTTACCGAAGGCATTACTGTTCTAGGAGGTTTCTATGAGATGCCCTAAATTTTTCCTTACAAGTGGTATCATAGCCTTCTTTTGGTTGTTGGTTCTGGGTATTTCTCCTATGAAGATTTATCAGTTTGTTAGGTTGGAGGAAATTTGGAGGAATCATTTGATTTATTGATCCTTTGGTGAGTGGAAGTCTTGTGATATTCAGAGACAACACGTAGCTTGAAGGATGGTGGAGATGGAAAAGGGAGTTGATCATGTTGTTTTGATGTGATCTGTGTCTCTTGGTTGGTAGCGGTATAACTTTGGTGTATGAGGTGGATTTTCTTTTCTCCATGGTTGTGTAGCAGTAAAGTTGTTGACCTTGAATACATAAAGGCTATGGAGTTAATCTTTAGATGATTTGCAAGCTTTTGAAATAGCCTTTCTCTCTTTCTCGGATGCATGTACATGTTGGTGGTTTAGATTTGGCCTGAAAGGGGCCTGGATTTCTTGAACTACTACTTTCTTTTAAGGATGTTTTGTACTTGCATGGCTCTGTGGTTTTGCAGGTTTTACATGGTTATTCAAAACTTATGGTTATGTGGAGTTGCTGTTAAGCTATTTTCTAGAGCCTGGATTTTGGGGTGTTGCTAGATGAGATAGTTGCAGTTCTACATGCATGCTTTGTGCATGGTTTGAGGAGGTGTGATTTCTTCTCTGCATGGGAGTGTTGGTATGTGATTTGTCACTCAACATTCCTATGGTGGTACTTGTGAGTTCCTTGATTATGGTGCTCATTGTGGACATGATTGGTAAATTAGGTTTGGTGTGATCTAGTGTTTGAGTCATGTTGTCTACATGGTTATTCTCTTTGAAATCTCACTGTTGTGGTTTCCAATGCGATGATGGGTTTGCATGTTTGATGTTTGTGATCTATGAGTTATGCGGTTGGTGGATTAGCTACCCATTGGCCGTAGTGAGATAACTTGGATGTGGACTATCTTTATCCACGAGGTTGATTCATTGCTGGTGCAGACTTGTTAGCTGGCCTTGTATTTGGTCACTTGTGCATTGGTGTGATTGATTTGAGATGAGAGGATGGATATTGTTTAGTACCTGAATAGTCGGTTATGGGAACCTAAAGCAGGTGGTCATGATGCTTGGAGAGCTCAGATGTCACGTTTTAGTGGGAGCTTTAGCATTATCTGAGGGTTCATCACATGATGGTGAATGGTCTTCTTTAGTGTTGCATATGTTTCAAGGGGGAGCTTTTAGATCCTTTTGCTGCAGAAGGGTTCTTTCGCATTTGCATGGACACTATTTGAAGATGTGCAACATCTTCGATCCATGGAGGATACTTGGAGTCTTTGGCTGAGGTGTTAGTGGTGCTTGACATGTGATGTTGGTTTTGAGTCTGTTTGCTTTATGTCATGTATACTCTTGTTTGTGCATTGGAGTTTCGGCATTGCGCATTGTACTTGAGACCATGGTAAAGTCACTTGAAGCATGGTATCTCCTAAGGGGATATGTAGATCATGGTGTCATGATAAGTACCCGATTCAGATGATTGGAGCTTTGATAGTGGTCTGGTAATTCTTTGTCTATTGGGTGCTTTGATTATCTGCTTGATACTTCGTGATAGTGCAGTAATGCAGTTGGAGTTTAGCATGAGATGATTGGTTGCTAGTACTCAAAGATTATACTTTTCAGATGTGTTTTATGTTCACTTTCATGATATGGATCTTGAATTGTTGTTTTAAGGTTCCAAAGGATTCATAGTGAAAGATGTACAACTTGTTTATCTCCTTGAGATTTTTTGTTATGTTATTTACTGATGAGAATTGGTAGGAAATGATGTATGGGCTGATTTCCTAAAATGGGGAATGAAGTAGCTTGATCTTCTTTGAGATGCTTACATCCATGTTGATTACATGTTTTTAAAGTAGGTTTGATCTTGGTGATTGAATGGTTGGATGTTGTTTGGGATTTTCTTTTGGGATGCAAAGGAGATCATTCTTGACATAGCTGGCTATTACAAGTGTATGTAGGAGAATGTTCTATAGGAATATGATGTGCAGAGTTTCTCTCTTTGGTCTTGGTTTATCTCCTAGATGTTTGGTTTCACATTACATTGGTTTGAGGTTTGGTTGGAGCTATAGTGATCACTTGCTTGTGGTCATGTGTTTTCACTCATGTTCATGGGTGATGACATGGAGGTTCTTATTTCTTTTCCTTTGTTGCGTGTGGAGATCTTGGGAGAACTGTGAAGACTTATGGTTTGGATTACTAGGGCAGTGGGAGTTCCAGTTGTGTTTTGTCTTCTTCGACTGGTTGGCACTTGGAGCTTGTATTTGTTGTTAATGAGTTGGTTATGGTTTGGCATAAGTTTACTAATGTTGATACCTGTTAGGTATGTGAGATTGGATGGAATAGCATGAGCTGTGGGTGCTATTTTTAGTCGCGTGGGTTTATCAGTTGGACGGAAGCAGTTAGTTTGATTGTTCTAGCTAGTGTTGTTTATCTTGTTTCTGGAGAATGACTTCACTATTGAGTTCTGTTTGAAGCTTTGAAGTTGATATTTCTTCTATATAGCATTTGAGCACAGTGAAGTGGTAGCAGTATCTTGTTGATGATATCACTAGGATCTTTTGCTTGTATTTGTTGGAATGGTGCTTATTCACCTTGGCTTGTATCTTTCTTCCTCAGGTGGCATGTTGGAAGATGACAAGATTGTTGCCTGAATGGTGGACATCTTGGATGTTGGAGCAAAATTCTTGATGGATCATGTTTGAGGTCTATGTGGTTTCTTGGAAGGTTGTGATCGGTTGCATTTCAGTTGCTTTTTTGGATAGTGAGTTGTTGGATGCCTGGTCTTTGTTGTAGATTGTCTTGTGGATTGTTATCTGTGGAATCTTGTTGATTGGGTGTCTTGAGTATTACGGGGTCTGAACTGGTGGAGCTAGTGTGATCTTAGTTCCTGGTTGTTTTGGACGTGCTTGTGTGATCTTCGTCAAGTGGGAGATTGTTGGAATTGTTGCCTCAATCTCATAGGCTAAAACCTCTGAGAAAGCATGGTCGCTGTGACTGTTGAGTTGTCTAGCGGATTGGTAGTTTAGTAACCCTATGTTTTTCTCATGTCGAAGAGACAATGTTGTTGTCTTGCCAATTGGTGTTGTCATTGTGACTTGTGGTGTTCGATATAACCTTCTACCAAGTGGAGATCTCTGGCCGATGGGTTGGTGTCTAGCGGATGTCAGGGAGACCTGTGGTGAAGTCTTGGGCATTTGATATGTCTCATACCGACAAGAGAAGTCTCACCAATAGGAATCATCGGTGTGACATAAGGGTTCAGTAGGAACTCTTGGTGACAAGGAGATGTCTCACTGATAGCTATATACTTGGAGTCATCGGGGTGACTTGAAGACTTGGGAAGAACTCTCAATGATGGAGGTGTGTCTCACCGATGGTATACACTCGGAGTATCGGAGTAACCTAGAGGCTTTGGTATGAAGTCTTAGCGACATTTGGATTGTCTCGCTGATGGATGTGGTTTTGCTGACTGGCTATCATTGTAACCTCTTGGTGATAGCAATAAGTCTTGCCGACTGTTGGATGTTTCGGTATAACATGAAGGAATCAATATGATCTCTTGGTGAAAGATGATAGTCTTGCCGATGGGAATACTCTTGTCTATGTGACTTGTGCACTTCGCTATGACGTCTTGGTGAAAGCAGTAAGTCTTGCAAACATTGGTGTTTGTTAATGGGTGTCTTCGGTGAGACTCCCAGTGACTGAAGTCTTTGGCGAAAGGTGTGAACATTTGGAGTAACATCTTAGTGATAGCCTAGTCTTGCCGACTATTGGACATTTCAGAACCTTTTGAATATCGGTATGATGTCTCATCGAATGGAGATTGTCTCATCGATGAGAAGGAACTTCGGTATGATTTCTTGGGGAAGGACGATAGTCTTGCCGATGGAAAAGCTAAGGTCTATGTGACTCTGAAGCTTCGGTATGATGTCTCATCGAATAACAATGGTCTTGGCGATAGCGATACAAGTGGTGATCATCGGTATGAGGTCTTGGTGACAAGGCGAAGTCTTAGCAATAGCTTTCTGGACTTAGTGTAACCTCTTGCTGATAGGGATGACTCTTGGCGATATCGATAGTTAGGTCTTGTGGCATCGGGGAGACACGGTTAGTGTCTCACCGACATGCGACACAAGTTGATCGTTGTTGACCTAGTGAAGACTATCCTACGTGGTGTGACCTAGACGTATTATATTCTATGCAAGGAAGTGGAAACATTTATGATGTTGAGTTGGATGATTCGATAGTTGTGATTCGACAGTTGGAAACAAATCTACTCATAGAGTCTGTTGAGAACGGATGTATATGCATTGGAAATTTTGTAGAAGTCAACTGACGAGAACAATAGAAGGAAGAAGAGAATAGATTGAGAGTGATCGAGAGAGGGACGGGTGACTGGCTGAAAGGTCGAGGCCATGAGGTCAAAGCAGAGGAAGAGAGAGGTAGGGTTATGTTGCTAAAATCTCTCCTAATCGTGGATCATAGTTGGTCTCTCTCTTATGTTGATTTTGCTACCAGATTGTTTCCAAAATGAACAAGATGTAATCTCTGAAAAGGCTATGAGCCTGAATTGTATTGTAACCTTCAATTACTGAATAATACAATGGCTCAATCTTTGGAGTGTGGGGTTTTTTACCCGAAAGGGTTTTCCCCACGTAAATTTGTGTGTTATGGTTTTCTATCTTATCTTTCATCTGTATTGGTTCTGCTTCTAGAATTTGTTATTGCATGATGTTGAACTTACATGTGCTTCTCTCAGAATTATTAATGTGGGAAATGAACTGTGTCTGTTTCCACTTTAGGACATAGTTACATGTGTCTTTGAGGTAATCTAATCAAAATTAAAGTTACCAAAGGCACTACTATTCTAGGAGGTTTCTATGAGATGCCCTAAATTTTTCCTTACACCCTATACTAAACATCAAGTGTATGTTCAAAAATGTTTTCAAAAAGTGTTTTCATAGGTTTTTGTACATAACAGACAATTCAGGCAAACTCACTCTTAGTACTCAAGTAGGTCATCATAATAACCATAGCCTACATCTTAGAACTGCGTCGACTCATACAGTTGTGTCACCCCTGAAGGGGTGCCCATGTTTTTGTCTTTTCCAGGCATGTACTCAAAGTGACAGAAGTGGATACCAGATCCCTTGAGAAAACGGTCCTTGGCAGTTATATGGTGAGTGTCTTGGGGGGAAATTCTTTCGTCCCCTTGTACTATGATTATTAGGATGTTCAGAAACTGACGTGGTTGGCTACTACACTAGGTTCGTAGTAAGGGTTTCCATTCGGTGTGGCAATAAAAAACTCCCTCAGGAGATCACCCAACCTTTAGAACAAAGGATTTAGGGATGGTTATCTTGCACACTACCAACAAAAGTGGGTTTCCCTATATTTGCTTTAAATTTTATAGTGGGGTGGAATAACCTAGCTTTGGTTTGAACCCACTTGGGTCATTCCTCTTGGGTGAGTAGTTTTTCTAATGAAAGCAAGCCCTCTACAAGATGTAATAAAGCATTAAAATTGCAAAAATTGAAAAGGAAAGTCTGGTATTATGATCACCCAATTAAGGGGAGAGCATATACTTATTGCCACAAACAAAGCAGACAGTGTTCTTTTTAGAGCCCAAATGACAATGATTTAATCTATGATGTTGCTTCACAACAAGCATTGGATTTATTTTAACCACAAAATCAATGTGTGGTGACTACCCCAGGATTGCTTCTTTTTAAATTCCATGTTTATCCTAGGATTGGTTCATTTTAAATTGTTGTCTACCCTAGGGTTGTTTCTTTTTAAGCCAAAAAAGATCTTGTTTGCAGAAGGCGTCAGACTCAGAACCCTATTTTAGTTGCACCTTGTATGCACTAAAAGGTCACACATATGTGCTAAAATAAATAGTTAATGCGCTAAAATAGACCCCATAAGCGCTGCAGAAAACCTTAAATACGCTAAAAGAAATCCTAAATGCGCTAATCTAAGAATGCATTTTTTTAGACAATTTAAAATAAAGTGAGCCAAATGGATGTGTTATTTTGTTCCCTAGATGCACTAAATAAATTGTTGGATGCACTAAAATAGTTCCTAGATGTGCCAAAAGACCTGCATAAGTGCTGAAAGAAACCCTGTATTCCCTAAGGAAACCCACGGATGCGCTAAAACACAAAATTTTCTAGAAAGCCGAACTCCAGAATGTGAAATCCTATAAAAAAAACTGCAATTAGATGTCAAAAATGGGGTGAAGGCCCCACGGTGGGTGCCATAAATGTGTGAATTTTAAGTATATCAAATGTAGATTAAAAACAATAAATCAAAGACACCAATAAGACATTATATCAAAAAAAAAAGATCAAATAAAAGGAATGCAAACTCAGTCTTCTATCCTTGATGTCATCCTATTGTCCTCTATCTCCAATGTTTTTGTTGATTCCAGCTTGCTCTCAGATTGTATGCTAGGATCAACAAATAGTCTTCCTAGAGAACGAGATTAAAGATGAATGCATGCTATGCTAAGATATGATTAACATGCTTAAACTAAACATGATTGCTAAAATGTAAAATTATGAAATTATGAATGCTGAAGTTGATAATAATAATGCTAAAATGCTAATTGCCTATCTCTAATGCATATATGTGTGTGTGTAACCAATGCTTGGATTCGTAGGAGTATTTATAGAGTTTTCAAAAGCTTTTGATTAGCTGATGTGATCAACGGCTGTGATAATTCTGGCAGATCGAACAGTCAAAGATGGAGAAGACTAGAAAGAAAAATAGAAGAAAAATAGAAAGTAGGATTTTTTTCCTCTTTCATAAGAGATGATAAAGATGAATTACAAAAATCATCTTTTTGTGAGATTGAGAAAATATTTTGAAGATAAATAATGAATTTATTAAATTCATTATTCATTTATTGGTGACATGGAATATTTTCTTAATTAAATAAAATGTTTAATTAAGATTTGGAGAAAATGGAAGATTCTTAATTAAATAAAATATTTAATTAAGATTTGGAAAGTGACCTATGGAATTAATTAAATAAGAATATTTAATTAATTTTAGAAAAAAGGGAATTAAATTCAATTAAATCAAAGATTTAATTAAACTTAAATGTGATAATTAATTTAAATAAACAATGATATTTATTTAATTAATTAAGTGGACTTAAGAAAGTGGTAATTAAATAAAATGAATTTATTTAATTAAAGTGGAAGAATAAAATAGGTGAACGATATAAATAAATTAATTAAATTTATTTATATGTAGAGGAATTAAGAAAGAAAGAAATTAAATAATAAATATTTAATTAAATGCCAGGATTAATTAGCCATGACCATTTTTATTCATATATAGGAGCATCATCCCAAACCTTAACGACAAGTTCATCCAGCTTCAAAAGTTGGGGGGACCTAGGTAGGGAAGTGATAGAAGAAGACCCATCACATCTTCTATACCAAGACAATAGACCAATAGTTAACCTACCTATGGATGACAGTAGCAAAGGCTTACAAATCATGCTCGCCATGGGTTATGACAGAAACAAAAAGCTCATAAAAAATGACAACAGGCTTCTAATTCCCATTATTCCTAAGATGCGAATGAAAAATCTTGGCCTCAGATGTGCCCCTCTAAGGGTGACCATACTTGGTAGAGGTGCCTTGGTTAGGAATATCATAAATCCTCCTTGGTAATCAGCACCCACTCATCAAATACCCATATCCATAGATCAGGTGATAGATATAGGTAGTGAGGAAGACCCCATAACTAATTTACCCATGCTTTTTGAAGATACCTCCCTCCTAATGATTAGTACTATATCATTTGAGTCAACCATTCAAACCCACAAAATCAATCTAGTCTACCCACAACTCATCGATTACAACCAATGAGGACCACCAATTCTGGACAACTTTGAAAACAATGAAGCACTCTCAAAATTCATGGGACTACGGGGAACAATACCATGTCAACATCATAAGGCTAGTTTTGATATCATACTAGACACCCAAGCTTACTACGGGGAGACGATTGAATCCTTAAGTCACAAAAGTGAAAACTTGAGAATAATCTCAAAGTCTTTGAGTGAAAACCACACCGTGGCACTCTTTAACTCGAAAAAAGTAAAAAGAAAGGATGCATCTGACGGTGAAAACCTCTCTAAGGTGCCTAAGGATGGGGGATTCAATCTTCCTCTCAAATCTCTACATCAGGAAAAATCAACGGTTCTAGCTGAAAAATGCAACCTGGTCAACTTGGGAACAAAGGAGACACCGCACATCACATTCTGTGCAGATTCATTACTATTAGAGGAACAAGAGCTCTTGGCAGCCTTCTTAAAGGAAAGAAAGATCAACTTTGCATGGAGCTATGTGGACATGCCCGGGCTCGATCCAAAAATTGTGGTCCATCACCTAGTAGTATACCTTGAAGCAAAGCCTATCAGAAAAAAATTGAGAAAAATGCATCATCAGATTTCTTTGTTAGTGAAGATGGAATTGAAGAAGCTACTTGATGTAGGATTTATATGACCAATTGACTACCCGAAGTGGGTATCAAATCTGGTTCATTTTTCAAAGTCCAATGGGGGCATTCAAATTTTCACAGACTTTAGAGACCTAAACAAAGCATGTCTGAAAGATTATTTCCCACTGCCTAACATTGACATGATTGTAGACATGATGACAGGACATGAAATTCTTTCTCTAATGGACGGCTTCTCCAGATACAACCAAATAATGATTGCTAATGAAGACCAACACAAAACAACCTTCACTTGGCCATGGGGGACCTACTACTATAAGATGATGCCATTCGGCTTAAAGAATGTTGGGGCCACCTACCAAAGAGCCATGACATTAATCTTTCATGATATGATCCACAAAATTGTCCAAGATTATGTCGATGACATACTAGAAAAATCCAGAAAGAGGAGAGATCACATAGCAACCTTGAGCACTATTTTTGACAAACTCGAGGAATACAAGGTTTGTTTAAATCCAAAGAAGTGTGTCTTTAGGATACAGTCGGGAAAGCTACTAGGATACATAGTGTCAATAAGGGGTATCGAAATAGATCCCACCAAGGTAAAAACAATCCTCGAGATGGAAGCTCCAAAAAAATTGAAACAGTTGAGAGGCCTCCAAGGCAGGCTTCAGTCCATCCATAGATTCATAGCACAACTAGAATACAAGAAAATCCCTTATTCTCACCTACTCCACAAGGGGGTAGCGTACAAATGGGATGAAAAATGTGATGAAGCCTTCAACAAAATTAAAGAATATCTGCTCACACCTCCGGTCCTCATGCCACCAATCCCAAGAAATCCACTAATCCTTTATGTGTCAGCAATAGCAATAGCCCTTGGTGCTCTCCTAGCTCAACATGATGAAAATGGGATAGAAAGGGCCATCTATTACATCAACCACAAAATAGTTGGGCATGAGTTAAACTACTCATTCATCAAAAAAGCATGTCTAGCAATAATGTATATCACATAAATTTAGACATTGCATGTTGGCACACAAAATCAAACTCATCACCAAAATCGACGCCCTCAAGTACCTATTATCAAAGGAAATGCTCATAGGAAGGATGGCCAAGTGCGTCATGATTCTATCTGAATACAAAATCAAGTATCTGGAATAGAAGGCAATCAAAGGCCAAGTGATCGCAGATCAGCTTGTAGAAGCACCCATGTATTCAGATAATCCACTTATATCAGAGTTTCTAGATGAATCCATCTTCAATCTCAGCATAGCCAACCACTAGAAGCTCTACTTTGATGGTTCCTCCATGCAACATGGATTAGGATTTGGTGTCTTCTTCATCACCCCATTGTGGGATTGCATACCTAGATCCTACAAATTTCCATTCCCCTACACTAATAACATTGCAGAATATGAGGCTTTAACCATAGGTCTCAAAATAGTAGTGTAGTGGCACATCATGGCCCTCAGAGTATATGGAGATTGACAACTTATAATCAATCAAGTGAATGGTGAGTACTAGACTAAGGATGATAAGTTGAATCCATACAAGAAATTGGTGGAGAGTATTAAGGAATCCTTTATCGAGATTACGTTTGAACAGATACCCAGAGAAAACAATAGAGAAGGAGATGCCATGGAAACAATTGGATCCTTGTTGGACATCCCTCGTAATGTCCCAAAATATGAATTCCTAGTAGAGTACTATCTTGTACTTGCATTTGAGGTACTAGAGTTAGAATTTGTGTGCAAAATCGTTGGTCCCAGTGATCCCTGGTACCATGACAATTATACCTACTTACAAATAGGGTTCCTTCCTGCTGACTTACCCTCAAGACTAGAAAGAACCTTTGTCAAGAAAGAATCTTGGTTCGTCATCTTAGGAAATACCCTTTACCATAGGAGCATAGGAGGAACCCTACTACGTTGTTTAAATGTTGAGGAGGCATTGACCACCTTAACTAAGGTGCATAACAGTGTTTGTGGTTCACACTCGAGCGAAATGACCTTGGCCAAGAAATTGTTGAGGATAGGATACTATTGGCCTACAATGGAAAGAGAAGCACATGACTATGTCAAAAGGTGCCTACAATGTCAGTAGCATGGGGACCTCATCCATGCTCCAACTCAAGAACTTCATCCTATTGTCACAACTTGGCATTTTTCATAGCGGGGATTTGATCTCATTGGAAAGATAACCCCCACCTCATCCAATGGCCATATGTTTATCATAACTGCCACTGAGTATTTTACCAAGTGGGTGGAAGCCATCCCCATGACATACATCATTGGAAAGTAAATATCAAAGTTCATCCTGAACTACTTAATATGTTGATATGGTGTTCCCCAAGCTATTATCTTAGATAATGGGATACCTTTCAAGAATTATGATGTTTGTGACCTATGTGAAAAATTCAAAATCCAACATAACTTTTCCACCCGATATTATCCCTAAGGCAATGGCCAAGCAAAAGCTACCAATAAAACCATTCTGAAAATCATCAAAAAGACAGTCAATGACGCAGGTCATGACTGGCATTTGTAGCTAAATCCTGCCTTCTGGGCCTATCGAGCCAGCATCGGTACACTAATAGGTGCCACCTCCTTCTCTCTGGTCTACAGATTAGAGGCAATATTACCCATCGAGATCGAGCTTCTGTCACTAAGAATATCACTACAAAACCTTATCACAAATGAAGAATACTGAGTATCAAGACTAAATGAGTTGGAGCTACTAGATGAGCGATGTATAGAAGCATTGAACCATTTGTAGGTCTATCAGAACCGATTAAAGAGGAGCTATAACAAGAAAATCAGAAGCAGGACCTTTCAAGTCGGAGAACATATACTAAAAGAGAATCAGAAGAATGTCCCTAATCCAGATAGAAAAGGAAAGTTTGAACCCAACTGGCTAGGACCATTCATCATCACAACAAGCTACAAGTCAGGGGCATATCAATTATCAACACCTGAAGGTGAGCCTCTGTAGGATCCCATGAACAACTCCCATCTTAAAAAGTTTTATGCCTAAATCTTTCAAGGTATAGAACCAAAAAATCAAAAAATTAGAAAATGACCTGAAAAAATGGTCACCTTGATGAAATCCTGGAAAATAGGTGTCTTGGTGACAACAAAAAATCAAAAAAGAAAAAAATGATCAAAAACAGTAAAGAAAAAAATCATCCTCTAGTGAAAACCACTTCGGTGGCACTTTGGGAAAGTACCTTGGTGAAAACCTGGCAAACAAGCAACTTGTGTAAATAAGCACTTTCCATCCACCAAGATTTTCATGACTCATTCTGCATCATCCATCCATTACACTTTCATCATCCATCTATCTCCATCCATCACCCATCTGCATCCGCACCATGGCTTGGTCTTGTGTTTGTGTCATGATCCCTCTTGCTACTACTCAACCCATTATCAAGGTCATTTTGTCTTGCCTTTATCAGAGTAGTCTATTTCATAACACTGGGGCATGTTCTCATCAAATCAGATTCATGTATATTCTTAAAGTCCCTAAAATTAGAAAATCCAAAAACATCAGAAAATCAAAAAATCCCAAAACATTCAAAACACATCAAAATTCCAAAAAAAAGTCAAAAACAGAGTCATCTTGTTGAACTATGGGTCTTTGAGCCTTGAACATAGGCAAGGTTGATCTTTGGTCATCCCCCAAGACACTTAGGTTAGTCCTTTAGGATGCCATCATAATAAACTAGCAATCCATTTGTTCATATCTCATCAATAATCAATTTTGTGTCAGTCAAACTACGTGGTCTTTGCGTGTATAACATAGGCAAGGCTAATCTATTGATCAGCCTCGAAGGCCACTAGGATAGGTCCTTAGGTTAGTCTCTTGGTCAAAATATTTGAAAACCCCAAAATATTTGTAAATCGAAAATCAAAACATTTTTAAAATCTCAAAAATAACAAAAACAACCTCAAAATATTGTAAAACATCAAAAACATCCAAATATTTCAAAAAATCCATCTATCTCATCTCACTTTCACCCGCAATAAACATCACTCGAAATAAATAAATTTTCATCCTCAACCTTTGGTGAAACAGTGGGAAACAAGTCTGGCAAGTCAAAAGTGAAAACTCAAATCATCAAAGTCTAAGGTTTAGGTCAATATGCAAACAAGTTGGTCAACTCTTTGTGTCAAAAGCCTATCATCCAATTAGTCCCAAATCAATCATCTGATATCATCATTCCCTAGGATGAATCCTTCCTACAATGGACATCAACATCAGGCGTTACTGTAGTTTAGTCTTGGCTAGCGGTTTTGAAGAAAATCAACTTGTTTGTTTACTTTACTTTTTTCTTTAGATTTATCTTGTTGCGCTCATTCCAAGGACCTCTCGATGATGTCCAAATGAAGGATTTAGAGAGATAAAAATGGGGAAACAATCATTATCTTTTGTCTACTGAGCTTGTGGGATACTTTTTTAATATAACTTTGGTCATGCGTACTTTGTTTAGATGTAGGGAGGACATTTTGGGTATCTTTGGTGCAGGAGCACCTACACCTTGTGAAGTCTAATTTGATACCTAGGTGTGTCTTTTGTTCATTTATGCTTAATAAGGTCTAAAGGACCAGTCATAATGTAATTTGAAAGGGTTTTGAATCATTTAGTTGAATTTGTCAGTTTGATTCATAATGCAAAAGCCATGTGAAATCATGAGTTTTAAGGGATATGGGGAGTAGGGTCTTATTCCATGTTAAATAAGGTCTCAATGACCATTTTCAATGTATTGGAGGGCTTAATAGGTTAGTTAGGTGGTATTTGCAAAATCAAGTTGATCAAGTTGTAATGGGATAGTGATTAAGAGCAAAATTGGCAAAATTGTCATCTTAGAATCTAATTAAAGGGTGGTTATGGTAGTTGAACACCTCAAGAGGTAGTTTGAAGGTGGTAGCATGATATATTGTTGTAATATCTTGAAGGGGAGGCTGTTGAAGAAGTTTGGAATGTGTTTCTAATAAGAAATTTGCTATTTTTTGTGTTTTCCATTAAGAAATTGTTGATCACGTGCATTTTATGACCTGTACGTATTTTTGCACACTCCAAGCCTATAATTGATGGATAGATAATTGAATAACCTTTCTTTTGGTGTTGGAATGGTGTTATTTCATTGAGAATCGAGTGAGATATCCTCATTTTACTACCAGGTGGTCTGAAATCCCATGTTTTTCTTGTTTTCCTAAACTTTGCAAGCATTGTACGGATATGTACCACCACCATATGCTCTAAGAATTATATAATATTGTAGGGGCATAAAATATCTTTCATTTAAATCCAATTAGAGGTTCTAATATTGAGTTTTGAGGGAGATCTCTTCATTTTTCTGGGACTGCCTGTTTCTAACTAGTTTGAGGGTTTGATTGGTGTAAAAGTGATGTTATAGCCATTCCACCTATTGTCCAGCCCTGTAACTCAGTGGAATGACTTTTTTCATGGTATTTTACATGTACCAATGGTTTGGGAGATAGGAAATGCAATTTTTATGGTTTTAGGGTGATACCCTAGGGTGTTTTCATGAGTTTTCCATGTAAAATTGAGGAACTAAAGTAAGGTTTTGGAAAAATATGATTGGAACTATATATGTGATAGTGCTTTGAGTTTTTGAAGGTCATTTTATGAGGGTTTGAGGCACTGGAATGCTATGATAAGTCTTAGAACCCATATTTTCATCAAACCCTCCTCAAATTGGCTTAAAATGAGGTTTTGTGGTTTGGCTAGTTGGAGCAAGTTTCCCTTGAGGAAAATTGTGTTTTTGGGAGTTTGAATACATTTTAATTTGATCTTTCCCCACCTCTACATCAAAGTGGTATCAGAGCATCAGGAAGTAGATCTATTTTCATTTTGTAGGGTTGAAGAAAAGGCAAGGTTGACAAGATGCCTCCAAAGAGCAAAGATATGGCTAAAGAGATGAGGGAGATGAAGGAAAGGCATGCAAGAGAACTCAAAGAGTTGGAAGAGAGAGTCATAAACCTGGAGAAAAACAAGAGAAGAGATGCTGAAGAGAGTGAGACAGAAGAAGAGGAAGATGAGGAGTTTGAAGACATGGAAGAAGAACTTGATCCAAAAGACCAAAGAATGGCAAAGTTGCTGAAGGCAGTGAAAGGTGACAAACCTAAGGTAAAACTTGATGTTTCTAAATATGGTGGTAGTCTAAATGATGAAGAACTACTTGATTGGATTGCTGCATTAGATAACCATTTTGAATGTGAAGAAGTTCCTGAGGAGCAAAGAGTAAGGATTGCAAAGACTAAGTTGCAGGGTCATGCATTGGTATGGTGGGATTACTTTCAGTCTGAGAGGAGGAAACAAGGAAAGTCTAAGATCACATCATGGGACAAGATGATATCAAAATTGAAAGGTAAATTCTTACCCAAAGACCACCAAGTTCAAATGTTTAAGAGATTACAAAACTTAAGACAAAGGGAAATGGATATTAAGTTTACACTGAGGAGTTTTATAAACTAAGTTTAAGATCTGGTCATCATGAGAATGAAGATGAAAAGATTGCTAGGTATGTTGGTGGTTTAAGGTTTAATATACAGGATGAATTGGTTTTGGCTAACCCTAGGAGTGTAGAGAATTGTTATCAAATGGCAGTCAGGGTGGAGGAGAAGCTTAAAAGGAGACAAGAGAAAGCAATAAGAGGAAGAGGTGGTCCTAGTGCAAGAGGAAGAGGAATACCTTTTACATCA
The DNA here is from genome assembly GCA_007258455.2 of Sequoia sempervirens. Taxonomy (NCBI): domain Eukaryota; kingdom Viridiplantae; phylum Streptophyta; class Pinopsida; order Cupressales; family Cupressaceae; genus Sequoia; species Sequoia sempervirens. The sequence goes on along the minus strand of VDFB02353493.1, from coordinate 21,060,098 downwards.
AAGCAGCCAAATGAAGATCAAGGAGCAAACAAAGGTAAAGATCACAATGATTCTAGAGCTGGTTTTGGTTTTAGAGGTAGAGGAAGGTTTGGTATTGGTAGAGGTTCTAATGATTTTGTAGGAAGATGCTACACATGCAATGAGTTTTTCCATCCTTCATGGAAGTGTCTTGAGAGGGTTGGTAGTTCTTCTAGTGGAGACAAGAAGATTGATAGAAGAGCACAATTGGTACAGGAAGAGGAGTGTGAAAGTCATTGTTCTCCAAGTAGGAATGCAGATCCTGAGGTTGGGGAAATGTTGATGGTGAGAAAAACAATCTTGAAGGCAGCAAAAGAGGAAGCACCTTTGCAAAGGAAAAGTCTCTTCAAGACAAATTGTAAGTGCAAGGACAAGGTATGTAGAGTGGTCATTGATTCTGGCTCAACTGAAAACATGGTGTCATGTGAAATGGTCAATAAGTTAGGATTGAAAAATATTCCTCATGAATGTCCCTATAAAATCTCATGGTTAACTAATGATCAATATTTGTTGGTGAATGAAAAGGCTATAGTGGATTTTCAAATTGGTGGTTATCATGATAGTGTTGTGTGTGATGTCCTTCCAATGGACTATTGTTATCTCTTATTAGGCAGACCTTGGCAATATGACAAGAGGGCATTGTATGATGGTAGGGAAAATACCTACACTATAGTTAAAGATGTTTGTTCTTTTGTGTTGAATCCTCTTGTAGAAGATGTTAAAGGTAAGGCAAAGGTAATAATGTGTGGCAAGAAGGAACCTATAAATGAAATGAAGGAGAACCAATTTTCTGATGTTGTTCCCTGTTTTAAGACTGAAAATACAGGTATAAGGTTTGATGTAGGGGTAAAAGAAGTGTTGATAGTGAGTTTGCATGAAAGTGTGTTAGTAGGAGCCACTGAATGCCCTGTAGTCAAGAGTAGGGTTGAGAAACAAACAAAGTTTGCAGGAAATACAGTACCTAGGTCTGATTTGATCAAGGTAAGTGCTAAGTGTGCAAAGGAGTATGATGGACAGGGTGAAATTGTTGTTGGGACCATGGTGTGTCCCATTACTATGAAGGTTGTTGCAAGACAAGTGAAATTTGGTAATGTAAAAGAGGATAAAGTTGTTAGTGCAGGGGTACAAGAGGATGGTGACATGGCAGGTCTAGGGGCATTACAAAAAGAACAAATTAAGCAGAGGCATGCAGGTCTGATCACAGAGCTAGTAAGGCAAAATGTGCAAGGAATGGTGAGGAAATATCCATGTATGGGTGGAGCAAGGAAGAGAGAAGGTTTATATGATTATAATGTTTGTTTGTCTACAGGTCTAAGGCCTAGAACAACACCAAATTTTGATCTAGGACTAAAGAGATCAATACCAGGTCTGAAGATGCTTGAAGCAGCAATGAGAAGGCCAAGAACAAGTTTCCACTCTTGGGGCAAGAGTCCTTTTTTATGGGGGGGTGTATGGTGCAGGAGCACCTACACCTTGTGAAGTCTAAGTTGATACCTAGGTGTGTCTTTTGTTCATTTATGCTTAATAAAGTCTAAAGGACCAGTCATAATGTAATTTGAAAGGGTTTTGAATCATTTAGTTGAATTTGTCAGTTTGATTCATAATGTAAAAGCCATGTGAAATCATGAGTTTTAAGGGATATGGGGAGTAGGGTCTTATTCCATGTTAAATAAGGTCTCAATGACCATTTTCAATGTATTGGAGGGCTTAATAGGTCAGTTAGGTGGTATTTGCAAAATCAAGTTGATCAAGTTGTAATGGGATAGTGATTAAGAGAAAAATTGGCAAAATTGTCATCTTAGAATCTAATTAAAGGGTGGTTATGGTAGTTGAACACCCCAAGAGGTATTTTTAAGGTGGTAGCATGATATATTGTTGTAATATCTTGAAGGGGAGGCTGTTGAAGAAGTTTGGAATGATTTTCTAATAAGAAATTTGCTGTTTTTTGTGTTTTCCATTAAGAAATTGTTGATCACGTGCATTGTATGACCTGTACGTATTGTTCCACACTCCAAGCATATAATGGATGGATATATAATTGAATAACCTTTCTTTTGGCATTGTAATGGTGTTATTTCATTGAGAATCGAGTGAGATATCCTCATTTTACTACTGGGTGGTCTGAAATCCCATGTTTTTAATATTTTCCTGAACTTTGTAAGCATTGTACGGATATGTACCACCACCATATGCTCTAAGAATTATATAATATTGTAGGGGCATGAAATATCTTTCATTTAAATCCAATTAGAGGTTCTAATATTGAGTTTTGAGTGAGATCTCTTCATTTTTCTGGGACTGCCTGTTTCTAACTAGTTTGAGGGTTTGATTGGTGTAAAAGTGATGTTATAGCCATTCCACCTGCTGTCCAGCCCTATAACTCAGTGGAATGACTTTTTTCATGGTATTTTACATGTACCAATTGTTTGGGAGATAGGAAATGCAATTTTTATGGTTTTAGGGTGATGCCCTAGGGTGTTTTCATGAGTTTTCCATGTGAAATTGAGGAACTAAAGTAAGGTTTTGGAAAAATATGATTGGAACTATATATGTGATAGTGCTTTGAGTTTTTGAAGGTCATTTTATGAAGGTCTGAGGCACTATAATGTTATGATAAGTCTTAGAACCCATATTTTCATTAAACCCTCCTCAAATTGGCTTAAAATGAGGTTTTGTGGTTTGGCTAGTTGGAGCAAGTTTCCCTTGAGGAAAATTGTGTTTTTGGGAGTTTGAATACATTTTAATTTGATCTTTCCCCACCTCTGCATCAATCTTGTTGACCACATAGGAAGGCTTTCTTTTCTATGTTTTGGTCTAAGATGTCTAAAATATATAAACTACATTTTGAATAGGGTTCTAGATGCTAGGTGTGAACAAGAATACTCCTATTTGATTTTTGAGTCAAAGTCCATCACACTAGGTGCAACACCATCCTGGTTCTTTATACCTTGATGCATCGTACTTATGCGTGTAATCAAACATAAGGTAATTGGTGCTTTGAAAATCCCAACTCCTCGACAAGCAAGTCATCATCATCATTATCATCACATCATGTCTTGTAAGAAGCTCTTGTTTTCTTTTGTCTCTTTCTTTTCGTGCTAACATTGTACCATGACAGTTAATCACAAATCATCATCACCATTGCATTCAACCTACATTCACAAACCATAAGCATATGGCATATTGCATATCATATCATATAGGAAACATTAAATCATATCATAACATGGCATTGTATCTCCATCATAAATAATATAGATTAGTTATTCATAAATCATCACATTAGTCATTTGCATAAAATAAATCATCCCATACAATTCATATCATACAAGCATCCATCACATTTATCACATGAATATAAACATCATTTGCATCCATCATATCATAACATTGCATAATCATCCCATCTCACATATAAGCATCCATTTACACCATCACATATGCATCATAAAGTCATACATCAGATAACATATATCAAAGAATCCATGCCATAAGCATCATCACATATCATAACACATATCATCATATCACATCATCATAAGTACATATCATATTATTTAAAAGTGTTAGAGTAATAAGTTATTATGCTTAATTAATTACATCACATTGATTAATTAATTAAGTCACTTATTCCTCTTTATTACTTAAGCTAAACTTAGGCACATTAATAATTAATTATTAATTATTAAGTGTGCACACTAGGGTTTCATTTAGGGTTTCCCTTTTAGGGTTTCTTGATCTCCTTCATAAGGATTGATCACTTTGTAATAATTGATTTTCTTAATGCATTTTTACTGAGAGGTTTATAGAGAACATTGTTTTCGGTTCTTCATATCTTTTGCATGTGACAGGTATCCATCTTGCATGCAGTTGATCTTGGATTCTAACATGGTATCAGAGCTCCAGACCTGCAGCTGCTTGTTCGTGATCTGAAGATATGTCCTCTTTGTGAGTTTCGGGTGCAAGGGTTTCCACATGCAATTTTTTTGGTTGAATCTGGGGGTAGCCTAATTTTCTGGGCATTTTGGGACAAAACGGACCTCACCATTGAGTCCGCAATGCCCAAAAACCCCCATTTTCATATAAATTTTTTCTATTTTGGTGCAAGTTGGTCGAGAAGGAAAAAAAAATTTGTTTGGGGGCCGTACGGCCTCCCCAGCACGCAGATCGAGGTGATAAATTCAAAAAAAAATTCAAAAAAATGCACTTTCTTGGGTTTCGGGCTGGCGCTTGCAGAGTAAAAGGGTCCGCCGCCCGACGGTCACCCATCCGCCACCGCCGCCCGCTTCTCCCGCCAGCACCGCCACCGTGCTCCGCCAGCCACTGGTCCGCGCCACCCAACCTCCGCCGAGGTCAGCCCCGCTGGGCCCTTCAGCTCCGCCAGCGGTCATATGGGGACCAGGGTTCCGCCCCAGTCACCGACCAAACCCTTCCAGCACCAGCCCGCGGTCATATGGACGACCAAGGGTCAAAAATTTTTTTGCAAGGGGGGGTGTTTTTGTGGGCCGACGGCCAGATGGCCGTCAAATTTAAGCTTGTGAACTGTTGACGTCAGCATGACGTCAGCATACGGCCGGCCCTCATATGCCCCCTCCTAACCCTAGTTTGCCCTAAAGAAGCAGTTTTTTTCTTTTGGCCATAACTTGGGCATACGGTATCAAAATCAGGCAAACGAGATATCACCGAAAAGCTGGTTCCGAGCACTTTCTAGTAGTGCTATTTATTTTTCATTATTTTACTATTTTCCTATATTTATTGCTGCTTGAAGTCAGATGTACTTTTTATGCTTCCAAGCTCATAACTTTTTGCCACGATCTCTGTTTTTTGCCTCATTTGAAGCATCAGAAAGGTATTGAGGAGCTCTAGGTTGCTGTCCATGCACTTTTTTTGTATCTATCCCAGGTTTATCAATTAGTCCATATTTGGCCTGATGGGTTGTTTGGCGATTACTTGGATGTTTTGGCAATTGGGAGAGTGCATCTTGCATCTTTGCACTTCGTTTTCAGTAATACATCATTAAATAATTGCTTGTTGCTTCATAGATTCTAGAGTTGTTCCTATTTGGAGTTTTCGAGTGTTCCGTGGCATCGGGTTTTCTGTTGCTTTATCATGATTCCTTGAGTCAATCAGTGACTCTCATCCGATTTCAATAGTATACAGAAGAATATATCCTTGCTTGCCTATATCAAGTTCCAGTGTTACTCTACAGAGTTCTTCTAGTGCTTCTTTGCAGCATGTTATCTCATTGTAAGGGGGGTTTTGTCCCACTGGGTTTTTCCTTCTCTTACTCCTTATTGCATTTGTAAATGGGTACCTGATCAGGCCTAGTTGTCGGGACCCATCTTTGCTTTCATGCATCTTATTCTAGTGTTTTAGCTTCTTCCTAAGTTCATCTTAAGGGGGGGTGTTAGAGTAATAAGTTATTATGCTTAATTAATTACATCACATTGATTAATTAATTAAGTCACTTATTCCTCTTTATTACTTAAGCTAAACTTAAGCACATTAATAATTAATTATTAATTATTAAGTGTGCACACTAGGGTTTCATTTAGGGTTTCCCTTTTAGGGTTTCTTGATCTCCTTCATAAGGATTGATCACTTTGTAATAATTGATTCTCTTAATGCATTTTTACTGAGAGGTTTACAGAGAATATCTTTTTCAGTTCTTCATATCTTTTGCATGTGACAGGTATCCATCTTGCATGCAGGTGATCTTGGATTCTAACAAAAATTACACCATAGCATTTTGCACACATCATGGAAAAGTGCATTGGAAAAGGTAATGAAAAGAGAAAAAGATTACATGTAGAACATAATGTGCATCATCATTGCATCACATCATAAAGCATCATCGTCATAACAACAACTGATAGAACATCATTACATAGCATATAAAAATCATCCATAATGCATAAATCATATAGGACATAATATATCACATCGGATCAAAACCATCATCTCATATATCATCAAAATAACTATACATGGTCATGGTACAAAAAATTGGATCAATGTACATGTGTATATCAATGAGTACAATGGCCTGTGGGGCTATCAAAAATAAGCCCAAGGGGCACAAAAAGAATCCTGTCTTGATCAAAAGTGGGACTAGCCTTACTAGCTATTGCACTCACTGCCTGCTCTCTCCCCATGGTCCTCTATTAGCCTGTGCCCTATCCTCTATGAAAAATCTGGCACTCAGGCTGCTCGTGATACAGCATGGTAATAATACAATCTATAATAATTGACCTCCTGGATGGCCTCCCTATATGCTCAAAGTGATACTATGCTCTGAGAGGAGGATGCAACCATACTCTCTAACTATTGTCGTTGGCCCATTTCAGCTGCTGCCTATAACCTTACAGCCTATCTCTACTGGACCACCTAGTCCCGCTCTACCCATAGCTGATCTCTCTCAGCTATCAATGCCTGTACTTGTGCCTGCAGCTGCAAAATCTAGCCATCCCTGGGGTCTAGCTAGAGAGGTGGCTATACAGGTGGCTAGTCCTGATCCCCATCCCTAGGTGGTGTCAGGATCCTATCCTATCATCCTAGATCCTACTCTTGCCAGAGGATATCTTGTTTCTACTCTACCACATGTGGGTCTCTGGGTGGTTGATCCTAAAACTAATGAGCTAGTGGTGGCCCACCACCACCCTAATCTTGATCTCCATTCCTCCAGCCCTATCTTGCTCCCTTGCCTATGGATCTCCATTGAGTAGATGGTATCCCCAGAACTGTGAGTCATAGCAGTAGCCGAAACCAATCTCAGTATGCCTGTGTAACCCCTGCATCCACCTGACCTTGGTCATAAAGCCACAGCCTAGCCACCAACTGTCTAAATGATTCGACCACCCCCTAGAATAGTATGTAGCAGCCCTAGGAACTCTAACTCATGGTCCTCACAACAATAGCCACATATTGATCATCAGGCCTGTCCTGTGGCTCTCCAAGCTACCTTTGTACCCTACCCAACAAGTATCTCTTGATCATCGTATGCTCTCGCCCCTGCATCAACCTATCCTATAGGGTGAAGAAGAGCTATTGAACATTATCAAACCAAGCGAGTTGTCTAAGGTATGGCTACTAGGTGAACAATTGCATGTCATCTAGGACTCTCCACCAGTGGGGAATCTCATGTTGTCTTGTATGGGTGAAAGAAACACCCCCTCTATACTACCAGACAATCAAATCATTTGGCTCCATGGGAACCTAAACAACTCAAGTATGAAGCACAACAATGTGCTCCCAGGCCTAGATGTGCAAAAGTGTAACACCCGCCCTAAGAGTTTTGTCATTTAGGTATGAAAAATCATGAAGGTCTTTGTACATTGAGGCCAGAAGAACTGGCCCACATGCAAACAAAGTCCGTCATTGAACCATCTGCTCCCAAGCAAGCCCCCATCCATGACTGAAATAATGGCCCCATCGATCTGGTGTGATGAGACCTGAAATAATGGCTACAATAACTAATCAGAAACTAGAAATAGCAGGTCTATGGCACTCAAGTTTAATTTGGCCCTCGCAGAATACAATCTGATCAATTCCCATGACATCGTAGCAGGAATCCCTCCTGACATCTATATTGTAGATCTCACGCTCACCATGAATGTGTAGTCTGAGGATCTGCCACATGTCCTCGAGTGTGATTGTAGCCTTGCCTATTAGGAGGTGGAAGGAAGAGGTCTCACTATGCCATCTCTTAGCGAGTGTCGTCAGCATCCCCAAGTGTGTCTGAATAGGTGGCGCATAGGCAATGTGCCAAAGACCAATCCACCCTAGGTGCTCTTATTGTCACACAATCAGCTTGTCCAAAATCTCAAAAAGCTCTCAGGACCTGTGCTCGCATGAATTAATCTATCTCGCCTCCTCTTGCATTAGGAAAAGTCACAGTGTTAAAATTCATCAAAAAAATCCTGATACTGGCTTGTCTCAGCATCCCGAAAACAACTTCAACATCACTACCTATGAAGGCAGTGCAATTTGAAAACTTTAAACTATGCTGCTAGAGGCTACAAACTCCCAAACTAGGTCATGGTGTTGCAATTTGCAAAAGCGTTTGCGTTTAAGCAAAAACCCTAATTCTAAAGAGAACCACAACAGTGCACCTTGCAAAAGCTATTGAGTTTGGAATTTAACCCTAAAATCCAAACTGTGTCACAGTGTCGCCACTCGCGACGATGATGCAGTTTGATGCCAAGCGACGTTGTTTGAAAATTCTAGCATTGCAATATGGGACCGCTGCAAAAACCTAAGATTCCTAAGGCATTTAATGCGCACGAAAAGTGAAAAAATCTTGGGTCAAGTTGACTCACTGGTGGTCCAGTGCCAAGGAGTCTCTGATACATCCATATCCTGTTGGAAATGTGCATGGGAAGGTGTCGTTGCACCATCTTTCCAGAAGGTCAGAGCTCAAGGTTGTAGGAATTCTAAAGGCTGAATGTGAAAAAAATTTGGAAGTGGCCCCTCAAGGCCTATTTAAGCCTAGAAATTAGGGTTTTTGACCCCATTTGGTCATCTAGGAAGGGTCTAGGTCCCTTGATCTCATTTTTTCCCAACTGAGGGCCATTTTGTACTGTTTCTCGCATTTTTTGACCTCCTCGAGCCTTTTTGGACTTGTCGAACACCTTGTCCTCTTTTTTCACGAGATCGCCCAAAATTCAAAGGTTTTGTCTGATCTCTTGAGGGGGTACTCTATGGGCATGTCTTCTCTCATCGGGGTAGCAATGGGGAAAATTTTAAAATTATGGCTTAGGATCAAGACAATTTATTCTTTGAACCAATGTAACGAGTGCATCACTTCAAAGAGGGGAAAAATGTAGACATGTAAAATGTATTGATTGGAATTACATGCTTGATCCAGATTACTAACACCGTTTCATCCTAAATCATCCCTCGGTCTAACCATTTAATCGAATACCCTTATTTGATTAAATTCATCAATTTTCCTCTCTTAAGTAAATAAATCATTTATCTGATTAAGTCATCCTCTCTTGTTAATTAAATCAATCAATATGATTTGATTAACCCTATATCTCTATTTAATTAAATAATTTATTTTATTTGATTAAATCTCTAAAGTCTATCTTTTAAATTAAATAAATTAAACCTTGTTTAATTTAATCTAGCCAACCATCTCTTTTAGTTAAATAAAACAAAATCTTTGTTTAATTAAATCTAAAGTCACATTCTTCTCATATTTTGATTTAAATCAATCCATAAATCTAAGTCAGATTTGTCTCATCATCTAATCTCTCATTAAATTAATTACCCTTGATTAATTTAATCCTAATCCATGTCCCATCCTCTAGCTTTTTCCACTTGCACATGAAAATGTATTTAATTCATTTATTAAATCCCTATTTTCTCTCAATATGGCATAAAAGGGAAATATTCTTCCAAATTTGAAATCCTTCCACATGGACTTTGTCCTTCCAACAAGACATTTATTTCATCTTTTGCATTCAGCCAAATGGAATTTAAGACATTCCTTTTCCCTCTTACATGTCATTTCATTATTTTCAAATTCCACCTAATTGCATTTATGGATTCATCAAAATGTGCACATCCCTCATCCATTCTCACCTTGACAAATGGCACTTGGCCATTGGTTGAAAGTTAGTCCCACATTGCTTCATTTTGGGCATTTCTCCATCTTGTCTTTCTATAAATAAGAGGTTTCTTTCCTCATTTCATCATCCACAATTTGAAAAAACTTACTATACTCATTTTCACCTTCAAGCATTAGCATTTTCATCAATTTCATCAAGGCATAGCTAGGTTATTGTAGGTTTTCTCCATGGAGTTAATTTGAAGCAATCACCAAGTGGGTCAATCATCACCAAATCATCAAAAGATTGTGTAGGAGTTGGGAAAAATTCAAATTCCACATCAAATTTGGACCAACTCCCTCATAAGATCAAGAGTTTGCATGTTTTTAATAGGATTTAATCTATTCCCTTGCTTTTATTCCTATTTTGAACATTGTTAATGGATTTTATGGGGAACTTTGATCTTGGCTTGCATTTGAATCTTCTAATGTGTTTTTGTTGTTGTCTCTTGCAAGTACTAGGATCTTGGTTCTATAGCAACTGTCAAAGAATATGAAGTGGTGAAGAAAGTTATTTGATCTCATTCAGATTGATACAATGAAAAGTTATCTACTATTGAGAAAAAAAGTTCATTTTGATAATTGTTCTAAAGATCAATTGATTGGTACTCTGACTATATTTTAAATGAGAAAAATAAAGAAAAGTACAAAAGTAGAGACTGCTTTCAAGGGTGGTAGATTAGAGAAGGTTGAAGATTCAGGTAATGAAGATCTTGATTATTTGGAAGATAACTTTGTGATAAGGATGAAAAAGGGCACCAGTAAGTATCAAGGTAAATTACTTTTCAAATGTTTTAGTTGTGGTGGTATAGGTCATTATGCTTCTAGATGTCCAAAAAGATCTCTAAATAATAAGAACAAGAAAAATAAAGGAAAGATGATTAAGAAATCTTACTATGTGAAAGAAGATGTCCGTATTTCTAATGATGAATATGCTTATGGATATTTTGATGATAATGAATGTCTATTTTTGGCTATAAAAGAAGAACCTGGTTCTTCTAACCTTGAAATTTGTGTGAAGGAAAGTGTTGTGGAGATGAAGGATAAGGTTGAAGGTACTTTGGTATCTTCTTTTCATGTCAAAGAGGATAAGAATTACTAGGTTCTTGATAGTGGTTGCTCTAATCATATGACCAAAAATAAAAGTAATTTTATTAAACTTGAAAAGTATGATGGAGGATTAATTAAATTTGGAAATGATTTAGGAGCAAAGATTTGTGGAATAGGTTCAATCAATTTTGATGGCAAGCATAATACTGAGAATTTTTACTATGTTAAGGGCTTAAGACATAATCTCTTGAATGTTGAAAAATGTGTAGCAAAGGGTATAATCTTGTGTTTAAGGATGAACCATGTGAGATCCGGAAAGGGTTTGTAAACTATGATTGTTGTTGGTAAGAGAACAAAAGGACCTGTTGATGGTCATTGCTCTATGTCATAGATTAGTGATAGTTGGGTATGGAACTGAAGGTTGTGTCACATTAATTTTGATAATTTGGAAAGAATTAACTCAGTGCATGCTGTGAGAGATTTAGTTAGAATCACAAAAGCTATCAATGTTGTTTTTGAGAGTTATCAATTTGGAAAGAAAACAAGGAGTATCTTTAAGGGAAAGGAACAACCTTCTACCAAACTATTGGAATTAGTGATTACAGATCTTTGTGGTCCTACAAGGGTGATAAGTCTACAAGGTGATAGGTACTTTGTGCTTTTGATTGATGATTACTCTAGAATTTCATGGGTTACTTTTCTTAGATAAAAATATGATGCATTAGATAAATTCAAGGAATTTATAGTTATGGTTGAGAATGAAATGGATTTGAAAATAAAATGCTTGAGGTCTGATAGAGGTGGTGAATTCACCTCCAATGAGTTTAACATGTTTTGTGAAGTTCATGGAATAAAGAGGCATTTGTCTACCCCTAGAACTCCTCAGTGAAATGAAGTTGTTGAAAGAAAAAACATAAATATTCAAGTTGCAAGGACTATGATGAACGAGGAAAATCTGTTGCAAGTCTACTAGATAGAATATATTCATACTACTATTTACATACTTATCAGATTCAAGCTAAAGCTAATAGCACAAAGACTCCTTATGAACTATGGTATGGAAGGATTCCTACTGTGAAGTACTTTAGAGTGTTTGGAAGCAAATATTACATTAAAAGAGAAGAAAAATTAGGAAAGTTTGATGCAAGGTATAATGAAGGTGTCTTCCTTGGATATTCTATTAGAAGCAAATCTTACATGTGTTACAACAAAATTTTGAGAAAGATTGTTCAAGTGCAATTGTTAAAGTTGATGAAAACTTGCAGAATTCTATTTTAGTAGATGGATATTTGTCAAATGAACCTGATTATAGAGAAGTAGAAGAAATAGCTAATGAAAAAGAAGTACAAAATGAAGAGGAGGAAGGCTCCAAAGAATACCCCTAAAACCCCTAAGTATGTGTAAAATAATCATTTTAAAGATCAAATCATTGGAGATAAAAGGAAAGGTGTATTGATAAGAAGCAAAGTTATTGAAGTTGAGGTAAATTTGTGTTTAATTTCTAAAGTTGAACCTAAAGTAGTAAGTGAAGCATGTAAGGATAAGCATTGGATGAAGGAAATGGAATAAGAAGTTGTGCAAATAGAGAAAAATCAGACTTAGGAATTGGTCCCTAGACTGACAAACAAGAACATAATTGGAACTAAGTGGGTATTCAAGAAAAACCTAGATGAGAATGGAGAAGTAGTAAGAAACAAGGCAAGGCTTGTGTGTAAGAGTTACTCACAAGTAGAAGGTATAGATTTTGAGGAGATTTTTTCTCCTATGGCTAGAATGGAATCTATCTGAATGTTTTTGGAATTTGCAACACAAATATTTTAAGGTCTTTTAGATGGATGTAAATTCTTATTTTCTAAATGGAGAATTGGAAGAAGAGGTTTACATGGAACAACCGAAAGGTTTTCAGTTTTCAAATCAATTGGACATTGTTTGTAAATTGAATAAGGCACTATATGGTTTGAAGCAAGCTCCTAGAGCTTGGTATGCAAGATTGGACAAGTACTTGATACAACAAGGATTCAGTAAGGGCTCCATAGATAGTAATCTTTACTTTAAAATTGAGGAATAAAAAATATTGATAGTAACTATATATTTGGATGTGTTAAAAGGCATAGGACAATTGAGAGGGGGGGTGAATTACTTGTCACCAAATTCAAACACAAAACTTCAAACACTTATCAAGTTCACAACCACACTATTTTGTTATTAAGTATGTACATGAAATGTAGATAATAGAAAGAAAAATCAACACAATGAACACTAGATTTTACATGGAAAACCCAATAAGGGAAAAACCACGGTGAGGATTAAATCACAATATAAGGTAATAGCAAAACCGAATACAAGAGGCTCACTGCTAAGGGCTCACTACCTGAATATGAAGGCTCACTGCCTACAGAAAGGACTAACTATCCAACAAGGAGGCTCTATTGCAAGTATGAGCAAGTTTAGTGGTGTTGTCATTAATGTTGTCATTGATGTTGACACAGTTTAGTATGTTGAAGATTGTGCATGTATAAATGAGATGTTGAAATGTTGTGAGTGCATGGAGCTATTTTTATGATGTTGCAAATGTTTTAAATTGATACGTTTCTAAGTGCTTTTGAGAAAATTAATAAAGAGTGAATTCAGAGTTATGTATGTATTCCAGATTGTGCTCTTATATGTGCTCTGTGTTTCTCTTGTATTGATCCTATGCTTGTGTGGATCTAAAGAGTTGTAGTTGATAATCTGATGGTTATGTATACTAATTTGTAGCTCTTGGTTTGATTTGGAATGTGTCTTATTGGGAGAAATGTTTCTGATTGGGAGAAATGTTTCTGCTCCATAGTCCTCTATTGTTCTATTTTAGATCTTTTAGATTTGGAATGTGTCTTATAATGGTGTTCTCTGGGCTCTAGAAAATATTTGTGTGGTTTGGTGATCGGGAAGTTGAGTTTCAAAGTAGTTGTATGTGTATGCATGGTCCGAATGGACTGATCGAAAGAGTTCGGTGTTTGAAGGTTAATACACTTGCTGTAGATGTATTTGAAGGAACTTGAGATGTTTTCTCATTCATAATGAAGTTTTTTGTGTTTTTCACATGTTATCTTCTTGTTGGAAAGTGTGTACATCAATGTTCATTTGTGTTTTCATTAGGTTTGACCAACCGAGTGTTTACACTTCATATGGAGAATAAAATTTAATTAAGGAAGCGTGTGGTTGATCTAAGACATTATTTTTTGGTCTTGGTTAAGTGTTTTATTGGTCCACTCTCATTCCTTTCCACTGTGGGGATGTTGAGTTGCCAACTTAATTTGAATTTATGAAATGAAGCTTATGTGGCCAACCTTGGAGAAAGTTTCTAAGGTTGAAGATGGTATATATGCAAGTCAAATTGCCAAGAATTGTATTGTTGGTTATTTTTTTAAGAACCAAACTAATCACTAGAAATACCTATCAATTTTTCCATTTCCAATTGTCAGTAATTCTAAAGGGATTGGCCAATGAAAAAATAGAGGTTGCAAAACTTCTATTCCTACTCTTTGGGCTCTATGAAACCCAGGAGGGTGATCCCACAATGTATACTTAAACACCCTACACAATTACAATCAAATACATTTCCAATAACAAATATCTCTCATAGAACCATTCAATAATATGCATCAAATAAGTTGGCAGCTTATTTATCAATGTCATTTATATTGAGTATGAGAAAATGGAATTTTAACACAAAACAACAACAATATTATCCCCTTGAGATTTTATGATTTAAAGATTGACTAGATAATGAATCAACACTAAAAATGAACCACAAATACTCTACATGAACTAGTGCCTTGATCCCAAGCTCGAAGTTAATATCATTCAATGTGACCTAATAAAAATTTAGACAATAACACCTATAACCTCAAGAAATCTTGCATTGCAACATTTCTCTATGATGCTCATGATTATTACTATTTACAAATATCCTAGTACCCAATTCTTTTATGTCATTAATCTCACACAAGAAATTACATTAATTCATTGAATCAACAAGCAAGCATGAAACTAAACATCCATCAAGAAATGATAGAGAAAAATGAAAGAAATCCTTGATTACTTTCACTCATAACTCATAATATGCATACAAGGAGAGACAATAGCCATGACACTGATATTACTATGTATTATAAATGTGAACCAACATTCCAAACCTACATAAACACAAGAAATAAGCACTCTATTAGATCAAATTCAAGTTAGTATCATGATTCCCCAAGAAATCCATTTGAATTGTAAAGGAAAAGGAATGAAATGAAGAACATAAACAAGCATAAATCAAATATGTTAAATCCTATTCAAATACAAAGCAAACTCTTAATCTCTTGGGGGAGTTGGTGCCAATTTGATGTGGAAATTGGCCCTTTCCAAACTCCTATGCGAGCCTTGGTGATTTGATGAAGATGTGATCCACTTTGTTGATGATTGAAGTGTGCTCCAAGATGAAAATCTGCATAACCTAGCTAAGATTGGATAAATATGGATGAGAATTGCTATGGACTTGAGTATAATAACTTTGCTCAAATTGTGGATGATCAAATGAGGAAAGAAACCTATTATTTATAGAATGATAGGATGGAGAAATGCCCAAAATGGAGCAATGTGGGACTAACATTCAACCAATGGCAAGGTGCCACTTGTTCAAATGTGAATGGATGAGGGATGTGCAAGTTTTGGTTAATGTGCCCATAAATGAAATTAGGTGACATTTGAAAATGGTGAAATGACATGAAAGAGGGAAAATAAATGCCTTAAATACCACTTGGCTCAAGGAAAAAGGACTTGTTAGGTGAAGTAAATGCCTTTTTGGAAGAACAAAGTCCACTTGGATTTGAATTCAAATTTGAGAGAATATTCCTCCATTATGCCATGTTGAGAGAAAATAGATATTTAATAAATGAATTAAATCTATTTTCATGTGCAAGTGGCAAGAGCTAGAGGATGGGACATGGATTAGGATTAAATTAATATAAGGTTAATTAATTTGATGAAGGATTAGATGATGTGACAAAATTGACTTAGATTTATAGGTTAATTTAAATCAAATATGAGAAGAATGTGATGCAAAGATTAATTAAATAAAAGATTTTGATTTATTTAATTAAGGGGGATGAAGTTAGATTAAACTAAATAAGGTTTTAAATTATTTAATTTAATAGGTGGACTTTAGAGATTTAATCAAATAAAATGAATTACTTAATTAAATAAGGGAATAGGGTTTAATTAGATTAGATTGGTTGATTTAATTAACAAGGGAGAAAGACTTAATTAGATAAAATGATTTATTTAATTAAGAGAGGAAAATTGATGAATTTAATCAAATAAGGGTATTCGATTAAATGGTTAGAGTGAAGGATGATTTAGGATGAAATGGTGTTAGTAATCAGGATCAAGTATGTCGGTATATTTTCCATGTCTACATTTTGCCCCTCTTTAAAGCAAAGTACTTGTTGCATTGATTCAAAGAATAAACTATCTCTATCAAAAGCAAAAAATTTCTAATTTTAAAATTTTCCCCACTATTGCCCTGGCGAGAGAAAACATGCCAATATACTACCCCCTCGAGAGATTAGATGAAAAGCTTGATTTTTGGGTGATCTCACGAAAAAAGAGGACAAAGCACTTGCCAGGTTTGAGAATGATCCAAGAGGTCAAAAGATGCAAAAAATGATGCAAAATGCGACCAAGGGTCCAAAACCTAACAAGACAGCTAAACGGGGTAAAAAACCCTAATTATCAGGCTTAAATAGGCCTTCAGGGGCCACTTCCAATTCATTTTCACATTCAACCTTAGGAGATTCTACGATGATGAGCCCTGATACTTTGGCGAGATGGTGCAACAATAGCTCCTGATGCATATTTTCGACTGAGTACGGACATACCAAAGACTTCCCAACACTAGACCACCAGTGAGTCAACTTGACCCAAGCTTATTTTCTATTTTTCGTGTCCATTTAATGCTTTCAAAACTAGGTCTCTAGGTGCGGTGGTATATTGCACTGCTCAAAATTTTAAACTCCATCGCTCAGTGTTTAAAGTACACTGCCATCCCAAGGTGGACCGCCGCAGTGATGTTTGGAGTTTAGGTATAAAATCCAAACTTTGATGCTGTTGTAAAGTGCACTGCAGTGGTGGACTTTAAAACTAGGGTTTCAGGTAAACTATTTCGCTTTGCCAAAGTGCACCGCCGTAGTGCAGTTTGAGGATTTGGAATCATATTTTGCAAATTTCAAACTGCACTGCCTTCACAGGTAGCGATTTTGAGGTGATTTTTTAGATGCTGAGATTAGTTTAGACAAATATTTTTTAATCAACTTTAACACAGTGACTTTTCCTGATGTAGGAGGAGGTGAGAAAGATCTATTCATGTGAGCACAAGTCTCGAGAGATTTTCAAGTATTTGCATGACCTAACCAAGAGGGAGCAGGAGCACCTAGGAGAGATGGGAATCTGGTACATCTCCTATGCACCGCCCATGTGGACAAACTTGGGCATGATGACAGCCCTTTCCAAGAGGTGGCATAGTGAAACCTCCTCTTTCCATTTTCCAATCGGCAAGGCCATAGTCACGTTAAAGGACATGTGGTACATTTTGAGATTACCCATTCATGGAGAGCGGGTGATCTATGACATGGCTACTAGGATGGATGCCTGCTTTTTCATCCTAAAGACTAATCAAATTGTATTTTTTGAGGGGTATATCGAGCTAGAGCTCCACAAAGCCCTGGCCTTACCCTATCACTTGGTGATTCTTGTAATTATATCAGGCCTTGTTGCCCTAGATTGGTGAGGCCGATATTTCAGTTCTGGTTGGGGGCTTTCTTGGGAGCAGATGGTCTGATGACGACCGACACTTTTTTCCTAGGGCCCATTTTTTCTAGCTTCTCTTTAAAGAGAACTTCATGAGTTCACTTACTTGGATGGAAAAGCACTTGGAGTGGGGATCACACTTTTGCATATTTGGGCATGGGAGCACATCCTCATGCTTCATCCTCAAGTTTTTCCAATTCTAATGGAGCCAGATGATCCAGTGGTCTAGCAGTACAGAGGGGGACATTATTTTACTCATATAAGACAACACGAGATTCCTCACTGGAGGAGGGTCCTTGATGATATGTGAGTGTTCTGATGGAGGCCATACCTTGGGCAGGCAGGTTGGTTCGATGATCTGCAGCAGTTTTTCTTTGCTTGGTAGGACCGCCTCATGCAGGGGTGAGAGCATACTATGATTGAGATGTACTTGCCTGGGAGGTTCCAGTGACAGTTGGGTGAGCCACATGATCATCTTGATGATTAGTATGTTTCTATCTTTGAGAGGATAGCAAGTTAGGGCTCTTAGGGGTGATACATACCTACCCATGAGGTAGTGCAGAGCTTCATTGAGCTGGTGGCTAGGTCATGGCCATATGACCAAGGAGAGGTAGATCCAAGAGTTGCATAGGCCTAGAGAGATTGGTTCGGACTGCCACTAAGGCTCACAGTTCTAGGTGTACCCTATGCTCGAAAGAGAGCTAGAGGTAGGGGCAGGCCAAGGTTGAGGAGCATAGGATCAGGATCAGGGAGGTCGTAAGCCACCGTCGGTGCACCAAGTACAAGATCAGACAATTCAAGATCAACTGGTATAGGATCAGCCTATTCAAGATCCATAGGTGGGAAAGCAAAGGTAGGAGTAGGATCCAGGGCACTATGATAGGGTCCCAACACCACCCAGGGATGGGGACCAGGATCATCCCCATGCACAGCTGCCAGTACAACTAGATCCCAGGGATGGGTAGATTTTGTAGTTGAAGGCTTAACTATAGGCATTGACAGCTAAGAGAGATCAGGCTAGGGTTGAGCAGGACCAGGCCATTTTGTAGAGGTAGGCTGTAGAGTTTTAGGTGGAAGTAGAGATGGGATACCAATAGCAGCTAGAGGGCATGGTTTCCTTCTCTTCCTGAAACATAGTATCACTTTGGGCTTACAGAGAGGTTGTGCAAGAGGATGATTACTACCAGATGCACTACCATCAGGCTATGCCGAGAGCAGGATGAGTTCTTGATTTTTCACAGAGGACCAGCCACAGGCTAGTAGAGCAACATGAGGAGAGAGCAGGTGGTGAGGGAAGCAGCTAGTAGGGCTAGGCCTCTATTTTGATTAGAGATAGCATTCTTTTTGTGCCCTTTGGGCTCATTTTTTATAGCCCTATGGGCCGATTGTACTTTATGTATTTGATACTTGTATATTGATCTGATTTTTTGTATCATGATAGTATATTTGATGATATATGAGATGATGATTTTGATGTGATATGTTATGTCCTATTTTATGCATTGTGGATGCTTTATTTTCTATATGCTTATGTAACGATTCTATATGATGATGTTTATGGATGCATTTCTTTTTTAGTATATTTTTCTAATGCACTTTTCAAGATGTATGTAAAATGTTATGATATGCCTTATGCTTAGACTAACAAATTTATATTTTTCAATGATGAATGATATGTATTTATGATGCTATGGAACTGATGTGATTCTATTATGATTATGTTTTTATGAAATGATATGATAGTTACGATATGCAAATGGATGCTTAAATATGTTATGTGATCTTTATGCAATGTGATGATATTATAAATGCAAATGATATGATGGATGATGCTATGATGTGGGATGATATGATGATGTAAATTTTTTATGAGATAATGCTATGATAATGATATGATGATGCAAATGTTTTATGATGTTTATGTGATAAGTGTTTTTTGTGTTTATATGTGATGGATGCTTATGTAATGCTTAGAAGAACCAATATATATGTATGGAAGTGTAGTACATGTTTTTATGATATGATATGCAATATATAATATGTTGTATGCTGATGGTTTATGAATGTAGGATGGATGCAATGATATGCATTTGGTATGATATGCAATGTGCAATATGCTAATGGTTTATGGATGCAAGATGGATACAATGATAATGAATAACTGTCACGGTACCATGTTAGCATGAAAAGAAATATAAGAAAGCAAGGGATTCCAACAAGACATGAGATGATGATGATGATGATTTTCTTGCCAAGGAGTTAGAGTTTTCAAAGGGCCAATTACCTTATGTTTGATAACACACATAGGCACGATGCATCAAGTCATAGAGAACCAGGATGGCATTGCACCTAGTGTGATGGAATTGGACTTGATAATCAGATAGGAGTATCCTTGTTTACACCTGACATACAAAAATCTTACTAGGATGCACTTTTGGTACTTCAAACATCTCAGACCAAAACATAGAAAGGAAAACCTTTTTATGTGGTCAACAAGATGTCTAAAACACCTTCCATACACACCTAATAAAGCAAGTATTTGTTGAGGTTATATTAAAATGACATCCAACAAGAACAACAAATAAAAAGATAATGATCATTGCCTCATTCCTATCTCTCTAAATCCTTTTGTTCAGGATATCATTGAGAGGTCCTTGGAATGAGTGCAATAAGATAAACCAACAGATCAAGATAAAGCAAACATACAAGCTAATTTTCTTCAAGACCTCTAGCCAAGACTAAACTACAATGATGATTGATGTTGATGTCCATTATAGGAAGGATGAATTCTAGGACATGACGATATCAAATGATTTGATATGGGACTAATTGGATGATAGGCTATTCACACAAAGAGTTGAAGAACTTGTTTACGTACTGACCTAGACCTTGAGATTTTGATGTTTTTAGTTTTCACTTTCAATCTACTAGACTTGTTTATTATTGTTTCACCAAAGGTTGAAGATGATGATGATTTATTGTGGGTGAAAGTGAGATGAGACAAATGGATTTTTTCAAATATTTGGATTCTTTGGAGTTTTGAAATGTTTTGAGGCTATTTTTGGTATTTTTGAGATTTTACAAATGTTTTAATTTTTTATTTTCAAATGTTTTGGGGTTTTTTGAGATTTTGACCAAGAGACTAACCTAAAGACCTATCCTAGGGGCCTCGAGGGATAATCAATAGATTAGCCTTGCCTACGTTATATGTATAGAGACCATGTAGTTTGACTGACACAAACTCGATTATTGATGAGATATGAACAAATGGATTATCAGTTTATTATGACGGACTCCTAAGGGACTAACCTAAATGTCTTGGGGGATGATCAAAGATCAACCTTGGCTATGTTCAAGGCTCAGAGACCTGTAGTTCGACAAGACAACTCTATTTTTGAATTTTTGACTAACTTTTTAACCTATTTTTGGATTTTGATATGTTTCAAATGTTTTTGAATTTTTTTGGTTTTATGAATGTTTTTGGCTTTTTTGATTTTTTGATGTTTTTGGATTTTCTAATTTTAGGACTTCAAGAATATACATGAATTTGATCCAATGAGAACATTCCCCTAGCATGATGCAATAGAATATTCTGATGTGGATGTTGAACAAATGGGTGATGGAGATAAGGAATGCAATGGATAATGGAAGCCTGATGGATGGATGATGCAAAATGAGTCATGAAGATCCTAGTGGATGGAAAGTGCTTATTTACATAAGGCACCTATTTGCTAGGTTTTCACCAAGGTACTTGCCCAAAGTGCCACTAAGGTGGTTTTCACTAGAGGACGATTTTTCTCTTTACTCTTTTTGATCCATTTTCTGATTTTTTTTTTGGATTTTTTGGTTGTCACCAAGATGCCTATTTGCCAGGTTTTCATCAAGGTGACCATTTTTTCAGGACATTTTCTATTTTTTTTGGATTTTTGGGTTATATACTTTGAGAGATTAGGCATAAATTTTTTTGGGATGGGAGTTGTTCATGGGCTCCTGCAGAGGTTCCCCTTCGGGTGTTGATAACTAATATGCCCCTGAATTATAGCTCGCTGTGAGAAAAAATGGTCCCAACTAGTTGGGTTCAAATTTTCCTTTACTGTTTGGATTTGGGACATTCTTTTGATTCTCCTTTAGTATCAGTACTCCAAGTTGGGAAGTCCTGCTTCTGATCTTCTTGTTATAGCTCCTCTTGAGTCTATTCTAATAGACTTGCAAATGATTTAAAGCATCTATATGCCACTCATCCAGTAGCTCCAACTCATTCAGTTTTGATACTTGGTATTCTTCATTTGTGTTGATGTTTTGCAGTGATATTCTTAGTGACAGAGTTTGATCTCAATGGGTAATACTGCCTCAGATCCCTAGACAAGGGAAAAGGAAGTGGCACCTATTGGTGTACAGATGCTTTATCGATAGGCATAGAGGGCAGGATTCAATTGCAGATGTCAGTCATGACTTGTGTCATAAATCGTCTTTTTGAGAATTTTCAGAATGGTTTTATTGGTAGCTTCTGCTTGACCATTGCCTTGAGGATAATATGGAGTGGAAAAGTGATGTTGGATTTTGAATTTTTCACATAGGTCATAGACCTCCTAATTCCTGAAAGGTGTCCCATTATCTAATATAATAGCTTGGGGAACACCGTAATATTAAGTAGTTCGGGATGAGCTTTGATATCTACTTCCTAGTGATATATGTCATGGGTATGGCTTCCACCCACTTGGTAAAGTATTTAGTGGTGGTTACGATGAACTTGTGGCCATTACATGAGGCGGGAGTTATCTTTCCAATGAGATTGAGTCCCCACTACGAGAAGGGCCATGGTGTGACAATAGGATGAAGTTCTTGAGTTGGAGCATGGATGAGGTCCCCATGCTGCTGAAATTGTAGGCACCTTTTGATGTATTCATGTGCTTCTCTTTCCATTCTAGGCCAACAATACCCCATCCTCAACAATTTCTTGTCCAAATTCATTCCACTCGAGTGTGAACCACAGATGTCGTTATGCACCTTGGTTAAAGTGGTCAATGCCTCCTTAATGTTTAAACAGTGTAGTAGGGTTCCTTGTATGCTCCTATGCTAAAGGGTATTTCCTAGGATGACAAATCGTGATGCTTTTTAGACAAAGGTTATTTTTAAGCTTGAGGGTAAGTTAGCAGGTAGGAACCCTATTCACAAGTAGATATAAATTTCATGGTACCAGGGATCACCGAGACCAATGATTTTGCACACGAATTCTGACTCTAGTACCTCGAATGTAGGCATGAGAAGCTGATCTACCAAGAATTCATGTTTCAGGATGTTGCGAGGGATGTCCAGTAAGGATCCAATCATTTCCATGGCATCTATTGCTCTATTGTTCACTCTGGGAATTTGCTCAAATATGATATCAATGAATGATTCTTTGAGGCTCTCTACCAACTTTTTGTATGGAATTATCTTATCATCCTTTGTTTGGTACTCATCATTCACTTGATTTATTATTAGCTGGGAGTCTCCATATACTTTGAGGGTCATGATGTGCTACTACACTATTATTCTGAGACCTATGGTTAAAGCCTCGTATTCCGCAATGTTGTTAGTACAAGGGAATGCCAATTTGTAGGATCTAGGTATGAAATCCCCCTATGGGGTGATGAAGAAGACACCAGGTCCTGATCCATGCTATGTGTATGAGCCATCAAATTAGAGTTTCCAATGGTTGGCTATACTGAGATTGAAGATGGATTCATCAAGAAACTCTTATATGAGTGGATTCTCTAAGTAGATGGGTGTTTCCACAAGTTGATCTGTGATGACTTGACCTTTGATTACTTTTTGCTCTACATATTCAATGTCATACTCTAATAGTATCATGACCCATTTAGCCATCCTTCCTATGAGCATTGCCTTTGATAGTAAGTACTTGAGGGGGTCAATTTTGGCGATGAGTTTGATTTTGTGTGCCAACATGTAGTGTCTAAATTTTTGTGAAGCAAACACTACTGCTAGATAGACTTTTTTGATGAATGAGTAGTTTAACTCATGCCCAACCATTGTGCAGCTAATATAATAGATGGCCCTCTCTATCCCATTTTTATTGTGTCGATCCAAAAGAACACCGAGGGATGCTACTATTGTTGACACATAGAGGATCAATGACTTTCTTGGGATCAGTGGCATGAGGATTGGAGGTCTGACCAGATATTATTTGATCTTATCGAATGCTTCCTGGCACTTGTCATCCCATTTGTATGCTACTCCCTTGTGGAGTAGGTGAGAATATGGGTTCTTCTTGTCTACTAGTTGTGTTATGAATCTATGGATGGACTGAATCCTACCTTTGAGGCCTCTCAATTGTTTCAATGTTTTGGGTGCTTCCATCTCAAGTATTGCTTTTACCTTTGCCAGATCTATTTCAATACCCCTCATTGAAATAATGTATCCCAACAACTTTCCCGACTATACGCCGAAGATGCACGTCTTTGGATTTAAGTGGACCTTGTACTCCTCTAGCCTATCAAAAATAGCACTCAAGTTTGTTATGTGATCTCTCCTTTTTCTAGATTTTGCTAGTATGCCATCAACGTAATCTTTGATAGTCTTGTGGATGATGTCATGGAAGATTAATGTCATGGATTTTTGGTAGGTGGCCCCAACATTCTTTAGGCCAAATGGCATCATATTCTAGCAGTAAGTCCCCCATGGATAAGTGAAGGCCTTTTTGTGTTGGTCTTCTTTAGCAATAATTATTTGGTTCTACCTAGAGAAATTTCCCATTAGCAAAAGCATTTCATGTCCTACTGTCATGTCTACTATCATGTCAATGTTAGGCAATGGGAAATCATCTTTTGGACATGCTTTGTTTAGGTCTCTAAAATCCATGCAGATTTAGATGTCTCCATTAGGCTTTGAGATAGGAACCAGATTTGACACCCATTCTGGATAGTTGATTGGTTGAATGAATCCTACATCAAGGAGTTTCTTAAATTCCATTTTGAGCAATAGAGCAATCTGAGGGTGCATTTTCCTTAGTTTTTGTCTGACAGGTTTTGCTTGAGAGTAGACTACTAAGTGATGCACTACAATTTCTGGATTGAGCCCAGGCATGTTAGCATAACTCCATGCAAATTTGACTTGTCTCTCTCTTAAGAAGGCTGCCAAGAGCTCTTGTTCCTTTGATAGTAATGATTCTACATAGAATGTGATGTGCGGTGTCTCCTCTGTTCCTAAGTTGACCGGATTGCATTTTTCAGCTAGGACTATTGATTTTCCTGATGGATAGCTCTGTGAGGAAGATTGAATCCCCCATCCTCAACTACCTTAGAGAGGTTTTCACCATTGGATGCATCCTTTATTTTTATTATTTTAGGTTAGAGAGTACCACAGTGTGGTTTTCACTCAAGGACCTAGAGATTATTCTCAATTTTTTGCTTTTGTGACTAAGGGATTTAATCATTTCCCCATAGTATGCATGTGTATCTAGTTCGATGATGAATCTTGATTTGTGATACCCACATGGAATATTATCCCGTAGTCTGATGAATTTTGAGAGTGCCTCATCATTTTAAAATGTGTCTAGAATTGGTGGTCCTCATTGGTAATAATCAATGAGTTGTGGGTAGACCAGGTAGATTTCATGGTTTTGATTGTCAGTGGGATCAAATGACATAGTACTAATCATGAGAAGAGTGGTATCCTCAAAGAGTATGGGTAGGTTGGTTGTGGGATCTTCGTCATCACTACTACTACAGACATCATTTATGTCAAATGTAAAGTTGTCTAAGGGTAGGCTAGTAGATATAGGCAATTGTAGAAAGACTATTGTTTGTTGAGGAGTTTTGACCTTTTTAAATGGGGTATTTTGGCCACATATGATTATGCTTGGAGAGGTACATCCAAGGCCAATATTTCTCATTCACATCTTCAGAATGATGGGTATTAGAAGCCCTTTTTCATTTTTCCCCAGTTTATGGTTTCTGTCATAGTCCACTACGCGCATCATTTGCAAACCTTTACTACTATCATTCATAGGTAGATAAGTTGTTGTTCTATTATCTTGGTATAGGAGATGGGATGTATCCTCCTCTATTACTTCTCGGCCAAGGTCTCCCCAACTTCTGAAGTTGGAATATCCTTCAGAGGATGTTTGGGATGTGGATGCTTCATTTTATTGTAATCGTCCTCATGATCTAGGAGATTGTGGTAACACTCCTACCACAAAAGAATTTTTGGGAATTATATAGTTTCCACAACCATTATCCTAGATGATGACTTTGATATCAAAGATGGTGGGGATGATAGGAGTGGCGGTTGTCTCTGTCGCATAACTAGAAGCAAGAGTGGCTGGATCAATGTATGGCGTTGATGGGCCTTCATCATTCTTTGGCACTTGAGGGATTTTGTAGTATTTTGCCTCTAGGTTCTTGCAGTAAGAGAATGGTTCAGGATATCCATGGATGGTGACCTCTTGTCCCTCATATGTGAATTTGACACATTGATGGAAGGTTGATGCTACTACTTGCATTGCATGGATCCATGAATGTCCCAGGAGAATGTTATAAGGCAAGCAATGTCCAAGACCTGATAGGTAGTTTCCATGATAGCTGGCCCCACTTGAATAGGGATTTGGATTGTTCCTTGGGACACTCTTTCTTGATTATCATACACTCTGATTGTAATACCTTTGCCTTTGTCAATGGAATCCTTTGATTTTTTTGGTTTTTAATGAGCTTGAGGGAACAAATATTCAAGCCTGCAACTCCATCCACCAAGACTCACTTGACTTTATTTTTATGTACGAGGACCTCTAAATGGAGTGCACGGTTGTGAGATGGTTGAGTGGGAAAGTCCTGGTTGGAGAATGTAAGGAGATTCAGAGTGATGATGTTTTCAACCATAGCTTGGAATTGTTCTACATCAAGATCTGCGGAGACAGTGGATGAAGCCAATGCTTCCTCAAGGATTTTTTTGTGGGCGGATGAAATTTTTAGCAACTCCATTATGGAGATTTCTGTTGGGGTTCTCTTTAGCTGATCAAGGACATTATAGCCGCTAGGAATAGATCATGGGTTGGGTGTGGGTACTCTGTTTGGCTAAGATGACCCTACAATGGTAATTTTGCTACCTCTTGTGGTGACTCCACAATTAGCATGGGCTCCTTTGATGGTGATGGTAGCACAATATTGATCTAGGGATGTGACAACATTGTCGTACACATGGTTCACACTCTTGAAGGTACCCTTCCCTTATCAATGTTATTGTTTGCTTTGTTGTTATGGTTAGGCATCGAATTCATGTAGATTTTGAGGTTTTGATTTCCACCTGGTTGCTCCAAATTTATGATTTTTTGATCAATGAGGTCTTGGACCAGGTTCTTCAACCTCATGTAGTTGTTAGTGGTATGTCCTTTGATTTTGTGAAAGTCACAAAGCTAGTTTTCATTATACCAAGGTTGTTTCACATCTGGTTCCTGATAATTCTCATAGGTGGGAGCCTTGATGAGGTTTTCGTTGATCAATGTCTTCATGACAACCCCGAGTGGTTCCCCAAGGGCAGTATACTACTTAGGGGAGTTCTTGTTTAGCTGGGGTGGCCCCCTTTGATCATTGACATTGTTGATGGTCTAATTTTTTGGCTATTGAGTTATTATGTTGGCTTGGTGATTATTTTGATGGTGGTTTTGGGGTTTCTATTGCGGCATGGGTGTGTTTTGTCGAGGTGCACTGATGACAACTTTGGTGTTGACAACACCATCATTGGTAATGTTTTTTTTCTTTCCAATGTTCGAGGTTTGTCATTATAGTTTGAAGATGGGTGGTTGCTTTGCTGATCAGGATATGTTTGTGTTGTTGGTTGTGTAGCAAGGGCTCATTCAATGTTGAGCGCCTTGGAGATCAACTGATTATATACGGTGATCTCTTGGACTTTGAGATGGAAATCCAAGGCACCGTTGAGGTTGGAGATGATAGTGCACACTTTTTGTTCTTCTAGCATGGCCCATTTGCTCCAATTGACCTTGGATCGCCATTGTTGTAAAAAAGAAGCAAATGATTCATTCTTGTTTCAGAGCTGATAGTTCCTCTAGACTAACATCCATCGTAATATTGAATGCGTAATTTTTGATAAATGCATCTATGATTTCCTAGAACTTTTTTATGCCTAGAGGGAGGCGAGAGAACCAGTCCATGGCTTGGCCAACCAAACTTCTAAGAAATAGCCGCATTAGATAGGTATTGTCATATGCGACTTCCATGTAATGAACCTGAAACTCCTTGATGTTATCTTCAAGGTTTCCCATCGCACAAAATTTTTCACATTTTGGGATCTCAAATCCCTTCAAGAATGGTTTCATTACAAGACTCCTATCAAATGGATAAGGACACAAGTTGCTAGGTGTTTTCATGGTTCACCCTAATTGAAGAACGCACACTTTTTGCAAGAGAAACTTGATTTGTGCTATGAAATCATTTTAAGGATCAGGGGGTGGAATGAAAGTTTCTTGAGGTGTTTCAATTCTTGGTGGGATGGGTGGATTGGTTGGTATGTTGATGGATGATGTTTGCATGTGTTGTTGCACCAAATATGCATTTAATTGTTGTTGTATCAACAACGCTTGTTGTTGGTCCTATTGTTGCTGTGCTATTAAGGCCTGTTGTTGAGCTTGTTGTTGCTGTTGAGCCAACAATGCTTGTTGTTGAGTAGCTAATTGCGTTGCTTCCTATTGTTCTTGGTATTGTTTCAACACTTACTGATATGCTTGTTGTTGTGTTTCTTGTTGTTGTGTGAGCTACTATGCTTGTGCTTGTGCTTGTTGTGCTTGATATTGAGCTTGGACCTGAGCTTGAGCCTGAGCTTGTGCTTGAGCCTAAGCTTGTGCTTGAGCTTGCACTTGAGCCTGAGCTTGTGCTTGACCCTGAGCTTGTTCTTGTGCTTGTGCAACTTGTTGCTATTGTTGTAATAATATTTGGGCTTGAGCATCTTGTTGTGCTTGTTGCATTTTTTTTCCTTGTAATGTAGCTTGGGTATCTTGAGAAACTTGCATGACTTGTTGTCTTTGCACTTGTTGGATTGCCTTTTGATATGCAGCTTGTTAAGCTGCTTGCAACACAATACTATATTGGTTTGATGTGTTCATGTCTGGTGGTGGTGGTGACGGAGGTGGGTTCAGAATGGTGCTTGTTGTGGTGAGAGGTAGGTTCAAAATGGTAATTGTTGTGGTGAGAGGCACTGTCGTGTTGATGATTGGATTGTGGTGGTGGATGGTGTGATTGATATTCTTAGTCCTTGAGAGATCATGTTTTGAGATACCTTGGGGATGATTGATGATGTGATGGTAGTGACTTGCCTTGTCGAGATGGTTGTCATCTATTGTTGTGATGTCGATGACAAGATATTTTCATTAGCGATTAGTGGGTTCATTTGATTTTCTTGATTAATATTTGGTAAGGGGGGAAGCCCCAAACCAAGAGATGATGTTGATATCGTTGGTAAGGGAGGAATTGGTGGAAATGTGAGTGGCATACTCCCTTGGGGGAATGATGTAGATGTAGTGTCAAAGATTCCCCCTAGTCCAAATATGTCTCCCTCTCCTTATGAGGTTATGGTGAGAGAGGTTTGCGGTGTTGCACTAAATGATGATGATGATGGGTCATTATGAAAGGTAAGGGGGGCATATGGGTGTGATGGATTTTGGGGGATAGTTTGACCCAAAATAGTTTTTGCATCCATGTCTTGATTGTTTATAAGAGGGTGTTTTTGCAATGCATTGATAAATGCACTCCCTCTGTTAACAATTGGTTGAGTTGGAGCAATTGATAATGTGATTTGGGGGATGGGTTGAGTGATATTTTGAAATTGGGATGTTGATGTGATGTGGGTGTAGATGATATGGGAAGTGTGAATGATGTTGAAGGTGGTTCCATAATAGTGCTCATGTCATAATCGAAAGGGAGTTTAGTCCCTCATTTTAATAGTTTGAGCATGTATTGTTGAGGATGGATTTTCATCATGATGTTAACAATCCTGTGATTTTCAGGATTTTGAACCATCTCATTGATCTCATCTTGGGTCATATCAAGAGGTTTTTTGGTGAGGTCTTCTACTTGTCTATCCTCTTGATGGTCTTGAGGGAGTGAAAGATTGGTCGTAGGATTGCTTGATCCAATAGGATTCATGTCGGTGTTGGTTTGACTAAGATCACTTGAGGTTGATGTTTCTTTGTGGGCTTCCATGTCCTTCTTGTGTTGAGATCTAGTTTTCACCATAAAATAGGGATTAATTTTTCAAGAATATGAGAGATGAACCTCTAATTATTTTAGAATGATATATCTTTAGGTACAAAAGAGAAATTTTTAGGGTGATTTAAAGATCAAAGGATGATAATGATATGAATGTAAGATGAGTGTTTGATGGATGATTGGAACTCTTTGAGAAAATATTGAATGGTATGTTAAACTTTAGGACTTGATTTTGATGTCTTCTTTGGGATTGATTTGATTTGGATTTGGATTTTGATGTTGAACTCATTAACTCTAAGAGGTTGGATGTTTTCCTAGGGTAGATTTTTTTCAAAGGATGCTAATTTTTCTAGGAGTGAAGAAGGATTAACCTAAGCACATCTATCCAAACAAGATTATTTTTCTTTGGTTTGATTTTGATTTTGGATAATGAACTCCTAAATCCCAAGATGTTAGATGTTATCAAGGGATGAATTTGTTCACAATATTTGATCATTTGACTAAATATGTGGAGAAGGATGCATCTACACACATCTAATCAAATAAGATGCTTTTAGATTGGTTTCAAATGATTTTCCCAAAGTTTAACATGGAGGATTTTTCCAAGTTTTTCAAAGAGTTGATGATGAGATGATTTTGGTTTTGATGTTCAAAGATGGATGAAGGTTTGATTTTGATCCTATGTTTACCTAAAAAAGACTCTTGCTTGCTAGACCTTAGTTTTGAAGAACATGCTTTTCGTCTGAATTTGTATTGCATTAAGAGATGCTTTTGGTGATTTTTTATAGTAAGACCTTTTACCTTTGGTTTCTTGATCTTGATCTTGCGTGAAATCATTTGGGATACATGTGTGGGATTCAATTGTCTTTAGTATTTTTTTAATGACTTTGCTTTACTACACACACTTCTTGATTAGGCTTTGCAACTAGATGTCTAATGTTTTAATTTCTTCTCATCCCACAAAGTGTATTATGTGGAAATTGAAGAAATCAAACCAAGAGTTACCTAAGGCTTACTTTAGTAGGAAAATTGAGATATAAATCCAAGTGTTTAGAAACCTCTAAGGATAAAATCCCAAGGGCAAGCAATAACACATGAATTTGGTCAATTGTATTTTCTTCCTAAAGGGTTTGAGGTTTTGATGACAATGTTAAATGTTTGTTTCCAAATGTTTTCGAACAAGCAAAGTTTTTTGTAACCAAGAACAAGAACAATCCTATGGATATGAAAGACTATATTTGTTGAGTCCCCACTTGGACAAGTCTAGCTACACTTATTTTTAGCAAATGGTTAGATGCTTGACCCCACTGGCTCCCCTCCATGGCACTCAATTCTCAGCATAGCCAAGCATTAGTACCCATAAAAATCCCATGGCACACTTTCCATTTCTACTAAAAACCGTAAAAGTGTGGGGTGGCTTTAGAATGATAATTCCTGCACCAACAAATAGATAGGGATTTTGGCCTTTCTACAACAAGTTTTTTAATTCGGACTTTCCATTCATAGGAGTTGACCCATCAAGGTGAGAGACCATTACTACCCTTCTCATCAGAGCCAACCATGTGATACTGGCCTTTGTTCCAGTACCCACTTTTATATCTTGGCTAGAAATACTCTTGGCTTTAGAGTGTTATAGATTGAGTCGTTCCCTTGGGTGAGTACTTTTAACCCAAGGCAGGCCCTCTAAGATTAAAAAAAGTGAGTAAACATATCTGTAACTCAATCGATATTTGTTGAGAAGCAAAGAGAGAATACAAATGATAGGTTTACTCACACTCACAAGATGTTTTGTTAAATTTTAATCCCAAAATGAAGTGTGGAGGAATTTACTTTATCTCAACTTAAGACCACCAAAAATCCTTTTGATTCTCAAGATCATCGTGAGGTGCGAGAGAAGCAAATATGTCTTTTCAATTGTGTTAATTTGAGTAAGAAACCACAAAACAAAGTAGCACTTGTTCATTTTAAACCCCACGAAGCAAAAAAGTGAATTCCTTTTATACCACCAAAGGAAATGTGAAGATTGCCTTGTTCAATTGTTAAATCCGAAAACCAACTCTAGTAAGTTTGTGTCCTAAAATTCATTTTAAGCCCTTTTGTAACAAGAAATTGAAGTGTTCTTTTTAGATCCCAAGAAGAAAATTAGTAGGTCCTAAGCATGAAAGATAACAAGATTTCTTAAGAGAAAAAAAGTGAGTTCTCTTAGAGTGTTAAGCAAACACTAAAGTGTTCAAAAACACTTGGTATCATGAAAGAATGATATCATCATGCCTCTTTTCGTCCTCACTTCTAATCAAGACAACCTATAAGAAAATCAATTAGATCTACAAAAACAGAGGTCAGGAGGTTAGAAAATAATCCAAATGATCAAAATTTGAAAAAAAGCATGTGCCATAAAACTAATTTTCACTTTTTTTACTTCCCTCCAATGGTGGAACCTGTGAAGGTGGCGTAGTTTAAAATTTCCAGTGGTGGTATATAGTGTCACTTGTCAGTCAACATCGCTCTGTAACAAGGACAAAGAGCGTGAAGGCATTGCTATTTCAACCAACAGTGGAGTTTGAAGTTTAGAAGGCTCAGTGGTGCACTTTGGAAATTTGAATCCCAGGCGGGAAATAAAGAGCGTCAGAGCTTGGAGTTTGTAGTAGTGTGATATAGTGACATTGGAGTCCTAGTGATTCTAAATTGTGATGCTATTTTATCAGTGGTGGAGTTCCTTGTGGAGACAAAAAAGCACAGAATTTGGTGAAAAAACATGATTAGAACTTCTGGTCAACCCTCCTTTTAGCACCAAAATGTGAACCAAGATTCTAAACCTGGATAAACACAAGAAATAAGCACCCTATTAGATCAAATGCAAGTTAGTATCATGATTCCCCAAGAAATCCATTTGAATTGTAAAGGAAAAGGAATGAAATGAAGAACATAAACAAACATAAACCAAAGATGTTAAATCCTATTCAAATACAAAGAAAACTCTTAATCTCTTGGGGGAGTTGGTGCCAATTTGATGTGGAAATTGGCCCTTTCCCAACTCCTATGCAAGCCTTGGTTATTTGATGAAGATGTGATCCACTTTGTTGATGATTGAAGTGTGCTCCAAGATGAAAATTCACATAATCTAGCTGAGATGGATGAGAATTGATATGGATTTGAGTATAATAACTTTTCTCAAATTGTGGATGATCAAATGAGGAAATAAACCTCTTATTTATAGAATTATATGATGGATAAATGCCCAAAATGGAGCAATGTGGGACTAGCATTCAACCAATGGTAAGGTGCCACTTGCCCAAATGTGAATGGATGAGGGATGTGCAAGTTTTGGTGAATGTGCCCATTAGTGCAATTAGGTGATATTTGAAGATGGTGAAATGACATGAAAGAGGGAAAATAAATGACTTAAATTCCACTTGGATCAAGGAAAAAGGACTTGTTAGGTGAATTAAATTCCTTGTTAGAAGGACAAAGTCCACTTGGATTTGAATTCAAATTTGAGAGAATATTCCTCCATTATGCCATGTTGAGAGAAAATAGATATTTAATAAATGAATTAAATCTATTTTCATGGGCAAGTGGCAAGAGCTAAAGGATGGGACATGGATTATGATTAAATTAACCAAAGGTTAATTAATTTAACGAAGGATTAGATAATGTGACAAATTTGACTTAGATTTATAGGTTAATTTGAATCAAATATGAGAAGAATGTGATACAAAGATTAATTAAATAAAATATTTTGATATATTTAATTAAGGGGGATGAAGTTAGATTAAACTAAATAAGGTTTTAAATTATTTAATTTAATAGGTGGACTTTAGGAATTTAATCAAATAAAATGAATTACTTAATTAAATAGGGTAATAGGGTTTAATTAGATTAGATTGGTTGATTTAATTAACAAGGGAGAAAGACTTAATTAGATAAAATGATTTATTTAATTAAGAGAGGAAAATTGATGAATTTAATCAACTGAGGGTATTCGATTAAATGGTTAGACTGAAGGATGATTCAGGATGAAATGGTGTTAGTAATTGGGATCAAGTATGTTGGTATATTTTCCATGTCTACAATAAATGCTATATCATTATCAGATTTACATGCATAAGTATGAACTCCAAAAGAAAATTAGGACACAAACTCTAAAACTTTCTTCGTATTATCTTGACAACTTCATAGTATCAACTCATAAAAAAATTCAACTCTCGTGCATCTATCCTAGGTAAATAACTTCTTATAGAGATAAAGGAGTAAACAAGCTTCAGTCCAAGTAGCACACATGTCATGATTTCATTGGACTACTTGTAACAATATTCCATTTTTAGCTATACTCGAGTCTTCAGGTGGAGTAAATAAGCATGAGGCCAAATTGAACTCAACTCTTTGTAGAAAATAGGTCCCACCTCCAAAAAACATCATTGGTTTGTTACAATAGTTTCAAGATATTCCCCATGTGTTGAAAATTCCAACCGTGGGAGAATCAAAACAACAAAACTTACGAAGCAAGACAAGAAAAGCATAAAAATGTCAAAATTATTTAATCCACATTAGCACCGCATGCTATTCATTTGAATCTAAGGAGAGAATAATATTCTAAAATGTTATACTGAAAGCCTAATCTATATTGTATTCGGGCTATGTATTATTCTTCTCCTGTCCATGATTCTTCCCATTCACTAATTCTTACACAAATTCATTCTATGTATTTCTCCAACCAAGTGGTGTATTCCTCCTCAATGGGCCATTTTACATTCAATAAATCCTGCACCTTAGTAATGTACTGAGAGTACCTAGCATCAATTAAAATCCTAGCTTCCTTAACAAATATATCCATCCTTGATTCAATTTCCACCATTGTGTCAATATTTGAATTGATCAAGATGTAATCGGTGACACACAAAGTCATCATAGTTGCTCCAAGCATCCCTCCAAAATCTTTCTTCTAGGTGTTAAATGGATATAATTCACCTTTTGGACATTTGAGGCATACCATGTTCATCCATTTCTCTGAATATCTTCAACTTGCTCTAGAGTTGTATACCTAACATCCCATGGAAAGTAGTTATTTCATTTATTGAGTCAATGATTTGCAAAATGTCAAGAATATTGGTGGGTGCCTCAAGGTCTTCATTTATTTTGGGCCTCATTTCTTTCAAATCATTCACCCTAGTAATCCAATTATTCCATTCATTCATGAAGGCCTCCTTCTCAACAATCAACTTACCTTTCAAATCATCAATTCTTAGGGCCAATGTCTCCCTATCTTGTGTAGACATATCAAATGAAGAAGAGGAAGAAGATGGTTGAGTTATTGTCTTCTAAGTAGCCTGAATAGTGGCTCTCATTTTATTCAACTCATTCAAGGCCTTATTATACTCCTTAACCAACAATTCATATTTATTATGAGAAATATGTGTAGTATCCACACTAAGCATTGCAACATGTGTAGTTAACTCAACTGCTTGGATAGGAGTTATGTCAGTAGTTCTTTTGACCACTAGTGAACCAATAACTTCTTCAATAGGCTTAGTAACCCCATGTTCACTAGTATTAGACTCCATAGACCAAATTGCAAGAGTATGCAACTTTGGACTATATCTAGAACCAAATACTTTATCCTGAAATTGGTCTTCAAATATCAGAGCTTGAGGATCTCTCCTAACTGCATCATATGATATGGCAATAGTGATAGTACATCTTAGTAACAACATGATTCCACTATCCTTGACAATATTTCGATCCTCAATAGGAGTAATAGCTGCAATTTCAGCCCTAATTTTCTCTTCCTTTGCTTTCTCAACTTCCTCTTGATGAGAAGGTTCAACGTTAGCTCAAGATGATTCAAGTCTCTCTTTTATCTCCTTACTCCACTTTTGAATCATAAAATCCTAAAATTCCTTGTTCTGCACAAATATATCATCAACTAGAAACTCATCACACTCCCTAATCCTAGGATCATCATCATTTTCTCTATCATATTGCCATTTGACAATCCTATTAGGAGGAGCATCTAAAATATGAGTTTCTTCAATATGGGGGGGGAGGAAATTTTAGATCCACTTCCTCATTTCCTGGTACATGCTCTACCATTTTTTCTTCCTTGACTTCTTGAACGTCTACAAGCTATTCTAGGATATCCATAGGTTCTTCTTCTTGTTCTAGGAGAAGCTGTGGTTTGTCACTAGCCTCCTTTACCTTTACCTTAAACTCACCAGACTGATATTCTGTTAACATAACGAAGGCTCTTTCCAAGGGGTTTACAATTACACTGTATGGAATCATGTAAAAGGCATTCCTCTTCATGATTTTTTCTTCAATATTCATTATAGTTGTCCATTCTCTTTTCCTAGTCATGATAGCCTCATCACTTATCAAATTTCTTAGTACATCATATGTATATAAGATTTCATGACGTATGATACCTAAGCTTTTTTGTTTTCTTCTTCCTGTCACAAACCCCTCTGGATCAAAAACTCTAATCTCATCAACAAGCATTCTAAGATTATTTACCATAATGCCAATCCTTTCATATCCTTTAGGGGTAGTGACTGTGAAGTAAGAAAAAGCACATTGGGGATGTATCACAATGCATTTTCTAACCTTTCTAAACATTTCATAATCCATGACATCAATTTTCCACATGAGCTCCATGAAAGCCAATCTATCTAAAACATACAAGGGTAGACAATGAGACGACACCTTAGCTCCATAGGCCCTGATCAAAGTATATTAAGAATGTAGAAACCAATCAGCCCAATTATTTGTTGCTTTAGAGCCTGGTACATCTTTTGGGCTCATGATACCTATGATTTCTAGAGAAATTTTGTGGATAGTCGCTACACCCAATGTCTCTAGAATACCACATCTTACAATATTTGCAAACAAGATGTAATTGGAATTGGAGCAATCCTCATCCCAGATATATGTCCATATTTGTATAGGTAGAACATTATTCTCACTATCCTTGAGCTTCAAATTTAATTTCCTTTTCCATTCATAGTCACCTTCCCATAAGAGCATATGCATCAACAATTAGTAATGGGGAAAACACAAAGGTAACATCTCCTTTTTCAGATTGAGAAAATCCTCATGCATCCGTTCAATAAAAAAGTTAGCATAATCAAAACCAGTGTTTTGATTGTGACTTTGTATATCCACCACCATCACCAATAAATTAGGAGCTATCCTAACCTCAAATGCTTGAGCCAGTACTTGATTTAAGAAATAATAAGTGTTTTCAAAATAATCTTCAAACTCCTCACACTCAAAAGGCTTAGCATCCTTAGCAGTGAATCTCTCCCTACTCATATTTCACACAAGGAGTGCTTCTTTATATGCAAATTTTCTCCTCTCATACTCAGCATACAATTCAGCATGTCTAAATTTTGTAATATAATTACGATTTAACCCAAATAAATATATCATCTTATCCTCCGTTACCTCTAGAATTAGATCGCCACTTTCACTTCTAATTGTCCTGTTAGTAGGGTTATAGTGTCCTGCTTGTTCCATCATTAAATCAACTTGTAAAAACACATTTGGGACCACCAAATTTCCAAGGTTCAACCTACATAAATAACATGAGGGCTTGCTAGAATTTCACCTATTGAAAGCATATCGGAACAATTTCCATCCACTTTGGAGTTGGGGTTTTCACCAATTTTGCCAGCACTATCAATCAACCTAGTGATCATGACAACTTGAACTTTGGGCCTTTTACTAATTCGTGACCCTCCTTTGACACCTCTAGAGGCCTCTTGCATAATTTTCTTTCTTTCTTTCTTTGTACTTCTGGACCTAGTGGATGTTGTAGGAGTACTTGGTGAAGGGTTGGATGCTGCCACTAGCTTAGACTTAACTTCAGCTGAAGCATCCTGAGTTTTAAGTCTTTTAAGCCTCTTCTATTTTGGTTTCCTTTCTAGTCTAACACTAGATTCACTATTCTTTGGGTCACTCATGTTTGCAATTCAAATGGAACTAGGGTTTACAATTTCTTACAACCAAGTGAAACCCTTCACAATTATGATAGGACAAAACACTACTATTGAACAAGACACTTTTCTTCAAAATTTATATAGTGCTCAATCACCAAATTGAAATTACCAATAATGAACAAATAGAAAATTCCCCCAACTTCCTATCAATTCTCTAAGGCATTCACCTCACTAATTCAATTAGAAGGAAGTATCAATTTTGCTTACCTAGGTGAAAATTATGCCACTCTGGTTACTAGTAGCTTCTAGAGCTTGCCCCACAATTTCTTCAGCTTCTAGTATCCCTTCTACTAGCCAATGAATTCAAATGCACGATCAACTAGATATATATTTCTAGCTATGACCAAGAGAGAGAGGCATGCCACCATTAATACTTGATAATAAGCTCGCCCGAGCAAACTGACAATTAGTCATTCAGGTTTAAACCTTGATTGTTGATCCTTCAACTTTAAAACTATATCAATGGTTATTAATCCATCTCGCCACCTTCCTCTTTTCTTTATACGAAGTCCTCAGGATTTGTCCACATTGTCTCTTCATGTAGTGGTTTTTGCTTGTTGTTGATTTACTTCATTCTCATCCAGCTCTATCAAAGATGTAAGTGTTTTATGCGATGAAATCTCAACCCTTGGATCTGTGACCCATCCCCTTATCACATTCATTTTCATCACTCCTTGTTGATCCCACTTTGCATCTGGGATCCTATCAGTGATGGGAGATATAGGGAAAGCATCATATTTGGACATGTACACCTACATGAAAAATCAATGGCATAAAAGGTATCGCAAATAAAATGTACCCATATTGGCGAAAGAAACATTTTTTGAGAATAATAAACTTTTATCACCCATCGCTAATCAAAACTAAGGCTTTGAAATGGATCAGTGATAAATGATAAAATATCAAGCCATCGCTCATCACCAATCCTCCTCATAATATTTTTAGGCAATTGGTGATGAGAGATTATCATAATGTCATTACATATTTCATATTTCTAATCAAGAACTTAGTGCTAAAAGAAAATCCGCGAGAAGCAATGCAATGGAAATTCATCTCACTCATTGCTTATTTTAAAAATAATTTCATAATATACTCACAATAGGCAATGAAAATAATATCATAAGGCCAGAGGGCATCGTTCATTGCTATTACAATATTGAGGGGTCAAAAAACATCAATGATAAGTGATCCTTCAATAATACTAAGAACCTTGCTCATCGTGCATTTAAATAAAAAGTTCCAACAACTATTCGCAATGAGCGATATCAAAGAGGTATTACCTCATCGCTCATCACTGATTCAAAACATGCATTTCAAAAGTGATCAATGATGAGAAATAAAGATAAAAGACTAATTAAAATTAAGTGAAATCCTTTAGGCACGTGCTCAAAAGTTGTTTTAATGGAGGGGACTCTCTAGGATGATATGATAGAAAGTACCTAAGGACCTAAGCCATAATAATACAAAGGATATAAAAGGCCAAGCATGTCTTTATCTTATCCTTATAAAGATTAAAACTTCCTAGACCTAGGATTTGAGAACTGGTTGCTAGAAAATAATGATAAACACAATTTAAAAATAAAATAAAAATGATCGGCAATGGGCAATAGGGACTCAACAACAAAATAGAACATTCAAGAGCTTAAGAAAAATGAATCATAAACTCTCCTAAAGGTGACAAGGGTTTAAAAATGCAACAGGAAAACTAATGTTCCATCATGTATGATGCAAAGTAACAAAGTAAGCCACAAATAAAAGAGTGGAAGTGTGTGAAATTGAGTTGATGTAGTAGTACTTCATTGTGTTAGATTCCTGAAGGTAGTGAGCTAAAGTTTTCTACAATCTTCTAATCAAGGCTGTGAATTTGTGTAAATTTTTGTTCTGGATCTTTTTTTTTCTTTTGTATCAATAGGCAGTGAGCCTCCCTATTGGATAGTGAGTCCTTTATGTAGGTAGTGATCCTTTGTATCTAGACAATGAGTCCTCTTCTAGGCAGTGAGCCCTTGGTAGTGAGCCTTCGTATTCAGTTTTTCTATCACTTTATATTGTGAGTTAATCCTCATCATGGTTTTTCCCTTATTGGGTTTTCCATGTAAAATGTGGCATTCTTTGTGCTGATTTTACTTTCTATTATCTACATTTTATGTTCATACTTAATAATAGAATAGTGTGGTTGTGAAATTGATAAGTGTTGAAATTTGAGTTTAATTTTGGTGATAACTGATTCACCCCCCTCTTAGTTTTCCTATGCCTTTTAATAGGCTCACTACCTATAGATACAAAAGATAACAGAAGGATCCACCACAATAATTTACACACATTTTTAGCCTTGATTAGAAGATTGTAGAAACCTTTAGCTCACTACTTTCAGGAATCTAACACAATAAAGTATTGTTGCCTCAACTTACTTTCACAAAAATATTCTCTTCACTTGTGGCTTACTTTGTTACTTTGTATGATTTAATCCTTTACATCTCAACTTGCATTTATACCATCTTCAACCTTAAAAAATTTCTCCAAAGGTTGGCCACATATGCTTCATTTCACAAATTCAAATTAGGTCAAAAACTCAACACTTCTATGGTGGAAAGAAATGAGAGTGGACTAATTAACCACTTAATCAAGACCAAAATTAATGTCTCAAATCAACCACACACTTCCTTAATTAAATTTCTAATTCTTCATATGAAGTGTAAACACTAGGTCGGCCAAACCTAATGAAAACACAAATGAACATTGAAGTACACACTTCCCAGCAAGAAGATAACACACAGAGGACATAACACACTTTATCATGCATGAGAACACATCTTAGATACCTTCAAATGCATCCATCACAAGTGCAACAACCTTTGAACATAGAACACCTTCCAACAATTCATCTAGACTGTGCAAACATACACAACAACTTTGAAACTCAACTTTCAAAGCACCAAACCATGAACACTTCTTCCAAAACCTAGAGAACATCATTACAAGACATATTCAAGATCCACAAGACCTGAAAAAAATCAGTGGAGGATTGTGGAGAAGAAACATTTCTCCCAGTCCATAGACAAGCAACTTTGTCAAACCAGTTCACACACTAGTGAACACAACTTTCACACTCCATACAACCAAAATCTACAAATCGGGAGATGTCACCAATATATCCCCAAAAACAACCCTTTAGATCCACACAAGCATAGGATCAACATAGAAGAAACAAATATCACATACCAGAGCACATTCTAAACACATACATAACTATGACTTCACTCTTTACTAATTTTCTAAAAAGCACTTGGTAACCCATCATTTTAGCACATCTACAACACCACAAGGATACCTCCATGTACTCACAACATCTCAACATCTCAACTATACATGCACAATTTTCAACATTCTAAACTATGTTGAAATCAATGACAACATTAATGACAACACCACCAAACTTGCTCATACTTGCAACAATCTCCCCCTTTGTCATTGATGGAAACACATTATGTGAAAAACCATCAAAGACAACACTTTCCTTTATTTTTAGATTAGACAGTCTACACAACATTCTTGTATTCTTAATATTCTAGGAAAATACCTTCTCTTCCTTTTCTACTATTTTTCACATGACTCTCTCTCCCCCTTTGACATCAATGGAAAAGATAAAAAAATCTGATTACTCCCCCTTAGGAGTGCACCCATGCAACTCATACTGCAACAATGAAAACTTTCTACTCCCCCTACAGAGTGGACCCATTCATCAGTCCAGATAAATGAAGAATCTATGGATCCACTGGACTAATGCACCTCCATGTGCACCTAGTTTCAAGGGCATGTTGGTTGTTTACAATGAACCAAGCAAGTCTCACCAGATACCTATGAGTTTCCTAAAGTCAATTCTTGAATACCTGCAAGACAAGTGGCCAACGAACAAGATATAATACCTAATTTCTCTATCTCTTGCACTTCAAGCTCTATAAAACCTAGGAGGGTGATCCCACAATGTATATTATACTAGTATTTTAGACAATTCACATGTACAATGCATATTCAAGCAAATATATTCTCACCCATGACTAACAAGATGAAATTCTACAAGAATTTGGAAATTTCTTGAATGAAATATACACCTTAATCCAAGAATATAAAACCACACAAAATACTACAAATTCAAGATAGATAAATGATTATTTAAAAGATTTTTCTCAAGTTGGGTAACTGGAACCATGAGAAAGACTTGACAGGGTTATGATTAGTTCCATTATCTATGGGCTAGGAGTCTAAGGAAATTGAAATATAAGGTATATTTTATACTGAACACCCAAGATCTAAGTGATTTTACTTTGCAATTCACAAATTTGTAACCAAATTTTAAAGACTACTTATTGGATCCAATGACCTTGCATACGAATTCATGGTTTGATTCAAGAATTTTAACTCATTCTATGAACCAATGCTAAAACCAAAACATATATCAAAGTATGAAACGATGACAATTAAAAAAATGATCTTTGATCAATATTTTCATTAATAATTCCAATACAAAGCCAAAATGGAGAGACTATAGACTTGGAAAATTTCCATTATCATTCAGATGTGCTCAGGAACCATACATTTGACAAAATTTTCTATCTAGACTCAAAACATTAGACAAAAGCTTAGCATATGCCCTCTATGTTCTGAAATTTCATAATTCAGTTCCAGAATTCAATGAAAGACCTGCACAAATGGCCCTGAATTCCCTTTTATAGAATAAGGGAGTAAAACAAGCTTCAGGCTAGATGTACACATGTCACATTCTAATTGGACCGGTATAAGGCATATTCCCTAATTCAGTTATATTTTCATTCTTCAAAATGGAGGGAATATAAATAAGACAAATATTATTTACATTCATTGTAAGGAGAAACTTTTCATTCCAAAAAGCACATGTCAAAAAGAATAACCTTCTTCATTATAGCACGTCCACTTCACTGGGCAATATGACAAAATGATGTAGACCAAAAGTGAATTTGCATCTCAGTCAACATTCCACATCATCAATAGCTTATACTTTCTTATGAAACACATATTTTATACATTGTAACTTCTAAGGCCAGACCTATACAATACTTGACCAATTATATGTTTCACATCCATGTTTAAAAACCAAATCATCCAACCAATACCCTTCCCCATTCTTCATATTCCTCATCAGATGGCCAGTTGAAATTGATAACTTTATCTAATGTCTTCTTGTATGGGGAGTACTTGGTTATTACAAAATTGGATTCCTTTTCAAAATCCTCCAAAAATTTGACAATAAATGTCAACTTTCCCAAAGTGTCATTAAAGATATTAATATCAACTTCTTTACAAATTTCATTCACCTGGGAGTCGATAACCTCATCCATATCTCTTTTTCATACCTGCAATGGTTTCATTTCATAATTACTGAGCAAAATATTTGGAAATGGTGATAAATCTGCCAAATCATAATGAGCTACTAATTCTTTTATCTTCTACTCGAGTGGGGCTATGTATCCCTAAAACTTTTGCTCACTTAGCTCAACAATAAATGTATAAGTTGGAAGCACATGAGGATACTTGTCTTCATGCTAGACAGCTCCAACTACTATTAACTTTAATCTCTCAGCTCTTGGGATCCACTTGTTCAAGATTGGCATGGCCAACTCTTTATCCCTTTGGGACAATCCTATTGCTTGCATCATCAGGGTGTAATTGTCATGTACACTATTTATTCTAGCCTAAATCTTCTCATTCAGATGCTTCAAGATAGTATGAACAATTTTTTATACATTTTCATACATTGTATCCTAAGCCTTTTCCAACAACTTCTTATATATCTCAACTTGCAAAATAAGTTGCTCCCTTATTTGTTCATTAGATGAGCTAGGACCTGGTTTACTAGATTCCTCTACTGAGAGTAATTCCTATCCCAAAATATATGGCATCATTACTAAGGCCTGACCATGAGGTGAATGTTGGGAAGATGCAATTGGAGACACTCGAGGTGGGTGACTTGAGTTGGGTTAACCGTGTTCTCTTTGTATTTCTCCTTTTTGTTTATAAAATACTAATTCAGTTTCTAATACGGCCACCTATTGTTGACTATTATCATACTCACTAAGAATCTCTCAACATTTATTCCTAAGGTCATCCCTCTCTAGGGTGAGACTTTCCACAGTTGCTTTAGTGAACCTAGCAGCATTGACAACCATGTATGCTACCTCCAAAGTTAGGGTATCAACAACTCTCTTCACAAGCAATTGTCCATGGAAATCTGATGGCTTTGCAAGGACTGGTTTCCTAGATCCCATAGATAGTGACCATATTGCCAATGCATCCCAATCCTCACTAAATGTTGAACCCCGAAGTTCCATTTCTAGCTCTTATTTCATTTTCACTAGAGGCCTTTCAACCCTCCTTATGGCATATAGGACAATAGTGTCAACAATGTTCCATTCTAGTAGTAGTAGCACACCACACTTCTTTACAAGCTCTCTAGCATCCTGTGCATTAATCTTTTGAAACTCATTCTTCATAATACTTCTCACATTTTCCTAAATGACACTTTCAGGAAACTCTAGATGCAAAGTCCTTTCACTAGCCACTTTCTTTGCATATTTTGCAACTTTGGATCTCCACCAG
This sequence comes from Sequoia sempervirens, assembly GCA_007258455.2. Lineage (NCBI taxonomy): Eukaryota > Viridiplantae > Streptophyta > Pinopsida > Cupressales > Cupressaceae > Sequoia > Sequoia sempervirens. Next base: position 21,015,744 of record VDFB02353493.1, on the reverse strand, counting down.
AAATATTTGAATGCAAACATTTCAATAAAGGAATCATCCTCCATAAACTCCTTACAACCTTCTATTCTTAAGTCATTTGTAGTGTTTAAACCATTGATGTCAAGCTTTCCCAATCTAAGACTGCTCTGTCCTAAACTTGAGGCAATTTCCCCTTTAGGAGGAGGCATTCTTAGCTGCTTATCTTTAGGAGTGACATAGATGTCATCCTCATATGTATTAGAATATTTAACCACTCCTCTTACCTTAGTTCTTTGCTTCTTTAGAGGTGGTTGCTCAGGAGGAAAAAGAATTTTAGGAGGTGAATCAAGATCAATTATAGGAAAAGGAGCATGTGTGGGGGGTGATGACAGTGCATTCTCAGGAGAATCTACCTTTTTCCCTTCAGAAGTGATTGGGGCTAGAAAGCTTCATTCATCATTTGTTGCTTTCTTCCTCCTAGAGTAAATTCTCAATTACTTGGGTGGCTAGTATGCAGGCCTTTCTTCTGATGTTTCTTCAACATCTTCTTCAACCACCCTTTTCTTTCCTTTATCTGTGACTTCATGTTGTTCCCTTAACATACCCACTACATTTTCAAAATTGTCCATAACATGCATGAATTTGCTAAATTCACTAGATATGTTCGACAAAGGATCATATTGGGGATCCTTCTTCCATTTTGCTTGTACCATCTTCCTATAAGCAAGGCATTTAGCTTTCCCTTCATATTGCTCTTCGAAGCTAAAAACATTCCTAATGACATCTTCAGGATAATAAAAAATATGTGAAAAATTACCCATTTTCTTATTTTCTTTTAATTTAGTAATGAAGCCCTTAGGATCATGTTTCCTCAGGTGCATATTCATCAACTTATAAGGTTCCAACAAATGCACTATTTGCTTCCACACCCCTTTCACCAGAACAAAGTTAGCAAATTCTATCCACTCTAGAAAGAATGACCCCTTCCTTGTTGTATCAGGTAGATGCATTGCTTGTGAAGCTCCTAGTTGCCTCATGATTTTGAGGAATCCTATCCTCAAAGGAACATCCCTTGGCAAAACGTATGGGTCCAGACCATTGCCATAAACTCTGAAAATTGTCTTTTCAAGATATAAAATCAAGTCTCCCTAATTATGACTCAAGTTCAAGTCTGGCCTCATCTCCATGGGTCTCAAGAACTCATGAATTTCTCTTGGAATTATTGGTGTTTCATATATCAGGGACCTCCTTATTCTAGATGCAAAAAAATTTTGAAACATTAAAAAAAATTATTTCTTGTCATCTTTGTCTAGAATTCAAGTCCAACACTGAATAGGCAGGTCGACACCTTCCTCTTTCCTTCTCAAAGTGATATCCTTTTCAAAAATATTTTGTCCTCTATGCAAAAACATGTGTATTAACAGTGAATACCACCAGAACTTTACCCAATGTTTTCCTTCCTTCAACTCAAGTAAGCCTTTGTGGATGCATTATGCCAGATAATTACTATAATCATAGACAATGCTATATGATGGGTGTTGTAAATGTGTGGCCAAATAACTATATTATTTTTGCAAAGTGTTAGGTGGGGTACAACCAATGATTTGGCACATAAAATACACATTCTTTCTGAAATAACTAGCAAAATAGCTCATTGGGAAAGGTTCAAGCTCCTTCTCACCAATCTTGATTTTCCTCTTATGTTTTCTAGTACCAGTTATAGTAGTATGCAGAGGTAACATCATTGTTCTAATGAACACCTTGGTATTGTTGTGTTATTTTCTAATATCATCCATATCCAAAGGGACCATATCTTGACTCCACTCATGCAAGTCAAAGATTTCTTCAATTTCCTTCCTAGTTATCCTTACCATATCTACCCCATCATATGTCTTGACCACCCTAGAAACCGGGTCATACCTTGAGGTGATATCCTTCAAAAGATCAACATCCATGTATACATTGGGAACAATCAACTTTCCCATGTCCAACCTCCAAGGATTACTGAGAGGAGCTCCAAGGTTCTTTTTCCTGAACCAATGTTGAAACAACTACCATCTAGTGTAAGGAACTTCGACATCCTTTATGAAGAAAGCTTAATCCATCACTCCCTCTTTTACAACAGGGCCATGAAAAAAAAAATTCCTTCCGGCTTCTTATTCATGAATGGAGGTAACAAGTCAATTACATCCTGGGAGAATGATCTAGACTGGGTCAAAGAGGTGGCAATGTGTACTTTGGGAGCCATGGGTTTTACGTATACCATGGTTCTAACAAGAATAATTTTAAATATCAACCTCCTAATTGCAACCTATGACTTAGAAAAAATGCTAATTCCAAATAGTTTTATAGGGTTACGACCTTTTAAAGACAAAATTAACCCTAATTTAAAGTATTGAAAGAAAAGAAATAAAACAAACTCGTCTAAAAGCAAATTAAATGTGAACCCTAATTCAAAAACTAAAAAAGCATAAAATTATGTTTGTTGTACTTACAACTTTCAATTGCAATAAACCCTAATGCTAGTCGAGATGACTTCTACAAATTACTTCTTTCAATTCTTCGTATCACACCAAACACATCTTCAAATCCCAAAATAGCAAGAACTGACCATATACACAAATTTTGAAGGCAATTGAATAAGTTTAAAGATCACCTTTTCCATCACTTCTCACTCGCACGAAGTGAAATAATTGCAATAGGCATACTTCACAACTTTGAATGTGCAACATCGATCTTTAGTTGAGATGGCCTTCTCGAATGACTAGAATTGAGTCAATGGCATTTGAATTTACATCGCCACTCTAGCTTGGAGAAAAGGAAAATAGAAACATGTCGGCTGGACCTTCTTCACATACTTGTGGGCTCCATCCACCAGTAGCCGTACAGGGTACGTGGGAGCTTCTCGTGGGTCTCATTGCTTTTAATGAGCTTGCATCTTATTTCCACGAGTTGGTAGGGAACAATGGTGATCATCTTTCATCTTTCAACCATCACCATCGATCTTAAAACCTTGAGCGTTGAAATGGAAAACAACAGTTGGGCCCACATACTTGATCAAACACGTGTCAATATTTTGTTGATCTTGCAGCAATTAAACTATCATCACTTGGGATGTGTGACCCAGTAGGGAACGACCCAGATTAGATCCCACAATCAGGTGATCTTCAAACCTACACATGCAATGAAGTTATTCATAAAAGAGGGCCTTGACTAGGTCGACAAAGATTTACCCTTGGAGATCGATGACCAAACTTAAGTCACTTACAATCAAAATATTAGAATCTAACTTTGGAAGAATTAAAACACTTTGCAACTAGTAGTGACCGAATAACCTAAGCAAAGGGGCTAGTAAGGAATGTATAACAATGGATCAAAAGACAACTTATATCACTGACAACTGGGAGAACGAGTCACTACTATATTTGATTCCAATTTTCAATGAAATTTTGTTGAAATATCGAAAAACTATTGTCAGAATACCAACAAACCTCTCAAATAATTTTTGTCACTATATTTTCGTTGCTTTGCCAACCAAGTGTTAAATGTTGAAACAATGACCCAGCTTCGTCAGTCATCGTCATGAAAAATGGATTTGGTTTTCATTAGAATATTGATGAAAATTTTGTCTATCAAACGACGAAAAATAAACAAAAAAAAATTGGCATGCCTCTTCAAAGCATCGAAACAACATCAAGTTTTCATCAAAATATCGATGAAAATTCCGTCTATCTACCGATGAAAAATAAATAAAACAAAATTGGCATGCCTCTTCAAAGCGTCAAAACAATAGCAGAAGTTCGTCAGAATTGCGATGAACTAGACAATTCCTTACGACAAAACTTTTGTCAGACATTTTTGCTAGTTCGTCGTTTACTTTTGTCAAAATTGCAACAAGACAATGCAATTTTTTTAATAAAAAATATTCATTCAAATGTTGGCATTCTTTCCAAGGTGCTCTTGGCTGAAACTAACTTGCAAATACTATGAGCCATTTGAATACTTAAGAGCAATACGGAGGAAAATTTTTGTAAGGCCCAAGGTGTGGAGGAAAACCAAAGTGATGAGGATTCAGATAATTCGGGGTGACGACAGAGAAGTACAATTGAAATTAATAGCTCAGGCTAGCGAAGTAAGGAGGGTTTTAATCGCACCACAAACAAAGTTTTTTGACGAAGGCGGTGGCTAATTTGGTTGAAGAAGTAGAGTGGTGATGTGAAGTAGAGAAGTTGGTTGGAAATACGGTGATTGAGGAAAGCTTTTTACTGTCATCGAACAAAAAAATAGATCTGTTCAAAGGGAAGGCCTCCATGAAGAGGCTACGTGGACAATGTTGGAGTTATGGATAGACACTGAGAGGGGGGGTGAATCAATGTCAGCTTTTTCTACTTCGACCAAGATTTTTAATTCTAATTTCCTTTTCTTTCAACAATAGAATAGAGTAATCACTTTTGAAGCACAAAGATATGACAACATTAACTCAGACTATTAGACAACTTATGAAAATATGATTTGAGTGAGATATCTTGCATTTGCCAAAACAGTTATGGTTGACATTTTTTAACAATCAAAGCATGATGACAGTGTAGGTGCAATTCATAAGACTGTGCAAATGATGATCAACATTATTGACTCACTTCTTAAACAATTGATTTGAATGCAGCTTTAAAGACAAGAAAGGTATTAAGACAACAAACACCTTTAGCAAATTATAACTATTCTTGAGCAATGAATCAAATGAGAACTTTTAAGCTTCCTTTTGAATTAGACTCTTCAGCAATTAATTGTGCAAGATATTTGAACTAAATATTTGCAGATATGAAGGAACTATCATTCAAAAATGTTCAGATAGATGAAAATGATCACAATCAAGAAACATTATGACACCAAAACAAAGAGACCATAAGACAAAGGATTTACCAAGTGGAAAACCCTCCTCGGGTAGAAAAACCACTCCTAAACTGCCTTACTGGCTTAATCTTCAAAAACCATTGTTAACAATGCCTTATAGGCAAATTTCTGAACACCAACTCAAGTAGCACCAACCCCTCATTTTGAAACACCAATTTCAAGGAGCACCAACCCCTCATTTTGAAACACCAATTTCAAGGAGCACCAACCCCTCAAATTATTTTTCAGAACAATAATAATATATCAGAGGATCTCTCTGTTTTTAGTTAAGCTCATAACTCAACACTCTTATCTACCTAATACACTAAGAATAAAACTCTTGTATTATAGAGTTTTCCAATACATCTCTTAATACGGTCAAAATAACTATCTCTCAGAATTATTGGCCAGCAGCACCTCCACTATTTTCAACACTGGTTTTTATATACATTTCAAGTATGTCAGTCATGAAGAAATCTTTAAAAAAATGTTTTTCACAAGATTCTCAAACTCTTTTACTAATTTTAGAATATGAAGCTGAATAATGATGTTCTATAGATGATGGTAAAAATCAGAGTAACGCCTATCCAGAGAGCTTTAATTTCTGTGCTGAATTAGGAGATTTCAATTTATAACTGAAATATTTTCATCAAAGCCATGATAGCCCACTAACAGAAAATCATATCCTCTAAATTCTCAAAGAATATTTTTCTAGAGATTCGATGCCAATCAAAGATGTCGGCATGCAACTATACTTAGAAAAATCCATGCCGGCCACAGTGTATGAGTCTTCATTAATCATTCGCTGAGAAAACAGTCTCCATGTGTTCTTTGTGATTCGCTATGACCTTATGTGAGCTATGTTTCCTTTTCCTTATTTGCTTTCGTCATGACCCAGTGAAGTCAGGAAGACCTCTCATAGACCACATTAAGTTTCACCGAAAGCCCTTTTATCTCTTATGTGTCGCTGTGACATTCTGTTGTTGAGGAGTCATTTTGTAGATGATGCTTTGTTTTACTGAAGGTTATCCTTTCATCCCATGTCGCTGAGAAATAAGCAAGTTTCTCACCGAGATGCCCTTTTTTTTCATTCACTATTGCTATAGCCTTTTGATATCGGAGAGACATCTCGTAGACAAGTCTTTTTTTTGCTGAGATCCCACTTGATACACATTGGTCGCCGTGACGCATGGTTTTTCTTGCCGACGAGGCTTTTGATAGAAGTTGTTCATAATGACGGTGAGACCGAAGGTCACTCGCCAAGACCTCACCCCAATATCGCATAGTCCAGCCGAAGTAACCCTTTGCATAATTCGGTGAGACACTACGGAGTCGTTATAACATTTCACCGAAGCAGTAACCTTATGCCGATAAGACATTCAGTGCATTGGTCGTTGAGACAAAAAATCTTCGATGAGACTATATACTGAATACATTATGTTTGGCCAAAGCGAGACCCCAGATGTGATGTCGGCGAGACAAAACCACTTCGCCGAGACCTATTCCGATACCGCCCAGCTCTGTCGATGAAACTCCATATGCACTAGTCGGCGAGACATTTCAAGTTCGATGAAACACTACCCCGATAACAAAACTCCTGCCGATAAGTTCATCCTCGGTCGCCGAAACCACATGAATGTCTCACCGATAGACATCCACATGCATATGGTCAGTGAGACATAACAATTTCTCTATGACCCTTCACCGAAGCCTTAAAATCATGCCAATATATCCTCTGTCGCTGAGACAATACCAACCTCTTACCGAAAGCCCCTCATAAGACTTAGTCGCCAAGACATGATGGGTTCGCTAAGACATCATATCAATGCCGCAACTCTTGCCGATATGTTATTTCTTGTGCCGGTTGGCAAGACACAAAGCGCTTGATGAAACAATATGCTGATAGGGATTACTTACGCCGATGAACCACCTCATGTAATAGTCGGTGAGACCCGACTCATTTGGTAAGACCTCTCAGGGGTGAACAAAACTCATGCCGATAGACCTTTCCACTGTTGCCAAGACCATGTGGATGTCACACCGAAAGCTCCCTATATGTAAAATCAAATCGTCATGTCATCAAAAATGTCTTGCCAAAAGGAAACATAGACGTTTATCAGAAAAATGGATCGGGGAGACCCTAGCATTTTCATGCCAAAATGTTCTTTTTCTGTCACTGAAATAATTTATAAATAAGATAACCAGAGACTGCACAAAGCTCAAACTGATCAATACCATAAGATATTAAAATGTTGAATGTAAACTGTCCACTAAATGCCAAGACAAGTAAACCAAATAGACAAAACTATACCAAGATAAAGAATGAGAAACCAATCTGAAACTGTCAACAAGTAGAATCAACTGAAAGGGATTTTGTCATCAAGGACAAACCATATGATCACAACTAAGAACCAACAAACTCCCCCTTTTTCCTTGATGGAAAAACACAAATGACTCTCCCCCTTTTTGCCTCAATGACAAAGGATAGAAGAGAAGAATGTGCAATGTCAGGAAACACAACTGAGAAGCCAACCAAATACCATAAGAACCGGTTGCAAATAGAGCAATAGTGCAGCAGACATATTTGCAGGAGAGCAGTAAGTTTGTAACATGATGATATCATAGCAAAAATAACAATATGTCCTTTTCAAGAATCTTGGTTCATACCATCAATGCCAAAGCAAAGGTACCAACATATTATAATGTAACAAACCAAATTGATACCTAAAGATTGAAGACCTGTTACTTGAACATACCACCTTCTTTGTCATGTTCAATCAGGGTACATTCAAGATCACCTACTCCACATTCAATTTGATCAACTTCAATCTAGCAATACCAGAATTTGAGCACAAACAACCAACCTCTTCTTAGCACAAGTAACCTCAGTCATTTTCAAATCGGATGATTACCTTTGTCAGTAATAACAAAAGGTTAAGGAATTTAAACCATAAAGCTTCAGCTCCTATCAATGATTGTCAATATCAGAGTCACAAACTCAAACAAGTAGTCATGACTCACTGTCATATAACTCCTCAAACAAATATTACTTTTGATCCATGACAATTTTGTTGTTATGTTACAATAAAAAAAAAGTTGTCTCGAATAACACAGACCATACAATTTCATCATCAAACACACTGTCCACCAATTTTGTGCGAGCATTATTCACTATGTATTTTACTTCATTGTTCATAGCAATACATGTTATGAAAAGACATTATGTGAACAAAAATAAGCCATTTCTCTTCCTTCAAAACACTGTCTATTTCACTGTCTAGACACTAGATTCATCAGCACCTTAAGAATTGAGCATCAACCTCACCAAAGAACTATCAATGTACTTCAAACTTGAATTTCAAAAACATATGCAGACCTCTATAATTAGTTCAATAAGAATAAACATAATGAAATAGTGGTATTTACAAGTCATTTCTTTACATCTTATACCACCAAAAGAAAATGCAAGATGTCATACCTCATTCTAGACTCCATAGGGGTAAAATATATTACCATAATAGACTCCCCCTGAGTCTGTGCTTCTTCTCAAGACCTGGAAGGAAACACTTGTGCAAGGAGTGCACAAGGAGTTTTCTCAGAAGCATCTTTATTGCTCTTCTTGTCATCTTGATTGCTCTTTCTTCTCCACTCCAATGAATACTTTTTCACTTGTTTGCTTAAAGTACCTGTCTTTCTATTGAATCTACATTGCTATACTTTATGGTCAGTGTTATTACATATGAAACAAATGACTTTGTGATTGTTCTGAGAAATAGAAGACTTCCTACAGACATTTCCAGCATTGTTCCCTACATTATTATCACTTGTATTGATTCTACAGTCTCTTCCCAAGTGACCAAAATTATTACAGTTGTAACACACCACATCCTCATTTCTAGGGACATTAGATTGATTCTTTTTTGACCATCTTATGCAATCAATTGCCTTATGACCAAAGTCATTAGAAACATAACAATATCCTTGGAAAGAATGATTATACCTAAATGCATGATCATGCCAAGGATGTGAAGATCTGAAGACATTTTTCCTTTCTCTATGAATACCTTTAGATTGTCTTCTAGTGTCAATGTTATCCTTTGATGCAGCAATATTGTAACCAAGATCAACCTTCATTCTTGGTGTTTGCTTGGTTGTAAACTTCTTTCCATCTGAAGTAGTAAATACTATTTCATGTTTAGATTTGTCTACAAAGCTTTGTCCAACCTCATATCCCACTCCTGTAGGATCTTTAGAATGCTTTTGCCTGCCCAACATCTCATTCAATATATTAGTACTATGATCAAATTTCTGAATTTTACCAGATTGAGCCTTGATACTTTCAAACTCTTTTCTTGAAGCAACTACCTCTTCTTCAAGTTTTAGACAAACAATCTTTTTAATCTCCAAATCAGAACTCACAACGTCTGCAATCCTCTTATATTCTTCAATTTCAATTTTCTGACTTATAATCATATCATCCTTAAGAGTTAGTTCTTTTAACAAGAAATCATTGTCTGAATATTTCTTTAAAGAATCAATCTCATTTTCTAGTTTATTACACAATTCATCCTTGTCTTTTAACTTGACTTCCAAACTCTCTTCTTGCTGAAGCTGTCTTGTTAAAAACTGGTTTTCTTTTCTAAGCTGCTTAATAGTATCTAAGGCACATAGGAGTTCACCTTCCAAATCAACCTCACTTTCTCATTCATCATATTCCTGTTTAGAGTTAACTTCACCCAAAGATTGATCTACTTTTACACAAGTTTCTTGATCATTTAAATATTCATTAATGATCTCCTTCGACTTCTTTTCAAAACTATGAAGGTTTACACCTTCTTCACTCTCAGATGTTTCACAACTTATTTCAGTATCCAAGGATATCTCCTCTTGTAACTCACTATTTTGATTCATTTCAGTCAACTTATCCCAAACTTCCTTAGCACTATTGTAATGAATGACTTTTGTAATGAGTTTATTTGGCAAGTTATTAAAAATAGCATTTATAGCTCTAGTATTGGATTCAAGTGCTTTCTTCTCCTCAAGAGAGGAAGGAGATGTTGCAAATGTAGTACAAACCTTTTCAACTGCTGCCCACACTTCAGATCCTAAAGAAAGTAAGTATGTTTCCATCCTATTTTTCCATATAACAAAGTTTGTTCCTTTGAAACTGAGGAGTTCCAGATCTAGGATACTCTACCATTTCAAAGCTACTATTTATGAACTCTTCCTCGTTATTCCTTATACTAGATTCAAGTTGAACATGATGAATAGCATTTTGTTGAGAACATATTTTTCCCTTATTCCTTCTATTCTTTCCCATATTAACCAAAGTACTCCAAGAAACCTGGAACAATCCTAGGTGGTTTAGACCTATCAGAGGACCCTACGCTATGATACCAATTGTTGTAGTTATGGACAGACACTGAGAGGGGGAGTGAATCAGTGTCAAAACTTTTTCTACTTCGATCAAGATTTTTAATTCTGATTTCCTTTTCTTTCAACAATAGAGTAGAGTAATCACTTTTGAAAGCACAAAGATATGACAACATTAACTTAGACTATTAGACAACTTATGAAAATATGATTTGAGTGAGATATCTTGCATTTGCCAAAATAGTTATGGCTAACATTGATTAACAATCAAAGCATGGTGACAGTGTAGGTGCAATTCATAAGACTGTGCAAATGATGATCAACATTATTGACTCACTTCTTAAACAATTGATTGGAATGCAGCTTTAAAGACAAGAAAGGTATTGAGACAACAAACACCTTTAGCAAATTATAACTATTTTTGAGCAATGAATCAAATGAGAACTTTTAAGCTTCCTTTTGAATTAGACTCTTCAGCAATTACTTGTGCAAGATATTTGAACTAAATATTTGTAGATATGAAGGAACTATCATTCAAAAATGTTCAAATAGATGAAAATGATCACAATCAAGAAAAATTATGACACCAAAACAAAGAGACCATAAGATAAAGGATTTAATGAGTGGAAAACCCTCCTGGGGTAGAAAAACCACTCCTAAACTGCCTTACTGGCTTAATCTTCAAAAACCACTATTAATAATGCCTTATAGCCAAATTTCTGAGCACCAACTCAAGGAGCACCAACCGCTCATTTTGAAACACCAATTTCAAGGAGCACCAACCCCTCAAATTATTTTTCAGAACAATAATAATATATCAGAGGATCTCTCTATTTTCAGTTAAGCTCATAATTCAACACTCTTATCTACTTAATACACTAAGAATCCAACTCTTGTATTACAGATTTTTCCAATACATCTCTTAATACGGTCAAAATAACTATCTCTCAGAATTAATGGCCAACAACACCTCCACTGTTTTCAACACTGGTTTTTATATACATTTCAAGTATGTCAGTCATGAAGAAATCTTCAAAAAAATGTTTTTCACAAGATTCTCAAACTCTCTTGCTAATTTTAGAATATGAAGCTGAATAATGATGATCTGTAGATGATGGTAAAAATCAGAGTAACACCTATCTAGAGAGCTTTCATTTCTATGTTAAATTATGAGATTTCAAATTGTAATTGAAATATTTTCATCAAAGCCATGACAGCCCAGTAACAGAAAATCATATCCTCTAAATTCTCAGAGAATATTTTTCCAGAGATTTGATGCCAACCAAAGATGTCGGCATGCAACTATACTTAGAAAAATCCATGCCGGCCACAGTGTATGAGTCCTCGTTAATCATTCGCTGAGAATACAGTTGCCACATGTTCTTTGTGATTCGCTATGACCTTATGCAAGTTGCATTTCCTTTTCCTTATTTTCTTTTGCCATGACCCAGTGAAGTCGGGAAGACCTCTCACAGACCACATTAAGTTTCACCAAAATCCCTTTTATCTCTTATGTGTCATTGTGACATTCTGCTGTCGAGGAGACGTTTTATAGATGATGCTTTGTTTTACCGAAGGTTATCCTTTCATCCCACGTTGCTGTGACATAAGCAAGTTTCTCACCAAGATGCCCTTTTGTTTCATTCACTATCGCTATAGCCTTTTGATAACGGAGAGAAATCTCATAGACAAGTCTTCTTTTTCCGAGAGCCCACTTGATACACATTGGTCGCCATGACACATGGTTTTTCTTGCCGATGAGCCTTTTAATAGAAGTCATTCGTAATGATGGTGAGACCGGAGGTCACTCACCAAGACCTCACCCCGATATCGCATAGTTTGGTCGAAGTAACCCTTTGCACAAGTCGATGAGTTGTTATAACATTTCACCGAAGCAGTAACCTTATACCGATAAGACATTCAGTGCATCGGTCGGTGAGACAAAAAATCTTCGGTGAGACTACATACCGAATACATTATGTTTGGCTAAAACGAGACCTCAAATGTGATGTCGGCAAGACAAAACCACTTCACCGAGACCTATTCCGATACCGCCCAGCTTTGCCAATGAACCTCCATATGCACTAGTTAGGGAGACATTTCAATTTCGATGAGACACTACCTCAATAACAAAACTCTTGCCAATAAGTTCATCCTCGGTTGCCGAAACCACGTGAATGTCTCACCGAAAGACGTCCACATGCATATGGTCGGTGAGACATAATAATTTCGCTGTGACCCTTCACCAAAGCCTTAAAATCATGTTGATATATCCTCTGTCGCTGAGACAATACCAACCTCTCGCTGAAAGCCCCTCATAAGACTTAGTCGCCAAGACTTGATGAGTTCGCTAAGACATCATATCAATGCCGCAACTCTTGCTGATATGTTCTTTCTTGTGCTGGTCGGCAAGACACAAAGTGCTCAATGAAACAATATGCCGATAGGGATTACTTACGTCGATGAACCACCTTATGTAATAGTCGGTGAGACTCGACTCATTCGGTAAGACCTCTCAGCGGTGAAAAAAACTCATGCCGATAGACCTTTCCACTGTCCCCAAGACCACGTGAATGTCACGCCGAAAGCTGCCTGTATGTAAAATCAAATCGTCATGACATCAAAAACATCTTGTTGAAAGGCAATACAGACGTTTATCAAAAAAATGGATCGGGGAGACTAGCATTTTCATGCCGAAATGTTCTTTTTCTGTCACCAAAACAATGTATAAATAAGATAACCAGAGACTACACGAAGCTCAAACTGATCAGTACCATAAGATATTAAAATGTTGAATGTAAACTATCCACTGAATGCCAAGACAAGTAAACCAAATAGACAAAACTGTACCAAGATAAAGCATGAGAAACCAATCTGAAACTGTCAACAAGTAGAATCAACTGAAATGGATTTTGTCATCAAGGACAAACCATATGATTACAACTGAGAACCAACAGACTCTTCTTATTTAAAGAAAAGGAGGCAGTGCAAGTTGTGAAAATAATGATTGGAGAAGGATTTTAAAAACTATCACATAGGTACCGAATGAACTTGGACATTTACTCACTGGTAATGGCATGGATGTTGGACATAGGGGAGCCAATGAAAGAAATGTGGAGAGTAATGCAAGCTCTGGTTCCAAAGGAATTTTTGGGTGATATGGAATCAGTTTTGTAGCGAGCGATGCTCGGTGTTGGGCTGGAAAAGGAGGAGGATCGGGATGGAGGTGGCTCAGAAATGCTGAATTTAAACCATATGTTTATAAGATGGCCAAGCGGGAATACGAAAGATAGTTGGAGGAAGGACGTGGAATGAGGTTCACATTCATTAAAAATTTGTGCAGAGTTGGTGGAGTTGGAAACAACGTTGGTGGATTTGAAGGTGATAGTGAGGGAGGAAGCAAGGGCCTACATCCATGAAAGAATGCCAAGCCATTGAATGAAATCATATTGATGGAGTCGGGAAAACCCTCAGAAAAAACTGTGTAATTTGTTTTACTGTAATGCTTTTTTGCTTAGTCTGAGTGGTTAGGAAGGGTAGTGGTTGTCGGGTGGTGTAGTGTCTTGAACAACGGTTCTCTTTTGAAATGTTGGTTTAATTCTAGGTGGTTGGATACTACAAATTTTGGCTGTATGGGAATGCAAGAAATGTAGTGTTAATTTTCTAATACTTGGTGCATGGGTTTGTGAATTAGTGCTATAAATGTAACTCTTTTCAATCCATCTGTGACTATCCACCTGCTGAGTTGAAAGTTACTTCTTGTAATAAGAGTTTCTAATAGCACATTATAATTGATGTTTATCTAGACCCATTACCAATCAATAAACAATAATCAAATTCATGAGATAACAATAAAAAATTATAGCCTCTCTTATGGAAATACTTACCTACGACACATAAAATAAGTAGTTGAAGTATATTCATACAAGGTGGATGCAAAAAGACCTACATGAGCACACAAATGCAAGAGATTTATTCCTCAATAATGTGTGCCAAAAGAAAAGTTCTAGAGTTTTGGCATATACTAGTAGTATTGCAGTTCTAGCTTCATAATGCAATGAGATAACCAATTTTATCACTATTTATAAAATGACACAAAACATTGAAAAAAACATTAAATAATACTCACTATTCAAGGTAACATTGAGATAAATAATGAGTACCGACTTTTGTTGATCCCCACACAAAAAAAATAGAGATTGGCCCATGACTTGTCTTCATAATGTGCTCTTGAACACAAGAAGAAATACCCAACCACCGAAAGCATTAGTCTATGACAATATAGGTAGAGAGTAATAATTTTTATGTAATATAAAGTACCTAACCTTAACAAGATTTATCAATTTCCTAGTTTTAGATACTATAGGAGAGAGAGGGTATCATGTTTGGCATGTGGAGTAATCTAGACTCTTGAAAATGAATGCACATGGGATGCATTGAACATGAGCATTTAAGCAGATGTCACAATTTGTATTTTCAAATATAAATAAATCAAAAATATCTCAAAATAACATTGAAACTAAATGAATTTGAAATTTAAAAAGTGAGTGGAATAAAAATTCATTAGTTCCCTAAGCATTTGATAGATTGATAATCACAAAAATAATGTAAAGCCTGATTTAGGCCTCAATGTTTGAGCATGGAATATGCCAACAACACCATTAGAGAAACTGGAAAATACTAATTGACTGTGATAGGAGTAGGTAGCATTAGATATTGCAGCAAGGAGCAAGACAAATGGAACCCATTACAAAAAAGTCATCAAACTGTAAACTGCTAGTTAGGAAAATACAAAAATAGGTAGCAATGACTAGGATGAAGAGAGATCTCCCAAGATGCATAGTAAAGAAATAAAAGGTAAATGCTATAACAAATATTTACTCTTTCCATTATCATATGGTGTGGAGAGTGACGAATAATTTCAAAACAAATGAAAATAGTAATCTAATTTAAAAGGTGTTCAACAAATTCATGGTAGAAACTTTCCTTTTCTAATATAGACAACACAATGATACATTGCCTCTTCTTTACTTTCTACTTTAGTGTAATAACAATATGAACACATACATGTACACTGGCAATTGGTGCATTTTATTGAATAAATGGAACCAAGGATATAGTAACATAATCACAATGGGCAGCACTGCACCATGTGGTGGATCAGTAGAAGAGCCTTCTGAAATGGTGCACTATTCTCAAGCCATTGCTTTGTTCTAGAGTTGAAATTGTTTCTATGATTTTGACTAAAATACTTCAATTTGGAGTCTAATTGAAAGAACTTGAATTAGTTGCCAACCTTTTGGCCAACATTAACATACCATCATAACAATGAATAAAGTGCAAATGTTCCTCCAAAAAGCAATGAAATATTAGAGCATATAAAATTTGGATATTTTGGTTTCCCATTGCAAAAACTAATAATTACTTAATTAACCTACAAAAATATAAACTTTAGCTTAACACCAGATATAATCCTTTGATAATCCATCCAAATGATGAAATGATTCCCTAACAAATACTGCTAGAACTTTATTATAACATGCATACCCAAAATTTCCTTATCATTAATACTTAAAGTTTCTCTCTTTCGGTCATTTTCCTGCTTTACTGCTAGACCTTTATTATATGAAGAACCTTGCGAGACACCTTTTTTGTTAGTCGATTTGTTCGATATGTATTGATATGACATTCTGGGCATTCTGTTGCAAATTCATGTTGTTTATGATATATAATATGATCATTGGGGCATGCATCTATTGCTTGATACTCCATTCCAATATCTTTCATAATGCTAGATAAATCTTTGTATGAGCGAGGTAAAATATTTCATGGTGGTAACAAAAATTCACCAATCAATCTAGAACAAAAAATAATTTGTTAATATAAAGAATATTAATGGTACACATTTCATCCTTTATTACTAGTGATGAACTAACAACAATTAAAATAGATGAAAAAAGATGACATATATGGCATACCTTAACATCTGTGATATTTCTATGTTGGATAAACCATTCATAACCTTCAAGTTCACCAACAACAATACAATAGAGAGAAGAGTTGTTTGGGAGCCTTCACAAAGGGGCTTGTATGCCTTCTCAAGTACAGGTAAATCATGAACATCATCAAAGTCATCTCAATTGTCATGATCATTTGTGCCACTAAATGTGTCATGGATCAATGCATTTGTACCATCATCTTCAACTATGTTTTATGTCACATGATCATCTTCTTCCATAGGATCATTAACTTCATCTTCAATATTCACAACTCCATGTTCCTCTGCTTTCAAAACCACATTCTTCAGGTTGTGATAATCCATATCATGTGCCCTAGGGTGCCCCACCTTTATAATAATGATAGACACAAATAAACCATGATCATGATCAAGTGATTTATATATATATATATATATATATATATATATATATATATATAATGTTAAAATGATGTAAACAATTACAAATTCAATCAATATAAACACATATAATGAACAACTTACCAATGGATGATAATCATTCCCCCCTTCAACCTAACCATGCTACCTACAATGTTTCTCAACTGTTGTGATTAAAAATATTCTTGCTTTTAATCCCTTGCAATTATTGCAAGGACAATAACATTTCCCATCACCCTTTCTTTTCAATCTATCCCACAATCTATCAAGTGTCTCTTCATTTTGTTCTGAACTAATATTATTTGACATGATTTTTCTTTACCAAGCTTGAATATTTAGATCTTCAAAAAATGTCAAACTCACACTCCAATAATTTTTAATCATAGACAGGTAACAAAATCTAATAATTCTAATATTTTACACCAAAAAGATTTGGCATGCAACCACCCCTACAAAAAATAAGATAGTCTGAAGTTAATGACCCCAAAAAAACACTTTAAAATGCTAATTCCAGAACTTATTAAATTCGGATTTTACTATGGTTTCCAACCGTTAGACTCCTAAAATCATAATATTGAACTTGTACAACAAAATCTAGAAATGAAATTCTAAAAATGCAGAAGTCTAAAAACAAAATCTAATGAGATGTTTCTTTAAAATATGATTTCAAACCTGGAAGTACAAATCTGATTTCACAAATGAATTCTAGAAAAAGACAATGACTACCCTCAACTTGGCAATAATAGCAAAAAACTATTGCAATAAATAGTCAAACTCACTTTTATTTATGTCGGCCACAATTTGATTTTTGCATGTTCATCAAAATTTCGACAAAAAAACTTAGACAAAATTTTGACGAAAAACTCAGGTTCATTGAAATTTCAACGAATGTCGGGGATAAAATTTTAAAAAACTGAAAATTACACATTAAATATTAGAAGTACCCGACAATACATCTAATTATACATCTTTCGTCAAAAAAATTTGTCAGATTTTGTAGTCAAATGAGTTAGTGGAGTATCTCAGGGAGAGGTTGGGGGTCATTGACCCTAATAGAGCCCCCAAAATTCTTGATATTTTGAGGCCCTTTTGTGCTTGGTATTAGCATATCACATGTCTCCCATTGGTAGGGTTTAAGTTTTACTTAGGTAACCTTGTTTCCAATTGATCCATGTATGACCCTTGGGCATTTTAATTTTTTGTTTCAAAAGTATCCTTCAGAAGAGCCTTAGTAAATATATCTACAATTTGTTCCTTTGTAGACACATATTCCAGCCTGACTTTATCCTCCAATACCTTCTTTCTCAAGAAATGATATCTAATATATATATATATATATGTTTTGTTGTTGAATGCATTACTGGATTCTTTGAAATGTTTATAGCACTTGTATTGTCACATAAGAGAGAAATAGGCTCATCACCTATCACTCCAATATCCTTCAATGTTTGCTTCATCCCCAAAACTTGTGTGCAACAAGATGTTGTAGCTATATACTTTACTTCTATAGTGGGTAAAGAAATTGATTCTTGTTTCTTACTTAACCATGAAACCAATCTTCCACCAAGAAAGAAAGCACACTCATTGGTACTCTTCTATTCATTCACACAACCAGCCCAATCTGCATTGGTATAAGCACTTAAAGTGAAATTAGTATCCTTAGGATACCATAAGCCATAATCTGATGTACCTCTAAGATATTTGAATATCCTCTTTATAGTTGTAACATGTGCTTCTTTAGGTTCTACTTGAAATTTAGCAACTTAACATACTGCATGCAGGATATATGGTCTAGTAGCAGTAAGATACAATAGTCTACCAATCATGGATCTATATTTTTTCTGATCAGCTTTAGCAGATTCATCATATTTACTTAGCTTACATCCAATCACCATAGGAGTACTAATTGGTTTGGAGTCATCCATTCCAAACTTCTTCAACAACTCTTTCACATATTTTGATTGTGAAATGAATATCCCCCTATCAGTTTGATTTACTTGAAAACCAAGAAAGAAATTCAACTCACCAATCATGGACATTTCAAATTCTTTTTGCATTTCCTCTGCAAATCTCTTAGACATACCTTCATTTCCTCTGAAGATGATATCATCAACATATAATACCACTATCAACATTTTGTTACCTCGCACTTTGAAGTAAAGATTGTTGTCAACAAAGCCTTTGTTTAATCATTGCTATGTTAGGTATCTATCTAACCTTGTGTACCATGCTCTGGAAGCTTGTTTCAGTCCATACAATTCCTTTTCCAGCTTACAAACCATATCTGGTTTGTCTAATAATTGAAATCCTTCAGGTTGTTCCATGTATACTTCTTCTAGTTCACCATTCAGGAATGTAGACTTGACATCCATCTGATATACCTTGAAATCCTTGTGGGAAGAAAATTCCAAAAACATCCTAATAATTTTTTCTGTAGACTTGACATCCATCTATGCCTTCAACTTGTGAGTGGGTGATCCCACAACAGTGGTTTACAATTTTTGGCCAAACTAGACACTGAAATATTTTTTTTAACTAAATCTTCACTTTCAGGAACCTATAGCAGCTAAACCATGAGGAATTTGAAGATGATGCAAACTAGAGTTTCATGAAATTTTGTCTCTAGATTCTAAATATATTTTTTTTCAAATTTTTTGGAATCAGATTGCACTTCTTTTTTCATCTCGCTCAAAAAGTAGTTTTTTTCAGAAAATAACATTTTTAAAAATTGGCGTTCACCATATAACACATAACCTTTTTTCCATGAAGGATAAAATTATAATTCTTTCAAATTTAAATTTTTAACTCCGATATCTAGTGCTTGCACTTGGTTAGATAGTTTTTTACTAAATATTTTTTCTTTAATCAAGTTTCAAATTCGAACCAATTACAATTTAGATATAGCACAACCGTATAACGCGTAACTTTTTTTGTATGTATCGAATTCAATTTTATTTTTTGTTGGATCAAGGAATTCAATATTTGGTGCACTCATATTTTTCAATTTTTTTTTTATAATCTGCTATTTTTCCACATGTGCAAAACAAAGAGCTTGATTTTTAGTGAAAAATATATGTTTAATAAAACTAAAAAAACCAAATACATAATAAAACCAAAACATATTAAAATTATATTTGTTGGATAGCTCATTTCAAGGACTACCTGATTCCAGTTGGGTCTATGAATTCTCCACCATTTTCATCTTCAACCAGAGCTCAGAAGTACAAAATTTTTGATTTTTTTGTGAACAAGGTCAAAAATTAGGGAAAGGGGGGGTTTTCCTAAACCAAGGGGGGTTCGAGTGAACCCCTAGGGATTTGAGTGAACTAGGGTTCATTCGAACTGCCTTCCTTAAAGGGGTTTCCATTTGTTTTTTTGGCTGATTGGTCCATACATGCATTTAATGGGTTTGCTCCAACCTTGGTTCGAGCGAACCCTTTTTTTGGTTTGTTCGAACACCCAAATGAATTTTTTTTGCATGGGTTCATTTTTTACAAGTTTTCCTTCCTCATTCAAATTGTAAACCACTTTTGTGGTTTTACCCAAGTATCACTTGCATAAAACTCATGTTTTTCTTATAACTTCACCATTTTCATTCAACTTATTCCTGAACACCCACTTTGAACCAATTACATTCTTATTCACAGGTCTAGGAACCAATTCCCATGTCTGATTCTTCTCTATTTGCAACAACTCTTCTTTCATAGCTCTAACCCAACTTTCATCTTCGCATGCTTCACACATTGACTTAGGTTCTATTTTAGAAAGTAAACATAGATTTACCGCAGCTGCTACTTTACTTCTTGTCTTCACACCTTCACTCTTATCTCCAATTATCTGTTCCTTCAGATGATTCTTCTGGACATACTTAGGAGTCTTAGGAACAAGTTCCAGTTCATTTTCTTTTTCTTCTTCAGTATGTTCTTCTTCCTCTTCCTTATTCTCTTCAGGTACTGGTGCACAAATAGGATCATCTAGTTCAACTTCACTTATCTCAATAGGTCTATGCATATCCTCGTCAACCTTCACATTGGCACTCCAAACAATCTTCCTCAATTTTTTTATTAAAGCATCTATATGTTTTTCTAGTAGTTGAATATCAAGGAAAATACTGTAGACACCTAAAAATGGTTTGAAGAATCTAATTAATTAAATATGATTTATTTGATTAATTAATCTTAAATTCATCTACTTAGTAAATAAATAGAAATATTTATTTATATTAAGTTCACTATTAATTCTTCTATTTTATCATATTATTTCCTTCTTCAATAAATAAACAAAATTAAATACTTTTTTTTATTTAATTATTATCATTATTATTTCTTCTATACTTTATCCATTAATTCTATCTTAAATTAAATATACAACTTCAATAGTTTGTGTAATTTAATTATCTTATCATATTTTCTTCTTAATTAAATAAAGATATCCTAAAATCTTTAATTTAATTATCCCATTCCTTCTATTTTTAATTTAATAAACAACTTCTATAGTTTTTTTTGTTAAATTATTTATCTCTCCTTTTGCTAATTTAAATAAACCAAAAATATTTAAATAAAGGAATAAATCAAATCCCTCTATTCACTCACCAATAAGATTATATTTTTCAAATCTAATTAATTTAACTAGCATTCACGGGAAAAGCCTCGGGGACAAACCTATAGGCAATCCTCTCAATCTTCTTCCTCAAATCTTTCCTCTCATCTTGCTTGGTGTTTTCATGGGGAGGAACAATCCTCCATGATCAGCTCCGCCTTCTCATCTCTTACCATTCAAATCTCTAGATTGAATCTAAGCCTCTATTGTGTTACCCCTATGCAAAACTATTGCCAAAAATCTATATATACAACCTTTTGAAGCATGAAAATGATATGAAAAATCCCAATTTATGCAAACTTACTCTACAAGAATACAACCAAGAAACCAATTAATCATAAGCATTAGCATTAGCATTGCAGTATCATCATAACATCATGGCATTAGTAGATTTCATATCATGGCAACATCATTAGTTTTTACTGTAGCTTCCTTTTATCAATTTTCATCAGGATAGTTTACAGTAGCATCATATCACTTAGAAACCATTCTTAATCATCACATCATTTCATTTAGCATCCATTATGTTCTCTAGATAGGCATTTTAAACAGTTATGGTTCTTACAAATCTGGGAGCTTTTGTAACTTGATAAATCTTTGGAGATAGGAGACAATGGGACACATTCAAACTTTATGTGTTTTTAAATTAGTTTAATTCATGTTTAATCTTGATACGATGTTTCATTAAGAGGTGTATTTAATTGTATTTAGTTTATTTTTTCCACACTTACAAATACCTTCATCACATCTAGCAATAAACTTCCCAAGATTCTCATCATCTCTTTTGATGTAACATCTGCTTCCAAACACCTTAAAGCATTTCATAGTAGGAGCCTTACAAGTCCATAACTCATAAGGAGTCTTTGTGTTGTTGCCTCTGATCTAAACTTTGTTAAGAACACAAACAGTAGTGTGTATTGCCTCTCTCCAGTACACATCAGATACATTTTCTTCTTTCATCATGGTTCTTGCAACTTCCTATATAGTTTGGTTCTTTCTCTCAACAACTCCATTCTAATGAGGGGTTCTAGGAGTATAAAAATGTCTCTTTATGCCATGCTCTTCACAAAATACATTAAACTCACTAGAAGTGAATTCTCCAACTCTATCAGATCTCAAACATTTGATTCTTAGGTTAACTTCATTTTCTAATTTTGCTTTGAACACTTTAAACCTATCCAGAGCTCAAGTCTTCTATCTAAGAAAAGCAACCCATGTCATTCAAGAATAATCATCAATAAGGAGCATGAAATACATACCACCAGTTAGGATTCATGTTCTAGTAGAACCACAAACGTCTGTATGAATTAATTCTAGCATTCCAGTAGTAGATTTCTCTTTTCCTTTGAAACTACATCTCGTTTGGTTCCCTAGCTGACAACTTCTACAAACAGTATTAGCCGGCTTTATGATTTTAGGAAAACCTCGGACAACGTCTCTTGAACTAATCTTAAATATATTATCAAAGTTCATATGTCCCATTCTTTGGTGCCACAACCAACTTTCATTAACTTGAGATACAAGGTACTAACCATCAACACCCTTAAGCTAATAGATGTTTCCATGAGTTCTCCTTCCTGTAGCAACCATAACTCTAGATCCTTTTCTGATCTCATAGGTATTATCCTGAAACACAAGTTTAAAACCTTTGATACACATGTTATGCCTTAGGCCCTTTACATAATATGCATCATCAGTGTTGTATATTCCATCAAAACTAATTGTACCTTTCCCAACAATTTTTGCTCCAGAATCATCACCAAACATGACCAAACCACCACCATACTTTTCAAGTTTAGTGAACTTACTTTTATCTCTGGTCATGTGATTAGAACATCCACTATCAATCACCCAATAGTCTTCATCATGTCTAACATGAAAGGTAGTGACTAAATTACCTTCCATTTCATCCTTCTTGTTCTCCAAATCACTTTTTCTTGCATATTTTCCAGAGTTAGAAGACATATTTATTCTCCAAAACTAAGAACAAGCATTCACTATCATCACCCTCATAATCAGATTCATTATTATAGATTCCAACTTCTTCTCTAACATAATACAACTTTTTGTATCTTTTATCCTTTCTATCTTTATGATCTCTATTCTTCTTATGTATAGCTCTATTCAAACATCTTGAGGCATAATTACCAATATTACCACAACTAAAAAAATTAAATGGCAACATACCTTTATACTTACTGGTACCTTTCTTCAAATTCCTTGTAAATTTTGCTTCCAACTCATCTAAGCCATCACTATCTAGATCATCTTTAGTTTTTGTTGCTTTAAATGTTGTTTCTATCTTTTCTTCTTTCTTTCCAAACTTTCTTATCTCAAATGCATTCAAGGTGCCAAATAGTTTTTCTTTAGTATATTTCTTAGGATCATACGTTTCCTCAATAACTGAAACCTTATCACTCTAACACTCTAGTAAGGTCATTAGAATCTTCTCTATTATATCTTTGTCAACCAGTGTGCCCCTTTGATTCCTAATTTCATTTGCTCCTAGATGAACCCTTTGGAAATATATTGTAATATCTTCACCTTCCTCCATTTTCAAATTCTCATATCTATGCTTTGCCGTTAGCTTCTTTGTCAATTTCACTCTATCATTTCCTTCATAAAGATCTTCCAAATTCTTCCAAACTTCATAAGCAATTCCCAAAGAAATAACTTGTGTTCACTCAGTGTTTGATAAAGCACGATAAATATCATACCTTTCTTTTGAATTCTCCTCATAAGTAGAAACCTCATCTGTAGTAGTAGGACCACTTGTCGGTGCAATATACTTTGTCTCAACAGCCTTCCAAGTCTTGTAACCAAGAGAGATAATATAACCTCTCATCTACACTTTCCAATCACTATAATCAAATCCATCAAACATAGGAATCACCAAATTATGTTCCATTGGATCTACCTTAAGAAGATAAGCTCTACACCAAGGAACCAAAGCTCTGATACCAATTGTTAAAAGGTGCCTGACAACTGAGAGGGGGGGTGAATCAACTGTCACCAAATTCAAACAAAAAACTTAAAACACTTATCAACTTCACAACCACACTATTTTTTATTAAGTATGAACATGAAATGCAGATAACATAAAGCAAAATCAACACAATGAACACTAGATTTTATGTGGAAAACCAAACAAGAGAAAAACCACGGTGAGGATTAAATTACAATATAAAGTAATAGAAAAACTGAATACAAGAGGCTCACTGCCAAGGGCTCACTACCCGAATACAAAGGATCACTGCCTACAAAAAGGACTCACTATCCAATAGGGAGGCTCATTGCCTATAGATACAAAAGATAATAGAAGGATCCACCACAATAATTTACACACATCCATAGCCTCGATTATAAGATTGTAGAAACCTTCACCTCACTGCTTTTAGAAATCTAACACAATAAAGTAATGTTGCCTCAACTTACTTTTTCACAACTCTTCTCTTCACTTGTAGCTTACTTCGTTACTTTGTATGATTTAATAATTCACATATTGACTTGCATTTATACCATTTTCAACCTTATACACTTTCTCTAAGGTTAGCCACATACACTTCATTTCACATATTCAAATTAGGTCAGCAACTCAACACTCCCGCAGTGGAAAGGAATCAGAGTGGACCAATTAACCACTTAACCAAGACCAAAAGTAATGTCTCAGATCAACCACACTCTTCCTTAATTAAAATTTAAATTCTTCATATGAAGTGTAAACACTAGGCTGGCCAAACCTAAGGAAAACACAAATGAACATTGAAGTACACACTTCCTAGCAAGAATATAACACGTGGATGACATAACACACTTTATCATACACGCAAAAAAATATCAAATACCTTCAGATACATCTAAAGCAAGTGTAACAAACTTCAAACATAGAACACCTTCCAACAATCCATCCAGACTGTGCAAACACATAAAAATCTGAAACTTAACTTCCAGAGAACTAAACCATGAATACTTCTGCCAGAACCTAGAGAACATCATTACAAGACATATTCCAAATCCGCAAGACCTGAAACAAATCAGTGGAGGACTACGAAGCAAAAAAAATTCTCCCAGTCCAGAGACAAGTAACTCTGCCAAACCAGTTCACACACCGGTGACCACAACTTTGACAATCCATCAAACTAGAAGCTACAAATTAGGAGATGTCACCAACATATCCCCAACAACAACCCTTCAAATTTGCACAAGCATAGGATCAACACAGAAGAAAAATGGAGCACATATTGGAGCACATTCTAAACACATACATAACTCTGACTTCACTCTTTACTAATTTTCTCAAAAGCACTTGGTAACCCATCATTTTAGCACATTTGCAACATCATAAGGATAGGTCCATGTACTCACAACATCTCATCAACATATCAACTATACATGCACAATCTGTAACATTCTAAACTATGTTGACATCAATGAAAACACCATCAAACTTGCTCATACTTGCAACAAGATGATATTATCTTTGGTGGAAATGAGCTATGTGTAAGAAATTTGTTGAAGAAATACATTAAAAAATTGAGATGTCAATGTTTAGGGAGATGAATTTCTTTCCTTGGGCTACAGATTAATTAAACGGATAAAGGTATTTTCATTTCGTAGTCTAAGTATGTCAAAGAGATCTTGAAAAAGTTTGCAATGGATGACTCCAAACCGGTATGTACTCCTATGATGACAGGTTGTGAATTAAAAAAAGATGATGATTCACCTAAGGCTAATCAGAGCAAGTATAGATCTATGATTTGTGGACTATTGTATTTAACTACTACTAGATCGGATATCATGCATGCATTTTTTCTTGTGGCTAGATTTTAAGAAGATATTAAAGAAACACATGTTGCAGTAGTGAAGAGAATATTCAGATATTTAAGAGGCACACCAGATTATGGTTTGTGGTATCCTCAGGATATTGATTTCACATTATATGCTTGAAGACCATGTAATGCCACTCCAAACTTCACTTTTTCTTTCTTCTTAACTATGAATGCTTGATCTCATGAAATTTCTTTGTCTCTTAGTTTGCTTGAAATATTCTTCTAGGTAAATTATGTAAAATAAACTTGTATTTAGACATAATTTGAGAATTGACCTCGATATTCAAATAATTCAAGCTGACACCAGCTCTAGAAATGAATATTATTAAAATCTCACCAAAATTAAATTCAAAAGGGTGTAGACACGCAAAATTGTCATCATGCATTTAATTAGGTCATATTCGTCCATTCATCAAATAAATCAAGTTTATTGGATTAATCTCTAAAGTCCTCCATTTAAATTAAATAAATTCATATTTAGCACTAACATCATCCTCTTTGATTAAATAAATCAAATCTTTATTTAATCAAATCTTCATCATTTTCCATCTCCTTTTGATTTATTTTAAATCCATAAATCTAAGTCAAATAGGTCAAATCACTTAATCCTCACTCAAGTTAATCAAATCATGATTAATGTTAATCTAATGCATGTCACATCCTCTAGCTTTTCCCACTTGCACAAATAAATCATTTAATTCATTTATTAAATCTTCATTTTCCCTCAACAAGGCATCTTTAGAGAATATTCCCTCAAATTTGAATTCAAATCCAAGTGGGATGAGTCCTTCCAACAAGGAATTTATGTCACCTTACAAGTCCTTTTGCATTGAGCCAAGTGGCCATTACTCCATTTGACTCTCCCTCCACCTTGTCATTTCAACATTTTCAAATTTCAAATATATGCATTTATTGGCACATTCATCAAAACTTGCACATCCTTGACCCATTCACATGGTGACAAGTGGCTCCTTCTTATTGGTTGGTTTTTTATCCCACATTCATCCCTTTGGCCTCTTCTCTCATCAAAATATTCTATAAATGGAGAGGCTATCCTTCATTCTCACCATCCACAATCTTCATGCAAAGTTACTATCTTCACATTGAGAGCTAATTTTGTCCATTATCATTGCATTTTCATCATTTGAGCTTGTCAAGGATTGGGAAAGGGTCACTTTTCACATCAAAGTGACACCAATCCACTATGGAATAGGTGTGCATTGTGTTTCTTTTATGCTTCCAATTAGTTTGTTTTGTTTTCTTGTTTGAGAGGCATTATGCATTATTTCATAGGAGCATTAGTAAGTTTGTATTTACATGTACTAACCCATGTTATGGAGTTTAGAATGTTTGCAAATTTATAGGGTGCTCACATATGGTGCTAGAAGGAGGGTGGCTCATGTTTGTTTGAAAAGATCACCATCTAACATGCTGTTTGTGTTTCCAGATTTTGTATCTTAGCTAGAATGGCTTTTGTTTCATTATAGGGGGCAATACCAGTCAATAAGTTACTCAACTCTTCTGATTCACCCCACGTTATTTCTTGTAAGAATATGAGAATATCTTCTTGATATTATAATAAATTCTATTCATATCTTTTGCTTCACCCACACGACATTTCTGGTAAGGCTATTCAATCTTATAAATGCACTTTTTATAGATTAAATGCATGTTGATCTATGTTTTAGCCATTTGAGGAAAGAGACATTATTCAACTTAAATTGTACTAAGTGGGATTTTATGTGCAACGATTTGGTGTGGTATGGAGGATACATTTAAGAAATATCTGTTCAATTGTTTTCCATAATCTTTTTAAATTGTGCATTCCTTGCTAAACTTGTGCAAATCATCACAGATTTTATTTTTTCCTTGTTAAATGGAACTCTTTTTTTTTATATATCCTAAATGTATTTTCTATTTTCAAAGACTTTAATTGATGCTTTGCAACCTTCCCCACATCTCTTGATCTAGGTATTTTAATTACGGCTAAAAAACTTGAGGCCCAAACTAAAGCATCGATCTGAGATACAACACACCCAACTTCCTTTTGTGCCATAAATATCCATACGGGCTGCCATTAATCATGCGACCCCTACATAAGGCCAAGCATCCATTTCTTGTTAGGAGGCATGTAATGGAACTCAAAGTGTGTTTCTTCCTTAATTAGATTACCATAGTTTTTCTCTTAACCTGCGTCTCCTTGCTCTTAAACCTCTCCACCAACGATATTAAATCGTCCTCCTTCAATCTCCTAGTGGTAGCTTTTATCCTCATGAAAAAAAGAATCACGATTTACTTGTTTACCATGATAAGATCTTCTATCTACAAAAAATTAATTCCTCCATCCTAAATGTCCATAACCCATTCCAAATTTCTCATTGCAACACTAGCAAGACAAGATACTTGTCAAGTCAAGGCTTTGCAGTCTGTTATGACACTTGTTAACAAATCTAAAGGGTAGATTTGGGAACAGTTGTTATGTAAATGTTGATTAAAGGTTCTAGAATTCGGTTTTACATCTGTAGTTACATTATTTTGAAAGTTCTAAATGACATTTGCTCACTGCCTTTACATCTTCCAATCGCATTACCGTGAAATTTTCTAAAAAAATCCTTTGAGTTCTTCGCAGGTTGGGAGGATGCTAATTGAAGGTGGTAGAAATTGTATACGCATAAAAATGGTCATGTCTATAATCCTGGCAATTAATTAAATATTTAATTTTTAATAAATTTTTCTAAAGTCCTCTACATATGATTAAATTTAATTAATTTAATTATATTGTTCATTCATCTTATTCTTCTTCCATAATTAAATAAATACATTTTATTTATTTAAATTAATTATCACTGTTTGAATTTAAATTAAATCTTTTGATTTAATTAAATTTAAATATCCTTTTCTTCTATTTTAATTTCTTCTTCTAATTAATTAAATGTTTCATTTAATTAATTTCATAAAAGTGATTTAATTAAATAAAATCTTATTTAATTAAAGAATCTTGTGCTTTCTTTCCAAATCACAATTAGGTATTTTCAATTGTGCAATCTTCTCATATCATAATTAAATATTTTATTTAATTATGAGATTTTTTTGCTTTTTTCAATAAAACCTGATTAAAGCTTTATTCTTATCACCAACTTTCTTCTGCTTTTAAAAGCTTAATTAAATATTTTATTTAATTAAGAAAAGTTGAATGTCCTCCAAAAATAAATAATTGATTTTTTTTAATTAATTATTTATCAGCTTTAAATCTTTCTTTTATTCTTTTAAAGAAAGACAATTTCTTATCTTCTCTTCTTTTTTTCCTCTTTCATAATAAAATAGAAAAATCTTTTAATGCTATGAGATTTCCACAATCCATAGTGCTGAAGCTTTTTAATTTTCTGGATTTTGAGATTGTGTTGGAGTTTTTTTCATCAACGTTTTGGATCACACTCAGTGATCCATCATCAGGATGCTAGAAAGCAAAGGAGATGAGAAATGGTTAGATGCAGACTTAATTTTTTCTTAAAAGGAAGAGAGATGAGAGGTTGAGGAGAGAGATGGTTCCAAAGCCCAAGATGAGAGAGATAAGGTAAGAATGGTGAGAAATTTGAAAAAAGGAAAGGAATAGAATAAGAAATAAATGTAAGAGTGAGAAATTTAACAAGAACCCACAATAAAAAATGAAAGTCACAGGACAAATGAAAGAGGTCTACGCCCTAAAGAAATTTTTTAGCAAGAGACAAGGGAGAGAAATTGAAAAATAGAAAAAACAAAAGGAATTATAAATTGAAAAGCAGTATTAAATAATAAGGTTAAATTTTTCACAAATAAAATAAAGATTATTAATAAAATGAATACCAAATGTAATAGAAAAAACAAAAGGAATTATAAATTGAAAAGTAGTATTAAATAATAAGGTTAAATTTTTGTTGGCCTTTGTATTAAAAATAGAATAGAAAAATAGAACAAGTTATATTTTTTTATTTAAACAAAATATTTTAATTTTAATCATATATAAAATTCTAGTTTCTATAATTATTATATTTAATTCATTTAATAATATTAAATGAACTAAATATTTAGTAATTTGAACAAATAAATAATTGAAGAAAATTAGTATTATAAAACAATCTATAAGTATTTAATATATCTATATAAATATTTGAGATAATATAGAATTCTTTTGTCTTTAATATATCAAATATCTTAATTATCAATTAAAATTGTTAATGATAGCTATATAAACACTAACTGAAAATAAGAAAGAAAATTAAATTTGATAGAAAAATAGAAATTGAAAAAATAAGAAAGAAAATTTGAAATTGATAAAATAAGAGAAAGAGGATGTTTGAAAGCAATAAAAAGCAAAGGAAAATCACTTAAAAGGAAAAAAGGGGGATGGGGGGGGGGGAGCTACCCATTAACAAACAAAGGGAAAGAGAGAGCTTCAAGATTAAAGGAAACCAAGAAGGGGTGGGGACAGGAGCGGGGGCGAGGGGCAGAGCAGGAAGTAAGCTTCGAGACAGGGGAGGAATGAGGAAGAAGAGCTAAAGGGAGAAAGAAACAGGTGTTGAGGAAGGTCCGGGGATGAAGGAGGGGATTAGGAATGGGAGTCACGGTGGTTTGGTAAGTTCGAGAGAAGAGGGCGCCATGAGAGGCTAAGATTCCAACCTTCATCACGGTTGAGGTTGGTGGGATGGTTGATGATTCCTATGGCTTCCTTCAATTTCCTCTTATAGAAGTTTTCTTCTTTGAACAAGATTTGAGTACTTTCTAAGCAAATGTGGTGCTTTGTGGAAGAGGAGTGCTCAGCTAGGGCGGATTTGAAGACACGTTCGTGCTTAATGTCAGCACTATGTTCTTTAATTCTAGTACTGAACGAGCGACCTGTTTCACCAATATAAGGAACACCACAAGAGCAGACAACTTTGTAGACCCCTGAGTCATGAAAGTTGTTTCTACGGTCCTTGAGAGGAGGGATACGATTCCTTGAGGTGACACAAGGTTTGAAAGCGCAACGCAGGCCTTTCTTAAGGAGGATTTTGGAGATTTTGTGGGAAATGCCTTCAACAAAGGGTAAAGAAACACAAGGGGGAGATACGGGTTGGGAGGAATTAGCCTTGGATTTGGGGAGGAGGTTAGGATTGGAGTGTCTAAGAGCTCTTGAAATTTGTTTGTTGGTATACCCGTTTAATCTGAAGATACCACAAAGGTGGTCTAACTCCTGATCTAAGTGGTCACCATCACAAATTCGGTGAGCTCTTGTGGCTAAGGTTTTTAAAATCCCAAATTTTTGGCTAGGGTGGTGATGGGATGAGGAGTGGAGGTATAAATCTGTGTGGGTTGCTTTGCGGTAAACCTGACGACCAAGGGAACCGTTAGACTTCTTAAGGAGCAAAACATCAAGAAAAGGTAATTTGTTATCACATTCAAGCTCCTTGGTAAAGGTGATGCAAGGTGCTATGTTGTTTAGGTGAGTATGAAATTCTTCTAATTTGTCAATGCCATGGGGCCAACAAACATTCGTGCCATCCACGTATCTCTTCCACCACCTTGGCTTGAGGGGGAAGGACACGAGGGCAACCTGTTTGAAATGCTCCATGTAAAGGTTGGCAATGATGGGAGAGAGAGGGGAGCCCATGGCTACCCCATCAACTTGCTCGTAGATGACATCTTGGAAAGAGAAAAATGTAGATCTTAGGCATAACTCAACCAAGGAAGCAATCTCCGCATTTACTTTGTGTTTGACAATTTCAATGGCGTCAGGGATAGGCACCTTAGTGAAGAGGGAGACTACGTCAAAACTTACTAGGGTGTCATTATTTTCTAACTTGACATCTTGGATGAATTGGACAAAATGGGTGGAGTCTTTTATGAAGGAATCAGTTTTACCTACGAGAGGGGAGATTAATTTTGCAAGAAAAGAGGCTAACTTGTAAGTGGGGGAACCTATGGTGTCTACTATAGGCCTCAAGGGAATTCCATTTTTGTGAATTTTGGGAACTCCATAAATATGAGGGGTTACTTCTTTGCAAGGGATAAGGCGATTCTTGGTATTATCATCAAAGGAGGAGCCAGCCACAGCTGTCTTGACTTTTTTCAAGATTTTTGAACAAGGGTTGCGAGAAACTACCTTGTAACTGTTGGAGTCAGAGAGAAGGTTAAGCATTTTGGATACATAGTCTTTTCTATTTAAAATGACCGTGGCATTGCCTTTGTCTGCTCTCGAGATGATGAGATCATTGTTTTCCAAAAGTTTGTTGAAAGCAAGCGCTTCAATTTTTGAGATGTTGGATCTAGGTGGTTTGGCATGTCTAAGTGCCATGGCACAATCTTGCCTAACTTCTTCAGCTACCTCTGCAGGGAGATTGCGCACTACATTCTCAATTTCAATGATGAAGTCAATGTGAGGGATGGTGCGTGGGGATAAAGCAAAACCAAGTCCCCGTTTTAAGAAGCTGAAGGATTGGGAGTCAAGCGTGGCATCGGATAAGTTGACCACTAACTTATTCTCCCAATCACTCACCATAGGAAGTTTGGGGGTAACCGAGGGATGAGATGGGTTGGACAGGTTAGCAGCGCAAGGAGGGTTGTCAGTTGGTTGAAATGACTCAGTGATAGAACACAGGGGTGAGTGGACTACCCTAGCTGGAGAATGGTATGATAGAGAAGCAGAATGATTCATGGAGGGGAAAGAAAAGTTCGAGGCAGCTGCGTTGGGAGAAGGGAGAGGATCAGCCAAGTTATCAGTTGGCTGACTTGACGCTGTGATAGGACCAGCTAAGTTGGAATTCTTGACCGCAGAGACAAGATCGAAAGGGGAGGTGGCTCGAGGCGGGCATTGCTTGTAAGAGAAGGAATTAGAAACATTAAAGAAATGATCAAAAGTGAACGTTGAAGAGGAGTCATAAATGTATTTTTTAGTACAATGAAGAGAAGGGGCATCATTGGCCAGCATACCTACTGAAGAAGAAGATTGTGACCGTTGCTGGTCCGCGGACTGTGGGTGCCCGTTGGTCTACAGTTGCTCCGAGCGATCTCTGCTGTTGCTCTGGTTCCTTGGCTCCATGGAAGTCGAAGCAGAGGAAGACAACGCCATAGAATGAAGATGCTAAGCGATCATCAAAGGCTTGTAAGTCGAGCTGCTGGAGATCTTAGGTGACCGGGATGTGATTGCAGGTTGAGGGTTCAGAGATATGTTGGCTAGTTGCTGTAGAGGTTGGGCGTCCACGATGGCTGACGCAACTACAGGAGATTTGGTCGATTTATTATTAGAGTCAGTCACAAGTTTAAGACCTGATGAAGGAGTCTGGTAAATGCGACTTGCTGCGGGCAGAAAGGTGCAAGTGGATGCAAGAGAACAGTCCCCAACCGATGGTATGAACGAAGAGGATTGGGAAGGAGCTGTGAGGTCACCCGAGGAAGACCGGTTGAAGTTTTTCATGGACGGGAGAGAGGAGAATTTCAGGCGTCGATGTTGCAAAGAGATTAATTTTTTCTTGTGCCTAATCACACATGCATCACGTCATCCCATGGCTCTAGCATGAGAGGTGGTGTCAAGGCGGATCCAAAGGTCCGGTCGCAGTGAGGTAGCGAGTTCTAGATGAAGAGGCAGAAGTCTAGCATTCAGGTTGTCAATCAACCTCCTTGTGGACTTTATGACGGATCTGAGAAGAGAAATACCAGCTCTGAGAAAGATCTTGTTTTTAGGTTTCTTCTATTTTCTCTTCAGTTTCATCTTTCTTCAACCATTCGATTTGCCAGGAATTATCACAACCGTTAAACAAGACAGCCAATCAAAATCATTCAAAAAACTCTATAAATACCTATGTGAATCCAAGCATTGATAATAGGCAATTAATTAGAGTTCATGCACTTAATTCATGTAGAGTTCATTTATCATAGCATCATGTTTATTTCAAGCTTCTTAGTTCAAATCATTATCATAGTTTAATCTTGCATCTACATCATATCAAAATCTCGTTCTTTAGGAAGACAGTTTGTTGAGCCTAGCCTACAATCTGAGAACACAAAGCTAGAATCGACAAAAACACTAAAGATAGAGGACAATATGACGCTTTCGAAGGAGCCGTTCGCATAAGAGTTTGTTTTGTTTATTTGTTTCCTTTGATTTAATGTTATATTGGTGTGTTTGAATAACTGTTTCAATTCATTTACGCATTCATATTTTCATACACACATTAAATGGCACCCACCGTGGGGCCTATGCCCCCATTTTAGACTTCCTTCTTGCAGGTTTGCTCGCAGGTTTTCTGAACATCCGAAAACGCATCTGCAAGATCCAAATTTTTTTCTTTTTGCAGGTATTTCGGCGCATTTAAAGACTATTTCGGCACATCTGGGCATTTCTGCGGCGCATCTAGGAAATAGAGTGGCGCATATGTGCATTTCTACAGCGCATCTAGGGGTTTAGATACCGCATATAGGTTTTTTAGCACATTCAAATATGTTTCAGAAAAATTAAAAAAAAAAATTGCATGTAGATTAGCGCATCTAGGTTATGTTTTCGCGCATCTGGGTAACAGAGTGGCGCATTTGGTTTCTGTTATTGCGCATTTAGATTTTTGATATTGCGCATTTAGATTTCTGATATTGCCCATTTGGGTACTATTATTGCGCATCCGTGTTCTGTTCGCGCACATCTAAGCAACAAACTTGCGCATTTGGGTTCTGTTCTCGCGCATTTGAGTGACAGAGTTGCGCATCTGGATTGTAACAAGGATTCTGAGTCTGATGCCTTCCACAGACAGAATTTTTTTCTTTCTTTCTTGTTGGATTTAAAATGAATCAATCTAGGGTAGTCACCACACCTTTGTCATGCAGTTAAAATGAACCCCATGTCTGTTATGAAGCAAAATATTCACTTAGATTAAATCACTTTTGATTTTGGTGCATCTAAAATGAACTTGTCTACTCTTCTTGACTGTGCTTGAAAGTGGTAGGTGATTATGCTCTCACCCTGTGCAAACTAGGTGATCAGAAAACCAGACCCACTTTTCCCTATGTAACCTTGACTTGATAATCGAAGTATCCTCTCCCCTTGCACACTTGTGCGATCCTGGGTGCAAGAGAAATGGTTATTGACTCTAGAAATTGGGCCTACCTAGGGATTTCATCACCCCAACGCGACTCAAACTAGCAATGGAGCTAAAGCCAAGCTACCCCCAACCGGTATATAAATGTAAATCTTAAGGGAAAACCTAAGGTTGCTTGTGCGGATGTGTCATACGGATGGAGTTGTACTCCCTTAAACCCTGTTGAGCTTAACCTCTTCAAGCTGGAGTGCCACCTTAATGGTGATTAATCTCTTGCC